>JAZKJV010009748.1:1200000-1928098 GCA_037367405.1 Ottelia alismoides | reverse complement strand
TAATCAGGAGGGTGTCTTTATAATGTGTCCAAGAGCATGTGAGAACGTGAGGTGCTTGCATGTGGTGGGCAGGTTATCCTTCGATGGTGGGGATGATGAGCACTGCCGAAATCCGACGATGCATGTACGTCATGGCCTTTTTTCTTGTTGTTTCTGAAAGCATGGTGGAGGAGCTCGATCGTGGCAAAGGTTGATGTGGTGTGGTGGAGTTGCAAGTCGGGGAGGCTTCCATAGATGCTCCTCCTGCCCTGCTACATTTGGTGAAGTCGAAGGCGTTGATGTTTGGGCTCCAATTTATGATCCATGCTCAGTTGCAAAATGTTGGTTCTGACGCACAACCAAGGTTGATGAAGTTATGACCCCCCCTCTACCATGCCTTCATAGAAGCATGATCCAATGAGGAGGCTCGCTGCTCAAAATGCGGAGGCAGAGCTCCGATCAATGAGGTTCCAGCAGACATGGCCATGTATATGCAAGCCACGGGAGGTTCGATGTTGGCGGGACTCTGATCAATAGGTTCCAACGGAGACGGTCATGGATCCGCAAGGCACGAGAGGTTCAATGTTGGTGCATGTTGATTCTGTTTGAAACTGTTGAAAGGTCTTCACTTGGTAGTGCTCCGAAGAGCTCCAGTCTCATGTGGGTATGGTTCCCTCACATGAAGTGATCCTTCACGCAAGAAAGGACGAACTCCAACATCACCATTCCCATAGCTCCACCTCCAAGAGTTGGCCCATGGCTTACTGTCACGCTCTCACGTGCCTTCGATGAGCGCCTTCGATTTCTCATCGTGCAAAGAAGTGCACATATCTGCAATATGGACATCCCTCATCACAATAGAACTTCTTGCAATACTACCCTGATAAGACCTCTGGCTGTCCTTACTCATCGCAGGCGAGCTGAGGATGGGTATATGATGCTCCTCGCGGGGCTCAGATCCCTCAACTTGCGCCGCAACGATCTCCTTCCATTTCGATGATGGCTTTCAGAATTCCTCGATCCCGTGAACAAAGTTGCAATTGGTGATGTACAGGAGAGTGTCGACCCGGAACTTGCAGCACAGCTTTGTCTTGAAGATATCTTCCCAATGGCACGTGGCTTCCTTATGTGGAGAGATACTACGAAGTAGGTGGGTTATGGGGTGGAAGGGGTCGGAGAAGGGGATAGAGGAGGGGGCTGACGAAGGGGGGAGGTGGTGTGGGTGGACATGGATGGGGTGTGGGCGGAGGGGGAGGAGGTTTGGGTGGAAGGAGGAGGGCTGGAGGAGGAAAGAAGGGTGGGGGTTTGATGAATCCTCATTCATCACTCTTTATTCTTTTATTTTAGCTAAAAATCTTTCCAAAACACCATGTATATGTTTGTAAATACAATAAATTATCAAAATGCAATGCTTTGTGTAAATATCAATATTTAGCAATGTTTTTGTGCAAAAATAAAAGAATAAAGAAATAAAGAAAAAGAGAGAAATATTTAGAATAAATATTGAGTGACCTAAACCCAAGAGAAGGCCCAATATGGGCCTGATCGCCAAATAAAACAAGTAGAGAGAGATAGGGCCATTCACCATATATCCCTCCTTCATGTATATATTTTATTTTATTAAAATAAAAAATAAAATAAAAATGGGTTTGTATTAAGTTGTATATATTTCTAAAAATAAAAATAAAAATGAGAAAAATAAAATAAAACTAAAATAAAATCATTTCTCTCTCCTACCCTTGTACATACCATGTATATATGTACATATATCTATTTATTTTATCCTTGTAAATAGACAATAAAAATCAAATAAAAATTATTTTATATCCCAAATTTTATATTGTAAATAAATAAAATATAAAATTGGGATAATTGTACAAAAATAAACTAATAAAAATAAAAATGTAAAATACATAGGTATTTATACATGTATATAATATTATATTATGTATATACATTAATTTATTTTTCAAAAAAAATAAATAAAAATCATTAAAAAATAATTTGAAAAATAATAAACATTTTTTATTTTGAAAATATTATGAAATAAAATCATTCGCTATTTTTAATTTAATTTATAAATAATTTGAATTTCCTGGCTTCCGATTGGTCCACGGGGGAACGTTGACCCCCGGTCAACTGCCCCCCACTGGATCACTTCTCGCAGATCCTTGCACCGACCCGACTTCTCCAAATTTTCCAGGATTGATCCGCCTCCGATTTCCTCAAACCCCGGGCTCCGATTGTCGAGCAAACATCCGTGATTCACGCTCGTCATCTTTCTTAGGGGTCCGACCCTCGTGATGCGCGCCCGACTCCAACCTTTTCGGACCTTCACTCATATATAGCTTCACCTCCAGCCGCCTTCTCCCGCATCTTCGGCCACTGTCTTTGACTCCCAGAATCTCCATTCCCTTGCCTTGAGTGACAGCAAGCATGAGGGAGTGTTGCAGCGAGGAAGGAGGCGCTCTAGCCCTAGATCCGGTGACCCACATCGCCGCGCTCCGCCACCGATGAGGTCGAACCTCTGGAGGCGTCGCTCCATTGAGGCGAGGATCCCAGGAGGACCAGGACCTCCAGCCCAGACGACCTCGACCATCAGGTAGCTTCTTTAGCCCGTAGCTTCGTTTGATTTCCAATCTTTAGTTTTCCGACCACCGGCCTTCACCGGTCAATCCACGATGTTCCGATCATCGCTTCACCCATCCAACCACACCTACACCTTCATGAGACTCCTTTGCACCTTCTTCGCCTAGTCGCTTCCCCTGGTTCACCAAGAAACAGGGAACTCGGTTCTCCTCCGCCGCCGCTCACCGGAGAGCCACGCACCGACTCCCCCGATCACCCATTTCACCCATCATTGGGTCGAGGCAGTTTGCCCTCGATCCATCTTTCTTTTTATGCAGGAACGAAGGAGAACGAACCTCGTCTGGAGGCCCGACCATCAGAGCACAGGTACTCCCGCTCTTCCTCGTTGCCAGAGCGCTCCAGCTGCTCCCGACATCATCGGAGTATTCCAATCGCTGCGGACGATCATCAGCATTCTTTTCCCCATCTCAGCAGCCTCGGAGGAGTCCCCTGACGCGCATAGTGGCTGGACGAACTTCGTCGGTAACCAATTCTACAGGGACCCTCTCTAGCCGTTCGATCGCATGTCTCACGCCAGTTCAGATCACAACCATCCATCTGTGGGAGGCTCGTAGCTGTTTGATCCATCTGCGGATCAGATCCGAGGCATCGATCAGTGAAGGGGTACCAGCCATCCTCCACCATCAGATCTGAAGTGGACCCCCTTTCAGTCGTTGGATCGTAATAAAAGGGAAAATATCACTTAGGCCCTCCTTAGTTTTGCATTTCCGTTTTAGTCCTGTAAATATTTTATGTAGTTGCTTTTAATTTGGGATAAATGCACTTTGGACCTTAGAGTTTCAGATATTGCATTTTAGTCCCTCTGTGTGTGGTGCACGTGCTTCGACACGTGATATTTCTGGGATAATTGCATGTATGGGCTTGGGTTATTAAATGTTATGGTTTGAACTTTTAGTTTAAATATTTGCATTTATGCCCCTGTGCGTACTGCATTTGAGCATGCGCTGGATTTGATGCGAAATTTACATTGAGCCCCCTACAGTTTTCGCATGTGTTTCATTTAAGCCCCTGGAACTTGTTTTTCTTTCACTTAGGTCCATGTGTGTTGTGCCTTTTCTATTGGTTGAATAAAATATCAAATCAACTCCAAATTTTCTGAAATTTGGATGGCCCCTGCCACTGTGTAAAAATTTCAGTAATTTTTTGGGACATTTTTGCTTTGATTTTCTGTTTTTAAAAATTCAAAACCCCTCATTTTTACTAATGTTTGAATTATAAAATCAACTAAAAATATTAAAAAATCCTTCAAAATTTCTAAAAAAACCTGATGTGTTTGTTTTTGTGTCTTATCGCTTCAGTTCAATTTTTGCTCCATTTGGATTTATAAAACATCTAAAAATTGAAAAAAACCTAAAAACCTTATAAAATTCATTAAAAATTCTACAAAATTCGAAAATACAATTTCTTTTCTTGTAGATTAGTTTTTACTTGTAGTTTTTCATAAACATATCTCCAAATTTTTAGAGGCTATTTATATATTTTTAAATAGCCTTTCAAATCTGGCTGCACAATAGTTTCAATTTTCTGCCTTATTTCATTTTTAGAAAATCAACTAAAAATCATAAAAATCTGAGAAAATTATCAAAAACACTTAAAATAGAAAATCCAAAAATATTTTTATTGCAATTTTATGACCCCTTTTGTGGTATTAAATAATTAGTTGATTGTGACTTTTTGGGCTTCTTTTATATTTTCCTTCATAATTAAAAATTACAAAAAAAATAAAAACCCTTAAAAACCACCAAAAACATTTTCTTCCCTTTATTTGTGTTTTCGACTACTTCGTAGACTTTTCAAGCCAATCCGTGCTCCTTGTGGTCGACCCTGGTCGCTATACCAGGTTAAATAAAATAGCGAGACCACTATTCGACTTTATTGATTGATTATTTTATTTGGTGGTCTTCTTTTCTTGATTGACTGAGCTTCGAGGTTTGGGTCGCAACGACCCGTGTTTTTACCTTTACCCGGATCTTGAGTTTTCTTGGTCATCAGAATGGCACCGTTGCCGGGGAGCACGGCTTAGTACTCGTTTTTTGATTCGATTTTTAGTTTTACGGCTTTTTCGCGGTTTTTCTTTCTTCCACGGCTTTTTGCAGCTTTTTCGTCTTCTTTTGTTTTCTTTTATTTTGTTTTCTTTTATTTTGTTTTTGTTTGTTTTTATTTTATTTTATTTGTTTTTATTTTTATTTTTGCATATATTTGTCATTTTATTTTATTTGCATCATTATAATAACTGTAGTCTGACATCTTTTATTTGATTTTCTTGCGAGGGCCCGACGATCAAGGCGGCTTTCTTCGGAAAGTCGACGCAACCACAGAAGCCGAAGGCGGCTCTCTTCTGTACATAGTCGTAGGAGAGCGCGAGGGAGCCGAGTAGGAGAGAGGAGAGGATAGTTTAGCTTAGTTTCTTTTCAGTCACATTATTATTGTAATAATACAGGAACCAGAGACTTTCAGACTTGTGGATTGTCGAGGCTTGTTTCACCGAGCAACGGTGTGATCGGGGGACCCCACCGAGTTTTTAGTCAGTTTTGTTTTTATGGCTTTTCTTTTATTTTGTTTCTCGAGGATTTGGCCTTAGCTTAGGAATTTCTATTTGATCTGTGACGTAATTGATTAGGACCCCAACCTAATTAGATTGTCTGTGCCTATAGACCGTTTAATTGGACCTAATTAATTAATCAATAAGAAAAAGCTAACCTGGTCACTCGAGGGGTCACTTATCGCTAGAGGCCGTATACAGCGCTGGCAGGATCCGTTGTGGCGGACACCGATCGGCATCAGAGATCGGACCCCGACCCCTCATGTTGACCCGTTAGCTACCTTTCTTTTCGGGTAGAAATTCCTGTTAAGGTTGTTTTCTTCGCTGCATCATTTAGGCTAGATTTACTTTTTGTCTTTCAATTATGCGTGGATCATATTGCATGTAGACTGCTGGAGTCAGGTACGCATCTATTGCTCTGCATGCATCATTGACTTATTCGCGCATCAACTTTTTCGTCTTCTCTCCCTGATTTCTGGACCTAATAAAATCAGGAGAATCGAAAAATTCGTTAGGCGATTGTTTTTATTTGAAAAATATATAAAAAGAGAAACCATAAAATTGGGACTACTAAAGCAAATTGGACCTAAAAATCATCTCACAAAAAAATCTTGCATTGGGAAAGTAACCCCCACATTGGATGGTTTGATTGGGCGAGAGAGTGACCCTCTCCCTAGGCTAGAGCCACATCTTACCCCTCTTCAGACTACTGCTTCTGGGTTAGTTGTTCTCCAGTGAGGATCGCTCCGGTCTTCGGTAAAGCGGGTCGCGATATCCTTAACAGAGCAAGCTGATCGAGTAACCGATAAACGGTCTGCGGCTTGTACTGGCTGGGAAAGATCTAGTTCGAGATCGGGACAGTCTCCTGGGGGCGTTGGATTCCTAACAGCTTGCTAATCGCTCTGATAGACTTCTTATCACCAAAATAAAAAAGACAAGATAAAAGACCGAACTCTTACGATCATCAGCTCGCGTTGCGTTGGTGAATTTGGGATTTGCTTGACCATCATGTTTGCTTTCCAGATCCCATCCGCCTGACTCGCAAGATCAAGATGATGGGTCGGAGGTCCCTTATGCAGCCTCGGGTTGCACCGCTTTCGAGCACTCCAGCTCGCTCATCTAGGTTGGTTCGCAAGAGCCAAGACCCGCTCTCGGAACCCGAGTTCGCTTCCATCCTGTTCGCCCCCGACCACCTTTCTTCTGATATTCCTGAGGTGCCTGATCATAGAGAGCAGCAGACAGATGATATTTCGGCTCCTGAGCTTGGGTCTTTTGCCTTTGCAAAGACCATGGCCAGCAACGAGTACCGCACCGGTGGCCCGAGAGCCGAGAAGACTTACGTGTTGGACCAGGATGTGATCAATAACACCTTAATAGTTTCCCTCAAGATGATGCAGCAGCAGATCAGAGATTAGGGAGCTTTCATGGTCGAGATGCGTAGAGAGATGGAGAGGCTGAGAGCAGATAGAGATCAGCTGAGAGCTGCAGGAGAGGGTGAGATTCCAGACCAGCCTGAGGAGTCGATCCAGCCTGCACCAGCCAGACCGATGCGGGAGTTGCACAACCCCAGATCGACACTTACACACCGGTGGATCATACTTCCAACGATTGTGGGGGACTTCAAGTTCCCCCCTCAGACGATACAGCTTCTTCCCCGTTTCCATGGTCTCACGACTGAGAAGCCACATCTTCATCTCCAAGAGTTTGAGATGATCTGCAGCACAATCCACGATCGGCGGGTGGACAAGGACACTATCCGGATGATTACTTTTCCATTCTCCCTCGTAGAAAGAGCAGCCAACTGGCTGAAGCATCTAGGGAGATTTGTTACCACCTGGGAGCAACTCCGCACCAAGTACCTGAACAAGTACTATCCACTCGGTCGGACGAATGCAGCGAGGGCCTTGATCAGCAACTTCTCCATGTTCCCCAATGAGCAATTCCACGGGGCATGGGAGAGGTTTCAAGAGCTTACAGATAGATGTCAGCACCATGACATCTTGAAGCCGAACCTAGTTCAGAGCTTCTTTTGCAGACTTACACCCGAGCTGCAGGGGTTGGTGAATGCATCTTGTGGAGGATCGTATTTCGCCAAAGATGAAGATCAAGTCTGGGCCATCTATGAGGAGATGGCCGAGAACTATACAGTGATGTCCCATACCCGACTCTACACTCAGGGGAGACCCCAGCCACATGCCGTGCAGTATCAGAGGACAGCACGGGTCGATGCCAGTCCTTCTACTTCGTCAGCGGCAACAGCACAGGCCGAGTCGACAGCCGCTAACATGGTATCATCAGCGAGAAGCTGGACCGGATCGAGTTGATAGAGAAAAAGTAGTGTCAGGGCAAGACGTAGATCGATCAGATGGCACAGACGCTGAGTGACCTGAAGACACAGATCATGTGTCTCCAGGAGGCACAGACGGCTTCTCAGCCCC
Source organism: Ottelia alismoides (assembly GCA_037367405.1). Taxonomy (NCBI): domain Eukaryota; kingdom Viridiplantae; phylum Streptophyta; class Magnoliopsida; order Alismatales; family Hydrocharitaceae; genus Ottelia; species Ottelia alismoides. Next base: position 1,920,490 of record JAZKJV010009748.1, on the reverse strand, counting down.
ATCTCAGGTCATGGGCAGACACCGGCAGCAGCAGCAGTTCGGCCCAGCCCTTCGTCCAGTACCGACAGGTTCACCATGTGCAAGCGGAGCCCTACCAGCCGCAGCAGCAGCAGTACGTCCAGTCACCACCATCTCAGGACAGCCATATGGTGGTGTATCAGCTGGACCAGCCCCTGGCAATACTCCCACCACCCACTTATGAGCAGGAGCCGTTGATGGATGTCAACGGGATATGGTATGACCGACCCCAGCCTGGTATCCGACGAGACCATCCCGGATTCCGCTGGTCGGCCGGAGGCACCAGTTCCCAGCAGCAGCCTCCAGTTTAGGGTAGCCAGTACGGCCAGCAGCGTGAGCAGCACCAGCAGCCCCAGTTCCCAGCACACCAGCAGCCATCCCACCAGAGAGAGCAGTATGGTCCTCATCCCTATCAGCAGGGACAGTCTTGGAGGCAGCAACAGTCTCAGCAGCAGTATCACTCAAAGTACCCTTCTCACCCTCATCCACAGCAGCCGAGTTTCAGAGAGGCCACCCGTCAGGTTCTCATGGGCCGACCTATGAGAACCCTGATGAATACCCATTCATCACTCTTTATTCTTATATATTAGCTACAAAAACCTTTGCAAATGCATGTAGATATCTGTAAATACAAATAATTACCAAAGACATGCATTGTGTAAAAATCAATAATTAGCATGTTTTTGTGCAAAAATAAAAGAATAAAGAATTAAAAGAAAAAGAGGGAGATATTTAGAATAAATATTGAGCAACCTAATCCCAAGGGAGGGCTCAGCATGGGCCTGACCGCATAAAAGCCCAAGTAGAGAGAGATAAGCAAGCTCATATGTGTAAATATACCTGTGAATAAAATAATATTAATAATTTTCTCTAAAAATAAAATAAAATGGGCTTGTATATATTTGTGTATATTTGTAAATACAAAACCAAAACAAAAATTAGAAAAATAAAAAGAAATAAAAATATCTTCTTCACTTATATATTCATCATGTACATAGATCCCCTTTCTCTATTTATCTCACCTTGTAAATAAGTAAATTAAATTCCATAAAAATTTGTACATATTCTATATCCTATCATGTAAATAAATAAAATAAAAATTATAAAAACAAAATTAAATAAAAAGAACAAAAATAAAAACCAAAAGAAACATTGTATATGTACCGTGTATATAAATGTGTATATCTATTTATTTAACCCTTGTACATAAATAATAAAAATAAAATAAAAACATCAAAATATTCCTAATTTTATTCTATAAATAAATAAAATATAAAATTAGGATAAAAATGTACAAAAATAATTAATTAAAAATCAAAAATTAAAAATCCACATTGTATATACCTATGTATAGTATACTATAGTGTACATACTCTATTTTTATTTCAAAAAATTAATTAAAAATCACAAAAAAATAGTTTAAAATAAAAGAAACATTTTTCATGTTTTAAGTTTTTTTTAATTCGGCCATTTATTATTTTATTTTTAATTTATAATTATTTCTGACATGGCCTCTTCTGATTGGTCCATGACGTATCCGAAAATGTCGCGTTTAAAAAGTTGTTTTTATCGTGTTGTGCGTTGTAGGCGGCAATCGGAAACGATCAAGAAAATACCACAGATAAGTTATTCAATCTTTAATCTCGTGGTTTTATGTTTATTTTACATGGGCAAGTCCCAAGGTCGATCACAAGGAGGCAAAGGAACAACCTAGAATTAAGTCTATCAAAGTTCGTGTTCGGTTTTCGAGGCGGTCTTTTTTTTTGGAATTTTTCAATGAGTTATGGGGTGCACATGCAAATTCGGCCTATTCTAGGGACTAAAATGTAAATTTCAATCAAACGATGTCTGAAAAATACGAAACTTGGCCACAATGTAAATTATGATGAAATGGGTGCACTGTAATTTTTTTGGAATTTTTGGATGCAATATGAATTTTTAGGGCTTTTTAAATGCAAACAAAATGATTTTTAATATTTAATTTTAATAAATATCAAACCTACTTATTTTCAAGAATCAAAATTATCTGAGATCTATCACTAGGCGACGGATCTCAGAAAAATCCTAAACCTTGAAAATGTGGGGTTTAATACCTATTAAAAATTAAATACTAAAATGTGCAAAATGATTTTTACAGAAAAATATGCATGCAAATGCAAATCTTTTAATGTTAAGAATAATTAACTCTACAAGATGTGATTTTTCGAGAGTTTTTAGAGCAACGGTTAGTCAATTATCAATTTCAGAGCAGAAAATGGGTAAATACGCCAATTTTCACAAAACAATTATTTATTAATTAACCGTCCGTCACAAAAATACCCACAACATGTCAAAGCGTAGAGAATCAATTAACAAACATCATGCAATTTTTGGATTAAGAAAATAATGTAGAGTTGAGGTCCAAATATACAAGGGAACACAAGGGTACAGATGCAAATATAACTAAATAAATAAACATGCAGAGGGGGACTTGTTTTTGTGTAATTACCAATAGCTCGGGGGTGACTTCTGCAAATATTCCAAGTGGCACGTGCCAGGCACGTGCCCTTAGAGGCGGGGTATCAGACGCAAATAAGGGAAACTCCGGGGGTGCTCTTGCAATTTGCCCAACGGATCACGTGCTGTGCACGTGACCCCTGGGGGCGCTGACGTAATGCTGACATCCCCCCACACGCACGTGCTTCGCACGTGGGGGGTCTCGGGCTTTGAGCCCGGCCTACGGCTGAAGGTGGTAGTGGCGGAGAGCCGCTCCAGGAAGAGGTGCCGGCGGTTGGGCGGAGTCGTCGAGGCGGAGCGGGGCTGAAGCGCGGCGTGGGCTGCCCAGGCGGGGAAGGCGGTGGTGGTGCCTCGGCGGGTACGTGGATGAAGCGCGGAGCTCCGGTGGCGTGGTGGCGTTGGAGCGGATCTCCGGTGGTTGTCGAATGAAGGTCGGACGAGGGTGCTAAGCCGGAGGAGGATTAAGACGGAGATGAAGAGGCTCCAGCAGGCGGTGGTGGCCGACAAACGGCCGGCGGTCGTCGAGGAAGAAGGGCCGGTGGCGCGGTTGTCGAGCGGCGATGTCTTGACGCGGAGGAGGAGCAGAGCTCGAGGCGGTGGCTGGCGAAGAGGGGTCGGTGGCGAGGGAGCGACGGCGTCGAGGTGGTGACGGTGGAGGTCGGAGCAGGTGGTGGCGTGATGTCGGTGAAGGTGATGAAACTCGGCGGAGAGAAGAAGAGAGAGAGAGAGGGGGGGAGAGAGATAGAGAGAGAGTTAACCTGGAGGAGGTCGGCTCGATGGCGTTGGGTGGCCGGAGCGAGCAGCGGCGCTCGGGGCGGAGCTGCGACGAGGGGTTGGAGTCCTCGGATCACGCCGGCGACGAGGGGCTCGCGGTTGTCACGACCGGAAGTGATGCTCTGCGATGAAGATCGGCGGATGGGTTCCTCGGGTCGCGATGTCTGTGGCTTTATAGGGTTGGAGGGCATCGCCGGCGAAGGAAGGAGATCGCGATTTGGCGCTGATTGAAGGCGTCGAAGGAAGATCGTGATTTGGCGAGATATGCGAATGATCGGGGCGATGTGAGGCGGCGCGAGATCCGCGGAGGGGCGGAGATGCGAGGATCGGAGATGGCCGCGATTTGCGGTGAAAATCCGGGGCGACGGCGATTTGGGAAAGGGGGCGCGAGGTTGACGAAGCACAGGTGCCGTCCGATCGCGCGTGATCGGACGACCCCTGATGAGCCACGTGGCGGGTGGAGGCGAAAGGAGAGAGGGCGCACGTGCGGAGCACGTGCCTGGGTAGCACGTGCCACGCACGTGCGTGGTTTTTTAGTTTAATTATTTTTTTTTACAAAATGAATTATAAATAAAGCCAAAAATGGCTGACACGTGGCGGCACCAGGTGCTGCCACGTGTCAGCACCAGAAAATTCCGAAAATAAAACATTTGAAAAATCGGTAAAAAATAGTAAACGACCTCGGATCGAAAAACTTTCTTCACGAAAATTACTCGTCTCGATGAGATCTACAACTTTCATGAAGACATCAACACCAAAATCGGTCATTTGCACAAAGTGAATTTTTGGGGTATCCTATGTACATAGAATACCATGATTTTTGGGTTTTATAATTTTTTTTGTCATTTTTAAACAAGATAAAAATCCGGAAAAATATGGAAAAATCAAAGATAAATAAAAGACACTTAATTCTATTTTTTTATTTTTATTGATTAAGAAAATATATACAGAAAATACAAGGTCAAAAACCGCGAAAATATACAATGTACAAAAGAGGCCCAAACCCCAACTTTCACATATGAGCTCCGATTCACTTGAACTTGGTCTTGTTTTGAAGGTAATTGAATGCACATTAGTTCAAAAGTAAGTAGGATTAAATCAGACACTGGATGGGAAAGATATATGGCTTTTAGTCCGAAAATCCTGAAATTAGGGTTTGGGTTTTTGGTCCACTTATTTGGGTTAGTTATTTTTTTGTATTTTTCCTTTATTCTTGTTAGTGATATGTACACGGTGGAAGTGGTTTTGAGTTATTCGGAGTTAGCATGAATGAGTTAAAAATCCGAGAAGTTAGGCTATTTACAGGTTATTTTGGCATGGATTTTTGGCTTCTTATTTTATGCAGATTTTTGTGCTAAAATGCCATTCTTATGGAAACATGCATGAATGTTAATTATGCAAAATAGATGCAAGAATGCTGTTGATTTTTAGGGATTTGAGCTTAATAAATGAGATTTAGAGTGATGAATACGAGATTCATCATCCCCCTATACTTAAACCATGCCCGTCCCTGAGCATCAAAAAGAAATGCCATGAGGTGAAATGAGATTGGGTTCCATACCAAGACCATGAGCTGAAAGTGAAAGTGAACCTAAACTCAACCTTTGGATTATTTGTGTGTCGGAACTTCTGTGAGACTTAGAATTTTAAAATCAACAGCCCTCAAGTTCTACACATCATTGCTACAGTTTCGGCTCAGAAGTCATCTTAGATCAATCATCTTCCCAAAGTATACCCTATGAACATTGAATAACCGACTCTTGTGTGTGAAATATTTTATCTCTTCTTACCCAGAATGCCGGACTATTGCGCAAGCCTCCTCTCCAATAACTCGTCCTCGGGGAGTCAGGTATTTCCTTCTAAGGTCTGTCGCGCTGTGTTCACAATCGAATTGGGGGAGAAGATAGAAGAATGAGAAAAGAACTGGAGGGTGGCCAGTGTAGTCACCTCTCCTTGTGAAGATGGCCAGTGTAGCCGAGTCTCCACCAAGATCTGCATGTTTCTTGAAGCTTGGACCTTTTTTTGGTCAGATTTTATTTGGTAGTTGCTTCTTTGTATTTGGAATTTTTGGTGGTTCTGCTTGGATCTTGTTGTGCCCCTACGGATATAGAATCTTTTGTTTCCGTACATTTTTTGGGGTCTTAGAAAAAATTGTGCCCAGCCGTCCATCCCTTTTCCGAAGCTTTATTTCAACCCATACTCCGGTCTTTAGATTTCCACGCTACCAGAAAAGAAACTCACACAGTCTTCCAACATCCCGTCTGAGTTGAGCTAAGTGCATAGTGCGAGAGTACAAATTAATTCCCTATTCCAGAGTTGTACCCAGAATGAAGAGACCAGGTTAGACACTAAGAGTTAAACGCTGTACATTGTCATGTGGAACTCAAAGAATTAAGTCAAAGACCTGAAGACTCTAAAATCCTATTTCTCGGTGAAGTTCCTCTGAAGATTAGGTGGATTAAGGTCAAGTCCAGACCACTCTCGGTTTCGGCTCATAACTCGGTTAAGAACCCAAAGACTTTTCACATATGCAAATGCGATGCTTGATGAAATGCGAGTGTGTGAAATGCAGACACATTTTTTTATTTTGATTTTTTATGCAAAGGATTTTTGTGTGTGTGTTTTTTTGTTTTTGTTTTTGTTTTTTGTTTTTTTTTTTTGCAAAAATGAATAAGAAGCCATTTTTTCAAAAATTTTTGGGTACAGTCAGTCTTAGTGGCAAAACATTTTTTTTAGAAAAATTACCCACCCCGTAAATACATATAGACTTACGCGCAAGTACGAGGTATGGCTAAAATATATACAAAGTATATATACAGACCCCCCTATACTTAGCGAGTGCTGTGTCCTCAGAGCACAAGAAGCGTAAAGAAGACATAGCTCGGGCTAAGCGTAAGAGAGTGAAAAAAAGAACAAGATTTACAAAATCGCCTCCTATACTTAGGCTGTGAATAGGCTAAGTATAGAAGAAGAGCGGAAAAGAAAAGAAAAAGAAATGAAGCGGTCAGGATATGTGAATGAGGAGGGTATATATAGGTGGTTGGCGGTTCCCCCTATACTTAGGCTTTGGTCAGCCTAAGTATAGAAGAAGGATGGATATGGAGTGAGCTAGAGATCGAAATGAGATGAGGGAAATGGTATATACAGATGGCATCGGTCCCCCCTATACTTAGGCCTTAACCTAAGTAGAGGAAGAAGTTGTACAAGGGGATCGATGTGGTGGGGAGGGAGGGTGGGTCTGATCTGATATATCGTCAATGTCCTTGCTCTGTGTGAAATAGATGACCTCAACTTGCACTGTATGTTCTTTTGATGATATATATGGCTTCAGTAATTGTCCATTCACTGAGAAAGGTTGTGCGTCATCTTTGAGTTCTGCAATGTCCACACTTCCATTGGTATGCACATCGATGACAACATAGGGACCCATCCATTTCAATTTCAGTTTCCCATAAAAAATCTTTAATCGAGCATTAAACAACCATACTTTCTGCCCAGGGACAAAGGTTTTATCTCGAATGTGTCTATCATGCCATTTCTTGACCTTGTCCTTATAAATCACACTGTTGTCATATGCTCGGTTTCGGATTTCAATTAGCTCATTCAGATTTAGGTCTCTACATAATTTCCCAAGGTGACAACTCCAGTTCAACTTTTTGATTGCCCATTCAGATTTGTGAATCAGTTCAGCAGGAAGATGGCAAGGTTTGCCATAGATCATCCTAAAAGGTGAAGTGCCGAGTGGTGTTTTATAAGCTGTCCTATAGGCCCAAAGAACTTGATCCAACAGTTTTGACCAATCTTTCCTATCTGGACGAACCAACTTTTTGAAGTATACTCTTTACTTCTCTATTAGAAACTTCTGCCATGCCATTAGATTGTGGATGATAAGGGTTGCTATTCTATGTTCAAATTTGTACTCCTTAGCCAAAGATCTCATTTCCCTGTTCACAAAGTGGCTACCTCCATCAGAAATCAAAACTTTTGGTATCCCGATCCTTGCAATGATATTATCCTTGATAAACTTACAGACGGTTTTGCTGTCTGCGGTTCGGGTTGGAATAGCCTCTACCCATCTAGACAAATAATCAACCGCTAACAAGATATACTCAAATCCATTGCTGTTGGGAAAGGGACCCATAAAATCAATCCCCCATGCATCAAAAACATCACAGAAAATCATTGGTTGCATGGGCATTTCGTCTTTATATCCAACGGTCCCTCCCATCCTTTGACAAATCGGGCAAGACCGTACAAAATCATTAGCATCACGAAATAAGGTCTGCCAGTAAAATCCACATTGGAGTACCTTGTGTGCGATTCTCTTTCCCGAATGGTGCCCTCCAGCCTCGAGAGTGTGACAATGTGTGAGGACACTCTGGTATTCTTCCTGAGGAATACATCTTCTCCAGACACAATCCGCTCCTTCATAGAAAAGGAAAGGATCGTCCCAATGGTATTTTCATGAATCCGACTTGAGTTTATCAATCATTTTCTTGGTCCAACCAGAGGGAACCTTCTCGGAGACAAGATAGTTCACGATGTTGGAATACCATGGGGTTGAATCAATAGTGCAAACAGATTCGTCTGGAAAAGTCTCCTTAATAGGTCCAGTATCAGGATAATCATTTTTCTCAATTCGGGAAAGGTGATCAGCAACAACATTTTTTATTCCAGGTTTATCTTTGATCTCCAAATTAAATTCCTGGATTAACAAGATCCACCTCAAAAGTCGTGCCTTGGCATCTTTCTTATCCATGAGGTATCTAATTGTAGTATGATCCGTGAAAATTGTCACCTTGGAGCCCAATATATACGATCTGAATTTTTCAAGGGCCCAAACAACCGCGAGCATTTCCTTTTCATTCACTGTATAATTTTTCTGTGCAGGATCCAATACTTTGCTCGCGTAGTGAATCGCATAAGGGATTCCATCCCGTCTTTGTCCAAGCACAGCTCCGACCGCAAAATCTGATGCATCAGTCATGATCTCAAAGGGAAGAGACCAGTCAGGAGCTTGTAATATCGGTGATTCACATATTTTTTTTCAGGAGCTCGAAGGCCTCAAGACACTTGTGATTTACAATGAACTCGGTGTCTTTTCCTAAGAGCTCAGTCAGTGGGCGGGCGATCTTTGAAAAATCAGGGATAAACCTTCGATAAAATCCAACATGCCCTAGAAAAGACCGCACTGACTTGACGTTGATTGGTGGCTCAAGTTTCTTGATCACATCCACCTTGGCAGGGTCGACCTCCATTCCCTTGCTGGAGATGACACGCCCCAACACGATACCCTCAGTCACCATAAAGTGACTTTTCTCCCAGGAGAGTACCAAATTAACCTCCCTGCATCTTTGGAGGACTCGATCCAAGTGCGCTAAACATGTATCAAATGAATCACCATGGACCGAGAAGTCATCCATGAACACTTCCAGGAAATCACCCACCATTTCGGCAAATACGGCAATCATGCACCGCTGAAATGTGCCTGGGGCATTACAAAGCCCAAATGGCATGCGCTTAAAAGCGTAAGTACCGAAGGAACATGTAAATGTGGTTTTTTCCTGATCCTCGGGAGCAATAGCTACTTGATTGTAGCCAGAGTACCCATCAAGAAAATAGAAGAATGATTTCCCTGCAAGTCTCTCCAAGATTTGATCAATAAATGGCAGTGGAAAGTAATCTTTCTTGGTCGCAGCATTCAGGCGCCTGTAATCGACACAGACACGCCACGACGTGGGTACTCGGGTCGCGATCTCAACCCCCTCCTCGTTGGTGACCATCTGGATTCCCGACTTCTTCGGGACGACATGAAGGGGGCTACCCACTTTGAGTCAGAAATGGGGTATATGAAACCTGCTTTGCACCATTTCTCTATCTCTTTCTTAACCACTTCCCGAAGATTGGGGTTTAATCTTCTCTGAAATTCACGGGAAGGCCTTGCATTATCCTCAACATAAATTTGGTGCGAGCAGAGAGCAGGGTTGATTCCGACGAGATCCGACACAGTCCAACCAATGGCTTTTCGATTTCGCTCAAGGACTTCTAGAAGTTTAGATTCTTGATCCAAGGTTAATGATGAGCTGATGATCACAGGGAATTTATCTTTGGGTCCATTGAGAAATGCATACTTCAGGGTGGGAGGGAGGGTTTCAGCTCTGGCAGATCTACGTCATCAATCAAATCTGGATGAATATCTTTTAAGTCTGGGTCAGTGATTGTTGGTGGTGGATCATTCTGAGATATGCTAGCCACTGATCTTGAAAGAAAGTGAGTTGGATCGCAAAAGTAGTGTGGTAATTCAGCCAAAGCCGCGTCCGACTCTTCATTGATTTTTTTCGAAGAGGATGTAATGGACCAATCCGAAAGGAGTTGTGTGTCGTCAAGATTGTACATATCCAGGTGTTCAGATTTGTCTGGCAATAGGTCACACACTGTATGGTGCATTGTTTCTTCTTCTGTTGTGAGGGTATCCATGTGAAGATCTGGCAGTTGGTCCCAAGGTCCGGTAGTGCTGATCAGATTACACTCAGAGGTTTCGGTATCTTCAGTGGTGGATTCGGAATCGGGTCTTTGCCATTTTGTTTGTCTCATTTCCAGATCCACTTCTCCGTCTAGGGAGCGGAATTTCATCATCCGTGTGCCGTAATCGAATACAGCCTTGGCGGTTCTTAAAAATGGTCTTCCCAAAATGATTTGCGACTCTTTCCAATGGTTCGGGGTCTCCATGTCCAGGACAGTGAAGTCCACTTTGTATTCTGTACCCTCAACCATAATGATAACATTTTTTACTTCTCCCTTAGGTCTTTTAGTAGATTTGTCCGCGAATTGGAGTAAAGATAGTGATTTCTGAAGAGGCCCTAACTCCAATCGGTAATATAAGGCTAAGGGAAGAAGATTGATGGAAGAACCATTGTCGAGAAGTGTGCGTGTGAATGCGATACCGCTAATGCGGCTTTCCACATAATGAGCACCCAGATCTCTTTTCTTCCTTGGTAAATGCTGGTTTCTCACGCATTTGGTAGTGGCTACTGTCAGAACATGAGTCTCCACAAATTGGTTTGTTTTCTTTGTGCGGGTCCGGGTGGGAGTACATTTCATTTTCAAATATTTCTGAAATGCAGGGTTACTGGCCACATATTGATCAAAGGGTACCTTCACAGTTATGTTTTGTTGGCAGAAATTTTCCATCACTGGGTCACTCCGGATAGTTTTCTTTTGTCTTCCTTTCTTAAGAGCATTCGAGACAGGAGAAAGAGGTCCAGAATCATAAATAAGAGCATCTTTATTGAATTTAGAGTTCTTATTACAATCATAATGTTCTGGATTATCATCATGTTGCTGAAATCGTGACAAAGGTATTTTCGCAGCAACTAGAGGTTCAAGGTCCTCTTTATTCTCCATCGATGCTTTTCCCTTCCTTTGGGCAGAAATCCTCGGGCGTCCTTCGTCTTCATCCTCAGAAGTATCCTCCGGTTGATCTTCTGAGTCATGTTGGTCAGCTTCCTTTGCCCGGTTAGGTACGACCACAGTCCTTCCGCTCCTGAGGGACATGGCATTGATATTGTTAAACGAAAGGGTCTCGTGTTCAGATGTGGAAAAGTCTGAGTAATATACCTGATTGTTGTGTTGAGATGATTGAGGTTTGTTCAAGCTATTGGGGTTAGCTTGAACTTGAGCGGAAATGGTTGTGACAGGGGCTGTCTGTTCTTCCTTCCAACGGGATAGACGATTAACATCTACCCGTAGATCGTACAGTTCACTCCGGAAGCTGCGAATTTCCTCCAGCATTTGTCTTTGGATATCCATTGAGTCTTCTGTAGGTTTGGATGATCGAGATGCTTGATTAGGAGCTTGGTATTGTTGACGATGTTGTTGAGGTTGGTTCTGACGGTCGTGTGGCTGCTGCTGCCTTGAGGGCTGATTGTGTTGTGGAGCGGCATTGTAGGAGTTGGGTGGACGCTGATATTGCTGACGGTCCCCCAGATTACCCTGTCGGGTATTATCCTGTGTGTACCAGATGCCATTTATCTCGAAAGTCAGAGGCGGGGCTTTTATGACTGTCTCAGCTGGAGGAGGTGACTGCTGGGAAGGTTGGACGTAGGCTTGGTCCTGAGTCCATGGTTGCGGTTGTCCAGGGTCTGGCTGCTCTTGGACATGATGCACATGATAAATTGGGATCGTGGGAGCAGTAGGCATCCCGATCTTGGACACCTTCTCAGTGAGTTCCTCCATTTGTTTTGGAAATTGTGAGAGTCGGTTGTCGATGTCGTTCACCCTTTTATCCACAACTGTTAATTTGTCTGTGATGATGTTCGTGTTGGGCAGCAAGTCCTCTGCTATTTCTGCGACCGTTTGTTTTCCTCCTTTGGCTTGATAGTTGTTCAGTGAATCAGTGTAAGATCTACTAGCAATTTGTGAACGGCTAGTCTCCGCCATTTGCTCCAGTATTTTCCAGACGATATCAGCTCCTCGGGATGTGTAGTTTCCTCCACAGGCAGCGCTGACAAGACCCTGAGTCCCGTGGTTAAGGCCAGAATAGAGGGATTGGACCAGGATGTTATTATCTAGGTCATGACAGGGACATTTTTGCAGCAGATCTTTGAATCTATCCCATGCATCACAAAGTGGTTCATTTGGCATCTGAGAGAAGCTAGTGATGCGAGTCCTCATTTGATTGGTTCGACTCAAGGGGTAGAATTTTTTTAAGAAGAGGTTCTTGAACCTATCATAGGTGGTCACCGTCACTCCCAAATTTTTCACCCAGTAATCTGCCTTACCCTTAAAGGCGAAAGGTAATGCAGTGAGACGGATATAGTCTTGGATGACTTGTGGGTGCCTCTGATTAGAACAGATTAGCTCCAAATCACGCAGGAATTCATAGGGCTCTTCATTCGAATTACCATGAAATTGTGGTAATTGATTTATGAAGTGCGGCTTCAGTTCATGGTGAACCTCAAGTTGAGGTGGCTGCAAGTAATTTATGACCCTATATTGCCCGGGATTATATGCAGCGTCCATTGGTGGTTCTTCCTCTGCATGCATTCTTTCCAATTGTTCCCTCATCAAATTTTGCTGCTGCTCAGATGCAGCCAGTCTTGCGAGAATCATTTGCATCGGATCTTCATTTTGGTCATCTTCAGAATTGTTCTTCTTTGGAGGCATTTTTTGTGAAGTCTTCTTTTCACCTTCAGATTGTGAAAAATAGGAGTCAATAGTTTGAAGAGAATTATAAGATGAAAAGTACAGGGGAAGGTGTTCCTGAACCCAAGGTGGTTCTGAGTAAGAGTGGTTCAGATCATTTGAGACTGGAAAGTTTGTGGTAGTCAGAAAGGGGTTACCACAATTTTCCATTCTTGAATTTCAAGAGATTATCAAGAGATGAATGGATGTTGATCAAATCAAACACAATACAAAATTCTTTTTCACCAACTCATATAGTGAAGGTCGTAAGAGTTTGACCAATTTTCTTGTCAATTTTAAATGGTGAAAAGACAATCTTGTTAGCGAGACGAAATTTCAGATTTGGGCTCTAGTCTTAAGTGTCGTCTCTCGCTCACTGAGAAAAAATAGAACATCCAAGGTCGGGGTTACTCTGCCGCAAAAATTCTTGATTTTATGGGTTATTTGAGATCAGATATATTTAGCAGTCCCGATTTTAATGAGGTGATCACTGAAAAATTAGATGAGCACAAATACACGTCTACCGTCCAGTCCCAATTTCCTTTTAAAGTTATGTTATAAAACGAGAGAGAGGAGTTCGGGAAAAGCCGATGCACGAGGAAAACTATGATGAATGCTCAGTTAGAAGACTTACAGTGAATCCTTGCAATCTCCATGTGGGATGCTAGACAGAATTTAAAAATTATTCTATATGATGTGCAAACCGATGGAAAAACCGCACCTAAGCAGAAAGTTCTGTTAGCGGAATGAATTGATTTAAATTTGGCTAAGTTGAACGATCTATGTGCGTCTCAACTAAGTGCAGTGTGGCTTAAGATCCTACGAGCACAAGCAAAAATATAAATGCTCTGAGAGCCGTATGTGCAGGTCTATCCTAATCGCCACTCAAGTCGGGCCCCACCCTCTCCAGAGAGTGAAACAGGCCACGACACACCACAGAATAAAGTCAGAGGTCTTTCTACACATGTGAGAGTCCAAACGGACACCGCTGTAAAATTACAAAAATTTTAAAAATGCAAGAATTAAAAACCTAGACTCTACGCTCCCTCACGACTCGACTCGATCTTAAATTAATTGCGGTTTTTGCAAGAGTTGGTGAAGTTGCGTCGGTTATTGAAAACCACTCCACGTACAAGGTACCTCGCAAAAAAAAATAAGAGAGAAAATGTAAGAGAGTGACTCAAAAATATATGAAAAATAAAGGCTGAAAATAAATTGCAGGAAAATGAAATTTACAATGAAAAATTCGGGGGTCAGACTACCCGAATGCGGAAAACCGAATAAAAAAATTGTAGACAAAAATCTAAGCCGTTTGCCTCCCCGGCAACGTCGCCATCTGACGTATCTGAAAATGTCGCGTTTAAAAAGTTGTTTTTATCGTGTTGTGTGTTGTAGGCGACAATCGAAAACGATCAAGAAAATACCACAGATAAGTTATTCAATCTTTAATCTCGTGGTTTTATGTTTATTTTACTTGGGCAAGTCCCAAGGTCGATCACAAGGAGGCAAAGGAACAACCTAGAATTAAGTCTATCAAAGTTCGTGTTCGGTTTTCGAGGCGGTCTTTTTTTTGGAATTTTTCAATGAGTTAGGGGGTGCACATGCAAATTCGGCCTATTCTAGGGACTAAAATGTAAATTTCAATCAAACGATGTCCGAAAAATATGAAACTTGGCCACAATGTAAATTATGATGAAATGGGTGCACTGTAATTTTTTTGGAATTTTTGGATGCAATATGAATTTTTAGGGCTTTTTAAATGCAAACAAAATGATTTTTAATATTTAATTTTAATAAATATCAAACCTACTTATTTTCAAGAATCAAAATTATCTGAGATCTATCACTAGGTGACGGATCTCAGAAAAATCCTAAACCTTGAAAATGTGGGGTTTAATACCTATTAAAAATTAAATACTAAAATGTGCAAAATGATTTTTACAGGACAAAATATGCATGCAAATGCAAATCTTTTTGGGCACAATGTTAAGAATAATTAACTCTACAAGATGTGATTTTTCGAGAGTTTTTAGAGCAACGGTTAGTCAATTATCAATTTCAGAGCAGAAAATGGGTAAATACGCCAATTTTCACAAAACAATTATTTATTAACTAACCGTCCGTCACAAAAATACCCACAACATGTCAAAGCGTAGAGAATCAATTAACAAACATCATGCAATTTTTGGATTAAGAAAATAATGTAGAGTTGAGGTCCAAATATACGAGGGAACACAGGGGTACAGATGCAAATATAACTAAATAAATAAACATGCAGAGGGGGACTTGTTTTTGTGTAATTACCAATAGCTCGGGGGTGACTTCTGCAAATATTCCAAGTGGCACGTGCCAGGCACGTGCCCTTAGAGGCAGGGTATCAGGCGCAAATAAGGGAAACTCCGGGGGTGCTCTTGCAATTCGCCCAACGGATCACGTGCTGTGCACGTGACCCCTGGGGGCGCTGACATAATGCTGATGTCCCCCCACACGCACGTGCTTCGCACGTGGGGGGTCTCGGGCTTTGAGCCCGGCCTGCGGCTGAAGGTGGTAGTGGCGAAGAGCCGCTCCAGGCAGAGGTGCCGGCGGTTGGGCGGAGTCGTCGAGGCGGAGCGGGGCTGAAGCGCGGCGTGGGCTGCCCAGGCGGGGAAGGCGGTGGTGGTGCCTCGGCGGGTGCGTGGCTGAAGCGCGGAGCTCCGGTGGCGTGGTGGCGCTGGAGCGGATCTCCGGTGGTTGTCGAATAAGGTCGGACGAGGGTGCTAAGCCGGAGGAGGATGAAGACGGAGATGAAGAGGCTCCAGCAGGCGGTGGTGGCCGACAAACGGCCGGCGGTCGTCGAGGGAGAAGGGCCGGTGGCGCGGTTGTCGAGCGGCGATGTCTTGACGCGGAGGAGGAGCAGAGCTCCAGGCGGTGGCTGGCGAAGAGGGGTCGGTGGCGAGGGAGCGATGGCGTCGAGGTGGAGACAGTGGAGGTCGGAGCAGGTGGTGGCGTGATGTCGGTGAAGGTGATGAAACTCGGCGGAGAGAAGAAGAGAGAGGGGAGGGGAGAGAGATAGAGATAGAGAGAGAGAGAGAGTTAACCTGGAGGAGGTCGGCTCGACGGCGTTGGGTGGCCGGAGCGAGCAGCGGCGCTTGGGGCGGAGCTGCGACGAGGGGTTGGAGTCCTCGGATCACGCCGGCGACGAGGGGCTCGCGGTTGTCACGACCGGAGGTGATGCTCTGCGATGAAGATCGGCGGATGGGTTCCTCGGGTCGCGATGTCTGTGACTTTATAGGGTTGGAGGGCATCGCCGGCGAAGGAAGGAGATCGCGATTTGGCGCTGATTGAAGGCGTCGAAGGAAGATCGTGATTTGGCGAGATATGCGAACGATCGGGGCGATGCGAGGCGGCGCGAGATCCGCGGAGGGGCGGAGATGCGAGGATCGGAGATGGCCGCGATTTGCGGTGAAAATCACGGGGCGGCGGCGATTTGGGAAAGGGGGCGCGAGGTTGACGAAGCATAGGTGTCGTCCGATCGCACGTGATCGGACGGCCCCTGATGAGCCACGTGGCGGGTGGAGGCGAAAGGAGAGAGGGCGCACGTGCGGAGCACGTGCCTGGGTAGCACGTGCCACGCACGTGCGTGGTTTTTTAGTTTAATTATTTTTTTTCAAAACGAATTATAAATAAAGCCAAAAATGGCTGACACGTGGCGGCACCAGGTGCTGCCACGTGTCAGCACCAGAAAATTCCGAAAATAAAACATTTGAAAAATCGGTAAAAAATAGTAAACGACCTCGGATCGAAAAACTTTCTTCATGAAAATTACTCGTCTCGATGAGATCTACAACTTTCATGAAGACATCAACACCAAAATCGGTCATTTGCACAAAGTGAATTTTTGGGGTATCCTATGTACATAGAATACCATGATTTTTGGGTTTTATAATTTTTTTTGTCATTTTTAAACAAGATAAAAATCCGGAAAAATATAGAAAAATCAAAGATAAATAAAAGACACTTAATTCTATTTTTTTTATTTTTATTGATTAAGAAAATATATACAGAAAATACAAGGTCAAAAACCGCGAAAATATACAATGTACAAAAGAGGCCCAAAACCCAACTTTCACATATGAGCTCCGATTCACTTGAACTTGGTCTTGTTTTGAAGGTAATTGAATGCACATTAGTTCAAAAGTGAGTGGGATTAAATCAGACACTGGATGGGAAAGATATATGGTTTTTAGTCCGAAAATCCTGAAATTAGGGTTTGGGTTTTTGGTCCACTTATTTGGGTTAGTTATTTTTTTGTATTTTTCCTTTATTCTTGTTAGTGATATGTACACAGTGGAAGTGGTTTTGAGTTATTCGGAGTTAGCATGAATGAGTTAAAAATCCGAGAAGTTAGGCTATTTACAGGTCATTTTGGCATGGATTTTTGGCTTCTTATTTTATGCAGATTTTTGTGCTAAAATGTCATTCTTATGGAAACATGCATGAATGTTAATTATGCAAAATAGATGCAAGAATGCTGTTGATTTTTAGGGATTTGAGCTTAATAAATGAGATTTAGAGTGATGAATACGAGATTCATCAGTCCACGGGGGATGTTGACCCCCCGGTCAACTCCCCGTCTTGGACCACTACCCACGGGTCATGCACGCCCGACCCGACTTCGCGGATTTATTGCGTCATGACCCGATCATCAAAACAGCTATTCCCGGGCTCCATTTCTTCCTCTTGCATCCGAGATCCACACCCAGTCATCAGCCTTGGGATCCGCACTCCGAGCTTCACGCCCGACTCCCATCTAGCCGGACCCCTAGCCGTATAAAGCATCAGCTCCGCCCTCACTTCCAGGCATCTTTGGCTCAGCTCATTCAACCCTAGGACCTCCATAGCCACCGCCTGAGTGACAGCTCGCGATTGGCTGTGTTGCAGCGAGGAGGGAGCGACCGGACCATTGATCCGGCGACTTTGCGCCGCCCAGACGTGGTGCTCGAGCCTCGGGCATCGACGGCCCTCGAGGCTAGGACCTAGAGCTTCACCGACTCATTCCCAGTCGACCTCGACCAGTAGGTAGCCTTCTTCCCTTCTCTCTTTAGCTAATTTTGATTTACGCACAAATCTATCCATCGCCGACGAACCTCAATTCCGACCACCCTCGCCCACCTCTCGACCATCGGACTCGACCACCATCTTCGCGCTTCTCCCACGCACCATCTGCACCCAGCCATCCAACCCAGTTTGCACAGGAACTGGGATACGAGCCCCACCGTCGTCGCATCGCCGGAGCTCGCCCATATCGCCGCACCGTTCACCTCCACCACCTCTAACCGGGTCGAGGCACTTTGCCCTCGACCCAGGAGTCTGTTACGTTGCTTTGCAGTTCAAGAAGAGCCCATCTGAGGGCTTGATGTTCAGACGCAGCAGCTCCCGCTCCGTCGTGGTCGCCTGAGCTCTCCGGAGCTCCGTTGTGCCATCGGAGGAGCCTGATCGACGCGGGAGGTCCATGCGCTTCTTCTCCGATCATCTGTAGCTCTCGAGGAGGACCACCGTGCGTGTACTGGGCCGGCGAAGTTCGCCGGCCGCCTGTTCTTCGTGATTCCTCCAGGACCGTCCGTTGCGCATCCACTCTCCAGATCTTCCGAGGACCGTCCGATCAGGGGCTAAGAGGAGGCCCAGCAACCACCATCCGATCGACGCGTGGCCCCTCTCAGCCCTCCATCCAGTGGAAGGCATTCAGCACCTCACGACCGTCAGATCCAGCACGTGGCACCATCCTAGCCATCCGCTTAATAAAAGGGTAAATTACCCTGTAGGCCCTTCTCTTTCTGCATTTAATATTTAGTCTTGTAAATACGTTTTGTAGTTCTTTTATTTTTGTAAATATTGCATAGAGGACCCTGTCGTTTGCTTGATTTGCATTTTTACCCCTGTAAATGATGGACACGTGCGTCGACACGTGAGTTTTTGGTGAAATTGCATGATTTGCCTTGTGTTTTTTCGTGTGTTATTGTCTGCATCTTTTAAAATAGGAATGACAAATATGCCCTTCCAGGCCTGAGTCACGTGTATCGTGTGTGGGTTGCGGGGACTTTTACCATTGGGCCCCTGGATTTCCTTGCGTGTTATCAAAAGGCCCCAGAACTTTATTTTAATTGCAGATAGGTCCCTATGCACGGTGCCTTGTTGTTTGATTTTAATAAAAATAGCAAAACTACTCCAAATTTGATGAAAATTAGACGCATGGCTCCTGCCACTGTGTAAAATATTCTCTAATTTTTGAAGACATTTTTTACTCTTTTTAGTATTTTTAAAAATTCAAAAACACGCATTTTTCTTACTGTCCAGTTCTAAAAATCACAAAAAAATATTAAAACAACTTTAAAAATTACAAAAAAATCAAATATTGTTTGTCTTGCTGTGTTTGATTTTCTGGCCAATTTTGGTTATTTTGGACTTATAAAAACTATAAAAATTACAAAAGCCCTAAAAACCCATAAAAATTCTAATAATTAAAAGAAAAATAAAAAATTAACAAACTCAGCTGTTAAATTTTCATTTTTGTTCATATTTCATAGGAAAATTACCTCCAGGCTATTTAGAGGCCATTATATATTTTATTTTGGCCTTTGAAGCTCAGTTGGACAACATCACTGTTTTCTTATCTTGTTGCATTTTTAGAAAAATATTTAAAAATCAGAAAATTACCAAAAATTAACCAAAACATAGAAAAATATAAAAAACATAAAAACATTTTTGTTTGAATTTTTGGGTGAATTTTGAGTAGTTAAATAATTATGTGAAGTTGATTGTTTTATTATTTTCTTATTTTCTTAATTAGTTTAAAAATACAAAAAAATATAAAAATTTTAAAAATCCACCAAAAATCATTTTCTTTTATTTGTTTTTATTTCTGACTACTTCGTAGGCCGCGAGGCCATCATGTGCTCCTTGAGTTCGACCCCGGTCGTTATACCAAGTTAATCTTATAGCGAGACCGCTATCTTGAGTGTTATCGTGTTTTGATTTTTATTTGGTGGTCTGATCTTTTTCTCGTTGAGCCACCCGAGCGATTGAGGTCGCAACGACCTTATCTTCTGATTTATCTACCTTAGTTTCTAGGATTTTGCGCTCATCAGAATGGCGTCGTTGCCGGGGAGCACGGCTTAGTAGTCGTTTTATTTTTTATTTTATTTTCCTTTCTTTTTCGTGGCTTTCCGCGGCTCTTTTTGAGCCCGCGGCTTTTTGCAGCTTTTTATTTTTCTTTCATTTTTATTTTCTTTTATTTTCTTTCCTTTTATTTTTGTTTTTGCTTGCTTTTGCTTGTTTAGTTTATTTCTATTTTTGCACATATACCCCTGTTTACTTTTCCTATCTTTATTTGAATATTTTATATGGTTGGTAACACTTGTCTGTTTTCTTGCAAGGGCCCGAGGATCGAGGCAGCAACTCTTGAGGAGCCGGCGCAACCGCGGTGTTCGTAGGCGGCTCCCTTCTGCACGGAGCCGCAGGAGAGAGCGAGGAGACAGTCGAGTGCGGCTTTTAGTTTAGTTTAGATTAGATTTTATTTCAGTTCATTTGAATTGTTGTAATAATACAGGGATACCAGGACTTAGACTCTCTCGGGTCTTTTTCGCCGAGCACCGGTGTGCTCGGTGGACCAATTAGCTAGTTCGGTTTATCGCGGCTTTTTACGCGGTTTTTGTTTTTCACTGCCTTTGACGGTTTCTCGCAGTTTTTCTCGAGCCCCTAGCCTTAGGAATTTCTGTTTGATTGTGACGTAACTAGTAGGATCCAAACACCTAATATATCTGCTTGTGCCTATAGTTCGATAATTGGACCTACAAATAAAAGATTAATAAAAATAGCTGACTTGCTTCCTTCGAGCCTACGTGCCGCAGCCTGCCCTGCCAAGCGCTGCTCCTGAACTCGATTTGTCGGGAGGAGGAGGAGTAGACCGAGACTGGACCCTTTGGATCAGAGGCTGGTGATCAGCTAGACTATTCTTTCGAGTAGAAATTGCCTGTTTAGGGACTCGGTTTTCCGCCTGCACCATTTAGGTAGTTTATTTTCTGTCTTTCAATTCTGCGCAGATCATCTTGCATGTAGACTGCTGGAGTCAGGTACGCATTTCTTACTCTGCATGCATCATTGATTTCATTGCGCATCGGCTTTTTCGTCTTCTCCCCTGTTTTGGACTTAATAACCAATAGAATCGAAGAATTTGTTAGACGATTTTGTTTTTACTGAAAAATACCTAAAAAGAAAAACAATAAAATTTGGGACTATTAACACTATCGACCTAAAAGACACCTCACTTAAAAATCTGTCTTGGGGAGAGCAACCCCCTCATTGTCTGGTTTGATTGCGCGAGAGAGTGACCCGAACACTAGGTAGAGCCCTCTGATATTCTTCTCGACTGATTACCGGCTATTTCTGTACGGGACAGTCGGTTGGGAAAATATCGGGTAACCCAACAGGTCACGTAATCGCTCTGATATCCTAACTGCTCACCAAAATAAAAATTGACAAGATAAATTGACCGAGCCTTTACGGTCTTCAGCTCGCGTTGCGTTGGTGAATTGGGGGTTTGCTTGCGATCATAGTTGTTACCAGATCTCATCCTCACTACTCGCCACATCAAGATGATGGGCAGACGATCTCTTAGGCAGCCTCTGGCTGCACCGCTTTCGGGCGCGTCTACCCGCTCATCTAGGTTGGTTCGCGAGAGCCGAGACCCGCTCTCCAATCCCGAGTACGACTCCACCCTGTTCTCCCTCGATCCCCCTTCTTCTGAGACCGAGATACCAGTGCCAGAGGAGAGACAGACAGATGATTTATCGGCACCTGAGTTCGGATGTTTTGATTTTGCAGAGACTATGGCCGGCAGTTCTGATGATCACACCAGAGGTCCGCAACATGAGCATTTCGTTCTGGACCAGGGTGCGCACCCTGATCACCACCCTCGAGACAGTGCAGCAGCAGTTGAGGGATCAGGGAGCATTTATGTTGGATATGAGGCGCGAGATGGAGCAGTTGAGAGCAGATCGAGAGCAGCGTAGAGAGGGCCCGAGGATACCCGATGAGGCCGCAGCAGCCACCGCAGCAGCCGCAGTAGATCCACCAAGACCGATGCGGGAGTTACACAACCCCGGATCGACACTGATGCATCACTGGGTTGTTCTACCAGCTATCGTGGGGGAATTCAAGTTCCCCCCGAACACTTTGCAGCTCCTCCCCCGTTTCCATGGGCTCGCCACAGAGGAGCCCCATCTCCACCTCCAGGAGTTTCTGATGATCTGCAGCACTGTCCATGACCGTCAGGTGGACCAGGATACCATCAGGATGATTGTCTTCCCCTTCTCCTTAGCAGACAGGGCAGCCACCTGGCTAAGCACTTGGGGAAGTTCGTCTACACTTGGGAGCAGCTCCGCACCGAGTACTTGCATAAGTACTATCCACTCGGGCGGACGAACGCCGCTAGAGCCCTGATCAGCAACTTCTCCATGCTCCCCAACGAGCAGTTTCACGAGGCATGGGAGAGGTTTCGAGAGCTGACCGACAGATGCCCGCACCACGACATTTCCAAGTCGAACCTTGTTCAGAGTTTTTTTAGCGGGCTGACACCAGAGCTTCAGGGCTTGGTGAACGCTTCTTGTGGCGGGTCGTACTTCGCCAAGGATCAGGATCAGGTCTGGGCCATCTACGAGGAGATGGCCGAGAACTATATGGTGATGTCCCAGACCCGATTGTACACTCAGGGCAGACCCCAGCAGCCACAGACCGTGCAGTACCAGAGGATAGCACGGGTTGACGCTAGTCCATCAAGTTCGTCCGCGGTAGCAGCAGCACAGGCCGAGTCCTCAGCTGCAGACATGGGGATTATCAGCGAGAAGCTGGACCAGATGGAGATTATAGAGAAGAAGAAGTGCCAGGGCATCACGTAGATGGAGCAGATGGCACAGACTCTGAGTGACCTGAAGACAGCTCATGTGTCTCCAAGAGGCACAAACGGCTTCACAGCCTCGTCTTCAGGTACGAGGCGATCCGAGTAGCAGCAGCAGCTTGTCCCAGCGCTCCAGCTCCCACCAGCAGCCTAGACAGGTCCATCTTGTACAGGCGAAGCCGTACCAGCAGCCGCAGCTCACCTACCAGGCACCACCATCCACTAACACTCAGATGGTGGTATACCAGCCGGATCGGCCTCTGGCAGTGCTCCCGCCACCCCAGTACGATGCAGAGCCGTTGATGGATGTCAACTGTATTTGGTACGATCGCCCCTAGCCCGGTATCCGACGAGACCATCCCGGATTCCGTTGGGCGGCCGGAGGTGCCCAGCCCCAGCAGCAGCCGTCAGGTCAGGGTGGCCAGTACAGCCATCAGAGGGATCATCAACAGCAGCAGCCCCCAGCCTATACCCAGCCACAGCCACAACAGTCACCGCAGTATGGACCTCGTCCCTATCAGCAGGGACAGTCTTAAAGGCGTGATCAGCCGCCTCAGCCGCAGCATCAGCCACATTCTTACCACCTCTCAGCCACAACACCAGCAGCCTCATTACCAGAGAGGCTACCCGTCGGGTTCTCATGGGCCATCCTATGAGAGCCCCGCCTTGGATGACATAGCCCGCCTTCTCACAGATCAGGAGGCTACTTTTCGACGGGAGATGGATGAGTTTCGCCAGGAGATGCGCGACATCATGAGAGGGAAGGCCGCCATCCCTGCCCAGATTGAGCCGAATCCCAACAACCTGAAGAGGAAATCTGAGAAAGTAGCTTGTACTGAGTATGCCACTCCGAGTGATACTTTTGGTGATATGTCTGCATATCTTTTTGATACTGATTTTGTCACACTTAGGAGCGGTAGGATGCCAACAGGCGGCGACTCGTCTGAGCGACACCCTGAGGATACATCCAGAGCGCCAGGCGAGGAGGAGAGCGGTACGGAGGCCGCTAGAGATGATGACGGTGGTATTGATGCCACCACGGATGCTGATCCCACAGGCGGTACTGAGGCCGCCGTTCCACCAGTTGGAGGAGGTGGTACTGAGGCCACCTGTGTTGCCGAGCCAGAGCGCGGTACTGAGGCCGCCCGTCTACCAGTCGATGGTGGTGCTGATGCCACCAAGTCTTCTAAGATTCTTGTTGTTTTTCCTATTACTGATGTATCTCGGAACACTTCTGTGAATAAAGGAAAGGGTTTATTTTCTTCCGGTCCCACTGTGGTGCATGATGTATGTGTGGATCCGGCCGTCGAGCCGTCTAGACCCTTTCCTAGTCCTTCATCTGAGAAGGACCATGTGATCCCCTTCCCTAGAGCCCTTCAGATGGGGAAGGGGAAGAAAAATGAAAATCCAAAAAAGAGGCAGCAGAAAGAGTTCAGTCAGCAGATGATAGATCATTTCCACATTCAGCTGACTCTTCAGGAGGCTTTGCGGCACATCCCTCTACTCCAGCGTTCACTGAGAGACAGGACCATAGTTAGGAGGAAGAGGAGGAACCATCACTCAGAGATTCATGTGCTGATAAGAGCCACTTGTTTCGCGATCCAGAACCACCTGCCGGCCAAGAGGTCAGATTCCGGAGCTCCATATATCAGATGCCACATCAGAGAGCAGAGGTTCGACCGTACTCTATTAGACAGCGGATCGTCGATCAACCTACTTCCGGCAGCCCTTCTCGACCGCTTCGAGTTGGGCACTCTTAGACAGAGCAGGACAGTCCTTCAGTTTGCTGATCGATCTGTCAAGAGGCCGAAGGGGTTATTGCGAGACGTTGTCGTCACGATTCAGGGCCTGCAATTCCCCGTGGACTTTGTAGTGTTGGACATGGAGATCCCTGAGTCCGTGATCGATACCCCCATCATTCTCAGTCGTCTGTTCTTGGCCACAGCCAAGGCAGTGACTGACCATGATAGCGGGAAGGTATACTTTCGCGTCGAGGGCGAAAGTGTACAAATAGAGGCGGTCGAGGACAGCAGAGCCAGAGACAGAGCATGCTCAGAGACCACTTCCGATACAGAGCAGATGATGGATGCTGGACTAGACATCCACCAGGACTGTGACTTTGTGATCATAGATGACGAGGTAGTTTGGGCAGACCCAGCAGCACAGGCCATCCTCTCACTTTCAGAGTCCGCTGATGCAGAGACGACAGTAGAGGAGATCTTGGAGAGCGCATTCCTGGTCCAGGATACTTTAGAGGCAGCAGAGCCGGTTCTCGACCGTGAGATTGATTCTTGTGATGATGGTGGTACTGAGGCCACCTTGGATGATACAGATCCCTCGGAGTCAGAGTCTGATTAGGCAGATTGTGATGATTATATGCCAGACCTGACTTCCACTGAGCCTGCATCTAGGGAGGAGGTAGATGCCAAGCAGAGCAGAGACAGTCCAGCAGGGCAGCCTTCTCCAGTTTTTGAGAGTGATAGAGAGTTTCAGTTCTCCCATGCAGATTTGGCAGCGTTCACGCAGAGTTTTCAGAGGCCAGATCCACCAGCACCCAGTCGTCCAGAGCTGAAGCCACTTTCTGCATCGCTGAAGTATAGATTCCTTGAGGGTGAGCATGAGATCTACCCAGTCATTATCTCCGCCGATTTGACTGGAGAGCAGGAATTTTGTCTGATGGGGGTTCTTGAAAAGAACCACAAGGCGATAGGATGGAGCGTAGCAGATCTCCAGGGGATAAGTCCGGCCATGTGCTCCCACCATATCTATCTCGAGGATGAGGCGAAGCCGTCGCGTGAGTTCCAACGGCGGCTGAACCCGAATCTGAGAGAGGTTGTCATGAAGGAGATTTCAAAATGGTGGAGCGCCGATTTTATCTACCCCATCTCCGACTCCAAGTGGGTCAGCCCTTTGCATGTGGTGCCCAAGAAGACGGGCATCACTACAGTAGTCAGCGAGTCTGGAGAGGAGATTGCTACACAGGTACCCACTTCTTGGTGGGTCAGTGTTGATTACAGGAGACTCAACCAGGCCACCAAGAAGGATCATTTCCCCCTGCCCTTTATAGATCAGATCATTAAGAGACTGGCGGGGAAGAGCCACTACTGTTTTCTGGATGGGTACTCAGGCTACAACCAGGTGGCCATCCCTCCCGAGGACCAGGACAAGACCACCTTTACCTGTCCCTTCGGCACATACGCCTTCCGACGCATGCCATTTGGGCTATGCAATGCCCCTGCAACCTTTTAGAGATGCATGCTGTCGATCTTTTCGGACATGGTAGGGGAGTGCTTGGAGGTCTTCATGGATGATTTCTCGGTTTACGACGACGGATTCAACTCCTGTCTTGACTACCTAGACCGAGTACTTCAGCGATGTATAGAGGTTCACTTGGTGTTATCTTAGGAGAAGAGTCACTTCATGGTGACTCAAGGGACGGTGCTTGGCCATATCATCTCCAACAGGGGCTTAGAGGTTGATCCGGCCAAGGTAGATGTCATTAGAAAACTCGCACCACCGTCCAATTTGCAGCAGTTACGGTCATTCCTGGGGCAAGTCGGTTTCTACCGACGATTCATTCATGATTTCAGTAGGATTTCCCGGCCATTGACTGGCCTGCTAACGAAAGACACGGAGTTCCTTGTCGATGACAAGTGTCTTTCGCCGTTTGAGACTCTCAAGAGAAGTGTTGTTGAGGCTCCTGTTCTCCAGCCACCTGATTGGTCTCTCCCATTCGAGATCATGATGGATGCCTCCGATTTTGCCGTGGGGGCCGTGCTGGGACAGAGGAGGGATGGAGTTCCATTTGCTATCCACTACGCTAGCCGCACATTGGATTCCGCACAGCGGAACTACACAGTCACAGAGAAGGAGATGTTAGCCATAGTCTTCGCCCTAGATAAGTTCAGATCATACATTATTGGATCTAGAGTGACCCTGTACACATATCATACTGCCATCAGGTACCTCATGGCAAAGAAGGATGCCAAGGCCAGACTGACTAGATGGATCATTCTACTCCAGGAGTTTGACATTGAGATCAAGGATAAGCCTAGAGTCAAGAATGTGGTGGTGGATCATCTCTTCCGATTAGAGCATCTTGAGGATTCTGAGCAGATTGACCCTATTTGTGAGACCTTCCCAGATGAGGCGATCCTTGCTATCGTCTCTCTCCCGTGGTATGCCGATATTGTGAACTTTCTTGTTGCTAAGAAAGTCCCACAAGGTTGGCCCAGGCAGAGGCTTGAGACCTTCCTCGTGAAGGCCAAGTCCTACCACTGGGAGGATCCCATCCTTCACCACGAAGGAGGGGATAGCGTCTGGCGTAGGTGCATTCCTCAGGAGGAGCATCAT
Organism: Ottelia alismoides; assembly: GCA_037367405.1. Taxonomy (NCBI): domain Eukaryota; kingdom Viridiplantae; phylum Streptophyta; class Magnoliopsida; order Alismatales; family Hydrocharitaceae; genus Ottelia; species Ottelia alismoides. The sequence goes on along the minus strand of JAZKJV010009748.1, from coordinate 1,893,735 downwards.
AGCGTCCTCACTTACTGCCACAAGCTTGAGGCAGGAGGACATCACTCTGGGAGGAGAACGGCACAGAAAGTGCTCCAATCCGGCTTGTGGTGGCCTACCCTCTTCAAGGACTCTGATGAGTTCGTGAAGAGGTGTACTGACTGTCAGAGGATAGGCACTTGTGGACAGCGTGATATGATGCCGATGCAGCCCATTCACTTCTGTGAGGTTTTTGACGCATGGGGCATCGATTTCATGGGTCCATTCCCTAAGAGTCAGGGATTTGAGTACATTCTGCTGGCCATTGATTATGTGAGTCGTTGGGTTGAGGCTATCCCCGCCCGAACCGCTCATGTCAGGACAGTTTGCAGATTTTTGAGGAAGCACATCATTACGCGGTTCGGGGTACCTCGAGTGTTGATTTCTGATGGGGGGTCTCATTTCATCAACGACCAGGTGAAGTCCCTTGCTAGCGAGTTCGGCATAGACCACTGAGTTGCCACTCCATACCATCCATAGACGAATGGTCTAGCTGAGGCGTCGAATAGGGAGATCAAGAATATTTTGCAGAAAGTCGTCCGCCCTGACCGAAAGGATTGGTCACAGCTTTTGGTCTCGGTCTTGTGGGCATATAGGACGTCTTTCAAGACACCATTGGGCGCATCTCCCTTTCGCCTCGTATATGGCAAGCCGTGCCATTTACCTGTTGAGCTGAGACACAGGTCACTTTGGGCAGTCACGGATATTCTTATGGATCCAAATAGTGTAGGACATCAGAGGAGGGCAAAGTTAGCAGCCATGGAGGAGCTTAGAGATACCGCCTTCTCAAACAGCCTTCAGTACAAGGAGAGAGTGAAGGAGTGGCATGATTCTCATATCAGCCACAAGCATTTTGAGCCTGGACAGAGAGTATGGCTGTTTGATGCTAGGCTTCGTCTATTTCCAGGGAAGCTACAGAGCAAATGGAAGGGTCCATATCAAGTGAGAAAGGTACACGACAACGGTAGCATTGACATATCCGAGTTGTCTTCTGAGAGTACCTTTCGAGTGAACGGCCAGCGGCTCAAGCAATTTCTAGATCATGAGCCACGGGTCGTTGATGTTGCCCCTATTCACTTTGCGTGAGATGTGATCTCTTGACTCACATCTATTGCATCTCACGCCTGATTATCATTGTTCTCCCGACCTGTATAGATCCAGATGTCCATATCATTACATTCTTTAGTCCCACATCTCTTTCTTCATCTTCTGATTATGCTAAACTTAGGGAGTACTCTACCCTAAGTATAGGGGGGATGTAGGACCTTTGGGTATTTCTTTTGATTCATCTTCCCCTGTTTTTGCTGCCTATACTGAGGGATATTTTACCCTAAGTATAGGGGGGTAGACCCTGTACATTCTACACTCGGTTTTCCCTTTGGGTACAGCTTGCTATACTTAGGATTACTTGATCCTAAGTATAGGGGGAAAAGCTGAGATTCTCTTGATTTTCTATTTATTCATTCGTCTTTGTATATAGCCTTGCTTTTCACTTCCCTATACAAAGCACGAGTTATGTCTTCTTCATCGCTCTTGACTCTGAGGACATCGTTCGAGCTAAGTATAGGGGGGTGTGTATATATTCCATATATACTTTAGCCATAACTCGTACTTTGTGTGAGTGTGTTAATAAATAAAAATGGCTAAAAACCCAAAAACACAAAAATTCACAAAAATAAAAATTTTTTCTTGTAAATAAACATTCTTTTATTTGCACATACATAGCTAGTGTACAAATTATTTTTGTAAAAATATTTTCAAAAACTTTTTGTGTAAAGTTTGTGTAAATATTTTCATATCAAAATTATGTATATAGTACAAAATTTTTTCCAAAATGTTTTGAAAATCAAAAGTTTGCAAAAATCTGGTGTAAATTTGTGTAAATATTTTGCAAAGCTTGCATTCATGCATACATCCATGATTTCAAAACATTTTTCAAAAATTTTGCATGTTTGTAAAAATTGTGTAAATAGCATCTTTGTATATATGTATATATAGTTTTTCCTAGATTATAGTTGACATTTAAACTAGCCTGGAATTAAATTGGGAAATGGAGCTTGATTAAGATCCTAATCCACCTAATTTCTAAGAGGAACCTTATAGGGCTTAGGGTTAAGGCTTTTCAGGTCCATGGTGACTTAATTCTTTGAGTCCACTAGGCTATGATCACAGGTCATCTCAATGAGCCTAAGTAGAGCACTTAACAACACACACATGATTCATATAGACAATGGCTTTACTTGGACACCGCACTTAGCACCGAGCTCTCTACGGATGAGGTGGTGAGGAGGCAGTCTTCCTTGACTTGGGGTAGCATATGAGGGTAGTACTTCTAGGCAGAACCTCTCTTCTTCTTTTAGTGAAGGAAGTGCGTCTCAACTTGGTCTGGTTGCCATGAGGTCTAACGACAGGAGTAGTGGGTTGCAAATAATGCTTCAAAAGAGGGATAACCTACTGGCTCAAGAGGAAAAACTCCTTGTACATATGCTGCACATGTATATGTTGTACAGATGCACTTGAAAAAAAAATGAAAAAAGAAAATAACTCCAAAAAAGTGGTGGGTCTGATAGAAAATGATAATCCCACCGGAGTATGTAGATAGTGCAATAAGCAAAGCTTGAGATTCATGTCCCACCTTATGTAGCTTGCAGCAGGGAGGCTTGGCTACACTGGTTGAGCTTCTAAGGATACATGGCTACACTGGCCATGGTCCATTCTCTTCTTCCCCCTCTTCTTGAGCCGGTTGAACTTGAACTTAGAAGGGAATACCCCGCTCCTCGAGGAAAGAGTGGCCAGATTGAGGTCATAGAGTTACCTTGTTGGGGAGGGTTGTCAAGTTGTCACTTCTGAGGTGGAGAGCTTACACTTCACATTCACAGTACAAGGAAAGATTCATGGTCTTCAGGGTTTGTGTATGGTGACTTGTTCTGATCTGGATTGTTGAGGAGTCCTGGTTATAGATTAGTGGAACTTAGAGGCTGTTGAGTTTTAAACTTAAGTTCAAATAAGGTTCTGACACATTAATAATCCAAAGATCTGATCGAGCTCCATATCAAAATTTGATGAAGGCAAGTTTAATATTCAACCTTGATCCATGTACATTCTCCTCTTTTTCTTTTTCTTTTTTCTTTTCCACTTCTTTTTCAAATAAGTGTTTGCTAAGGGACTAGCAAAGTTAAGTATAGGGGGATGATGAATACCCATTCATCACTCTTTATTCTTATATTTTAGCTACAAAAACCTTTGCAAAGCATGTAGATATCTGTAAATATAAATAATTACCAAAGACATGCATTGTGTAAAAACCTATAATTAGCATGTTTTTGTGCAAAAATAAAAGAATAAAGAATTAAAAGAAAAAGAGAGAGATATTTAGAATAAATATTGAGCAACCTAATCCCAAGGGAGGGCTCAGCATGGGCCTGACCGCATAAAAGCCCAAGTAGAGAGAGATAAGTAAGCTCATATGTGTAAATATACGTGTGAATAAAATAATAATAATAATATTTTCCTCTAATAATAAAATAAAATGGGCTTGTGTATATTTGTGTATATTTGTAAATACAAAACCAAAACAAAAATTAGAAAAATAAAAAGAAAAAAAATATCTTCTTCACTTATATATTCATCATGTACATAGATCTCCTTTCTCTATTTATCTCACCTTGTAAATAAGTAAATTAAATTCCACAAAAATTTGTACATATTCTATATCCTATCATGTAAATAAATAAAATAAAAACTATAAAAACAAAAATTAAATGAAAAGAACAAAAATAAAAACCAAAAGAAACATTGTATATGTACCATGTATATAAATGTGTATATCTATTTATTTAACCCTTGTACATAAATAATAAAAATAAAATAAAAACATCAAAATATTCCTAATTTTATTCTATAAATAAATAAAATATAAAATTAGGATAAAAATGTACAAAAATAATTAATTAAAAATCAAAAATTAAAAATCCATATTGTATATACCTATGTATAATATACTATAGTGTACATACTCTATTTTTATTTAAAAAATTAATTAAAAATCACAAAAAATAGTTTAAAATAAAGGAAACATTTTCATGTTTTAAGTTTTTCCTAATTCGGCCATTTATTATTTTATTTTTAATTTCTAATTATTTCTAACATGGCCTCTTCTGATTGGTCCACGGGGGATGTTGACACCCCGGTCAACTCCCCCCTTGGACCACTACCCACGGGTCATGCACGCCCGACCCGACTTCGCGGATTTATTGCGTCATGACCTGATCATCAAAACCGCTATTCCTGGGATCCATTTCTTCCTCTTGCATCCGAGATCCACGCCCGGTCATCAGCCTTGGGATCCGCGCTCTGAGCTTCACGCACGACTCCCATCTAGCCGGACACCTAGTCGTATAAAGCATCAGCTCTGCCCTCACTTGCAGGCATCTTTGGCTCAGCTTATTCCACCCTAGGACCTCCATAGCCACCGCCTGAGTGACAGCCCGTGATTGGCTGTGTTGCAGCGAGGAGGGAGCGACGGGACCATTGATCCGGTGACTTTGCGCCGCCGTGCGCTGCCCAGACGTGTTGCTCGAGCCTCGGGCATCGACGACCCTCGAGGCTAGGACCTAGAGCTTCACCGGCTCATTCCCAGTCGACCTCGACCAGTAGGTAGCCTTCTTCCCTTCTCTCTTTAGCTAATTTTGATTTACGCCCAAATCTATCTATCGCCGACGAACCTCGATTCCGACCACCCTCGCCCACCTCTCGACCATTGGACTCGACCGCCATCTTCGCGCTTCTCCCACGCACCTTCTGCACCCAGCCATCCAACCCAGTTCGCACAGGAACTGGGATACGAGCCCCACCGCCGTCGCATCACCGGAGCTTTACCCATATCGCCGCACCGTTGACCTACACCACCTCTAACCGGGTCGAGGCACTTTGCCCTCGACCCAGGAGTCTGTTACGTTGCTTTGCAGGTCAAGAAGAGCCCATCTGAGAGCTTGACTTTCAGACGCAGCAGCTCCCGCTCCGCCGTGGTCGCCTGAGCTCTCCGGAGCTCCGTTGTGCCATCGGAGGAGCCTGATCGACGCAGGAGGTCCAGGCGCTTCTTCTCTGATCATCTGTAGCTCCCGAGGAAGACCACCGTGCGTGTACTGGGCCGGCAAAGTTCGTCGGCCGCATGTTCTTCGTGATTCCTCCAGGATCGTCCGTTGCGCATCCACTCTTCAGATCTTCCGAGGACCGTCCGATCAGGGGCTAAGAGGATGCCCAGCAACCACCATCCGGTCGACGCGTGGCCCCCTCTCAACCCTCCATCTAGCGGAAGGCATTCAGCGCCTCACAACCGTCAGATCCAGCACGTGGCACCATCCTAGCCATCCACTTAATAAAAGGGTAAATTACCCTGTAGGCCCTTCTCTTTCTGCATTTAATATTTAGTCCTGTAAATACGTTTTGTAGTCCTTTTATTTTTGTAAATATTGCATAGAGGACCCTGTCGTTTGCTTGATTTGCATTTTTACCCCTGTAAATGATGGACACGTGCGTCGACACGTGAGTTTTTGGTGAAATTGCATGATTTGCCCTGTGTTTTTCGTGTGTTATTGTCTGCATCTTTTAAAATAGGAATGACAAATATGCCCTTCCCGGTCTGAGTAACGTGTATCATGCGTGGGCCGCGGGGACTTTTACACTTTTGGCCCCTGGGTTTCCTTGCGTGTTATTGATGACACGAAAAACCAAGCGACTAAGGCAATCAGGTATCTCTACGAGGGTCGTCGCGACCTCGGTCACTCGATCGTGTCGATCAAGAAAAATAGACCACCAAGACAGATAAAATCAATCAAAAATGCGACAGCGGTCTCGCTATTAGATTAACCTGGTATAGCGACCAGGGTCGAACACAAGGAGCACGGGTTGGCCTCTCGGCCTACGAAGTAGTCAAAAAGGGAAATCAAACAAAAGAAACAACTATTTTTGGTGGTTTTTTGAATATTTTATATTTTTTTGATTTTTTAGTTAATTAAGAAAATAAGAAAAACAAATACACACACACTTCAACAATTTATTAAATACACTAAAAATCAACCAAAAATTCAAACAAAAATATTTTTATGTGTTTTATAATTTTTAGTGTTTTTGGTGAATTTTTGAGATTTTTCTGATGATTATTTAATTTTCTAAAAATCAAAAAGTGACTAAAACAGTAGGTATTGTCCAGCCAAGCTAAAAGGGCCTAGATAAAATATCTAAAGCCCCTAATTTAGCTGGGAGGTAATTTTTCTGTAACGAAGATAAAACAAGGAAAATTTAGGCACCAATTTTATTATTTTTGGATTTTTAATTGATTTACTAGAATTTTTATAAGATTTTGGGTGTTTTTCAATTTTTAGGTGTTTTAGATAATGAAAAATAGCCAAAATTGGCTAGAAAATCAAGCTAAGTAAACCAAACAGTAGACAATTTTTCTGGAATTTTTAAATGGGTTTTAATATTTTTTTGGGGTTTTTAAAGTTAGACAGTAACAAAATTAAGTGTTTTTGATTTTTTAAAAATATCAAATGAAAACAAAAATGTCCTCAAAAATCCTCGAAAATTTTACACTATGGCAGGAGCCATGTCCCATTTTCGTTGGATTTGGAGGTAATTTGCTATTTTATTCAAAAATAAAGAGGGGGCACAGTGCACAGGGACCAAAGTGCAAATACCCAAGAGTCTGGGGGGTCTGGTGCAATTAACCCAGCAAAACACGTGCTACGCGCGTGTTTGGGGCACTCAGGGTCCCATCTGTAATAAAAATAAGTTCCAAGGGCAATTTGGTAACAGGTACTAAAAGTCCAGGGACCTATTCGCAAAATACCCAAAAAATCACGCACATGTTCAATTAAACTACGCATAGGGGTATAAATGCAAATAAACAAAAACTTTCATTCAATTGATAACGACCAGAACTACAGGGTAGATAATGTAAAAAGCCCAAAAGATCACGTGTCGATGCACGTGTCAGACCACATACAGGGGCATATCAGTCAATACATGCAAGCACAAGGGTCACTATGCAAATATTCCCAAAACTAAACAACTAAACGAACTAATTACAGGACTAAACGCTAAATGAAATAAACTGAAGGGCCTAAGGGTAGTTTACCCTTTATTAATGAAGCGGGTGGATGGAGGCCACGTGGATCATCTGACGGTGGCGAACGACGGGCGCTCCAGATCTCTCCTCCTCATATCGAACGGTGATGGTTGCTCCTGCGATGGACGGCCCTGATGAAGACTGGAGCTGGAGGGACGATCGAACGACGGCTGAAGGTCGAGGAAGAACAGGTGGCCGGCGAACCTCGCCGGCCCAGTGCGAGCGCTCCTGACCTCCGCACGGGGCGCTGATGATCGGAACAGGTCGGGTGTGGGCCTCCGCGTCGGGTAGGGGTCTCTGATGACCCAGCCGAGCTCTGAGGAGCTCGGGCGAGGTCGGCGGAGCTGCGCCTCCTGGCTGGATGTCGAAGGACCTCAGATGGCCTTCGTTCGACCTACAAAGCAATCCAGAAGACTCGCGGGTCGAGGGCAAACTGCCTCGACCCGGTTAGGTGGAGTGGCGGTGGACGATGGGTCGCAGCGGACGAGCTCCGGCGAAGTGGGGACGGTGGAGAAGGTGCGTGGGAAGACGACGAAGGCTATGGCGATGCCCGATGATCGAATGGTGGTCGGAATCGATAGGAATCGGCGAAATGCGGCGGAACGGCGATTTGGGCGTAATCAAAAATCAAAGAAAAGGGAGGTCTAAGGGACTACCTGGGCGGAGGAGTAGACTGTGGATGAGCTAGGGAAGCTCTAGGTCGTTGCCTCGAGGAGCGTCTCCCTCCGAGGCTCGATGCTCCTACTGGTGGCGGAGCAACGGCGGCGAAGCTCGCCGGATCAGTGGGCACGCCTCCTCTCCTCGCTTCAACAGCGCCAAATGCGAGCTGTCACTCTCACGAATACGCTGGAGCTCACAGGGGTGGATTAGAATGGCCAAAGATAGAGAAGGAAGGTGGCGGAGCTGGGACTATATACTCCTAGGGGTCCGGCTATCGGGAGGTCGGGCGAGTAGCTCAGTGCGCGGATCCCCAAAATCCACCCCGGGCGTGGATCAGGGATGATCAAGCTCGGATTAGAGCCCGGGGTTAATGGATTCAGGAGTCGGATCAAGTGTGCAAAATGGCGAGAAATCGGGTTGCGGGCACGGATCCGAGACGGGGTGGTCCTGGGGGGGGAGTTGACCGGGCGGTCAACACTTCCCAGGACCAATAAGAAAGGGCCACGTGGCTGGATTTTGCAAATAAAAATAAGGGTAGCAAATGGCCGATTTGATGAAAACTTAAAACATGAAATATTTTTCTTTTATTTTTTTCTATTTTTTGTGATTTTTAATAATTTTTTCGAAATAAAAATAAGGTATATACATAATATGTTATATATAGGTATATGTACACTATAAAGGATTTTAATTTTTGATTTTTAATTGTTATTTTTATACAATTTTATTCTCATTTTATATTTTATTTATTTTCATTATAAAATGAGGAATAAAAAGACATTTTTATTTTATTTTAATTATTTATATGCATAGGTGAAATAAATAAATATATACATTTATATACATGGTATATTTACAAGATATTTTTGTGTTTTTAATTTTGTTATTTTTATTTTGTTTTTATTTTAATTGTTTTTATTTTATTTATTTACACTATATAATATAGGATATGTACCAAAAATTTTAGAAATTAATTTTATTTATTTATAAGAATAAATAAGGATGATGGTGGTTCTATGTATAATGTGATCATGTACAAGTTGTGTTTTTGTTTTCTTTTAAATTTTTAAATTTTTGTTTTGATTTTATATTTATAAATATATACAAATATTTACAAGCCTACTTAAGTCTATTTTTGTGAGGAAACTATTTTATTTTATTTACATAGGTATTTACACACATGAGCCCCTATCTCCCTCTACTTTGGCTTTTATGCGGTCAGGCCCATGCTGAGCCCTCCCTTGGGTTAGGTTGCTCAATATTTATTCTAAATATTTCCCCTTTTTTTATTTTTAATCTTTATTCTTTTATTTTTGCACAAAAACATGCTAATTATAGGTTTTTATACAATGCATGCTTTTGGTAATTATTTGTATTTACACATATCTACATGTATTTGCAAAGGTTTTTGTAGCTAAAATATAAGAATAAAGAGTGATGAATGAGTATTCATCACCCCCCTATACTTAACTTTGCTAGTCCCTTAGCAAACTCTTATTTGAAAAAGAAGTGAAAAGGAGAAAAAGAAAAAGAAAATGTACATGGATCAGGGCTGATTATTAAACTTGCCTTCATTAAATTAAGGTATGGAGCTCGGTCAGATCTTTGGATTATTAATGTGTCGGAACCTTATTTGGACTTAAGTCTAAAACCCAACGGCCTCTAAGTTCCACTATTCTATCACCAAGACTCCTCAATGCTCCAGGTCAGAACAAGTCATCAATCACAAACCCTGAATACCATGAATCTTTTCTTGTCCTGTGAAAGTGAGGTCTAAGCTCTCCACCTCGGAAATGGCAACTTGACAACCCTCCCCAACAAGGTAACTCTATGACCTCAATCTGGCTGCTCTTTCCTCGAGGAGTGGGGTATTCCCTTCTAAGTTCAAGTTCAACCGACTCAAGAAGAGGAGGAAGAAGAGAATGGGTCAAGGCCAGTGTAGCCAAGTACCCTTGGGAGCTTGACCAGTGTAGCCAAGTCTCCCTGCTGCAAGCTACATCAGGTGGATCATGAAACCAAGCTTTGCTTATTGCACTCTATATACATACTCCGGTGGGATTATCATTTTCTCTCAGACCCACCACTTTTTTGGAGTTATTTTCTTTTTGCACATTTTTTTTCTTTTTTTTTCAAGTGCATCTATACAACATATACATGTGCAGCATCTGTACAAGGAGTTTTTCCTCTTGAGCCAGTAGACTATCCCTCTTTTGAAGCTTTATTGCAACCCACAACTCCCGTCGTTAGACCTCATGGCAACCAGACCAAGTTGAGACGCACTTCCTTCACTAAAAGAAGAAGAGAGGTTCCGCCTAGAAGTACTACCCTCATATGCTACCCCAAGTCAAGGAAGACTGCCTCCTCACCATCTCATCCGTAGAGAGCTCGGTGCATAGTGCTGGTGTCCAAGTAAAGCCATAATCTATATGAGTCATGTGTTGTTGTTAAGTGCTCTACTTAGGCTCATTGAGATGACATGTGATCATAGCCTAGTGGACTCAAAGAATTAAGTCACCATGGACCTGAAAAGCCTTAAACCTAAGCCCTATAAGGTTCCTCTTAGAAGTTAGGTGGATTAAGATCTTAATCAAGCTCCATTTCTCAATTTAATTCCAGGCTAGTTTAAATGTCAGCTATCATCCAGAAAAACTATATACATATGTATAAAAGATTCTTATTTACACAAATTTTACAAACATGCAAAATTTTTGAAAAATGTTTTGAGATCATGTATGAATGATGCATGAAGTGCAAGTTTTGCAAAAAGATATTTACACAAATTTACACAAGATTTTTGCAAACTTTTGATTTTCAAAACATTTTGGAAAAATTTTGTACTATATACATAATTTTGATAAGAAAATATTTACACAAGCTTTACACAAAAGATTTTTGAAATCGTTTTTACAAAAATAATTTGTACACTAGCTATTTATGTGCAAATAAAAGAAGTTTATGAACATGAAAAATTTTTAATTTTTGTGATTTTTAGCCATTTTATTTATTAACACACTCACACAAAGTACGAGTTATGGCTAAAGTATATATGAAATATATACACACCCCCCTATACTTAGCTCGAACGATGTCCTCAGAGTCAAGAGCGATGAAGAAGACATAACTCGTGCTAGGTATAGGGAAGTGAAAAGAAAGGCTATATACAAAGATGAATAAATGAAATAGAAAAGTCAAGAGGGTCTCGGGTCTTCCCCCTATACTTAGGATCAAGTGATCCTAAGTATAGCAGGCTGTATACTAAGGGAAAAACCGAGTGGAGAATGTACAGGTTCTTCCCCCCCCCCCATACTTTGGGTGAAATATCCCTAAGTATAGGCAGCAAAAATAGGGGTAGACAGAAACAAAAGAAATACCCAAAGGTCTCACATCCCCCCTATACTTAGGGTAAAGTGCACCCAAAGTATAGCATAATCACAAGATGAAGAAAGGGATGTGGGACTAAAGAATGTAATGATATGGACATCTGGATCTATACAAGGCGGAAGATCAGTAAAACCCAGGCGTGAGATGCATTAGATGTGAGTCAAAGACCACATCTCACGCAAAATGAATAGGGGCAAGATCAGCGACCCGCGGCTCATGATCTAGAAATGGCATGAGCCGCTGGCCGTTCACTCAAAAGGTACTCTCAGAAGACAACTCAGATATATCAATGCTACCGTTGTCGTGTACTTTTCTGACCAAGTAGGGTCCCTTCCATTTGCTCTGTAGCTTCCCTAGAAACAAACGAAGCCTCGCATCAAACAGCCATACTCTCTGTCCAATCTCAAAATGCTTGTGGCTAATATGAGAATCATGCCACTCCTTCACTCTCTCCTTATACTATAGGCTGTTTGAGAAAGCAGTATTTCTAAGCTCCTCCAGGGCGGCTAACTCTGCCCTCCTCTGGTCTCCCATACCATCTGGATCCATAAGAATATCTGTAACTGCCCAAAGTGACTTGTGCCTCAGCTCAACAGGTAAATGGCACGGCTTGCCATATACGAGGCGAAAGGGAGATGTGCCTAATGGAGTCTTGAAAGACGTCCTATATGACCACAAGACCGAGTCCAAAAGCTGTGACCAATCCTTTCGGTCAGGGCGGACGACTTTCTGCAATATAGTCTTGATCTCCCTATTCGACACCTCGGCTAGACCATTCGTCTGTGGATGGTAAGTTGTAGCAACACGATGGTCTATACCGAACTCGCTAGCAAGGGCCTTCACCTGGTCGTTGATGAAATGAGACCCCCCATCAGAAATCAGAACTCGAGGAACCCCGAACCGCATGATGATGTGCTTCCTTAAAAATCTGCAAACTGTCCTCGCATCAGCGGCTCGGGCGGGGATAGCCTCAACCCAACGACTAACATAATACACGGCCAACAGAATGTACTCAAATCCCTGACTCTTAGGGAATGGACCCATGAAATCGATGCCCCATGTGTCAAAAACCTCACAGAAGTGAATGGGCTGCATCGGCATCATATCACGCTATCCACAAGTGCCCATCCTCTGACAGTCAGTACACCTCTTCACGAACTCATCAGAGTCCTTGAAGAGGGTAGGCCACCACAAGCCAGATTGGAGCACTTTCTGTGTCGTTCTCCTCCCAGAATGATGTCCTCCTGCCTCAAGCTTGTGGCAGTAAGTGAGGACGCTATGGTGTTCCTCCTGAGGAATACACCGATGCCAGACGCTATCCCCTCCTTCGTGGTAAAGGATGGGATCCTCCCAATGGTAGGACTTGGCCTTCGCAAGGAAGGTCTCAAGCCTCTGCCTGGGCCAATCTTGTGGGACTTTCCCAGCAACGAGAAAGTTCACAATATCGGCATACCATGGGAGTGAGGCGATAGCAAGGATCGCCTCATCTGGGAAGGTATCTCGAATGGGATCAATCTGCTCAGACTCCTCAGGCTGCTCTAAATGGGAGAGATGATCCGCCACCACATTCTTGAATCCAGGCTTATCCTTAATCTCAATGTCGAACTCCTGGAGTAGAAGGATCCATCTAGTGAGTCTGGCCTTGGCATCCTTCTTTGCCATGAGGTACCTGATGGCGGTGTGATCTGTGTACAAAGTCACTCTAGATCCAATGATATAAGATCGAAACTTATCTAAGGCGAACACTACGGATAGCATCTCCTTCTCTGTGACCGTGTAATTCCGCTGGGCGGAATCCAATGTGCGGCTAGCGTAGTGAATAGCAAATGGAACTCCATCCCTCCTCTGTCCCAGCACTGCCCCTACGGCAAAATCGGAGGCATCCGTCATGATCTCGAATGGGAGAGACCAATCAGGCGGCTGGAGGATAGGAGTCTCAATCACACACTGCTGGAGAGTCGCAAAGGACGAAAGACACTTGTCATCGACAAGGAACTCGGTGTCTTTCGTCAAGAGGTCAGTCAACGGCCGGGCAATCCTGCTGAAATCCTGAATAAATCTCCTGTAAAATCCAACGTGCCCCAGGAATGACCGAAGCTGCCTCCAATTGGACGGTGGTGCGAGTTTTCTAATGACATCAACCTTGGCCGGATCAACCTCCATGCCCCTGTTGGAGATGATGTGGCCAAGCATCGTCCCTTGAGTCACCATGAAGTGACTCTTCTCCCAAGATAGAACCAAATGGAACTCAATACATCGCTGGAGTACTCGGTCTAGGCAGTCAAGACAGGAGTCGAATCCATCGCCGTAGACCGAGAAATCGTCCATGAAGACTTCCAAACACTCCCCTACCATGTCCGAAAAGATCGACAGCATGCACCTCTGAAAAGTCGCAGGGGCGTTGCATAGCCCAATGGCATGCGTCGAAAGGCATATGTACCAAAGGGACAGGTAAAGGTGGTCTTCTCCTGATCCTCAGGAGCGATGGCCACCTGGTTGTAGCCCGAGTACCCATCCAGGAAGCAATAATGGCTCTTCCCTGCCAGTCTCTCAATGATCTGGTCAATAAAAGGCAGGGGGAAATGGTCCTTCTTGGTGGCCTGGTTGAGTCTCCTGTAGTCAACACAGACCCTCCAAGAGGTGGGTACTCGTGTAGCAATCTCCTCTCCCGACTTACTGATCACAGTCGTGATGCCCGTCTTCTTGGGCACCACATGCAAGGGGCTGACCACTTGCAGTCGGAAATGGGATAAATGAAATCTGCACTCCACCATTTTGATATTTCCTTCATCACAATCTCTCTCAGGTTGGGGTTCAGTCGCCGCTGGAACTCACGCGACGGTCGCCCCCTCCTCAAGATAAATATGGTGGGAGCACACTGATGGACTAATCCCATGGAGATCTGCTACACTCCATCCGATTGCCTTGCGGTTCTTTTCAAGAACCCCCATCAAACGGGATTCCTGCTCTCCAGTCAGATCGGCGGAGATGATGACTGGGTACATCTCAGGTTCGCCCGCAAGGAACCGATACTTCAGCGAAGTTGGGAGCGGCTTCAGCTCTGGACAGCTGGGTGCTGGCAAATCTGGCCTCGGAAGAAGGTGTGTGAATGCTGCTAAGTCTGCCAAATCTGCCTGGGAGAAAGAATACGAACTCTCGCAAACTGGATCTGGAGGAGGCTGCTTAACTGTGCTGTCTCTGATCTGCTCTGCCTCTACCTCCTCCTCATCTGCAGGCTCAGGTGGACTCAGGTCTGGCATCTGGTCATCACAATCTGCCCAATCAGACTCTGAATCCGAGGGATCTGCATCAAATAAGGTGGCATCAGTACCACCGTCACACAAGGTGGCCTCAGTACCACCATCACTAACAACAGTGTCGCGGTCGAGAACCGGCTCTGCTGCCTCTATAGTATCCTGGACCAGGGCTGTGCTCTCCAAGCTCTCCTCTGCTGTCATCTCTACATCAGTGGTGTCTGGAAATGAGAGGATGGCCTGTGCTGAAGGGTCTGCCCATGCTGCCTCATCATCTGTGATCACAAAATCACAGTCCTGATGGATGTCTAACCCGGCATCTGTCAGCTGCTCTGTGTCTGTGCTGGTCTCTGAGCATGCTCTCTCTCTGGCTCTGTAGGCCTCGACCATCTCTATTTGTACACTCTCACCCTCGACGCGAAAGTATACCTTCCTGCTATCATGATCAGTCACCGCCTTGGCTGTGGCCAAGAACGGACGACCGAGGATGATGGGGGTATCGGCCACTGAGTCAGGGATCTCCATGTCCAACACTACGAAGTCCACGGGGAATTGCAGGCCCTGAATAGTGACGATAACGTCTCGCAACAACCCCTTCGGCCTCTTGACAGATCGATCAGCAAACTGAAGGACTGTTCTGCTCTGTCGAAGAGTGCCCAATTCGAAGCGGTCGAGAAGGGCTGCTGGAAGGAGGTTGATAGACGATCCACTATCCAATAGAGTCTGGTTGAACCTCTGCTCACTAATCTGACATCTGACATACGGGGCTCCTGAATCTGGCCTCTTGGCCGGCAGACGGTTCTGGATCGCGAAACACGTGGCTTTCGTCAGCACATGTATCTCTGAATGATGGTTCCTCCTCCTCCTCCTGATTGTGGTCCTATCTCTCAAAGATCGTTGAAGAAGGGGGATGTGCTGCAAAGCCTCCTGAAGGGTCAGCTGTATGTGAAATCTATCGATCATGCTCTGCCTGAACTCCTCCTGCTCTCTCTTTTTTGGGTCTTTCTCTTTTTTCTTCCCCTTCCCCATCTGAAGGGCTCTAGGGAAGGGGATCACAGGGTCCTTCGCAGATGAAGGACTAGGAAGAGGTCTAGACGGCTCGACGGCCGGATCCGCACATACATCAATCACCACAGTGGGACCAGAGGAAACTAAACCTTTTCCTTTATTCACAACAGTGTTCTGAGGTACATCAACAGATGGAAAAACAACATCTCTATCAAAACGAACACCGGTGGCCTCAGTACCACCTCGGGATGGCTCTGCTACTAGACGTCTTGCGGCCTCAGTACCGCGGGCTGGCTCGGCTACTCTGGTGGCATCAGCACCACCTCCTCGAACTGGTAAAGCGGCGGCCTCAGTACCGCCGGTGGAATCAGCATCCTTGGTGGCATCAGTACCACCATCATCATCGTGTGCGGCCTCAGTACCGCTCTCCTCCTCCTCATCTCGCGCCCTGGGTGGATCCTCGACTCGTCTTTCAGATGAGGCGCCGCCTGCTGGTGCTCTACCGCTCCTAAGTGTAACAAAATCAGCATCAAATAGATCCGAAGACATATCATCAAATGGATCACTAGGAGTGGCATGCTCAGTGAAAACTACCTGCTCAGACTTCCTCTTGAGGCTATTGGGATTCGGCTCTATCTGTGCAGGGATGGCGGCCTTCCCTCTCACCAGGTCTCGCATCTCCTGGCGGAACTCGTCCATCTCCCGTCTAAAGGTAGCCTGCTGATCCGTGAGGAGGCGGGCTATGTCGTCCAAGGCTGGGCTCTCCTGGGAGCCCGACGGGTAGCCTCTCTGGTGATGAGGCTGCTGAAACTGGTGCTGCTGGTGCTGAGAGGGGTAGGAGGTAGGATGCTGCTGCTGGGGTGGCTGGTGAGCCTGCTGCTCACGTCTCCAAGGCTGTCCCTGCTGCTGATAGGGACGAGGAATGAAGGACGACTGCTGGTGTGGCTGGTAGGCTGGGGGCTGCTGCTGCTGGTGATCTCTCTGCTGGCCATACTGCCCTCCCTGACCGGATGACTGCTGCTGGGGCTGGGTACCTCAACTCCCCCACCTGAATTCGGGATGGTCTCGTCGGATCCCAGGCTGGGGACGGTCATACCAAATCCCGTTGACATCCATCAACGGCTCTGCATCGAACTGGGCTGGCAGGAGTACTGCCAGAGGCTGATCCGGCTGGTATACCACCATCTGCATGTCTGGAGATGGTGGGGACTGGTAAGAGGGCTGCTGCTGCTGGTACGGCTCCGCTTGTACAAGGTGAACCTGTCTAGGCTGCTGAAAGGAGCTGGAGCGCTGGGACGAGCTGCTGCTGCCGCCGGTATCGCCTCGCGACTGAAGACGGGGCTGGGAAGCCGTCTGTGCCTCCTGGAGACACATGAGCTGGGTCTTCATGTCGCTCAGAGTCTGTGCCATCTGCTCCATCTGAATGATGCCCTGGCACTGCTTCTTCTCGATCAGCTCCATGCGGTCCAACTTCTCGCTGATGATACCCATATCCGCAGCGGATGACTCTGCCTGTGTTGCTGCAACTGCGGATGAACTGGATGGACGGGCATCGACCCGTGCTATCCTCTGCTACTGCACGGGTCCTGGCTGCTGCTGAGGTCTGCCCTGTGTATACAACCGGGTTTGGGACATCACCATATAGTTCTCGGCCATCTCCTCGAAGATGGCCCAGACCTGGTCGTGATCCTTGGCGAAATAGGACCCGCCACAAGAAGCATTCACCAGGCCTTGAAGCTCTGGTGTCAGGCCGCTGAAGAAGCTCTGCACAAGGTTCGGCTTTGAGATATCATGGTGCGGGCATCGGTCTGTGAGCTCTCGGAACCTCTCCCATGCCTCATGGAATTGCTCGTTGGGGAGCATAGAGAAGTTGCTGATCAGGGCCCTCGCTGCATTCGTCCGCCCGAGTGGATAGTACTTGTTCAAGTACTCGGTGCGGAGCTGCTCCCAGGTGTAGACGAACTTCCCCAAATGCTTCAGCCAGGTGGCTGCTCTGTCTGCTAGGGAGAAGGGGAAGGCAATCATTCGAATCGTATCCTGGTCCACATGGCGGTCGTGGACAGTACTGCAGATCATCAAGAACTCCTGGAGGTGGAGATGGGGCTCCTTGGTGGCAAGTCCGTGAAAACGGGGAAGCATCTGCAGGGTGTTCGGGGGGAACTTGAAGTCCCCCACGATAGCAGGTACCACCACCCAATGATGCATCAGTGTAGATCCGGGGTTGTGCAACTCCCGCATCGGTCTCGGTGGTCCTCCTGCCGCGGCGGCTGCTGCTGCGGCTGCTGCGGCTCGTGCCTCTGCATCTGGGTCGTCCTCAGGCTCGCTCTGATCTCTCTCTGCTCTGAGTCGCTCCAACTCTCTCCTAATCTCAATCATAAAAGCTCCCTAATCCCTCAGTTGCTGTTGCACTGTCTCTAACGAGGCGATCAGGGTGGAGTTTATCGCTCCCTGGTCCATCACAATGTGCTCGGTCCTGGAGCGGTCCTCGGAACTACCGGCCATGACGTCTGCTGCAAAATCAAATGAGCCATACTCAGGTGCTGTCAAATCTGTTAATCTCTCCTCTGGCTCATATCTCTCAGAACCGAAAGAAAGGGGGTCAAGGGGGAACAGGGCGGAATCATACTCGGGCTCGGAGAACTGGTCTTGGCTCTCGCGGGCCAACCTAGATGATTGGGTAGACGTGCCCGGAAGCGGTGCAGCCAGAGGCTGCCTAAGAGAGCGTCTACCCATCATCGTGATCTGGTCGAGTAGTGCGGATGAGATCTGGAAAAACTATGATCAGAATGCAAACCCCCGGTTCACCAACGCAACGCGAGCTGAAGACCGTAAAAGCTCGGTCAAATTATCTTGTCAATTTTTATTAGGTGAACACACAAGATATCAGAGCGTTTACGTGACCTGTTAGGATACCCGATACTATCCCAACCGACTGGCCCGCACGGAAGAGTCGGTAGTCAGCTGGAAATAGTACCGGAGGGCTCTACCTAGGGTGCGGGTCACTCTCTCGCGCAATCAAACCAAACAAGGAGGGGGTTGCTCTCCCCAAGACAAATTTTTAAGGTGAGCGTCTTTTAGGGTCAATAGTTTTAGCCAGTCCCAATTTTATGATTTTTCTTTTTAATATTTTTCAAATAAAAACAAACGCCTAACGAATTTTTCGGTTCTCCTGATTATTTAGTCCAAAACAGGGGGGAGAAGATGAAAAAGCCGATGCACGATAAATCAATGATGCATGCAAAGTCAGAAAGGCGTACCTGTCTCCAACACTCTACATGCAATATGATCCGCGCATAAATGTAAAGACAGAAATTAAACTACCTAAATGATGCAGCGATGAAAACCGAGTCCTAGATGAGCAAGTTCTACTCGCAGAACCGTCTAACTGGTCACCATCCAACAGGCCAAAGGTCCGGTCTTGGTCTACCCCTCCTCTGCCTGACAAATCGGAGGTAGGATAAAGCGCTTTGTGGGGTAGACTACGGCACGTAGGTCACGAAGGAAAATGAGTCAGTTATTTTTATTAATTGATTATTAGTAGGTCCAATTACGCGTACTATAGGAGCAGGCAGATAATTAAGTATGGGGACCCTACTAATTACGGCACAAGCAAGTATAAAATCCTAAATCTAGGGGCTCGATCAAAAAACCGCGTAAACACCGGAAAAGGCAGCTAAAAAGAAAAGAAAACAAAACTGCGAAAAAGCTGCGAAAAACTCCTAAGGGTCCCCCGAGCACACCGGTGCTCGGCGAAACAGACCCACTAAGCAGATATAGTCCTCAAGTGTCTGAGTCCCTGTGTTATTACAATAATAATCAAATAAAATCTAATCTACACCTCACCCACTCAACTCTCTCTCTCTCTCTCGCTCTCTCCTGTGGTTCCATACAGAAGGGAGCCGCCTCCAAGTTCTGCAGTTGCATCGGCTCCTCGAAAGTCGCCTCCGCGGTCCTCGGGCCCTCGCAAGAAACAGAGACAAGTGGTCAGATCAAAATAATCAAATAATAATAACAGAAAAATAAATTGAAATAAAATGAGGGTATATATGCAAAAATGCAAAATAAAATAAACACTCAAAATAAAACAAAAATAAAAAAATAAAATATAAACAAAAGCCGCGAAAAAGCCGCGAGCTCTGAAAGAGCCGAGAAAAGCCGCGAAAACAAAAACGAAAATAAAATAAAAACTACTAAGCTGTGCTCCCCGGCAACGGCGCCATTCTGATGACATGAAAAACCGAGCGACTAAGGCAATCAGATATCTCTACGAGGGTCGTCGTGACCTCGGTCACTCGATCGTGTCGATCAAGAAAAATAGACCACCAAGACAGATAAAATCAATCAAAAATGCGACAGCGGTCTCGCTATCAGATTAACCTGGTATAGCGACCAGGGTCGAACACAAGGAGCACGGGTTGGCCTCTCGGCCTAGGAAGTAGTCAAAAAGGGAAATAAAACAAAAGAAACAACTATTTTTGGTGGTTTTTTGAATATTTTATATTTTTTTTTGATTTTTTAGTTAATTAAGAAAATAAGAAAAACAAATACACACACACTTCAACAATTTATTAAATACACTAAAAATCAACCAAAAATTCAAACAAAAATATTTTTATGTGTTTTATAATTTTTAGTGTTTTTGGTGAAATTTTGAGATTTTTCTGATGATTATTTAATTTTCTAAAAATCAAAAAGTGACTAAAACAGTAGGTACTGTCCAGCCGAGCTAAAAGGGCCTAGATAAAATATCTAAAGCCCCTAATTTAGCTGGGAGGTAATTTTCCTGTAATGAAGATAAAACAAGGAAAATTTAGGCACCAATTTTATTATTTTTGGATTTTTAATTGATTTACTAGAATTTTTATAAAATTTTAGGTGTTTTTCAATTTTTAGGTGTTTTAGATAATAAAAAATAACCAAAATTGGCTAGAAAATCAAGCTAAGTAAACCAAACAGTAGACAATTTTTCTGGAATTTTTAAATAGGTTTTAATATTTTTGGGGTTTTTAAAGTTAGACAGTAACAAAATTAAGTGTTTTTGATTTTTTAAAAATATCAAATGAAAACAAAAATGTCCTCAAAAATCCTCGAAAATTTTACACTATGGCAGGAGCCACGTGTCCCATTTTCGTTGGATTTGGAGGTAATTTGCTATTTTATTCAAAAATAAAGAGGGGGCACAGTGTATAGGGACCAAAGTGCAAATACCCAAGAGTCTGGGGGTCTGGTGCAATTAACCCAGCAAAACACGTGCTACGCACGTGTCTGGGGCACTCAGGGACCCATCTGTAATAAAAATAAGTTCCAAGGGCTATTTGGTAATAGGTACCAAAAGTCCAGGGACCTATTCGCAAAATACCCAAAAAATCACGCACATGTTCAATTAAACTACGCACAGGGGTATAAATGCAAATAAACAAAAACTTTCATTCAATTGATAACGACCAGAACTACAGGGTAGATAATGTAAAAAGCCCAAAAGACCACGTGTCGATGCACGTGTCAGACCACATACAGGGGCATATCAGTCAATACATGCAAGCACAAGGGTCACTATGCAAATATTCTCAAAACTAAACAACTAAACGAACTAATTACAGGATTAAATGCTAGATGAAATAAACTGAAGGGCCTAAGGGTAGTTTACCCTTTATTAATGAAGCGGGTGGATGGAGGCCACGTGGATCATCTGACGGTGGCGAACGACGGGCGCTCCAGATCTCTCCTCCTCAGATCGAACGGTGATGGTTGCTCCTGCGATGGACGGCCCTGATGAAGACTGGAGCTGGAGGGACGATCGAACGGCGGCTGAAGGTCGAGGAAGAACAGGTGGCCGGCGAACCTCGCCGGCCCAGTGCGAGCGCTCCTGACCTCCGCGCGGGGCGCTGATGATCGGAATAGGTCGGGTGTGGGCCTCTGCGTCGGGTAGGGGTCTCCGATGACCCAGCCGAGCTCTGAGGAGCTCGGGCGAGGTCGGCAGAGCTGCGCCTTCTGGCTGGATGTCGAAGGACCTCAGATGGCCTTCGTTCGAGCTGCAAAGCAATCCAGAAGACTCGCGGGTCGAGGGCAAACTGCCTCGACCTAGTTAGGTGGAGTGGCGGTGGACGATGGGTCGCAGCGGACGAGCTCCGGCGAAGTGGGGACGGTGGAGAAGGTGCGCGAGAAGACGGCGAAGGCTATGGCGATGCCCGATGATCGAATGGTGGTCGGAATCGATAGGAATCGGCGAAATGCGGCGGAACGGCGATTTGGGCGTAATCAAAAATCAAAGAAAAAGAGAGGTCTAAGGGACTACCTGGGCGGAGGAGTAGACTGTGGATGAGCTAGGGAAGCTCTGGGTCGTTGCCTCGAGAAGCGTCTCCCTCCGAGGCTCGATGCTCCTGCTGGTGGTGGAGCAACGGCGGCGAAGCTCGCCGGATCAGTGGACACGCCTCCTCTCCTCGCTTCAACAGCGCCAAATGCGAGCTATCACTCTCACGAATACGCTGGAGCTCACAGGGGTGGATTCGAATGGCCAAAGATAGAGAAGGAAGGTGGCGGAGCTGGGACTATATACTCCTAGGGGTCCGGCTATCGGGAGGTCGGGCGAGTAGCTCAGTGCGCGGATCCCCAAAATCCACCCCGGGCGTGGATCAGGGATGATCAAGCTCGGATTAGAGCCCGGGGTTAACGGATTCAAGAGTCGGATCAAGTGTGCAAAATGGTGAGAAATCGGGTTGCGGGCACGGATCCGAGACGGGGTGGTCCTGGGGGGGGAGTTGACCGGGCGGTCAACACTTCCCAGGACCAATAAGAAAGGACCACGTGGCTGGATTTTGCAATTAAAAATAAGGGTAGCAAATGGCGGATTTGATGAAAACTTAAAACATGAGATATTTTTCTTTTATTTTTTTCTATTTTTTTGTGATTTTTAATAATTTTTTCGAAATAAAAATAAGGTATATACATAATATATTATATATAGGTATATGTACACTATAAAGGATTTTAATTTTTGATTTTTAATTGTTTTTTTATACAATTTTATTCTCATTTTATATTTTATTTATTTTCATTATAAAATGAGGAATAAAAAGACAGTTTTATTTTATTTTAATTATTTATATGCATAGGTGAAATAAATAAATATATACATTTATATACATGGTATATTTACAAGATATTTTTGTGTTTTTAATTTTGTTATTTTTATTTTGTTTTTGTTTTAATTGTTTTTATTTTATTTATTTACACTATATAATATAGGATATGTACCAAAAATTTTAGAAATTAATTTTATTTATTTATAGGAATAAATAAGGATGATGGTGGTTCTATGTATAATGTGATCATGTACAAGTTGTGTTTTTGTTTTCTTTTTAATTTTTAAATTTTTGTTTTGATTTTATATTTATAAATATATACAAATATTTACAAGCCTACTTAAGTCTATTTTTGTGAGGAAACTATTTTATTTTATTTACATAGGTATTTACACACATGAGCCCCTATCTCCCTCTACTTTGGCTTTCATGCGGTCAGGCCCATGCTGAGCCCTCCCTTGGGTTAGGTTGCTCAATATTTATTCTAAATATTTCCCTTTTTTCTTTTTAATCTTTATTCTTTTATTTTTGCACAAAAACATGCTAATTATAGGTTTTTACACAATGCATGCTTTTGGTAATTATTTGTATTTACACATATCTACATGTATTTGCAAAGGTTTTTGTAGCTAAAATATAAGAATAAGGAGTGATGAATGAGTATTCATCAGTTATCAAAAGGCCCAGAACTTTATTTTAATTGCAGATAGGTCCCTGTGCACTATGCTTTGTTGTTTGATTTTAATAAAATAGCAAAACTACTCCAAATTTGATGAAAAATGGATACGTGGCTCCTGCCACTGTGTAAAATTTTCTCTAATTTTTGGAGACATTTTTTTACTCTTTTTAGTATTTTAAAAATTCAAAAACACGTATTTTTCTTACTGTCCAGTTCTAAAAATCACAAAAAATATTTAAACCAATTTAAAAATTACAAAAAATAGATATTATTTGTCTTGCTGTGTTTGATTTTCTGGCCAATTTTGGTCATTTTTAGACTTATAAAAACTATAAAAATTACAAAAGCCCTAAAAACCCATAAAAATTCTAATAATTAAAAGAAAAATAAAAAATTAATAAACTCAGCTGATAAATTTTCATTTTTGTTCATATTGCATAGGAAAATTACCTCCAGGCAATTTAGAGGCATTATACATTTTATTTTGGCCTTTGAAGCTCAGCTGGACAACAACATTATTTTCTTATCTTGTTGCATTTTTAGAAAAATATTTAAAAATTAGAAAATTACCAAAAATTAACCAAAAACATAGAAAAATAAAAAAAACATAAAAACATTTTTGTTTGAATTTTTGGGTGAATTTTGAGTAGTTAAATTATTATGTGAATTTGATTATTTAATTATTTTCTTATTTTCTTATTTTCTTAATTAGTTTAAAAATCCAAAAAAATATAAAAATATGAAAATCCACCAAAAATCATTTTCTTTTATTTGTTTTTATTTCTGACTACTTCATAAGCCGCGAGGCCATCACGTGCTCCTTGAGTTCGACCCTGGTCGTTATACCAGGTTAATCTAATAGCGAGACCGCTATCTTGAGTGTTATCGTGTTTTGATTTTTATTTGGTGGTCTGATCTTTTTCTCGTTGAGCCACCCGAGCGACTGAGGTCGCAACGACCTTAGCTTCTGAGTTATCTACCTTAGCTGCTCGGATTTTGCGCTCATCAAACTCCGCCTTGGATGACTTAGCCTATCTCATGTCCGAGCAGCAGGCCACCTTCCAACGGGAGATGGACGAGTTTCGACAGGAGATGAGGGAGATTGTGAGAGGGAAGGTCGCCATTCCTGCACAGATTGAGCCCAATCCGAACAAACTGAAGAGAAAGTCTGAGCAGGTAGAGTTCACTGAGATTACCACCCCTGGTGCTTCACTTGGTGACGTTTCTGCATACATGTTTGATGTTGATTTTGTTACACTTAGGAGCGGTAGGATGCCAGCAGGCGGTGCCTTGTCTGAGCGATGATCTCACGCCACTCCAGGAGTGCCAGACGAGGATGAGAACGGTGTTGATGCTGCTCATGAGCATGATGATGACAGAGGTGCTGACGCCACCGCGGATGTTGATCCAGCCAACGGTACTGAGGCCGTCGCTTCACCAGATGGAGGAGGTGGTACTGATGCCATCATACTAGTTGCTGAGGCAGAGTGCAGTACCGATGCCACGAGTCCAGATGCTGAGGGTGGTACTGATGCCACCATTTTCAGTTCTGCAAGTCCAGATGTTTTTCCTGCTATTCATGTACCTCAGGACATTTCTGCGAATAAAGGAAAGGGTTTATTATCTTCGGATCCACCTATGTTGATTGATGATGTATGTGTGGATTCTGCTTTGCTTGAGCATTCCAAACCCGATTACAGTCCTTCATCTGAGAAGGACCCAGGCATCCCCTTTCCCCAAGCACTCCGCTTGGCTAAGGGCATAAAAAAGAAAATCAGAAAAAGTCCCATCAGTTAGAGTTCAGCCAGCAGATGATGGACCGATTTCATATACAGCTGACTCTACAGGAGGCCTTGGAGCACATACCTCTCTTCCAGAGATCACTCAGAGATAGGATCACAGTTCGAAGGAAGAGGCGGAACCATCAGTCAGAGATCTATGTGCTCACTCGCGCCACATGCTTTGCGATCCAGAACCGTCTGCTAGCAAAGAGGCCAGATGCAGGAGCCCCGTATGTCATATGCCATATTCAGGAGCAGAGGTTCGTCGTACTCTATTAGACAGTGGGTCTTCAATCAATTTACTTCCAACAGCCTTACTCGACCGCTTTGAGTTGGGCCCTGAACGACAGAGCAGGACGGTCCTTCAGTTTGCTGATCGATCTGTCAAGAGCCCTAAGGGGTTGCTGAAGGACGTTGTCGTCACGATTTAGAGCCTGAAATTCCCCGTGCACTTCATTGTGTTGGACATGGAGATCCCTGAGTTCGTGACCAATACCCCCGTCATTTTAGGACGCCCGTTCTTGGCCACAGCCAAAGCAGTGTCCGATCATGATAGCGGGAAGGTATACTTTCGCGTCGAGGGCGAGAGTGTACAAATAGAGATGATCGAGGAGACTAGAGACAGAGATTCAGCTTGCGCAGAGCCGACATCAGATTCAGAGCAGATGATAGAGACAGGGCGAGACATCCACCAGGACTGCGATTTTGTGATTACAGATGATGAGGCAGTTTGGGCAAATCCAGCAGCACAATCCTCTCACCTTCAGAATTCGCTGATGCACAGACGCCAGCAGAGGAGAGCTTGGAGAGCGCATTCCTGGTCTAGGATACATCGCAGGCAGCAGAGCAGGTTTCCGATCATGAGGCAGATTATTCTTGTGATACTGATACAGATCCCTCGGAGTCAGATATAGACTAGGCAGAGTTTGATGATTTGATACCTTGTCTGGCTTCCACAGAGCCTACAACTAGGGTGGAGACTGATCCCACGCAGAGCAGAGAGACACCAATCGAGCATTCTTCGCCAGATTGAGATTGTCAGCCAGAGTTCTCATTCTCCCATGCAGATTGGTCGCATTCACGCAGACATTTTAGAGGCCAGATCTGCCAGCACCGAGTTGTCCAGAGCTGAAGTCTCTACCATCATCGTTGAAGTATAGGTTCCTTGCGAGCGAGCATGAGATGTACCCAATCATTATCGCAGCGGATTTGACTGGAGAGCAAGAATCCCGTCTGATGGGAAATCTTGAAAAGAACTGCAAGGCAATTGGATGGAGTGTAGACGATCTCTAGGGGATAAGTCCGACCCTGTGCTCCCACCTTATCTATCTCGAGGAGGACGCGAAGCCGTCGCGTGAGTTCCAACAGTGGCTGAACCCGAACCTTCGAGATGTTGTGATGAAGGAGATCTCGAAATGGTGGAGCGTCGATTTTATCTATCCCATCTCCGACTCCAAGTGGTTCTGTCCATTGCATGTGGTGCCCAAGAAGACGGGCATCACCACAGTTATTAGTGAGTCTGGAGAGGAGATCATTACCCTGGTACCCACTTCTTGGCGAGTCTGTGTGGACTACAGACGATTGAACCAGGCCACCAAGAAGGATCATTTCTCGCTGCCTTTTATTGATCAGATTATAGAGAGGCCGGTAGGGATGAGCCATTACTGTTTCTTGGACGGGTATTCTGGATACAATCAGGTGGCCATTGCGCCCGATGACAAGGACAAGACCACCTTCACCTGTCCCTTCGGAACATATGCTTTCAGACAGATGCCCTTTGGATTGTGCAATGCTACGGCGACATTCCATAGGTGCATGTTGTCCATCTTTTCGGACATGGTGGGGGGAGTGCTTGGATGTCTTCATGGATGACTTTTCGGTCTACGACGACAGGTTCGACGCTTGTCTTGACTTCGTAGACCGCATCCTCCAACGATGCATTGAGGTTCACCTTATGCTTTCATGGGAGAAGAGTCACTTCATGGTGACTCAAGGGGCGGTGCTTGGCCATATCATCTCCAATAGGGGCATGGAGGTTGATCCAGCCAAGGTGGATATCATTAAGAAACTCAGTCCACCGTCCAACTTGCGGCAGTTACGGTCTTTTCTAGGGCACGTCGGTTTCTACCTACGATTCATTCATGATTTCAGCAGGATTGCCCGACCGTTGATTGATCTGCTGACGAAAGACATCGAGTTCATTGTGGATGATAAGTGTCTAGCGTCATTTGAGACTCTCAAGAGTCTAGTTGTAGAGGCTCATGTCCTCTAGTCGCCTGATTGGTCTCTCCCATTCGAGATCATGACAGATGCCTCTGATTTTGCCGTAGGGGCCATGATGGGACAGAGGAGGGATGGAGTCCCCTTTGCTATTCACTACGCTAGCCATACTTTGGATGCCGCTCAGCGGAACTACACCGTCACTGAGAAGGAGATGCTAGCCGTAGTATTTGCCCTAGATAAGTTCAGATCTTACATCATTGGATCTAGAGTGACCATTTACACCGATCATACCGCCATCAGGTACCTCATGGCAAAGAAGGATGCCAAAGTCAGATTGACCAGATGGATCCTTCTACTCCAGGAGTTTGACATAGAGATTAAGGATAAGCCTGGAGTCAAGAATGTGGTGGCGGATCGTCTCTCCCGATTGGAGTTTCTTGAGGATTCTAAGCAGACTGAGCCTATTTGTGAGACCTTTCCAGATGAGGCAATCCTTGCTATCGTCTCTCTCCCATGGTACGCCGATATTGTGAACTATCTTGTTGCCAAGAAAGTTCCACAAGATTGGCCCAGGCAGCGACTTGAGACCTTCCTCACGAAGGCCAAGTTCTATCATTGGGAGGATCCCATCCTTTATCATGAAGGAGGGGATAGCGTCTGGCGTAGGTGCATTCCTCAGGAGGAGCACCATAGCGTCCTCACTTACTGCCACAAGCTTGAGGCAAGAGGACATCACTCTGGGAGGAGAACGACACAGAAAGTGCTCCAATCCAGCCTATGGTGGCCTACTCTCTTCAAGTACTTTGATGAGTTCGTGAAGAGGTGTACTGACTGTCAGAGGATGGGCACTTGTGGACAGTGTGATATGATGCCGATGCAGCCCATTCACTTCTGTGAGGTTTTTGACGCATGGGGCATCAATTTCATGGGTCCATTCCCTAAGAGTCAGGGATTCGAGTACATTCTGTTGGCCGTGGATTATGTTAGTCGTTGGGTTGAGGCCATCCCCGCCCGAACCACAGATGCTAGGACTGTTTGCATATTTTTGAGGAAGAATATCATTTCACGGTTCAGGGTACCTAGAGGGTTGATATCTGACGGGGGGTCTCATTTCGTCAACGACAAGGTAAAGGCCCTTGCTAAGGAGTTCAGCATAGACCATCGAGTAGCCTCACCATATCATCCCCAGACCAATGGTCTTGCTGAAGTGTCGAACAGGGAGATCAAAACTATTCTGCAGAAGGTCGTCCGCCCTGACCAAAGGGATTGGTCACAGCTTTTGGACTCGGTCTTGTGGGCATATCGGGCATCCTTCAAAACGCCTTTGGGTACATCTCCCTTTCACCTCGTTTATGGCAAGCCCTGCCATTTACCTGTTGAGCTGAGACATAGGTCACTTTGGACAGTCATAGATATTCTTATGGATCTATTGAGTGTAGAAGATCAGAGGAGGGCAGAGTTAGCAGCCCTAAGGAGCTTCGTGATGCAGCCTTTTCGAGCAGCCTACAGTATAAGGAGAGAGTGAAGGAGTGGCATGATTCTCATATCAGCCACAAGCAGTTTGAGTCAGGACAACGAGTATGGTTGTTCGATGCAAGGTTGAGATTATTTCCAGGGAAGTTGCAGAGAAAATGGAAGGGACCCTATCTAGTCAGAAAGGTACACGACAACGGAAGCATCGACATATCTGAGTTTTCATCTGAGAGTACCTTTCGTGTTAACGGCCAACGACTCAAACCATATCTAGATCATGAGCCGCTGGTCGTTGACGTTGCTCCTATTCATTTTGTGTGAGATGTGGTCTCTTGACTCACATCTATTGCATCTCACGCCTGATTATCATTGTTCTTCCGACTTGTATAGATCCAGTTGTCCATATCAACTATTCTTTAGTCCAACACCCCATTTGCATCTTTGATTATGTTATACTTAGGTTGTACTTTACGCTAAGTATAGGGGGTGTGAGACTTTTGATTTCCTTTTGATTTGTTTCTACCTCTGTTTTGCTACCTATACATAGAGATATTTCACCCTAAGTATAGGAGAGGTAGACCATGTACATACTCCACTCGGATTTCCCTTTATGTACAGCCTGCTATACTTAGGATTGCTTGATCCTAAGTATAGCGGAACACCCGAGATTCCCTTTTTCATTTCTATTCTTTCATTCGTCTTTGTATATAGCCTTTCTTTTCACTTCCCTATACTAAGCACGAGTTATGTCTTCTTCATCGCTCTTGATTCACTCTGAGGACATCGTTCGAGCTAAGTATAGGGGGTGTCGTATATATTTCATATATACTTCAGCTATAACTCGTACTTTGTGTGAGTGTGTTAATAAATAAAAATGGCTAAAACCCTTAAAATCATATAAATTAAAAAATTTTTCCTTGTAAATAAAATTCTTTTCTGCACATACATAGCTATTTGTACAAAATAATTTTTGTAAAAATGTTTGTAAAAATCTTTTGTGTAAATAGTTTGTAAATATTTTCCTATCAAAACTATGTATATAGTACACAATTTTTACAAAATATTTTGAAAAACAAAAGTTTGCAAAAACCTTGCGTAAATTTGTGTAAATATTTTGCAAAACTTGCATTCATGCATACATCCATGTTTTCAAATATTTTTCAAAAATTTTGCACATTTGTAAAAAATTTGTAAAAATTACATCTTTGTAAATATTTGTACAGTTTATCAGAATCATAGTTGACATTTAAACTAGTATGGAATTAAATTGAAAAATGGAGCTTGGTTAAGATCTTAATCCACCTAATTCTAAGAGGAACCTTATAGGGCTTAGAGTTGAGACTTTTCAGGTCCATGGTGACTTAATTCTTTGAGTCCACTAGGCTATGATCATATGTCATCTCGATGAGCCTACGTAGAGCACTTAACAACACATACATGACTCTTATAGACAATGGCTTTACTTGGACCAGCACTTTACACCGAGCTCTCTACGGATGAGGTGGTGAGGAGGCAGTCTTCTTTGACTTGGGGTGCATACGAGGGTAATACTTCTAGGCAGAACCTCTCTTCTTCTTCTAGTGAAGGAAGCGCGTCTCAACTTGGTCTGGTAGCCGTGAGGTCTAACGATAGGAGTTGTTGGTTGCAATAATGCTTCAAAAGAGGGATAGTCTACTGGCTCAAGAGGAAAAACTCCTTATGTATATATGCTGTACTTTGTAGATATGTTGTATATATGCACACAAAAAAAGCAAAAAGAAAAGAATAACCCCAAAAAAGTGGTGGGTCTGAGAGAAAATGATAATCCCACCGGAGTGTATATAGTGCAATAAAGCAAAGCTTATGTTATCCATGTTCCATCTCATGAAGCTTGCAGCAGGGAGACTTAGCTACACTGGTTGATCTCCCAAGGATACATGGCTACACTGGCCATGGTCCATTCTCTTCTTCCTCCTCTTCTTGAGCCTTGAACTTGAACTTAGAAGGGAATACCCCGCTCCTCGAGGAAAGAGTTTCCAGACTAGGGTATTAGAGTTACCTTGTTGGGGAAGATTGTCACTTTGCTACTTCTGAGGTGGAGAGCTATACCTCACTTACACAGTACAAGAAAAGATCCATGGTCATCAGAGTTTGTGTATGTAGACTTGTTCTGATCTGGATTGTTGAGGAGTCTTGACTATAGATTAGTGGAACTTAGAGGCTGTTAAGTTTTAAACCTAAGTCCAAATAAGGTTACGACACATTAATAATCCAAAGATCTGACTAAGCTCCATACTTCAATTTAATGAAGAGAAGTTTAATAATCAGCATTGATTCCTTTTTCTTTCCCTTCTTTTTCTTTTCTTTTCTTTTTCAAATAAGTGTTTGCTAAGGGACTAGAAAAAGTAAAGGATAGGGGGTGATGAGTCATCATTCATCACTCTTTATTCTTTTATTTTAGCTAAAAATCTTTGCAAAACACCATGTATATGTTTGTAAATACAATAAATTATCAAAATGCATGCTTTGTGTAAATACCGATATTTAGCATGTTTTTGTGCAAAAACAAAAGAATAAAGAAATAAAGAAAAAGAGGGAAATATTTAGAATAAATATTGAGTGACCTGAACCCAAGAGAGGGCCCAATATGGGCCTGATCGTCAAATAAAACAAGTAGAGAGAGATAGGGCCATTCATCATATATCCCTCCTTCATGCATATATTTTATTTTATTAAAAATAAAAAAATATAATAAAAATGGGTTTGTCTTAAGTTGTATATATTTCTAAAAATAAAAATAAAAATGAGAAAAATAAAATAAAACAAAAATAAAATCATTTCTCTCTCCTACCCTTGTATATACCATGTATATATGTACCTATATATATTTATTTTATCCTTGTAAATAGACAATAAAAACCAAATAAAAATTATTTTATATCCCAAATTTTATGTTGTAAATAAATAAAATATAAAATTGGGATAATTGTACAAAAATAAACTAATAAAAAATGTAAAATACATAGGTATTTATACCTGCATATAATATTATATTATGTATATACATTAATTTTTTCAAAAAAATAAATAAATATCACAAAAAAATAATTTGAAAAATAATAAACATTTGTTATTTTGAAAATATTTTGAAGTAAAATCATTTGCTATTTTTAATTTAATTTATAAATAATTTGAATTTCCTAGCTTCTGATTGGTCCACAGGGGAACGTTGACCCCCGGTCAACTTCCCCCCTCCCCCCGGACCACTTCTCGCGGATCCTTGCACCGACCGACCTCTCCAAATTTTCCTGGATTGATCCGCCTCCCATTTCCTCAAACCCCAGGCTCCGATTGTCGAGCAAACATCCGTGATTCATGCTTGTCATCTTTCTTAGGGGTCCGACCCTCGCGATGCATGCCCAACTCCAACCTTTTCAGACCTTCACTCATATATAGCTTCAACTCCAGCTACCTTCTCCCGCATCTTCGGCAACCATCTTCGACTCCCAGGACATCCATTCCCTTGCCTTGAGTGACACCAAGCCTGAGGAGTGTTGAAACGAGGAAGGAGGCGTTCTAGCCCTTGATCTGACGACCCACATCGTCGCGCTCCACCACCGGCGAGCTCGAGCCTCTGGAGGCGTCGCTCTATTGAGGCGAGGATCTTAGGAGGACCAGGACCTCTAGCCCAGATGAACTCGACCATCAGGTAGCTTCTTTAACTCGTAGCTTCGTTTGATTTCCAATCTTTAGTTTTCCGACCACTGGCCTTCACCGGCCAATCCACGACGTTTCGGTCATCACTTCACCCATCCGACACACCTACATCTTCATGAGACTCCTTCGCACCTTCTTCGCCCAGTCGCTCCCCCTGGTTCGCCACGGAACAGGGAACTCGGTTCTCCTCCACCGTCGCTCGCCGGAGAGCCACGCACCGACTCCCCCGATCACCCATTTCTCCCATCACCAAGTCGAGGCAGTTTGCCCTCGACCCATCTTTCTTATACAGGAAGAAAGGAGAACGTACCTCGTCTGGAGGCCCGACCATCAGAGCACAGGTGCTCCCGCTCTTCCTCATCGCCGGAGCGCTCCAGCAGCTCCCGACATCATCGAAGTATTCCAATCACTGCGGACGACCATCAGCATTCTTTCCCCATCTCAGCAGCCTCGGAGGAGTCCACTGACACGCACAGTGGTCGGACGAACTTCGCCGACGACCAGTTCTTCCAGGACCCTCTTCAGCCGTTCAATCGAGCCTATCGCGCCAGTTCAGATCTCAGCCATCCATCTGTGGGAGGCTCGTAGCCGTTCGATCCATCTGCGGATCAGATCCGAGGCGTCGATCAGCGAAGGGGTACCAACCATCCTCCACTGTCAGATCTGAAGTGGACCCCCTTTAAGCCATTGGATCATAATAAAAGGGTAAATATCACTTAGGCCCTCTTTAGTTTTGCATTTCCATTTGAGTCCTGTAAATATTTTATGTAGTTGTTTTAAATTTGGGATAATTGCACTTTGGACCTTAGAGTTTAAGATATTGCATTTTAGTCCCTCTGTGTGTGGTGCACGTGCTTTGACACTTGATATTTCTAGGATAATTGCATGTATGGGTGTGGGTTATTAAATGTTATGGTTTGAACTTTTAGTTTAAATATTTGCATTTATGCCCCTGTGCGTATTGAATTTGAGCATGTGCTGGATTTGATGCGAAATTTACATTGAGCCACCTACAGTTTTTTCACGTGTTTCATTGAAGCCCCTGGAACTTGTTTTTATTTCACTTAGGTCCCTGTGTGTTGTACCTTTTCTATTGGTTGAATAAAATATCAAATCAACTCCAAATTTTCTGAAATTTAGACATGTGGCCCCTGCCACTGTGTAAACATTTCAATAATTTTTTGGAACATTTTTGCTTTGATTTTCTATTTTTAAAAATTCAAAAACCCTCATTTTTACTACTGTTTGAATTATAAAATCAACTAAAAATATTTAAAAGCCTTCAAAAATTCCAAAAAAATCGTAGTTTGTTTGTTTTTGTATCTTATTGCTTCAGTTCAATTTTTGCTGCATTTGAATTTATAAAACACATAAAAATTGAAAAAAAACTTAAAAACCTTATAAAATTCTACAAAATTCAAAAAATTCAATTCCTTTTCCTGTAGCTTAGTTTTTACTTGTAGTTTTTCATAAAATTGTCTTCAGATTTTTAGAGCTATTTATATATTTTTAAATAGCCTTTCAAATCTAGCTGTACAGTAGTTTCAATTTTCTGCCTTATTTCATTTTTAGAAAATCAACTAAAAATCATAAAAATCTGAGAAAATTATCAAAAACACTTAAAAAATATAAAATCCAAAAATATTTTTATTGCAATTTTCTGACCCCTTTTGTGATATTAAATAATTAGTTGATTGTGACTTTTTGGGCTTCTTTTATATTTTCCTTCATAATTAAAAATTACAAAAAAAATTAAAAACCCTTAAAAACCACCAAAAACATTTTCTTCCCTTTATTTGAGTTTTCGACTACTTCGTAGGCTTTTCAAGCCAATCCGTGCTCCTTGTGTTCGACCCCGGTCGCTATACCAGGTTAAATAAAATAGCGAGACCGCTATTCGACTTTATTGATTGATTATTTTATTTGAAGGTCTTCTTTTCTTGATTTACTGAGCTTCGAGGTTCAGGTCGCAACGACCCGTGTTTTTACCTTTACCCGGATCTTGAGTTTTCTTGGTCATCAGGGTTGTTTTTCTTTTTTAGTTTATATCATAGCCATTTTGGATTGAAGATGGGTTAGATTAATTCGATTGTGTGGTTGAGTTAAAGGATTAGACTATTGGAAGGTTATGGGTGTGAGACGGTGTGACTATTCGGGGTTTCTCGTGTAATTCGTGATTATTGAGGGTTCTGGGTGTAATTACGAAACTACTCAGTGTTATGAGTGTAAATATCCCTATTGAAATATGGAGTGGATGCTCTATTGTTATAGCATTTGTCGTAACGCATATCAAAGCCATCTCTGAGGCGGTTCCCTCTCTGATCCCTCCCGCCTTCGCAGCTGCCAGCGACAAAGGTAAGCCCCCTCTTCTCCCTCGCGCCTACTTAGTCTTTCCCTCACCCTCCCACCTCCACCGCCACCTCCTCCTCCCCAGGGAAGCCCCCACTCCGCCCCCTCACACCCCCACACCCTCTCTCCCCCTACCTCCCACCTCTTCC
The DNA here is from genome assembly GCA_037367405.1 of Ottelia alismoides. Lineage (NCBI taxonomy): Eukaryota > Viridiplantae > Streptophyta > Magnoliopsida > Alismatales > Hydrocharitaceae > Ottelia > Ottelia alismoides. Next base: position 1,858,853 of record JAZKJV010009748.1, on the reverse strand, counting down.
TACCTCAATTTTAGCTACTAACCTCCAACACCTCTATCACCCTCCCCTGAAGCCCCGAAACTTAAGTTATTATGGATTGCAAAGGATACTGAAAATGGATTTTGATAAAAAAAAACAAATGAGCGAAACTTCAACTTTCTTCTTTGCCAAATCCCTGAATCCAACCGACATCCCACTTAACAAATACCTTATTGCAAACCAACCAAGATCATATCTGAAAAAATCTTCCTCTCGTGTAGACAAACACCCCCCCCCCCCCCCCCCCCCCACACAAACACACACAAAAACCCCCAAATCTCCGCTCGAAGCTCAAGCTAGCACTATCTCCCCACCCTCGGCCAATAAAATTTTATTATCTTCCCATAGTTATCTTGACCCCTCATTAGAGGAGACCTTTCCAGCCATCTCAAGTTAGATATACTCGGGAAATGGGGAGATTATACACAATTTAAACAATTATAAGATTCGTTCGAGTTGGATAAATCATTCTTCAGTGTTCGAAGAACCTCCACCATGGGATAAAAATATATCCACCATCACGGGAGGACCACCAACTCCCTGGTTCAAAGAAACCACCCCTCTCTACATGAAGAAAAATTTCCATCACAACCTTCCACGATGGGTCGCGTCAGCCACAACAAGGACGCTAAAGCCAGCCCTTACCTCCCCATACTCGTCCCATCACCTCTCGACCAACTAGCCACATATGTGGAGTCCCGAGGCAATTGAAGTGAACCCACAACCCTTATGTAACCCCTACTCTGTCCTGTTCACTCACCCTTCTAATATGAACGTTTTAGCTTATAAAATCCAATGCAGAGTTAATCATCACAACACGAATATTTACAAAAATTCAACCCCTTCCCAACCCATAGATTCCACCACCGAATCAAATCCCCCTCGAGGGGAACCTCAACCGCCAAGCCCATCTCGACCCTAAACCCAAAAAACCCCAACACCCAATCCCCATGTCGCCCGAAACCATCATACACGTCCAAAACCCTCGTGCCTCACACCTCAACCATCCTTGCTTTAAATTCCTACATATGGGGCATACAAAGCGTAATTGTCTTTCCCCAATTGTTTGCTTCTCCTATGAACAATGGGGGGTTTACCCCCCTTACCTCATTCTTTCTCTTTCCAAGTGGGTCCCACATTTTCTCTTTTTAAATATACTAAATAAATTAATTTTATTCCATCTATTCCAATAAAAAAATAATATATTATACCATCATATCATCTAAAAATTATAAACCACTCCACTTCTACTCACTTTTTCAAACTCCAATACAATCACATCACAATAACTACTCACTTTTTCAAACTTCAATACAATCATATCACAATAAATCCACTTCTAATCCACCCCCAGTTCAACCCTCTATCCAAACACCAAAACCCAAAAATGGGTTACCTGCAACCAGTTTAACCCACCTAAAGCCGCTATCCAAATACACCCTAGGTGTCATATCATCATGGAAGTCTCGTCTGAACCTAGATACCAAAAATCGGTGGGAACCTCCTGCACCTCATTGGATGAGGTTACCATTTGCTATAGATGGCCACCCTCATTTGGAGCAAAGCGAATCGAAGAAAATTTGGCCTGCCGGATCGAAGTCTTGGGCCTACCACTTCGTTACAGGTACCCCTACATTCTTAATAACATGATAAAAATTTTTGGAAAAATCCTTTCCTACGAACTCCCCCGCTCAGGAGGACTATGATGATGCGGCAGAGTTTGTCTACTAATGGATATCCCAAAAATCCAGATGATCCCAAAAAGCACTGAGGTAACCACAACTGATGGGGTCTTCGAAGCCACTTTTCACCCCCCTCAATCAACGAAGGGAAGTCACCTTTGTACACTGCGACACTCCCCTCCTCAGAAAGTACTATGACCCGCCTCTTGAATTTAAAATACCAGCAAGATGACCTGGCTCCTCAGTCCCCCTTCACATGGAATCGAGAAAAGTCACCCCGCCCCAACCAGTGACGGGGCTAGTCCCTGAAAAGTTCGACCTTTGCCCAGACTTAGCTTGGAACATGGTAGCCATCGAACCACTGCCACTACCGATTCAACATGGTTTCTCTACCGACGTCGATATCTGATTCTCCAAGAACTTAGACAGAGAATCTATCAAGAATGTTATACTATGGCTGAAATTTATGGGAGCAAAGCTCAATGATAGTCTGGTCAAGAAGGTGGCATGGCTTCCCTCCAAGCAAGTTAAAGAAAGAATGTCATCCATGCTCAACCCATAAAGCCCCCAGCTTCCAGCCCTCACAGAAGTCCCCCAAGGAACCCAACAAAAACTAACTTCATCGACAGCAACAATGCCAAAGAAGACTCAGGATGCCTCCAACAAAAAAGGTGCTAGTCACTCTGATCCAGGTACGCCAACTAACTCCCCCTTCGACCCTCCCCCTTCGATTGTGTATTTCTCAATCCCGGAGATAACATCACCATGGATCTCTAAAAATCCCATATTGCCTGCTAACAAACTCGCGAGCGATCTCACCCTCTCTAGTCTAGGGCTATCCTTCCTTGATTCCCCAAACAAAGATTTCTTTACTAATACTATCTGGGGACACCATCCCGTAGAATGTTAAACTTCCATCATCCGACCACATGCATGATCCAAGCATTAAAATGGGTGTCAACCTTTTATATTGGAACATCAATAGCCTGGTGGATATTAGAAGAGGAACCGGCTCAAAGAGCTCACAATGTGTCACTCACTAAATATAGCTGCATTGCAAGAAACCAGATCTTGCAATCCATCCCAATCTAATCATTTCTCCTCCTTCGATAATTTCGGATGGCACGAAAACACAATTTACAAGTCGTGGATGATCCTATCAGGTGGGAATACACTTACATTCTCACTACTCAATGCAGTAGATCGAGAATTTTACATACTACTCTGTCCTAGACACCTCCAAAGCAACGAAGTTCTTCACCTCTATAATATTTACGATCCACCCCAAGCGTCAGAGAAAGCCGAATTCCTAGAACATCAAGCATAAATCAATCAAAACAACCTCAAAATCATATTTGCGGGAGACTTCAATATTTCCTGTTTCCAATCAGAATCTCATCCTCCTGACCACCATCCTTGACTGTCAGACGCTTTAATGATTAGTGTTTAACCTATGAACTAACAGACATCAAGGACACATCGTCAACTTTCACATGGGTCGACCCTCCCCAAAAACGATGGGCCCTACTGGATAGAATACTCATTTCTCCTCGGCTCCTTGAAGCATCCCCTGGTAAAAACACAAGCACTTCATAAAACCTTCTCCGACCACAAACATCTATTATCCACCATCTCCTCCCTCAAACCAATCCACCCATCATTCAAAATGGAGGCCTTTTGGTTTAACAAAACCTTCTTTCCAACTCTCGTCTCAGACTCCTGTCACAAACAATGTCATGGCTTCATCCCCTTCCACATTTGATTTTTAAAAACCAAACGCCTAAAGTTTGACATTATAAAGTGGAAAAAGTCCAACATAACTCCCTTTCAACAATCCAAACTAACTCTAACTAATCAAATTGTCGCCTTAAAAGTCATCCCTCTCCTTCCCCAACCCCAACCCTAACACCTCCGACCAACTCACCCCCCTTCAAAGATAAATTGAATGCCTTCATGAGGATGAGTACCTACGACTGAACCAGTGAGCCAAAGTTCACTGGCTTTGCGAAGGGGTCCGAAATACAAATCTACTCCAGATGGTTGCATAAAGGAAAAGAAGTAGAAACACTATCTTGGCCCTGAAAGACAACCAGGGTACCGACCAATCTTCACCGCACATGACTTCCCAAATTGCCATCGCCTATTATCAGAAACTTTACACAACAAACTAAAACACCTCAGTGCTTCCCTTTGATCTAGAAAACTGATCTTAAGGTAAATTAGAAGAGTCACACCAATTAATCGAGCCTATATCAGAATCTGAAACCCTTGCTGTAATCCAAAAACTAAAATCCCACAAAGCGTCAAGACATGACGGATGTATCCCGGAATTTTTTAAACGATTCTTGCCCACTATTAAAAATGATTTCATGCAAATGCTCAACCACCTTTTCTCACCCTCCTTCACTGCTAAGGACTTAAAATTCATCCAACAACTCAATGGTGTCTCTTATTTACAAAAAAAGCAACCCGCATGATATCTCAAACTACCGCTCCATCATTCTCATCAACCTCCCTCTTAGGATTACCTCCAAAATCCTAGCCAACAGATGGGCTTCCAAACTCAACCAACTACTGCTCCCTTGCCAATGTGATTTCCTTCAAGACCGAGGTGCATCTGACACCTTTGCAATAACCTCAGAAATACTAGCACAGTGGTACCATAATAAAATAAAATCTCTTGTCCTCAAAATTGATCTATGAAAGGCCTTTGACTCCCTAAACTGGAATACCATGCTTACCAGCATCACCCTCACCGATTGTCCCATGCCTTTATCAAATGGATCGAAGCTTCCCTCCAAAGCACATCCATATCTATAAAGAGCAATAGTGCCACCTCCGGATTCTTCAAGCCCACTCGAGAGGTTAGACAGGAGATCCTCTATCTTCCTTGTTATTCATTAACATAATGAATATCCTTGATTGTATGCTACAAAATTTAGCGAAATCAAACCTGATTGAGGCTTTCCAAATTTCATGTGAGGATTTAACGATTACAAATATTCTTTTCACAGATGACATCCTCATCTTCTTGAAATTTGAACGTCAGGATCTTAAGTGCTTCAAATTCACACTTAATCTATTTTCGAAAATCATAGGATTTTCAATGAGAGATGAAAAAACCTCCATCCATAGTTTGAACATGCCCCCCCGCAAAAAATAGTGCTAGCATCTGATATCCTTAAATGATCACTCCAACCATTCCCAATTCGCTATCCCCATGCTCCCTCAAACGGGTCGAATAGATGCCAATCATTGAGAAGTTCGAAGAAAAACTTCTTGGGTGGAAATCTTGCATGCTCTCTCTTCCTTCTAGAATTTCCCTCCTAAACACCTCACTAACACCTCAAATACAACATATGATGGCCTCCCTTAGAATACCAAAAAACATCCTAGAAAAATTGATAGAATTTGTAGAAAATTCCTTTGGTTGTGATGCTCATCCACCAAACATCGGTATCAAGTCATATGGGAAGACATTTGCCGTCCGAAAAGCAATGACGGATGGGGGATACTTGACCTTGACACCTTTAATTGTACGCTCATATCAAAATCTTGGATCCATACTATTGGCAATGCAAACCACCTCTTTTCTAAAATTATCTGCGGGCGGCTCCACAACAACAAACCTACACCACTAATGGAATCCCCCAAATGTAAAGGACTCCCCATGCTGACGATATATTAAAAACGATTCAATGGCTCTTCGAATTTGATTTCCAAGTCATTGGGAGATGGAAAAAATACCCTATTATCGATTGAAAAATTAAATAACAACCCTCCCCTTGCATCCCAATTTCATGATCTTTGGACGCCTGCTACAAATAAAAAATGTATGGTGTCCCAAGCCCGTTCGACCCTTTTGGCCAAGCAAACCTAGTTAAAGGAACTCGCTAGACGTGCGCACACCCAGGACATCCAAGACCTAAAAAACCGACTCTTTAACTTCAGGTTATGTCCAAACTCAATTGACCCAGTCGTTATGCCACAAACCATCCCCAATCATAGACTATCTAACCACCTTTACAATATCCTTCCCCTTGACGGTCTGCGTCGAAAGCGCGTAGTGTGTTTCTAGAAATAATCCTTCCAGCCTCGCGTATCCATCTTCTTATGGATGCTAAGCCACAATAAACTTAGAAGACAAGGTCGTCCACTCATTCCCAACATCCCAACAGTTTCAGCATGTCCATTATGCCTCTCAACATGAGAATCCATCAATCACATACTTTTCAATTGCTCATTTTCACGCTTCCTATTTTCCACTTTAAATTTATCTAATTATTATGGAAATATGGATGATTTTTTCAATCGGCAATCATCAGCCCCACCACCATCCCTCCTATAGCAGATATATGTAGCCCAGGCTTTGATAAACCTAAAAGCCATCATCTGTTGTGTGTTCCACACAAGGCGGGAACACCATTGTCGAAGTAACGGATGAAGACCTTGGATTTACTCAGCAAATAACCCACAATATACATAATTCAATTAATGGCAAAAATGTGAAATTAATATTTGGTTTATCTACAGTAAAATACATAGTGAATAAGCATGTAGAGGTTAAACTACAAAGAGCAATACAGGTAGCCTATGGTTATTTATGTGCAATCAAGTCATTCATTTGTATAGGCTTTTTTGTGGGTTTTTAATTTTTTTATTATATATATATATATATTTAATTTTCTGATTTTATATTTCCTTTTTATATTTTTATCTTTTTATATTTTCTTTTTCTTTTTTATATAAACATTATAAGGGTATATATACTCAATATATAAGAATGTATTTATAAATGCTACTAGATATAGATAAAATTAAGAAAATAACTTTCTTTTGGGGTTTTAATATTTTTCTAATATTTTTGTACTTTTCCAGAAATGTTGCTAATTTTTATGTATTTTTAAAGTCCAAAAATACCCCAAAACAGGGTTTAAAATAAATATCCGAAATTAAGATGGAGATGAAAAATAGTAAACAGTAACAAAAATTCTCCAAATTAATTTTTAAAATAAAGACAATAAAACAAAGAAAAATCAGAACCGGAAAACATAATTTTTGGATTTTTTATGGATTTTATAAATTTTTATGAAGGTTTTTAGAGTTTTTGTATTTTTTGAGTTTTCTTTTATATTTTTAGTGATTTTTGGTCTGAAGGTTAAAAATAGGAAAATACGTAAAATTTATTTTTTGGTAATTTTTCAAAAGGTTTTGATAATTTTTTTGTAATTTCTTTTGCAAATAGGGACAAAAAAGACACATTTTTGATTTTTTATAAATATTAAAAATATTCAAAATGCAAAATAAAAATATGCACGTGAAAGATCAATGCTTCAAGAAGTTATGCCTATTTTTGTGGATTTTTAGAGCACATTAGTCATTTTTAATAAATAGATTAAATGCACACAAATATGTCTTGGCAGGGGCATAAATGCAAATATAATAAACATCAGGGGGCTCTATGTACAAAAATTCCAAGGTGTTTTATGCAAATTACCTATCACGTGGGACTACACGTGACGCACGCTGGGAGGGACCAAAATACAAATATAATGAAATCCAAGGACCTTCCAGTAATTTTCACAAAAATGTACAACGTTAATTTCAATTTATTGGACTTTTTAGAAATACAATAAACCGTAGGGGTTTACATGCAATTTTGCCACCTCACGAGAGATAGCACGTAAGGTGATGTGGACTGGACCAAAGTGTAATTACATAAAAGGTCAGGGGTTCGTTACAAAATTTCCCATTTATTTAACACGTTATATTTTATTTACAAGACTGAATAAAAATATACAAAAAGTACAGGGCTAAATATGCAATTACCCTAAATATAGGCACGGGCCAACGGCTGGATCTTCTTCACTTAAACATGTGGCGCGCATCCAACGGTCGGTACCGCTTCGCCGATGGAGAGGCTAGATTAGATCAGCAGGGGTTGATCCGACGGTGGTGGAGCGGCTTCAACCGATGGCTGGGAATCTAACTGGGCGTCTGATCTTCATCCGATGGTGGCGAGGTAAGGATGAAGAACAGGGAAGAAGATTTGCCTGGGCGAACTTCCTCCGAAAAAGTCTCGCTTCTCCGGCGGTCTCTGTTGCTCCGAGGGTGTCAGATTGATGCATGGGAAGGTCCTCTACTTGCTGGAGGTCTCATGTGGGGCGGAGGGTCACCGGAGCACCCCCCACGAGGTCGGGGAAGGGGAGGTGCTGCAGGTACCTCCGACGAGGTCGATTCCACCTCCAGGTGCGTTGTTGGATCTTGGGACCTGCAGAAATAGACTTACATGTCGAGGGCAAAGTGCCTTGACCCGGTTAGGTGCGGAATGGGGCGAAGGATGAAGTGGGTGATGCTCTCCGGTGGACGGCGGAGCTTGGAGAGCTGATGTCCAGATCCACGAGGGTTCTAGGGGAGAGTAGGTACGAAACGTGATCGGTAGGTGATGAGGATGAAGATGGAAGCAGATAAAGCAGAGGAGCGATGATGATGACGCGCAGAGGAGCTCGCCAGAGCTCAACTCAGGCGAAGTACGGGATGAACGATTAAAAATAATTTACTTGACTAAATCCTAAACTAATGACAGGAAATTAAACCTATGACTAAGAGAAGTAAAGGAAATTATAAATGGATAGCTCTTATACCTGGAATGAATCAGGGAGCAAGGTCACCGGTGACGGTGGTCGTGGGTGTACCCCATCCTCCTGGAGCTCGGGCTGGGCTCGAGAACACTCCTCCTGTCACGAGAGTCTCTCCTAGACACAAAACCAGGGCTCCTAGATGCTTAATGGTGATCAAAGTTGGAAGGAGAAACGAATGATTTATTTATAGACCTTGTTGAGCACCCTTATTAACCGGGGAAAAACGGTGATTAGGACGTATGTACACGCGATCAGAGTGCATAGTGTGTATGTACAATGATCGATGATTATTTCGTATGAAGGGGGAGAAGGTGATAGATGGATGTGGTGGCCAAGAAAAATGGCACAAAATCGAGGAAAAGATACGCCACGTCAAATCAGGAGGCGGGGGTCAAGTTGACCAAGGCCAACGAACGAGCGCCCTGATTGGGCCACCTAGGTCGCTAAACGACAAAACAGGGCATTTTATTAAAGAATAATTAATTAAAAATAGTAATAGATTTTATTAATTTTTTAGTATAACATAAAAAATGTTTATTATTTTATGTAGTACTTTATTATGATTTTTATTTATTTTTTGGTGCATTTTATTAGTAGTTAATTTTTAAGAGTGTATATATAGGTATATTCATCTATGTTTCGCACATTTTTATTTTTATTTTGTACATTTTATTTTTATTATTTTTTATTTGATTTTATATATTTATAAGTTAATTTTTTAGTATAAGTATATTTTTATTTTATTTTTATGATGTAATTTTTACACTTAAATATATAGATATGTGTATTGTATAGGTATTTTATAGTTATTTTACCTATATTTTATATACATGATTTTATTTTAATGTCTTTTATTGGGTTTTCTTTTGATTTTGTATTTTTAATAGAATATGTATAATATTTACAATATTATGAAAATATGAATGAATAAAGAATAAAAGAATATATTTCCCTTTTATTTATATACAAGTAGAAACATAAGTATTTTATCTATGTATTTATAGACTTATTTTATTTTACATTTTCTTTTTAGTTTTGTTTTAATTTCAATATGCACATGTGTTATGAATAATATTTACAAAAATATAAAAATATAAATTTTTAAAAATAATGAATAAGAATAAATTGAATAATTTAAAAGGTACAATATACAATAGGGGTCAAAAACCTAACTTTCACACAGTGACTCCAAAAAATACAAAACCACCACCATTAAATAGCTTGTGAAAGGTTATATACAATTAGAGGTAATTTTGATATATTTTGAGTTTTTATTTGAAAGATATGGGTTTGTGAAGTTTGATTTTTGGCTTTTTATTTTGTGTATAAAATGAACAGTGTATATTTTTTTGTGCAAACTTAATTTTGTATTTTTATTTATAATCTTATCTACAACTTTCATGTACAAAGTTTCTTCATTTGATGAATAAATAATAAAGAATAAAATAGGAGTCAAAATGCATAAATAATGAATAAAAGAATAGGATTTTTATTCTCTTTTTGGCCCTTATCTCCCACTACTTTATTCCTTGTCGACCAACTCAATTCTTGACTTAGTCTCGGGGTTTAGGGTCATAAAATATTTTCACTATTTTATTCCTTTTCTTTTCTTCTCTTTATTCTATAATTTTAGCATTAAAAACCTTATTTTATATACAAATAATACAATAAATAATGAATGCTCTTATGCATAAATTAATGCTATTTACATGCATTAGTTAGGGTTTTTAAGGACAAAATGGTAAAATAAAGGTGTTGAAATGGAGATTCATTAGGCATCAACTTAGTGGTTGATCTGGAAGGAGAGATGTGCGAGATTGTTTTAGGGTATCTCACTCCCCACTCCCAAGCTCACCAAAGAGGTCATGCTTATCTTAACAAATCCTCTTCCCCTACAGACTTCCATCTATAGTATAGTAAATCCTTTTAACCTAATAACTTGTTTGAATGCATTTTTTATATTATTTGATGCAGACAAGTCTTTGTCAGCACTATAAGCCCTCGTCCCATGACAAGAAAATGCCGAGCCTCCAAGCCCTTCCCGAGATGACCCCAACCAGTCGCCCCCCTGTCCTTTTGTTGATACCTCACTACGACATCTCCGATGCTTTTGTTGTTTTGTTGGCTAGAACATTTTTAACTTATCGTATGTACGTCCTTTGGTAACTGCCTGGTTGTACTAAATACCGGGACCAAAGGGTGTTTCTTCTTTTTTTTCTTTTAGTACACTTTCCTTTTGATGTTGTCTTATCTCTGTCGTAGAACCTCCTCTCTCAACCCTCCCTCCTTATATTATGAACGAAACTACTAAATGTACCTTGACTATTGGGAGGTCTCTTTTGATGAATTGGTGATCATTTATCTAAAAAAATCTACTGTAACGTAGGGGAAACGCTCGATGAGGATCGATCGGCCCTCGAAGGAAGCCGAGGATGGCTGGTGCACATCTCGATCCTCATTAAGCGGCTCCCGTGCATTACAGCAGGTGCTGTAACTGCAGAGGATCGCTTTAATTGAAAAATACCTTATCATTTCAAATGAATGGATCTATAGCAAATCACGGGTATCGGGCATTTGCGATTCGCTGCTTCAAGACTAAACAGATGAGTGAGTCGATAGCCAAGACCAGAAATTGAAAGAAGTCGAATACACATAAATTTAGGATCCACTAATGTAACCATATGCTTGTATAAATGTCCAAATATTTACGATTAGATTGGTTTTTTTAATGAATAATGTGGTGGGTGAGCATAATTAGTAAATGATCAGATTACATTACTATCAGAATCATAATTGCATGACTATCCAAATCGTAATTATTTTGTTAAATGCAACTTCTTTGTCATATGATGATGTTCCAGACATAATTTCTTCGTATATTCACACTATACCTATATTTACAATCGGAACTATTGGAAGCTGAGTATATTGATTTATCAATTTTCTCCATTTTAACTTCATGAAGCTTTAAATGTTTGCAATTAGGAAGGGCATTAGTTGCAGAGAAGGGACGGGCTTCATGGATCATATCATCCCAAAGAGGTGTGTCATCGAAACTTCACCTCGCAGAAAAAAATAACAGGATTCAAATAAGCACACCTTGTTCAAGCATCAGAGAACAATTTATACCTTGAAGAACGATCTCTTGGCACCCCACCAGCAGAGGCTCGCAAGCAAGATTGGGAGAAGCCGCCCATCACAATCTCCAACACGCTCCTCACAATGATCGTCTTCTCAGGCACCTCCATGAAACAGCTCGAGCGCAGAAGGATAGGCTGGACGTCGATGATAGCCAGTAAGGATATGATGCGAGGGAAGACCAAGGAGAACAGAATCCCAAGATTAGCACAGTAGACCAAACTCTAATTCCATACGAGCATTTTCTGGTCCCAAATCCTCTTCAAAATATTTCAAAAAACTCACCACTAGACTCTCCTATAGTAAGTAACAAGCCAAATAGTACAAATGAAAAATATACAAGGCCTTGCCCATCAAATGCTGCAAACACCAGCTCTGCGTGGTTCCACTCTTTGTACAAATTGCTATACCGCTACCAGAATGATACAAAACTCGTTAAAGAAATATGTATTGTGCCTTGTTTTAAAACAAGAAATTAAATTCATAGTGCGGCGATACCTTTTACAGGGAACTGCGGGTACACAATGCTTTGCTACATCTGCTCCGTTGCCATTCAAGACGAGCACTGACCTGACAAATGAAGCATGTCAATACTATAAACAAGCCAATGAAAGAGACTTGGACCTTGGTTTTAAAAAGGTAAATATTTTAAAAAACAGCATGGAATTAATGCAGGGTATTCATGGGATGAGTACTCAATCTATTCAATCATGACCAGCCCTAATCCATCAGTACCGATTCGACACCTGACCCATTTCAATGGGTATCCGGTTCCAACAGGTACCCGAATTATTTAAATAAGAGTTACCTGTAGGTTAGTACAACAAACATCACATATTACACACTAAATGAACCATAACAGAGCACGGTAAAAAATGAGAAACCATGTATAAAAAAATAAATCATATATGTCATTATTTCTTCCAAGATCATATACTATCATATATAAAAAAAATAAATCATATATGTTATTATTTCTTCCAAGATCATATACTATTTGCATCCTTAAAGAATCTACAGCACACATTACAATAGAGGAGAATGTCGGATCAAATGGAGGTGTTGAGAATCCTTGAGATATTTTTATCTCTTGATGTTTATTTCTTATTTCTATTTCTTCTTTTTACCTCTTATGTAGTTTAGCCAGGGTTTTTCTCCTATATAAGAGAGCCTTTGAGCTCTATGAATGTAAGCGATTCTATTCCTTCCACGAGGTATCAGAGTGACTGTCCTGGACTGGAGCCTGACCTAATCTGTACCCCATCACTAGCCCTCTCTCTCTCTCTTCTCGGCAACGTCGCCGGCACTTGGGGCGCAGCCGTTGCCGCTGAGGGACATTGGCAGCGATGCAGCGGCCCTCCACCGTCGTGCGTCTCATCCACAATTCTAGGGCATTTTCCAGCCCTCTTAGGGCATTTTTTATTCTGATTTGGTCTGATTTTGACCAGAAAATGCGATTTTAGACCTATAAATCGTGTTCTCCAGCCCTAGCAAGCACCGAGGATTGACGAAGATGGGCGTATGAGTCTACACGTACGCCATATCCTCTTTTTTTTTTGAAGAAAACGTGGATGGCCTCCCAAGCTAGGACCCACCACAATAAGTATTACCATTTATAAATATATATAAATATATTACATGCACTAGTTGTTACAGTTTCCACATGCTACATAACGCCTTATAATGCTCAAGGACATTTTCAGAATAAAAACATTTCCCCCAAAATTGGCGACGTTCCGCGCACAACAGATGGTCCAAGTCATCACAAACGGAAGTACGCAGTCCTCATGAACAAAACCACATACATCCCTAATATCCCTCCAAAAACCAGTGAAGTCCTGAGAACGAAGCCACAGAATGCTAGACTTGGCCCACACATCCGTCGAAAATGGGCACAAGAAAAACAGATGGTCCAAGTCCTCCACCGCCAAATCGCACTTGTCGCAAGAGGACTCGTCCACTCCCAAAATCCACCCCTGAAGCTCTTTTGTGAGAGTCTTTCGAAGTCTAAATAGTCAGAGAAATACTTTAATCCTGGTCGGCACCCGCTCCTCCAGATCATGCGCAGGTCCAACCCCTCTTCCTCCACCCCCTCCTCCCCAATAAAGTAGAGATACGCCTTTTTAACCGAGAATCATCCATCTTCCCAGACATAATGATCTCTGTCCACCGAAGGAGCCTCCTCCTGAGCCAAACCAGTTTGTAGCTCCATGAACACTACCACCCTCGGATCCGAAAGCTCTGCCAAAAAATCAGAGACCACGCCCCCTCTGATGAATCTCCATTTCATCACCTTTATTCTATCATTTTGGCCTTAAGAACCCTAGTAGATGCATGTAAATACCCTTAATTCATGCATTTTATCATTCATGCATTTGTGTACAAAATGTGTAAAGCAGTTTTAAATGCCAAAATTATAGAATAAAGAAAAGAAAAGAAAAAGAATAAAATATTGAAGATATTTTATGATCCGAAACCCCAAGACCTAGTCATCACGATGACTAGGTCGACAAGGAATAAAGTAGGGGGAGATAAGGGCCAAAATACAATAAAACACATATTTATTTAATTCATTCTTATTCATTTTGGGACCTATTTTTAATCCCACTTTTTATACTTCAAACAAAGAAACTTTGTATATGAAAGTTATAGATAATAAAATATAGAAAAATAGAAAATTTATTTCATACAAAAATAATATACAGATAAAAAGTTATGATCTGAATAAAATTCCAAAACCCCAACTTCCCAGGCCCATATCTCTCAAATAAAAACTTAAATTATATCAAAATCACCTTTAATTGTATATAATTTTTAATAAGATATTTAATGAAGGTGGTTTCATATTTTTTGGAGTTACGGTGAGAAAGTTAGGTTTTGGACCCCTATTGTATACTTTACCTGATTAAAATATTCATTTTAATTATTATTCATTATTTTTATAATTTTATATTTTTGTAATTTTGTAAATATTATTTATAATATATGTATATATTAGAATAGGAATAAAAACATCAAGAAATTATAAAAATAAAATACTTGTGTAAAATACATAGGTAAAATACCTATGTCTATACTTATATAGATAATATATCTATTTATTTATTTGTATATAATATATCAAAAAATAAAATAAAAACATATTTAAGTGCATAAAATTAAGTTATAAATATATAAAATAATAAACTAAATTAATAAATTAGAAATACAAAATAAAAATAAAGATTAAAATATACAGATGAATATACCTATATATAGCCCTTAAAAGGTAACTTGTAATTCTAAACCTCAAAAAAATAAATAAAAATCATAATAAAATACCTCAGATAATAATAAATATTTTTTATTTTATAACCTAAAATTAATAAAATCGTTTATTATTTTTAAATGAATTTCGAAATCTTTTTCTAGGATTTTTCCTAGTTGGTCCATGTGCACCACCCATCTTCTCGATTTTTTCGTGGCCAGATCTTGCACCATTTCGCCTCGCTCCCTTGGTGACTTTTTCTCCTCGTCAATCGATCTTACATGGCTAGGCTTTACATCAAGAACTGGGAGCAGCGATTCGTGAGATCTCCCTCGTTCTTCTCGCCATGTCACCCACCTTGTACAAAACCTCCCCTCTCTCCCTTTTCGAATTTCAACCTCTCTTGACCTTGCTCAGCCTCGCCCTTGGTGTTCTCATGGTTGAGGAGGGTGATAGCCTCCTCCCTCTAAGGGGCGGATTCTGCCCATCGCCGGAGCTAACCGTCCCCTTTAGGGACGCTTATTGGGGACGGTCAAGGAGTAACCGTCCCCAATAACAGTATCGGGGACGGTCAAAAGCAAACCGTCCCCTTTCGAATGTAATAGCGACGGTTGGTATTGACCGTCGCCATTAAGAGACCTTTAGGGACGGTTCTTTACCCGCCCCTAGCTAGGGTAGCCCCAGTTTGTTTTTTTGTCAACCCGGGATCTTTAGGGGACGGTTATAACCGTCCCCATTACTCCACTGTGCCCATCGCCTATACATAAAACCTTTGGGGACGGTTCGTAAACCGTCCCTAAATAGGCTAGCCCCAGTTCATTTTTTTGTCAACCCGGGAACTTTAGGGGGCGGTTATAACCGTCCCAATTACTCCATTGTGCCCGTCGCCTATATCAAACTATAGGGGACGGTTGCAACCGTCCCCGATAGTTCCTTATAGGGGACGGTCGCAAAACCGTACCCTCTGCCCTTAGAAAAGGGGACGGTTCACTCATAACCGTCCCCGATCATTCATATAGGGGACGGTTGTTTGACCGTCCCCGATGGTGATATACCCTTCCCGACGCAGGCGGCTCTTCCTCATTCTCATTCCGCCCATTCGACCCTCACCACACCTCGCCGCCGTCGCTCGTCCTCCTCCCTCTCGCCGCCGCCCTCCTCCTCCCCCTCCTCCCTCTCGCCGCCTCGTCAATCCTCCTCCACCCTCTCGCCTCCGCCGTCATCCTCCTCCTCCTCACAACTCGCGGCCGCCCTCCTCCTCCTTTCCCAACTCGCCGCCGGCCTCCTCCTCCTCCCAACTCGCCGCCGCCCTCCTCCTCCTCCCTCTCGCAGCCGCCCTCCTCCTCCTCCACCTCCCTCTCGTCGCCGCCCTCCTCCTCGGCCTCAACTCGTGCCCGTCCGTCCGCCGCCCGTCCGCCGCCTTGCCCGCCGCATTACTTGGTTGTAAGTTTTGTTCTTAATTTCTTATATATTCATCATGCTTATGGTTGCATATTTTTTTGATATTCTTATTAGTTTAGTCAAATGCTTAAGATAGTAGATTAAAAAATAGTGGATAAATGCGTAATTGTGATAAATCTTGATTAAGTCCGTAGATTAGTTTAGTCAAATGCTTAAATCAGTAGATTACTCTTGATTATGATTAAATGCTATTAGTGATAGAAGATGATTAATTTAGGTAAATGCTTGTAAGTCTTATTTAAAGATTAACTTTGACTTGTATGGCCGATTCAATTTCCTTCGATCCTACGTGCCGCAGCCTACCCTGCCAAGCGCTGCTCCTGAACCCGATTTGTCGGGAGGAGGAGGGGTAGACCGAGACCGGACTCTCTGGATCGAAGGCCAAGTGTGCCACATGCTATTTAGTATAATATTTGTTCATTAAGTAGAGTATTTGTGTATAGCCGATTAATTTTCCTTCGATCCTACGTATCGTAGCCTGCCCTGCCAAGCGCTGCTCCTGAACCCGATTTGTCGGGAGGAGGAGGGGTAGACAGAGACCGGACTCTCTGGATCGAAGGCCAAGTGTGCCACATGATATTTAGCAGAATAGTTAGGTTGTACTTAAAACCTGTTAACTACCAAACATTTTTGAAATTAACTTTATATCTTACCTTTAGGCAATGGATAAAAGTTGGATGAACAAAAGATTCGATGACTATCGGACGTATAATAAAGGAGTTATCGGATTCATAGACTGGGCTTTTCGATATGAATCACACTATCATATTGTAGGAGGTGAAGGAGATAAGATACATTGTCCTTGCATAAGATGTAAAAATACTTTGACCCAAAATCGAGCCACAGTTTACGAGCATTTGATATTAAATGGATTTTGGCTACATTATACGAATTGGACATATCATGGTGAAGGAGTTAATTTAGAAGAAGATAGTAATGTACACGTTGATGATGAAAGAGATGTCTCAGAAATACAAGACCGTGATGCTATATTTGAGATGGTAGATAATATTCGAGGACATGAAACCGAGGAAATGATGGATTCTCTTCCGGATACGTTGCATGAAAAATTAGAAGATGCAGAGAAACCGTTATGCTCTGGAGTCAAAATGACTCGATTACGTTTTCTTCTGGAGATGTTTAAGATAAAAGTGAAGAATCGGTGTACAGCGGTAACGATGACGGATGTCTTACTTTTGATTAGGACATTATTAAATAATCCAGAAAACTTTTCAAAGGACTGGAAGGATGCTAAGTCTAGATTTCGTGCACTTGGACTGAACTACGAGAAAATTGACGCATGTCCGAACGACTGCATTTTATATTGGAAGGATTACTCAAATTTAGATAAATGTCCTGACTGCAAAAGTAGCAGATATAAGAATAATGATACTAATTCGAAGAGGAAAAAACCAGAGAAGATTTTAAGGTTCTTTCCTTTGATTCCCCGATTACAGAGATTGTATTCATACGAAAGAACAGCTAAAATGATGATATGGCACAGTAATATCAAAAAGAAAGATGTAACCGGTGTTATGCGACATCCATCAGATACAGAGGAGTGGAGAAAGTTTGATGAAATGTATCCATCGTTTTCAGAAGAAGTAAGAAACGTACGATTGGGTCTTGCTTCTGACGGCTTTAATCCATTCGGAAATATGAGTACGAGTTACTCTATTTGGCCTGTGATTCTTGTTACATATAATCTGCCACCGTGGATGTCAATGGCATCTTCCTTTATGATGATGTCGTTATTGATACCTGGTCCTAAGGGGCCAGGTAATGCGATAGATACATATATGCAACCTTTGATTGACGAACTAAAGATTCTGTGGAATTCTGGAGTTAGTACGTATGATGCGGTAAAGAAAGAATTCTTTATAATGCGTGCTTCTTTATTGTGGACAATTAATGATTTTCCAGCATATGCCAATTTATCAGGATGGAGTACGAAAGGTAAACTCGCATGTCCGATTTGTATGGATAAAACACATTCGACATGGCTGAATGCGAGTATGAAACATTGTTATTTGGGACATCGTCGTTTCTTACCGGTCAGTCATAGATGGTTAAGAAGTGAAAATAATTACAAGTTCGATGGACAATCGTTTGGACGTCGTTTAAGTTTATCTCGCCGATCAGGAAGCACAATGTGGATGGAACAAAAAAATTTGGGAAACTTCTCTCTAGGCCGATTAACAAAGAGGAAGAGTACAGGTGGATGGCGAAAACAAAGTATATTCTTTCAGGAGCTGCCCTACTGGCATACTTTACAGGTCCGTCATAACTTGGACGTGATGCATATAGAGAAGAATGTTATGGAAAATATTCTTTCGATTTTGAATATCTCTAGTACTGCCAAAGACAGTTTGCGAGCCAGACGTGATCTAATACAATTGGGTATCCGACCCGAATTACATCCGATTGAGTCTGACAATTCTAAAGTAATAATTCCTGAATCTGTGTATACTTTATCCAATGCTGACAAAGATAAGATACTGGATTTTATTAAATCTGTTAGAGTATCTGATGGATTCTCCTCTCAAATTAGCAGATGCATAAATATGACGGAAAGAAAGATATCGTCATTAAAAAGTCATGATTGTCACGTACTTATGCAAGTACATTTTCCATTGTCAATCAGAGGAGTTGTACATCCTGATGTTTTGCAGCCACTGATTGAAGTCAGTCAGTTTTTTAAGGCTATATGTTCGAAGACTTTAGACCCGGAAGTATTGTTCAGACTAGAGACAGATATAGTTATAACTTTATGTAAGATGGAGCAGCTCTTTCCACCTACATTTTTTGATATAATGGTTCATCTCATTATTCATCTTGCTAGTGAAGCCCGGATATGTGGTCCTGTGCAGTATCGATGGATGTATCCAATTGAAAGATATCTACGGAAATTAAAGAATATGGTATTTAACAAAGCTTCACCTGAAGGTTGTATTGCCGAGGGATATTTATGTGAAGAATGTATCACATTTTGTGACATGTATATGGGTGATGGAAAGAGTATTAGATTCGATAGGTTTGAACGAAATAATGATGGTGAGTTGTGGACAGAAGATCCAAATAAACTTTGGATATTTCAACAGAATGGCCGAGCTATCCTAAAGAGTACCCGTCGTAGTATTTCAGATATTGAAAGAGATCTTATTCATTATTATATTTTGATGCAAGTAGACGAGGTAGATTCTTTCTTCGAAGAGTTTCAATCAACAACCACTAGCAAATCAGACTTTCTGAAATGGTTCGGGGATAAAATTAAAATATTAAAAGTTACCAAAGATGAACGGTGGAGCGCAAATCTCGATATAATTCACAGGAGTCCATACTCATTGATAATATCACATTCTGGCTATATCGTTAACGGGTTTAGATTTCGAAAGAAGTCAATTGATGAAAATAAAGCGTCACAACTTTCAGGAGTAATAGTGAAGGCTGAACTCAATGCTGAAGTTGACGGATACTATGGCGAGATTATTGATATACTTGAAATCAGTTTTACACATGATGCAAGGTGTGTTCTATTTCATTGCATCTGGTTCGATGTTGGTCGAGTTGGAGTAGGTTACAAAAAGGATAGAAATGGGATTCTTTCTTTAAAGAAAACAGGTAGGTTACAAAGAAATGAACCGTATACGCTTGCCAGTCAGGTCGAACAGGTCTTTTATGTTCCAGATAACTCAGTTAGTGGATGGATAATACCAATTAGAACAACACCGAGAGATTTCTTCGACGTAAACGAAGAGGCAGATGCACTAGACAATGATGTAGCATATCAAAATAACTCCAATGATTTTTTGAATGAGGTATTAGACAACGACAATGGAACTTGGAACTAGCAATTTCAGGTAATTTTTTTTATTTTCAATTTCTATTAATTGAAATTGTTGTCATCTAGCGAAATGTATATATTTGAAATGCTTATTTAAAAATGCAGACATGGCTCCTAGACCTAGACGTATTCGGGAGGTCCCTGAACCTCCCCAGCAGCCACAGGGCGGTTCTTCTGATGCAGGTAGTGGATCTACACCGAGACGGCGTGGACCGGCTCAGTGTAGATTCTTAGACCGACTTGCACCAGGGCAGACGTTACCTGTACGTATTGTTGGCGGAGATGCGGTAGGAGAGAACTCTACGGAGTTCCAGAGCTACCTTGGCCAGGTTTCCCGTGCGCGCGTCCCAATCACCACTAACGACTTCCGACAGCTGCCTTATGCTGTCAAGGCTGCCATACTTGCTGATCTGGAGGTATCCTAAAATCTTAAAACAGTTTTTGCATTTTATGACGTAATCGTTAATATATTTGTTGTATCAGGCTGTATTTACATGGGAACGCAGTACCCATGTCGATTCTCAGATTTTATCACATGCTGCTGAGATGTTGCGTCGATACAAGGGACGCATAAAAGCTAAGGTAAGATTTTTTATTAATATTTAATATCGAGATATTTACATATTGACTATATTTTTTTCTCCATTTGTAGTACTTCAACCCCCAGATTCCATATGAGCAGCTTGTGCAGAATATCCCTCCTGGTGTTACACCAGAGCAATGGAGGGAGCTGATTAATTTTTGGTCCAGTGACGATTTTACGGTATGTATATAGTTTTCTTAGTTTTTTCTTTTATTTTTATATTGACATTGTGAGATTTCAGTCGATTTCTTCCAAGAATACGGCGAATCGTTCGAAAGGGTTTAGGTCGACGCATAAGATGGGAAGGAAGAACACCAACCAATTGAAGGACGACTTTGTAAGTATTTAAAAGATATTTACAACGATTAATTTTGAGTCTTAAACAATTTTAAGAAGTTGTTTAACTTTTTATAGTTGAGGGAAAATGAACGAGAAATGACCCGCATAGAGGTGTTTGCTGGGTCAAAGAGCAGAGACTTAGGAGGAGAGGTGCAGTGGGTTGATGAAGCCTACGCACCAATACATGTAAGTATAAATATAATTTTTACTTAAAGGATTACTTATGGTAATATACTGAAATTATTTTCTATTTCTCATATGCAGGAAGAAATGATTAGGCTCTCTACCACCTCCTCGCTGGATAGCACGGGGACGAGCAATCCCCCGTTGACGGCTGATGATGCCTTCCGTCAAGCCACTGGTCCAGAACACAGTGGACGCATCCGTTGCGGAGGACGGGGCGAAACGATCCGTACATGGTACGGAATGGGTGGTGCAGGTGGGTCGCAGTCTTCCTCGCAGGGAAGCCAGAGAGAAAGAGAGATGGAGAGGGAGCTGCGCGAAGTAAAGGCAACGATGAATGCACAAGCTGCGGAGATGGCACAGATGCGTATGGACATGGAGAATTTTAGGTCCTTAGTAAGCCGTCTTCAAAGTCAAGCCACGCCCCCTGTACAACATGCACATCTCGGCGACGACGAGGAGAGTGAGGAGGAAACCGATGAGAGTGACGGGAGTGACGCATCAGAGTAGGTGGCATGGAGTTAGTACCCTAGTTTTTTCTTATCTTTTAATTGTAATATTTTGTATTAATATCTAACATTATGTAGACTTGTTATCGTTTATTATTGTTGTTTTATAATTATGTTGTTGGATGTTGTGATATGCTTAGTTGTTGGATGTTGTGATATGCTTAGTTGTTGGATTTTGTGGTTTGTTCTTTTGAAGAGAAGAATGTTTGGTGTTGTACATTTTATTATGTTCATATTGTTTTCAGGTGTAATATTGAATGATGTAAGGAACATATCAGAATATGTAATTTTTTTTTCCTGTCATGGTTTATTGGGGACGGTTGTAACCGTCCCCTCTAGAGCTACAGAAACGTCCCTCCAGCCAGAACAAATCACGGAGACTATTGGGGACGGTTCTAACCGTCCCTATTAGGGAAGAGCACTTGGGACGGTTTGAACCGTCCCAAAAAGTCTACTGTTGGCGTCGCTATAGATTCTACACTAGAGGGGACGGTTACAACCGTCCCTAAAAGTGTTCTGTTGGCGTCGCTATAGACTTTTCCAGGCTTCTATTGGCGTCGCAAAAGACCTAAAGTGTAGATGGGACGGTTGTAACCGTCCCTAAATGCAAATGTATGCGACGGTTGTAACCGTCCCGTCTACTCTGAAGGTCTTTTTGCGACGCCAACAGAAGCCTGGAAAGGTCTATAGCGACGCCAACAGAAGACTTTTAGGGACGGTTGTAACCGTCCCCTCTTGTTGGACAGACGCGACGGTTGCAACCGTCCCTTATATACTTATGTTGGCGTCGCTTTATACGCTAAGGTACAGGGGACGGTTACAACCGTCGCGTCTGCGAAACGCATGAGACGGGGGTAACCGTCCCCAAAGGTTTTCTGGCCCGTCTCAAAATGTTGAGGTCCATTAGGGACGGTTGTAACCGTCGCTAATAATTTAGGTTGTAGGGACGGTCGCAACCGTCCCTAATAGCCTTCGTGTAAGGGACGGTTATAACCGTCTCCAATGGTTCATTACAGGAGACGGTTGTTATAACCGTCCCATATAGTCAAATGAGACGGTGTCTGAAGGGACGGTTTAGGAACCGTCCCCGTTGATCAGAGGGGACGGTTCTAGAGACAAAAAGGACGGTCTACGACCGTCCCCTTAGACCCACCCGCCCGTTGATCCTCTCCTTGCGATCTCATCTGGCGGTAGTGCGTCGCTCGAGATCATTTTCTTCTTGCCTTTCTTCGCTTTAGCTTTAGGTTCGATTTTGCGTGCTTTATTTTGCATCATTAATCATCTATTTTACCCTAGATTAGATCAAACACCCTCGCCGGAGCACTTGAGCTCCGGCCGCCACTGCCACTCCGTGCTATGCCGATTATTCGCCAATAAAGCCATGTCTTTGACGTGTTTCCCTGGCATGCTTTCCCTTTTGTTTGCAGGACCCTGAAGGGGGCTTCTGCGCCCCATTTGGAACCTAGAAGAAGCTCCAGGACCGTCTGCATGTCATCGAGCTCTAGGGACCCACCGATGGTCCCCGAACATTTCTGGTGGTGTTGGTAGTTACGGGGCGTCGTGAAGAACAAGTAGAGACCCTTGGTTGAGCTCTAGGTGCTCAAAGACGTGCGAGTTCGTCGGGGGTTCTTGCTGACCACCTTCGAGCCATTGGATCGAGATCTGTTATTTGTGAGCGTCAGATGACGTCCGATCTGACCAAGCCTCGACCGACGGATCAGTCTGCAGGATCTAATCCTTGCCGTTCAAATCGAATCGTCATCGCGACCTGTAGGCACGCCACGTGTCATAAGTGATCCAGCCGCAGCCGTTGGATTCGCCCCATGCGTGGGTATTTTGCATTTATTACCCCGCAGTTTTTGTATTTCTTTAATAGTATATAAACTTTCCTCTGCCCTTATAATAGTTTTGTGAAATTTATAGAAAGGCCCCCAAACTTCACGGCATTTACATTACGGTCAAGGCCACGTCACCTCACGTGACGCATCACGTAAGGGGGCATTTTGCACCTGGACCCCCTGGGCATTTAGTGATTTCTAAGTCCAGACTTGTTAATTAATTTTTAATTTTCTGGAAAAATTGCAAATAAGCCCCTAGGTTTTTTGAAAATTACGTTTTGCTCCCTGCTAGGCTCACGTGTTTGTACACATGAGATTTGGCGATTTTGTAGGCAAG
The DNA here is from genome assembly GCA_037367405.1 of Ottelia alismoides. NCBI lineage: Eukaryota > Viridiplantae > Streptophyta > Magnoliopsida > Alismatales > Hydrocharitaceae > Ottelia > Ottelia alismoides. Next base: position 1,835,033 of record JAZKJV010009748.1, on the reverse strand, counting down.
GGCTTCAATTTTGGTTATTTCTGATTGGCCCAGAAATATTTTTATTACATTATTTATTTCTGTGAAATTTACACTTTGGCCCTTGATTTTTGCTATTTACACTTATGCCCTTGTTAGTAGAGTAGTTTTTCTTTATTGATTACATTTATTTTAAATAGTAAATTAACTTGAAAAAATCCCCAAAAATAGATGTAGCTTCCAGGTGTATTGCTCTTCTACGCCACATTTTTAATTTGCATTTTTGAAGCTTTTTATTATTTATAAAAAAATCAAAAACTCCCTATTTTGTCCTTGTTTGCACTAAAATAATACATAAATATTATAAAAACCTTTTGAAAAATTACCAAAAAATATATTTTTTGTTTATTTTTGTATTTTTTGACCTTCAGACCAAAAATCACTAAAAATATAAAAGAAAACTCAAAAAAATGAAAAACCCTAAAAACATTTATAAAAATTTATAAAATTCTTTATAAATCCAAAATTTGTATTTTCTGTTTCTAAATTTTCTTTATATTATTATCTTTATTTTAAAATTAATTTGGAGAATTGTTGCTACCGTTTTCTATTTTTCATCTCCATTTTAATTTCAGGTATTTATTTTAACCCTGATTTTGGGTATTTTGACTTTAAAAATATATTAAACTTAAAAAAATCTTAAAAAATCACAAAAACAGTAAAAAAATTATTAAAACCCTCAAAAATATTTCATTTTCTTAACTTTGATTTTTAACTATTTATATATATTATCTCTCTCTCTCTCTCTTGCCTATATTGTCTATATACTCTATATAGCTTTATATTTCTATTTAAAAAAAGAAAATATAAAAAGATAAAAATCTGAAAAGAAAATACAAAAACAGAAAATTAAAAATCAAAATACAAAAATATAAAATCAAAAAAAAATAAAATTAAAAATTAAAAACCCACAAAAATAGCACTTATAAACAAATAAATCACATTCTCATTTTTTAGCATTTTTACCTGATATATCATGCTTATTCCATGTGTTTGACACTCTACACATACTTGCACCTATGTACATCTTTGTTGTAGAGTTATAATAAATTTTAATTCCGCATCTGCTTTTCATTGTTTGATCATCTGTTATGGGTTAATTGTTGTCTGAAGCTGGGTTTCGTGTGAGGTCAATGCATCGACTGGAATTCTTGCCTTATGAGATTTCTAGACCTCTGCAAAATCCTCTTCAACAAATGGCACCGTTGCCGAGGAGCAACCGTGCATAGATTAGGATTATTTGTACTTGTGATTATTTGTCTATTTTTCAGCTTTATTTATTTGCTCTTTTATTTGACATAAGTGTTTGATTTTTCTAATCACCCTCTCTTGTAGACTTCGTGTGAGGTATCGCGGATCGAGGGAGGCACTCTACCCAAGGCGCCTGCACACCCACGTGAGGGCGGTGTGAGATTCTAACCTAGCATCAAAGTAGGCTTGGAGGCTTTGAGAAGATAGATGTATTTTGAGCATATTTTCGTATTTATTTATTTATGTAATTTAAGTGAGAGAGAGACCCTTATTATTTGTAATAATACATGTACTTTGGACTCTGGACCTTCGGACCCAATTTCCAAGTATTTATTCACTTGGGGGCTCACCGCGATTTTCGTGTTTTCCTCATTTTTTATTTTGTTTCTTGGTTTCGATTTTCTTTCTTTTGTGTGATTGAGCCCTAGTTGTAGGATCTTCTTATCGATAGTATTAGGTCTAAACACCTAAGTATATTTGCATGTGCCTATAGTCTACGTTTGTATCTAGTCAAATCTAATTGCTTCTTATTTGGACTAGAGATCGAGCGCCAAGAGAAGTGTTATACAGCGCTTGCAGGATCCGTTGTGGCGGACACCGATGCACTTCCTAGACCGGACTTTTGGATCTCTCTTCTAGATATTTAGCATCTTGTTCTTCACTCTAATAGCAGTTTCTCATCCTAGGGCGATTTCATCAGCTTGCATTGCATATAGATATGTTTCAATTCTGTTGAGCATCCTTGCGTGTAGAGTGCTGGAGGCAAGATGAGCATTTATGATTTAGCATTCATCATCATTTTTGCTGCTTGCATTGCTTTTCTGCCTCTCTACCTTTGATTTTGACAACCTAGATGCTTAAAGGAATTGACTCCTCGATAGGCTAATGCATTTCTTACTAAAAATCCAAAAAAAGTGATAACAAATAAAATTGGGATTGTTAACATTACTCGACCCTAAAATCAACCAAAAAGAAAAATCTTATCTTGGGACGAGTAATCCCCTCATTGTCTTCGCTTTTATCTGCTCATGTACACACTAAGGAATAGTGCCCAAATCCTATCAAGTCTCCTAAGTGTCTGCGCAACTTTTTGACTTCTCACCTAACTCTAAAACAAACAAGATCAAAAGACCGCACTTTTGCAATCTTCACCGAGTTGAGTAGGTGAATTGAGGCTTTGTTTTGTGTGAGTATGCTTGTGTTCATGAGCGGACCAAGCATGTAGAAGTGGATTGCCACTATACCAGAGACATGATCTAGAAGAGACTCATATCCACCTCCCATGTCACTACTGGAGATCAGACTACAGATATATTCATCAAAGCACTTGCTAGAGGTCATTTCGGAGATGATGTTCCAAGCTGAGCATGATAGACATATATGACCTAGCTTAAGGGGGAGTGTTGAGATATTTGTGTCTCTTGATGTTCATTTCTTATTTGTATTTCTTCTTTGTACTTCTTATGTAATTTACCCAGGGTTTTTCTCCTATATAAGAGAGCCCTAGGACTTTATGAATGCAAGCGATTCTATTCCTTCCACAAGAGGATGTCGTCACTTGACCAGAAGAATCACATGAATCGGAAGGGAATGAAGCCAAAGAATCAACCTTTTGATGCAAAAAAATTGGAGATGGGTTCAAATCAAAGACGAGGACAGATGCAAAAGTGGACAAATAAAAACATAAGAAATGGATTTAATCTTGCAGAGATCATACAAGTGGATTTTAATCTCATAGATGCACACATCTCCAAAGTCGGACATGCGAAAAGAAACATCCATCATTCATCACAGCACATTGTACCAATACACAAACCAAAAAAAAACTAACAAATGCACTCTCATCCAATAGATTCTTCCTCCGGAATGGAATAGTGTATATCACCCACAAAAACGGGCAAAGAATCATCGAACGACAAAATCCTAACATAGAAACTGATCGGAGAAAAAATGGCCATAACAAATACGAATAGAAATCGTCTCTCGCGAAAACGAAAAAAGAGAAGCTTGAAGGTGGGAGGAGATTGGATATAGGGTTTACGATGGGGAAACGGATATTGGGATGATGGACGGAGGAGGCTTCGAGGTTGCTTGAGGATGAACATGAAGGAGAAGTTGGGAGGAACCAAGGAAGCCCTATCCATAGAAATCAGATGCATGTGCGACGGTGGGAGGCTGATTTCTTTCCAACGGGTGCCTGAGAAACCAGTGGGTTTTTCTATATAGTGGCATTAGAAAAAGGAAGTTGGATTCTGAAAGCAATCTAATCACATGCAAATATCTCAACAAGGACTAAGGAACACCTCTTTCTTACCCTTACAGCCTGCTTAGTTACGTCATTTTTAAAATTAACATGCACTCCCCTTGGTTCCATACCAATCTTGTTTACTCCAAAATGGAAAACATTTGTTTCAAATCCATTGTAATCTTAAATAGAGCCAGAATCAAAGGAGATTCCCAAACATATATTTTATGTGCAAGATACATTCATATAGCATCTCACAGTTTCATATGACCCAAAGAACAGTATATTTAACATAGCTTTCAGGATGATTTAACCATAGAACATATGGCATGTACCTATGTTATGAAAACATGTATCAACTCTGTCGTCACAAAAAGGTTAAAAAATTAGTTCCATAATATAAAAAAGATGTCAAAGCTATGTATGTAACAGATTAAACTAGTGATTCAATGGTAAAGACTATGATGTATAGCATTGGCGAAGCTTATACCTGCTTTTTCTAAAGAGAGAAGGGTGAGTTCTCGAGAGGGTGAGTTCCCGAGATGGGACTTGCTACAAAAATAAAATTAATAATAAAATATACGGATCATACAGAAGTCCATGACAAAGTCTGAAGGATCTGCATCAGGCGGGAGTAATCTGTGTCATTAAGATGAACAGTCTTGCCACTGGAGGTTAATGCAAACAACGCATCTTCCACATCATAGGCATCCTCAGTCATTATTGGCGTGATAAGAAGGTATGTCAAACTTCTACCAGCATCGTTCAGACGGGCGGTTCCACCGACCACGGTGAGTGTATGGAGCAGTAGAGTCTTGCCCATGGTCGTAGCCAAAGTTGTGACCTCATCCAGATTCTCGTCCATGGCCACGACTTGGATCACAACTACGTCCTACTCGAAAGATGTATATGCCTCCTCGCCCATATGAGGCGACGTGTGCAAAGTTCTCTGTTGAAGGTAAGACGGGAGGCCAGGCGAGTTCCTCATGTCAGCCAAAGATGGCATTCAATGTTAGCAGTGTGTCTGATATACGAAATTGCTCCTTAGCTGACTGGTATCTAGAATGCAGGTCATCAAGAAAGCGGTATACCTGCCAGTCAGAACGCTCTTATATCTATTTGGTGCAACACAAGGGTTGGACTATTGCAAGCTCCTCATAAAGGCTGGAGAGAAGCATGTAGTGCTTGATGAGGATGGAATCACCCTGAGATGCTACCCAGATTCACCTTTATATGTCTGCAAGATGTGACTTTGTCTTCTTCTGGGATTATGTTTGCTCAAGATCGTCCAACATTTCGTTGGTCGTATTTTTGTAAAGGAGATTTGAGGCAATGTGAGCCTTAACATTATTGGTCATACAGTTGATAATCAAGTAGTTGTATGACTGCTAGTTGTCATATTCTTTGTCCTTTTCATCTAAAGGATATTTAGTCAGAATGTAGAGTTTTCTTTGCCCACCAATGAATACCATAAAAGATCGAGATCAGAGCATGGAATTTTTTGTGCCCTTGAGTTTAATAGTAATGCCTTGTGCCATAACATTCGAGGTCAAGGGCTTTGTCTCGGTAGAAAAAGATGCCAGGGCGGTCTTAAAAAAGAAAGGAAATCTTGTACTTGACTTAAGGATGCATACAAGGGATAAAAAATGCCCTGGAACTCACTTTTAGACGTGATAGTGGTCTGAAAATTTGCTTTCACAGCAAATCAGGAGGTTTTCGACGCTCTTCCGACACCAAATATGGTATCCAGGGGATGTGTGCAACAGGTCAGAAGTCCGGGAGGACTAGTGGGTGGTACCGGCAGCGCTGGAGGTGTAGCAGGGGTTGCTGGAGGGGGCTTCATGCGATGTCAGGCAGTACTGACGGTGCAGGAGGCACGGCTGGAGCTGCTGGAGACTCGGGCCGCGCTTTAGGCACCGCTGGAGGTGGCGACAGGTGTCGTTGGGGGCTCGGACTGCCTTGTGCGGGACCCCTTGATGAGAGAAGGGTCTGCACAAGGAGAGAGTGATGGTGGTGGCAGCGGGTTTTGGGTATTATGCTCCGGTCTGATACCAGTTGTTGGAGACGGGTCCAATCAAGCATCATACGATTAGAATCATGATCGAAGAAGAAAGTACGTACAATTGCACAAGACGAGGATTTATAGTGGTTCGGCAATGTGCCTACTCCACTTGCTCACACCAGACTCTCTCTACTATTGTTTGAATGATGATGGATACAATATGTGATACCACAGGGCTCCTTTTATACTACTTCAAAATAATACCAAGTATTCATTGATCCCCATCACAAGCTCTCAGCCAATCAGAATGCAGGAGGTGGATTAAGCATCTCAGCAATCCAACCCAACAGCTCTCGGCCAATCAAGATGCAGGAAGCGTATCGGACACCTCAGCAATCCATCCCAACAGCTCTCAGCCAATTAAAAGGCAGGAAGGAAATCAGCCACATCAGTAATGCTCTCTACTAGTATTCAGTCAAACAGTCTTCACATGATAAATCTCAACTATAAGAACATCTTCACTCTATTCATGGACATATATCGACCTTCTTATATGATCATCATCATTCATGGGCATATGTAGAGAATTCATACCAAGAAACATTCATATTTTATTAGAGGGCGTTCGGTTCAGGAATAAGAAGGAATAAGGATGGGGAATAAGGAGAATAATGGTCTATTCTTCGTTTGGCTGGAAAGATATGAATAAGGAGAATAAGTTGGAATAAGGGTAGGTAATGTGGAATAAAGATAGGAATAAGGATGGAATAAGGAGAAATAATGAGCTATGGATAGGAATAGCCGTACTCTTAGGATATGCATTAGGCGGGGAATTGACCTCTTATTCCAGTGCTTATTATCCTAACGAACATAGCCTTCTTAGTTGGTATCGATAAAAAAACAGTCTAACTATTACTTGATATCTAACTATTTTTTTTACTGGTAGAAGAGGGGTCGGGGGGATTCAAACCATGATCATTTTTAAGTGGGAGCCACTGCTTCTACCAGCAGACCATTAGAGGGGTTCAATATCAAAATAATTAATTCTCCATCTCCTTATAATTTGTCTTCGAGTCTCGCCTTCTTAGATAGCGGGACTTCTATGAAGAGGCTGATTACGTGTAGTTAGAAACGAGTGTTGTATCTACAAGTGTATAATCAGTGGTATATGCCATCTTAGTTAATCTGATCCATTAATAGTAGGGATGCAATCATATGGATATATCTTTATTAGGCAGATATGGGTATGAATTTTTTATTTTTGTAGATACGGATATGGATATGGGTATGCATTTTTATTATTTGCGGATACAGATATGGTTGAGTTTTATTTTTATTTTTTTACGGATACGGATAAGGATACATATATTATTTTCAGTTTTTTTGAGGATACAGATACTGATATTGTTGCATATTTTTTGACGAATATGGATTCGGACATCTGTATTGCTAATTAATCTCTGTGTATATTGTATATACATACATCAACTTATGTGCGTATCTCCAAATATATGTTATAGGATTAGTTGCAATATATTGCATCTGGAGTCATTTTCAAAAGTAAGAAGACAAATATAGGTCTCTATATTATTTAACCATTTATTATATACGTTATTAAATTTAGTATACCGGTACATTTTCCTTTATTATTTTAGTACTTTTGTAGTTTATTAATTTTGATTTAATTATCTGTAATTTCAATTTTACAAAAATAATCTTACTGAATGCAAGCGTTGGAAGGCATTTATTATCCGCAATATAATCCGTTTCTGTTTGTAAAATATATGTATCAAAATCATGATTATTTGATTCCATATCTGTATTCGTATTTAAGGATAAAATTTGTGATTTTCAATATACGTATAGATTCTAAAACGGAAAAGGATACGGCAATATCTATATCTGTATTTGTGTATGCATGTTTGCATCCCTAATTAATAGCTATATCTATATCTGTATTCGTGTCTGCATGTTTGCATCCCTAATTAATAGCTCTGATGAATCCACCACCTCCTAATGCACGTATTGGGATACACTAAAAGCCAGAATCTCAACTAAAAGCCATAATTTTAACTAAGCTATTAGCTCAGAAAGTCGGAAGAATGTATACTGAGATGATTCTCATACCTCCCTGTGAGAGAATAAAAAGTAGTTATTCTCAAAGCATATCAATCAAACATGCTGCGTGTACTTTTCCATGGAGGATATTATTCTCATGAAGGAATGAAGGGTATGCCAAAGTTTAGAACTATATCTGAACTCTTAAACGTGATTAAGATGGAAGATATGGATCTCGTGTAAAGCATACTTTTGATTAAGTCAATTCTAAAGTAACATGTCTTTGATTATCTCTGAGATAACACGATCTTTCTATATGATTAACTAACATAGTTTTAAAAACCCTAGCATTATCCTAGCTACTTGATCGATTGGCCGGTCAAGACCTATCAATGATCCATTAAAAAAAGAGAAAAAAATCGTAAAATAGCGTATATTGCTTCCATATTCAGCCTCCGAACTTTCATCTCAAACAAATAAAAATCACAAGACAGATCGGAGTGAGATGAGAGTGAGCGTAATGCAGAGGAGCCATCGGATCACTTCGGGATTCGCACCAACCATCCCCGACCTCTTCTGAAGGTTGTCTGATGGTGATCCAGCAGCTCCCCTACGTCAAAGCACATGTTGTAACAGCAGAGGATCCGCATCGGGTTATGCCTGCGATTCAAGTAAATGTTTGGCAACTGAGAGAACGATGGGCCAAAAAAGAATTTATCATGAGCTCGCACATCCTTTGCATGGTTTTAGTTTTTTTACTTATCACCTCATCAATTTCGATGACTTTTTTTGTCTACAAACACAGAGAATGAAGCAGAGATCCTTGGCAATGAAACCAATTCGGCAGTGGGCTGGGCTGACGAGGGCATCGCAGCCGTGCTCGTGCACAGAGATGGGCAGCATGAGGGTCGAGGATGGAGTTGATGGGAGTGATGTCGTGGATAATGAGATGCGGGAGGGAGACGATACAGAGAATGAAGGGAGGATAATGGCTGTGAAGCGAGAGATTGAAGAGAGAAACCTCCTCCGTCTCAAACACCCACCACAGAGCAATTTCCCATGCAGAGTATATTTCAAAAATTCCCGATCAAGATATCGATCAATGAATGATTTGTCAACCTTAGGGGTGTAAACGAGCCGAACCTGAGCGAACCAACCCAGGTTCGGTTCGGCTCGTTTAGCATACTTTCATGTTCGGGTTCGGTTCGGCTCGATAAAATGAAAACTGTAATCAGGTTCGGCTCGGCTCGGGTAAGGTTTGTAAAGGTTCAGTTCGGCTCGTTAAAGGTTCGTTTAAGAATAAATGATGTGCATACGTTTCTGTTCAAAGGGAAAAATTGCAGTTGCAGGGGAGGGTTTTGTGAGGTTTCGGGAATAGGGAATAGGGACTTAGGGAGTGGATGATTGGAGGGGTTTGAAAAAATAAGTGAATGTCGTTATGTTAATATAGAATGTATTTTTTCCTTGTATATATACAATATGTATGTATGTATATATACTTTTATGTATGTATGTGTGTATATAATCGAACTTTTAACGAACCGAACCTGAGCTGTAACATCCGGGAATTTGCGTAAACCCGAACTCGTCCGTTTTTGGGTCTAATGAATCCAAAAACGTTGTCGGTCAATACTAAACAACCTAAAACGACCAATTGATCATAAATCAAAAGTCGTTCGGACGAAATCGACCAAAAATCGGTCAATCCGTAACGTGTGCCGTGAAAAGCCGCGACGCAAATTCGGAAACCGCGAAACAAACCGAGACCGTCATTAGATCCGATTCGACGATACAAGACCAACGGAATCGACCGTTCGTCAATCGGAAGCCGTTTGATATTTTAAAATCGTAAAATTTAACCTCAAACCGAAATCCGTATCCGAAAATTTCGGGTATTCAAAACTCGATCGGAAGAATATCAATATGGTACTCATATTGACCGTCGTTCGGAGACGATCGAAACAAGACATTTCGCGCCGAAATCCGACACTCGAGGTGTGTGTACGGTAGATTTTTAAGTATGCCAAATAAAGAGTTTTTTTAAAAAAAAATAATAATGAAAATAATTTTCTTTTTGTAGCAGACAGTAGCAGACAACCGTGAGTTATCTTTTTTCCCATTTTACTTTTCTTCTCTTTTCTCCTCTTATTCCACTTGGCATATTCTTTATCCACATGTCAACTAAACAAACCCCTCCCTTCCTTATTTATAACTCCTTGAAGCCTCATACCATCTCTCAAAATTCCACCGAATCATCCTCCAATTCCAGTGAAACCCTCTCCTCCTTTCTCTCTTTTTCCCTCGGTTTCCAGCAAAGACATTTCCAAGCAATTACATGTAGATTTCAGGTGTCTCAGCAGGAATTGTAGCTCCAAATTCTGCCAGGCAGAAACTGCTGGAAGCCTCCATCTCATCCTTCTTGCATGCTCTCATTTCAAGTTTAAGGTACAATCCCTACCCCTTTCTCTTGCTGCCATCATGTGGTTTCCACCATCTTTGATCCTAATTATGAAATTGGTTGGATATTGTCCTCTACTCTTCTGGCAATCACATTTTTTTGTGCATTTATCACTAGATTCAGACTATGGGTTAGACTTCAAAAAAAAATAATTATCTTCGGCAACTCTGAGATGAGGGGTTGTTCTTTCCCACATCTTTAAATTGTCATCGAATTGTTGAGGAATTTTAAAAAAAAAAACAATCCAGTGGTGGTATTTGTGTCTGATTAATGTGCATGTTATTATCAATGAAACAAAAGGGGGGAGATCAATTGGACTATGGTCTGGGTAGCCTGGGAATGCTAAGAGATGCTTACTCTTGGAAATCTCACTAGTTAGAAATAAGTTTTATGCCACAAATTGAAAGTATCTTCATTTCTTTAAAAAGAATAAATTTTTTTACCAATTAATCTCATGGACTCCTATCTAGTATGAATTAAGAGAGACCATCTGAAGCAAAATATATATATATATGTATAAATTTTTCTTAAGTGCAGAAAGAAGGATAATGATTAGTTCCGCCCCGGAATGAAATTCCAACCTAAATCCTTATGCTTATTGTAGACCTATACTCTAATAAAATGCAGATTCACATATAAAAGAAAGTAAAAAGACGAAAGAGAAATTACAATAATCGGTATATCCATTAGTTATTCATCCTCTATTTTTACTCAACAAAATTCTAAAGTTCACATCCCTGACATGCATCCATGCCATCTCACATGGACTCACCCTCTTCTTCTATAAAAAAAAATAGAATCAGTATGTTGGTTACTGTTCAAATTAAATGAAAGTTTAAAAATACTGTATTCAAAGTTATAAGCAATCAGATGCTCACAGTAGCCATGATTAGTCTTAAAATGAAATAAGTTACAGAAATCCATTATTGTTGCCATGAAAAAGGTAAAAATCCATGGACGTAACATAGGTTATGTGACACTTAATAAACTTAGAAATATCTACTTTGGATATTCCAGTAATACCCACCTCATTTAAGACTATATATTGATCTCATTCAAAACTATATGCTGAGATTGCCAGAGTCATAGGTTGAATCATTCGTTTATGATCTCAACATCGTTTGATAACAAAGAACAAGGAATAGTACCTATATTTACATGCATCATACCCTCTCGAATATTTTGTGTCTGCTATAGCAAATATCTTTTCAAAGAAATAAAATCAGGCAATCTAGGCATATTAATAAAATAATGAGTATTAACACCCTTCTCATTTGAAGTCTATAAATGAATACTTAAGATCGTTATGACTAACAATAATCCGCTAAGCATAATCTACTACGATCATATAACTATTGACAAGAGCTATTGATAAGAGATCTTGATCTATTCGATTAACCACATAAAGAGTTGAGAAAGAGATGAGTAGGCAGTCAAGTAGAGATGATTAGAAATAAGTGATGATTAATAAATTATAAATAGTGTCGGTCATGATGCTCCTTACACCTGACCGTGCGAGGGCGCGGTGACCCTCAACTGGGCGGAAGAAAGGAAGCTCAGTTTGGGCAGCGGCCGCCAAGTGCGCGGGTCTAGGATCTCAATCTTTTACACGGTTTTTACGCGAGCTCGCAGTGTTTTACGCCTCGTTGGGATCCAGACTTTAGACCAGTTCCGTTGACCCTGTTTATTAGGATACCCAGGCGGGGGATCCTTGGTTTTCAGTTTTACGTACGAGCTCGTTCGCCTGTACTAGTCAGGCAGGTTTTCTAGAGCGACTTTTCTAGGGAGTCTCTCTCACCCGTCTCAGTGGCGTAGTTGGGGAGTAGACCTATCCCTCTATTGGACCGCACTTCCAAATAGAGGGCGAGACGGAAGAGCCATTTGTAGGCTTCTTCACCGCTTGAGTTTACTTCGCCAAACAGACTTGGCGATTCTATATCTAGATCATCCATATCTACATCTACAACATCTGGAGCTATATCTGAAACATTGAAGTGGAGAATTTGAGAAGTTATGATCAAAAGACCATTCTCTCTACCTAAGAATTTAAATAAATTAATAGATCTCTACAATCTCAACTTTTCCATTTTTTCACTCTCCAACATGATCTCTGAAGAAAATAATATATGCATTCCCACTCATACACTCATGATTACGCAACTGCTATATATAAATATGTTACATATGGGAAATGCCGGGTTCTGGGGAAATCATTAGAACGCATTACAAACAAACCTCTTTTTACTTATGCAAGTAGATGAAAAAAAAATGTGCTTGTTCTACCTTTCTACTTGCTCTCTTTTGTACATTAAATTACTTGTTATTTATTTTAAACTGCGGGTTTGTATTCACGTTAGTGATTCCTCTTTTTCCTTGCACATATGGCAGGCAAAGGACCTGCTGTTTAGTAGCTACATGCTCCCAGGAGATAGAGTTTATATGAGACGGTATGAATTCCTTGTCTCAGTTTTTGTTCAAATAATGATGTAAATGCTATCTCTTTTGTATCATACTTTGGGATATATGATGTAATGGAAGATTTTTGTATACATTTTAAACTGATATGAATATTAATGAAAAGAATTTTGGTGCCATATTGTCTCTTTTACTTGTGGTCATGTGTTGAGAATGAATGACATAATCACGCGAAAAATTTTCCCTGTAATTGTGCGACTTGTGCGATGAAACGTGAATGAAGTATTGTGAAATGCGCGTAAACGGGTACCCGGATCCTGAGGGGTTGACAGTTTGGTATCAGAGCAGTGGTACCCCGATACGCACATTCACAGTATTTCAATTCCGATCGCATTAAGTTCTCGAATAGCGACAGTCTTCCGACTTGTCGTGAGTTCGAGAAGGGAAATATGACATTCATATTCAATAACCACAGATGTCACCAAGTTCATTAATTTTCATATTATATCCCAAAAAGAGGAAAGCATTTACGATAAGTACCTGTCTATGGCATTATATGACTAATTATGGTTCTCATGCAGAGCCATGGCATCTCGACCAGGTCAGGATACTTCTGATCAGCTGGCACGCATACTGAGCGCACTTACTGATCTTCAGCAGCAGCAGGCTGCTATGAGAGGCCAGCAGGAGCAGATATTGGCCCAGCAGACCGAGATTGCTGACAGACAGACGGACATAGAGATGAGGTTTGAGGATCTGTCAGATTTCACGTACCATCCATCTCGGGATGGAACACGGCAGGACCAGCACCAGTCTGTTGAGGTAGAGCAGCCTCACCCTAATGATGCACTAGAGGACATACCAGAGCATGGAGCTCAGGAGGATGCAGACTTGGACAGGGAGCAGGACCCTGTTGACCTTGCTGGCGAGGATGCACATGAGTTTTCAGCCATTCACAGGCACCAGTCGGTCTTCACTTCTTACCAGCGAGCCAACATACCCTTGTTTGAGGGTACAGGTTCACCAGATGATGCTGAGCAGTGGCTGAAGAGAGTGATGAAGGTGCTCAGGGCAATTCATGCGCCACGAGACACGTGGCTATCTTTCGTAGAGTATTCACTGACAGACTTCGTCGAGCGATGGTGGGAGGCTGTAACGTCCGAGTTAGGCCGAGAGCCTACTTGGAACGATTTCGAGACGAAGTTCCGAGCCCACTTCTTTTCTGCGAAGTGGAAGGAGTCCCAGCGCCGGCTGTTTGCAGAGCTTCGTCAGGGACAGATGACAGCCAGGGATTACTTCATCCGATACACAGAGCTATCACGACATACCCGAGCAGCTGGCGCATTTCCAGAGGAGAATCTGGAAAAGTTCATTGGCGGCATGCGCGAGGAGGTGCAGGAGAAGCTGGCAGGATTACACATCACTTCTATCTCCGAGGCTACCGATGCTGCAGAGAAGTTCGAGGACATCAGGGGAAGACGTTTCGGGAGCTCGTCTGGAGCAGCACCTAGACCGCGACGATCTTTTGGACCGATACGTCGACCGTTTCAGCAGCAGAGGTCAGACAGACGGTTCCAACCCACAGGTTCGTCCTTCACAGGCAGTGTTCGCTCTTCTCCATCGACTACTCTAGGAGGAGCACTCGTCGGACGTGGCACAGAGTCCGCTCGACCATCTGGGTCGCAGCGAGTAGACCGACCACCAGCCGGACCAGCTCGGAGCACAGGCACAGCTACTCCACCTACCAGGCCAGTCAGATGCTATCGATGTCACGAGTGGGGACATTACCGAGCACAGTGCCCACAGGCATCTGGAGAGCCTCAGCCACCGCCTTCCCAGTCACAGCCTCAGATACAGCGTCCAGGGAGTTTCCGCGGCAGGAACTCCAACTTTAGGCGGCAGCAGCAGAGACAGACGCAGAGTGTGGCAGGTTCTAGTGCTGCATCAGCCAGGCAGGGACAGTTACATGTCGTTACTGAGGAGCAGGCACGTTCAGCGGCTACTGTGGTGAAAGGTATGGTCTCAATCTTGGGCCGACCTTTCCATGTGTTATTTGATTCCGGCGCGACACACTCTTTCCTTGCTTCGAGGTTGCTTGTTTCTTTAGATAGAGTTGCAGAGACGTTATCGTCTCCATAGCACATCCGAGGGCCAGGTGGCCAGTTATTTGTCATATCTCTGATAGTCAGGCACTTGCCCGTACTGATTGGCGGTCATGAGATGATCGCAGATTGTCTACTTCTGCAGCTTGATGAGTTCGATTTGATTTTGGGCATGGATTGGCTATCTACTCATCATGCACTAGTTGATTGCTTTAGGAAGACGGTTGTCTTCAGGATTCCCGATCTACCAGAGTTCACTTTTGAGGGTACTTTGCATGACTCCACCATGGAGTACATTTCAGTATTACGAGCCCAGCGACTTGTTGACCAGGGTTGCGATTCATATCTTGCTTTTGTTCGGGAGGTGTCTGATCAGGAGCCGATGATACAGGACATCCGAGTAGTATCAGAATATCCAGATGTTTTTCCTGATGAGCTACCAGGATTACCTCCTGAGAGAGAGATCGAGTTCGAGATCACATTGCTGCCAGATACACAACCGATCTCTATGGCACCATATCGCATGGCACCAGCCGAGTTGAGGGAGCTGAAGGTGCAGTTGCAGGAGTTGCTTGACTTGGGATTCGTGAGGCCGAGCACTTCACCTTGGGGTGCTCCGGTTCTATTTGTCAAGAAGAAGGATGGATCCATGAGACTATGCATCGATTACAGGCAGCTGAACAAGAGAACGGTGAAAAACCGTTATCCTTTGCCGCGCATCGATGATTTGTTTGACCAGCTCCAGGGATCTTCGGTTTTCTCGAAGATCGATCTTCGCTCAGGCTACCATCAGCTGAGGATTCGCGAGTCGGATATTCCGAAGACAGCCTTCAGGACTCGCTATGGACACTACGAGTTTGTGGTGATGCCGTTTGGGCTCACCAATGCACCTGTGGCTTTCATGGATATGATGAACCGTATCTTCCGTCCATACTTGGACAAGTTTGTAGTGGTGTTCATCGATGATGTGCTCATCTACTCACGGAATGAATGGGATCATGCGAATGATCTACGGATTGTCTTAGATACATTGCGGGAGCACAAGTTATATGCCAAGTTAAGCAAGTGTGAGTTCTGGTTATCCCAGGTCTCATTTCTCGGGCATATCATTTCTGGAGCAGGTATCGCGGTTGATCCTGCGAAGATAGATGCAGTTATGTCTTGGGAGCAGCCCAAGACAGTCACTCAGATTCGGAGCTTCCTCGGATTAGCGGGCTATTACAGACGCTTTGTCAGCAGATTTTCACGCATTGTTCGCCCTCTGACACGACTGACGTAGAAGGGAGTTCCATTCATTTGGGACGATTCATGTGAACAGGCCTTCCAGACACTAAAGGAGAGATTGACTACAGCGCCTATTCTTGCTCTTCCTTCAGGCACTCAGGATTATGCAGTCTACACAGATGCATCTGGAGAAGGTCTAGGAGCCGTGTTGATGCAGAGAGGACAGGTGATTGCTTACGCATGACTTGGAGTTGGCGGCAGTTGTCTTCGCTTTGAAGATCTGGCGCCACTATCTATATGGGGTGAACTTCGAGATTTTCACGGACCACAAGAGCCTAAAGTATATCTTTTATCAGAAGGAGTTGAACACGAGACAGCGCAGATGGCTTGAACTGCTGAAGGATTATGATTGCACGATCTCTTACCATCCTGGTAAGGGAAACGTGGTGGCTGATGCACTTAGCAGGAGAGCGCATGCTGATGGTACGGCGAACTGGCTATACACGTAGGATACGCTTGCAGCTTTGACCGATTGGCATCCTCAGGAGAGCGCATCCATTTCTACCGCCGTACCTCCACGATACAGCAGTCTTTGGGATCGTATTGTTGAGGGCCAGAAGACCGATCCTTGGATTCATGATAGATACATGCGCGCCATCAAGGATGAATTTGATGATTTTGTCGTGACAGAATCTATTTTATGGAAGGCAGGACGGGTCGTTGTACCCAATGACGAGAAGCTTCGTAGAGACATTTTGGACGAGGCACACAGTTCACGGTTATCTATCCATCCAGGTAGCACGAAGATGTACCGTGATTTGCGTCGACATTTCTGGTGGGATGGAATGAAGCGCAATGTGGCGCTACATGTTGGTAGATGCATGACCTGTCAGATGGTCAAGGCTGAGCACAGGAGACCGCCAGGATTACTGCAGTCTCTCCCCATTCCCGAGTGGAAGTGGGAGAGCATTTCTATGGATTTTGTCACAGGATTGCCGAAGACGCCAGGAGGTCATGATTCCATTTGGGTCGTTGTTGATAGGTTGAACAAGTCAGCCCATTTTATACCTGTCAACACGACTTACACTCCATCCAGATTGGCCAAGCTCTATGTGCAGAACATTATCAGGCTACATGGTATACCACGGGAGGTGGTGTCTGACAAGGATTCGAGATTTACATCTCATTATTGGCAACAGTTCATGTCAGCACTACAGACAGAGCTGAAGATGAGTTCTACATATCATCCACAGACTGACGGTCAGAGTGACCGCACCATTCAGACACTAGAGGATTTGCTTCGTGCTTGCACTTTGGAGTGGAAAGGATCCTGGAAGGACCATCTGTCGTTAGTAGAGTTCACGTACAACAACAACTATCACTCCAGTATTGGCATGGCACCATTCGAAGCCCTATACGGGCGGAGATGCCTCACACCTCTCAGTTGGTGTGAGGTAGGTGATCATGCTTTATATTCCGTAGATCTCTTGGAGGAGACTGCGAGAGCTGTTGATCTTGTGAGACGAAGGCTTCTGACGGCACAGAGCCACCAGAAGAGTTATGCAGACCGTCGGAGGAGAGACTTAGAGTTTCAGGTAATCTAATTATTTTCTCCTCATTCACTCAATTATGATATCTATATGTTCAACTTAATCTCATACTAATTATATTCTTATAAACTATAGGTTGGAGATTGGGTATTTTTGCGAGTATCTCCCATGAAAGGAGTGCAGAGATTTGGTGTTCGTGGCAAGTTGGCGCCGCGATATGTTGGACCGTTCGAGATTCTTGCTCGTGTAGGGAAGGTTGCATACCGAGTAGCCCTTCCTCCACACCTTTCGGCTATTCATGATGTTTTCCACATATCCAATCTGAGGAAGTATGTCCACGACCCTCGACACATTATCAGTTACGAGAATCTCGATGTAGAACCGGATCTGACTTATGAAGAGGAGCCAGTTCAGATACTTGATCGTGCTGTGAAGAAGCTTCGCAGCAAGGAGATTTCATTGGTCAAGGTTTTGTGGCACCGACACGGCGTCAAAGAGGCGACGTGGGAGACCGAAGCCGACATGCGGGCACGATACCCGCAGCTTTTCTGATGTAAGCATCAAAACAAGCTTTTATAATTAAATACATGATTAATATATGGCTTGTTTTCCCTTTGAGGTTTTAATGGGTTCAAAACCCTTTGAGGTTTTTATGATCATATTAAATCCAAACAAGATACCTATTAACCTTGACTCGAGTCTCGAGGACGAGACTCCCTTTGAGGTTTTTATAATTGTAACATCCGGAAATTTGCGTAAACCCGAACTCGTCTATTTTTGGGTCTAATGAATCCAAAAACGTTGTCGGACAATACTAAACAACCTAAAACGACCAATTGATCATAAATCAAAAGTCGTTCGGACGAAATCGACCAAAAATCGGTCAATCCGTAACGCGTGCCGTGAAAAGCCGCGACGCAAATTCAGAAACCGCGAAACAAATTGAGACCGTCATTAGATCCGATTCGACGATACAAGACCAACGGAATCGACCGTTCGTCAATCGGAAGCCGTTTGATATTTTAAAATCGTAAAATTTAACCTCAAACCGAAATCCGTATCCGAAAATTTCGGGTATTCAAAACTCGATCGGAAGAATATCAATATGGTACTCATATTGACCGTCGTTCGGAGACGATCGAAACAAGACATTTCGCGCCGAAATCCGACACTCGAGGTGTGTGTACGGTAGATTTTTAAGTATGCCAAATAAAGAGTTTTTTAAAAAAAATAATAATAATGAAAATAATTTTCTTTTTGTAGCAGATAGTAACAGACAACCGTGAGTTATCTTTTTTCCCATTTTACTTTTCTTCTCTTTTCTCCTCTTATTCCACTTGGCATATTCTTTATCCACATGTCAACTAAACAAACCCCTCCCTTCCTTATTTATAACTCCTTGAAGCCTCATACCATCTCTCAAAATTCCACCGAATCATCCTCCAATTCCAGTGAAACCCTCTCCTCCTTTCTCTCTTTTACCCTCGGTTTCCAGCAAAGACATTTCCAAGCAATTACATGTAGATTTCAGGTGTCTCAGCAGGAATTGTAGCTCCAAATTCTGCCAGGCAGAAACTGCTGGAAGCCTCCATCTCATCCTTCTTGCATGCTCTCATTTCAAGTTTAAGGTACAATCCCTACCCCTTTCTCTTGCTGCCATCATGTGGTTTCCACCATCTTTGATCCTAATTATGAAATTGGTTGGATATTGTCCTCTACTCTTCTGGCAATCACATTTTTTTGTGCATTTATCACTAGATTCAGACTATGGGTTAGACTTCAAAAAAAAATAATTATCTTCGGCAACTCTGAGATGAGGGGTTGTTCTTTCCCACATCTTTAAATTGTCATCGAATTGTTGAGGAATTTAAAAAAAAACAATCCAGTGGTGGTATTTGTGTCTGATTAATGTGCATGTTATTATCAATGAAACAAAAGGGGGGAGATCAATTGGACTATGGTCTGGGTAGCCTGGGATTGCTAAGAGATGCTTACTCTTGGAAATCTCACTAGTTAGAAATAAGTTTTATACCACAAATTGAAAGTATCTTCATTTCTTTAAAAAGAATAAATTTTTTTACCAATTAATCTCATGGACTCCTATCTAGTATGAATTAAGAGAGACCATCTGAAGCAAAATATATATATATATGTATAAATTTTTCTTAAGTGCAGAAAGAAGGATAATGATTAGTTCCGCCCCGGAATGAAATTCCAACCTAAATCCTTATGCTTATTGTAGACCTATACTCTAATAAAATGCAGATTCACATATAAAAGAAAGTAAAAAGACGAAAGAGAAATTACAATAATCGGTATATCCATTAGTTATTCATCCTCTATTTTTACTCAACAAAATTCTAAAGTTCACATCCCTGACATGCATCCATGCCATCTCACATGGACTCACCCTCTTCTTCTATAAAAAAAAATAGAATCAGTATGTTGGTTACTGTTCAAATTAAATGAAAGTTTAAAAATATTGTATTCAAAGTTATAAGCAATCAGATGCTCACAGTAGCCATGATTAGTCTTAAAATGAAATAAGTTACAGAAATCCATTATTGTTGCCATGAAAAAGGTAAAAATCCATGGACGTAACATAGGTTATGTGACACTTAATAAACTTAGAAATATCTACTTTGGATATTCCAGTAATACCCACCTCATTCAAGACTATATGTTGATCTCAATCAAAACTATATGCTGAGATTGCCAGAGTCATAGGTTGAATCATTCGTTTATGATCTCAACATCGTTTGATAACAAAGAACAAGGAATAGTACCTATATTTACATGCATCATACCCTCTCGAATATTTTGTGTCTGCTATAGCAAATATCTTTTCAAAGAAATAAAATCAGGCAATCTAGGCATATTAATAAAATAATGAGTATTAACACCCTTCTCATTTGAAGTCTATAAATGAATACTTAAGATCGTTATGACTAACAATAATCCGCTAAGCATAATCTACTACGATCATATAACTATTGACAAGAGCTATTGATAAGAGATCTTGATCTATTCGATTAACCACATAAAGAGTTGAGAAAGAGATGAGTAGGCAGTCAAGTAGAGATGATTAGAAATAAGTGGTGATTAATAAATTATAAATAGTGCCGGTCATGATGCTCCTTACACCTGACCGTGCGAGGGCGCGGTGACCCTCAACTGGGCGGAAGAAAGGAAGCTCAGTTTGGGCAGCGGCCGCCAAGTGCGCGGGTCTAGGATCTCAATCTTTTACACGGTTTTTACGCGAGCTCGTAGTGTTTTTACGCCTCGTTGGGATCCAGACTTTAGACCAGTTCCGTTGACCCTGTTTATTAGGATACCCAGGCGGGGGATCCTTGGTTTTCAGTTTTACGTACGAGCTCGTTCGCCTGTACTAGTCAGGCAGGTTTTCTAGAGCGACTTTTCTAGGGAGTCTCTCTCACCCGTCTCAGTGGCGTAGTTGGGGAGTAGACCTATCCCTCTATTGGACCGCACTTCCAAATAGAGGGCGAGACGGAAGAGCCATTTGTAAGCTTCTTCACCGCTTGAGTTTACTTCGCCAAACAGACTTGGCGATTTTATATCTAGATCATCCATATCTACATCTACAACATCTGGAGCTATATCTGAAACATTGAAGTGGAGAATTTGAGAAGTTATGATCAAAAGACCATTCTCTCTACCTAAGAATTTAAATAAATTAATAGATCTCTACAATCTCAACTTTTCCATTTTTTCACTCTCCAACATGATCTCTGAAGAAAATAATATATGCATTCCCACTCATACACTCATGATTACGCAACTGCTATATATAAATATGTTACATATGGGAAATGCCGGGTTCTGGGGAAATCATTAGAACGCATTACAAACAAACCTCTTTTTACTTATGCAAGTAGATGAAAAAAAATGTGCTTGTTCTACCTTTCTACTTGCTCTCTTTTGTACATTAAATTACTTGTTATTTATTTTAAACTGCGGGTTTGTATTCACGTTAGTGATTCCTCTTCTTCCTTGCACATATGGCAGGCAAAGGACCTGCTGCTTAGTAGCTACATGCTCCCAGGAGATAGAGTTTATACGAGACGGTATGAATTCCTTGTCTCAGTTTTTGTTCAAATAATGATGTAAATGCTATCTCTTTTGTATCATACTTTGGGATATATGATGTAATGGAAGATTCTTGTATACATTTTAAACTGATATGAATACTAATGAAAAGAATTTTGGTGCCATATTGTCTCTTTTACTTGTGGTCATGTGTTGAGAATGAATGACATAATCACGCGAAAAATTTTCCCTGTAATTGTGCGACTTGTGCGATGAAACGTGAATAAAGTATTGTGAAATGCGCGTAAACAGGTACCCGGATCCTGAGGGGTTGACATGAGCGAACATATATTTTTGAGGTTCGGTTCATTTATTTAATCGAGCCCAAACTCGTGTTCAGGTTCGGTTCGTTTATTTTTGAATCGAATCTGAATTGAACTTTTAACGAGCCGAATCTGAACGAATATCGAACCTGAGAAATTTCGGACAGCCCTAGTGAACCTGATAGAAGACAGCGTTCGCTGAAAATCTATGAGCAAACCATTCGTCAACCATTCGTGGTGAAAGGTTTCTCGATCCTATTAATGGTACTTGTCGTGTATGAGCGCGGAAAGAGCGTCGATAATCAGATGACCTCACAACACAATGCATCTGGAAGAAGGGCATGCACGGCTTGCTCTCCACCACAAACTATACGTGTGACGATAATCTATGCCACACAGCATACTCTCACTACATAAATACGATGCTCACAAAGCCTAACTCCCAATACCGAAGATGGCCGCCTATCTCTTCCTTCTCCTCATACCCATCTTCGGCTTCTTCTTGCACCTCAAACGCAGGCGAAGTCCCAAACTCAACCTCCCCCCGTCACCGCCAGCTCTCCCCATCCTCGGCCACCTCCACATCCTCGGAAGCCTCCCGCACCGCTCACTCGCGCGTCTCGCCGCCCTGCATGGCCACCTCATGTATCTCCGCTTCGGCCAAGTTCCCGTTCTCATCGTCTCCACCCCGGAGGCAGCCACCTACGTCATGAAGACCCACGACCTCACCTTCTCTGACCGCTCCCCACTCGTCGCCGGCATCAAGTTCACCTACGGCAACCTCGACATCGCCTTCGCCCCTTACAGCGACCATTGGAAGCAACTCCGCAAGATCAGCACGGTCGAGCTCTTCAGCCAGAAGAAGGTCAGCTCCTTCCGCCACATCCGTCGAGAGGAGGTCGACCTCCTCATGACTCAGATATCACATCTCTCCACTTTCGGTCTCGTGAACGTCAGCGAGTTGTGTTTTAGCTTCATATGCAACGTGTTGTGTAGAGAGGTGTTTGGGAAGAGGTCCTCAGACTCCCAGAAGCTCATCGAGGAGGCCATGGATTTGATCTCCGGATTATGGTTTGGAGATTTCTTCCCTTCCTTCAAGTGGGTCAGCGTGTTCACGGGCATGGAGGCCAAGCTCAATCGCTGCTTCCACGGCATGGACGCACTTCTAGAGAAAGCGCTCGAGGAGAGTAGCTTGGATGATGATGACGACGATGGGAATAATCAAGAGATCTGTTTCGTCAGAACTCTCCTTCGTCTGAAGAAGGACCCCCAACTTGGGTTCCACCTCACGCGGGAGCACATCAAAGCGGTCCTTGTGGTTTGTACAAGAACCCAACTAAAAGTTTCTGAATAACAATCACTTGACCTCCATATATATCTTTCTTTTGTTCGTAGGATATGTTCCTCGGAGGCACGGACACGTCGGCGGTGGCGCTGGAGTGGGCGATGGCAGAGCTCATGTGCAACCCGTCGATGCTTCGGAAGGCGCAGTTTGAGGCACGCGAGGTTGCCGGCGGGAAGGGTGTGTTGGAGGAGAGCGATCTAGAGAAGTTGGGATATTTAAAGATGGTTGTAAAGGAGACGCTGCGGCTGCACCCTCCGGTGGCGATGCCGGTGCCCCGCCAGACGCGGGAGTCTTGCGTGATCGACGGCTACGACGTCCCGGCGGGGACGAGGGTGTTCGTGAACGTGTGGGCGATAGGGAGGGACGGAAGGCACTGGGAGGCGCCCGAGGAGTTCCGACCGGAGAGGTTTGCGGGGGCGGAGGTGGACTACGGGGTGCAGAACATGCAGTACCTGCCCTTCGGCGGGGGGAGGAGGATATGCCCGGGGATTGCGCTGGCGATGAAGACGGTGGAGCTGTGCCTGGCGAACCTGCTGCTGAGGTTCGAGTGGCGGCTGCCGGAGGGGAGGCTGGACATGGAGGAGGTGGCGGGGCTCTCCATCAGGAGGAAGACCCCGCTCCTTCTCAGGGCAATTCCTGTGGTTTAAATAAAATGGCTGCTGACGAGAAGCTTATGTTAAGTACATCGGTTACAGTTTGATTCTACGTGTACCTTTCTTGGATGATCAACAGTTGGACCTTCTTCCCATCTGCTGTGTAATATTAGAGTGGATCGTCTGCTGTACAGCAGACACTGCTGTAAATGTCAAAGCCTTTGAGGATCTTCTTATTCTCATCCGATGATTCGTGCATTACAGCACCTGCTGCAACGTCGACCTCCGGAGTTTGTTGCGTGTACAGTAATTTGGTGAAGACGATGTAGTTTGTCGCCTGTTATTGAATGCCTTGTGAAAAATGCCTCATCATTTCAAATGAATGGATCTATATCCGTCACCACTTTGAACTGGAAAGAGCATCGACAGAGGCAAACAACTGTGTTAGAGCAAACCACAGGTATCGGGCATTTGCGATTTGCTGTTTCAAGACAAAACAGATGAGTGAGCCCATAACCAAGACCAGAAATTGAACGTAACAATATGATTGTATAAATGTTCATATATTTAGGATCCATTAACGTAACCATATGATTGTATAAATGTTCATACATTTACGGTTAGATTGGTCTTTTTAATGAATAAATGTGGTTAGTGAACATAACTAGTAAATGATCAAACTGCATTACTATCCGAGTCATAATTGCCCGACTATCCAAATCGTAATTATTTTTGTTAAATGCAACTGTTTCGTCATATGATGATGTTCCTGACAGAATTTCTTTGTACATTCACATTATACTTATATTTGTAGTCGGAACTAATGGAAGCTAAGTATATTGAGAAGTTGGATCCATTAATTTTAAATTTGTCAGTTTTTCTCCATTTTAACTAAATGAAGCTTTAAATGTTTGCAATTAGGAAGCGCATTAGTTGCAGAGAAGGTACGGATTTCATGGATCATATTATCCCAAAGAGATGTCATCGAAAGTTCACCTCAGCCAAAAAAAAAGTTCAGGATTCAAATAAACACACCTTGTTCAAGCATCAAAGAACAATTTATACCTTGAAGACCGATCTCTTGGCACCCCGGCCAGAGGCTCGCAAGCAAGATTGGGAGAAGCCGCCCATCACAATCTCCAACACACCCCTTACAATGATCGTCTTCTCAGGCACTCCATCATGAGGCAGCACGAGCGCAGAAGGATAGGTGGGGCGTCGATGATAGCCAGTAAGGATATGATGCGATGGAAGTCCAAGGAGAATAGAATCCCAAGTTTAGCACAATAGACCAAACTCTAATTCCATAAGAGCATTTTCTGGTCCCAAATCCTCTTCAAAATATTTCAAAAAACTCACCACTGGACTCTCCTATAGTAAGCAACAAGCCAAATAGTACAAATGAAAAATATACAAGGCCTTGCGCATCAAATGTTCCAAATACCAGCTCTGCTGCGTGGTTCCACTCTTTGTACAAATTGCTATATCGCTACCAGAATGATACAAAATTATAAAAGGGAATTCACAATTAATTAAGCACGCACTTGTGTAATCATCTCTGGGCAAGCTCACTTCGACTTTCTTCGCCTGGTATTCAATGGACGCGGGAGAGACGAAACCGAGTCCCCCTGATCCGGGATGGGGCCTGACCATGAGGATCCCTCCTTGTCATCGGGATTGCTCTTGACTACAATTCTCTTGTTATCCATGCAGATGATCCTCATTATAGATTCGCTCTGAGGCTTCAAGTTATCCGGAGTAGATCGACGTGGTGTGTGCTCGTTTTGTGCCTCCAGGTCATTGGGAATGATCTGTCTCCTTGAGTTGTGTGTGTCGTCTTGTCGTGCTGATGGCAGTGGTAGAATGCCTGGTGAATCTGAAACGGGCATTTGCCTGACTGCTCTCCGAGCAGAACCTTCCATTTCAGATAAATCGTACATCTCGTGATCATGCCGACGATGATTACCCTGGTGTTGGGACATCCTTGCAGATCGTCTAAATGCCTCTCCATTTATTTTCCCGGTTGGTAAATCTGATTCCCAATCTGATGAAGGATGTTGATTCCCAACATTATCTTTTCCTCTTTCAAGAACTTTCATATCTACTGCGTGCTTTCTGCTTCCGCTGGAGCTATTAACGGCTTTGACAACTCCAGATTCATATGGAAGTGGTGCAATATCATGCAGATCTGGTTCAGGTTTAAAACCATAGGGTTGTTTGTTTTCATCCATTTTCCTAAATGTGATGGATATCCTGCAAGTTGCTAAACTCGTTAAAGAAATATTGTGCCATGTTTTAAAAACAAGAAATTAAACCCATAGTGCGACGATACCTTTTACTGAGAACAGCGGGTACACAATGCTTTGCTACATCTGCTCCGTTGCCATTCAAGACGAGCACTGACCTGACAAATGAGGCATGTCAACACTATAAACTTGCCAATGAAAGAGACTTGGACCTTGGTTTTAAAAAGGTAACTATTTTAAAAATCAGCATGGAATTAGTGTGGGGGTGTTCATGGGGCATGTACTTAATCCATTCAATCATAACCAGCCCTGATCCATCAGTGCCGATTTGATACCTGACCCATTTCAATGGGTATCCGGTTCCAACAGGTACCCGAATTATTTAAATAAGAGTTACCCGCAGGTTAGTACAACAAGCATCACGGATTACACATTAAATGAACCATAACAGAGCACGGTAAAAATGAGAAACCATATATAAAAAAAATCATATATGTTATTATTTCTTCCAAGATCATATACTATCATATATAAAATAAATAAATCATATATGTTATTATTTCTTTCAAGATCATATACTATCTGCATCCTTATAGAATCTACAGCACACATTACAATGGAGGAAAATCGTTGGATCAAATAAAGGTGTTGAGAATCATTGAGATATTTGTATCTCTTGGTGTTTATTTCTTATTTCTATTTCTTCTTTGTACCTCTTATGCAATTTACCCAGAGTTTTTCTCTTATATAAGAGAGCCCTAGGGCTCTATGAATGCAAGCGATTCTATTCCTTCCACATAGTATCAGAGCGACGGTCCTAGACTGGAGCCTAACCTAATCCGTACACCACCACCAGCCTTCTCTCTTTTCTCGACAATGTCGCCGGCCCTTATGGCGCAACCTCTAGGGGCCCTCCACCGTCGCGCATCTCATCCACGATTCTAGGGCATTTTCCAGCTCTCTTAGGGCATTTTTTAGTCTGATTTGGTCTGATTTTGATCGAAAAATACGATTTCAGACCTATAAATCGTGTTCTCCAGCCCTAACAAGCACCGAAGATTGACGAGGATGGATGTACGAGTCTACGCGTACGTCCAATCCTCTATTTTTTTGAAGAAAAACGTGGGTGGCCTCCCAAGCTAGGACCCACCTCAAGAGTATTACTATTTATAAATATATATAAATATACATGTGCATGTCGTTATAGTGCCCGCGTGCTACATAACGCCTTACAATGCTCAAGGACATTTTCAGACCAAAAACATTTCCCCCCAAAATTGGCGACATTCCGCGCACACCAAATGGTCCAAATCACCGCAAACAGAAGTACGCAATCCTAATGGCCAAAACCACATACATCCCTAATATCCCTCCAAAAACCAGTGAAGTCCTGAGAAGAAGCCACTGAATGCTAGCCTTGGTCCACACATCCATCGAAACGGGCACGAAAAAAAACAGATGGTCCAAGTTCTCCGCCGCCAAACCGCACATGTCGCAAGAGTCATCCACACCCAAAATTCGCTCCCGACGCTCCTTCATGAGAGTCCTTCGAAGTCTAAACAGCCAGATAAACACTTTAATCATGGTTGGCACCCCGCTCCTCCAGATCATGCGCAGGTTCACCCCCTCTTCCACCACACCCTCCTCCCCAATAAAGTAGAGATACGTCTTTTTAACCAAGGATCTGCCATCTTCCCATACATAATGATCTCTGCCCACCAAAGGAGCCTCCTCCTGAGCCAAACCAGTTTATAACTCCATGAACTCTACCACTCTCTGATCTGAAAGCTCCACCACAAAAATCGGAGACAATGCCCCCTCCCCCCAAACGTCTCTAACCACAACCACCTTATCCATCACCCGCTACAGCAACCTTGGAAAGCGCACCCCAAAGGCCTCCTCTCCAGTCTAGTCGTCCAACCAGAACTGGAAGCCTTCCCCATTCCCCATGTTAGTCTTCATTTTGCACACCATCTCTGCCACAATCATCGATACTCCCCTCCACAGGGAAGGGATGTGTCCCATCTCGACCTCCAACGACATTGTCACCATATATACCTTCCTAATCAGCTTGCAAACCAATTCCTCGGAGTTCCCCCATATTTACAGCACCCAAAACTGGAGCAAGTCGACAAGAATCTTTCCGATGACGGTCATCGTGCTTCCTTGCTTCTAGCCCCTTTAGCTTTTTGCAAGGGCTACTAGGCTTGTAATCACTATCACCAGGCTCACTCTCTGTCAAAGTGAAGGGTGCATTTGACCTAGTAGTTGACATAGTTAATGGCCTCGACGCCATATGCTTCATACGCGGAAGAGACACAATGACCAATCCTGAAAGACCACTCTTTCGTCTGACGGATGCCTAACCGCTTTCCAGGGGGGTGGAACACTACGAGGTGGGTAGTTTGTCTGGGGCGGATGCCTCCTAAGAAGTAACGGAGGTGTGCAAAGGTAGGCTCGACGGCGTCTATTCAGCTCGTGAGCGTAATGGTATAAGCCTGCCTGACTGTGAGACCAACAGGTCGAACAGAGACGAAAGTCGGCCATAGTGATCCGGGAGGCCCGTGTGGAGGGGCTCGGAGTTCCCTCGTATTTACATCACCCACTTAGCCATGAACGATTTATTCATCTCCCCCAGCCATGGCCTTAAATTTCGCCGAAATTCGGCCGAATTTCGGTTTCGGCAGGTGACCGAAATTCGGCCGAAATGGCTATATCGGTCGAAATTTGGGGGGGTCTAGTTCAAAAACCCACCGAAATGACCGAAATTTCGGTCGAATTTCGACCGAAATTTCGTTTTGGTCCCTCACCGAAACGAAACCGAAATCCGACTTTTAAGGCCTTGCCCCCAGCCTCCTCACTCCCAAGACACCTTTCTTCCTCTGAGCCGTGATCCTATCCCAATTGATCAAATGGCGTCCATCTCGAGCTTACCTCCCATCAGACTAGAAGAATCTCCTCAGGATTACCTCGATCTCACCTCGAATTCCGACGGACATGACCCGCGTAGAGCAGAAAAAAATCGGGATCGCCGAGAGAACATGCTTCAGCAGAACCAGCTTCCCACCCTTAGATAGTAGCTTCGCCTTCTACCCGACCAACCTCCCTTGCACACGCTCCACCACAGGCCTCCAATCCCTCGCCATCAGCCTACCTGCCACCAATGGCAGCCCTAGATAAGAAATCGACAGTGTCGCCACTGGACATCGAAGCACGCCTGCTCTCACTCTCACTCTCACCTCCAACTCCGACAGGCCAAAAGGGACCACCACATATTTGCCCCTATTGATCCTAAGCCCCGAAATGTCCCCAAAAATCTCCATCACCGCCCCCCCCCCCCCCGCCCTTCAAACCCCTTCCTCCTCCGCCTCCATGAAGATGACCATGTTGTCGGCATACTACAATAGCGGAATGGAAATCTCCTCCCCTGTAGCACGATCACCCCTCTGACATCGCCAAAATCATCATCACCGCCAGCACATCCACCACAACCACGAACAGCAACGGTGCCAGCGGGCAACCCTGACTGATGCCCCTCTACGACTAGAAAAAAAACCCTCCGGGTGGTCGTTGACCAGCACAGCGAGCGAAGTCGTCGTTACACACCGCTTGATACAGGCGACCCACCGATCTGAAAACCCTCTCCTCCACAAAGATGCCCACAGGAACCACCAGTCCACACAGTCATATACTTTTGAGAAATCAACTTTCCAAAGCACCCCCTTCGAACTAGATCTCTTCCAATCAGTCACCACCTCCGAGGCTGTGACCAGCCCATCTGCCATAATCCGCCCTGGACAAAAGCCGACTGCTCCGGTGACACAATCTGATCCAGCACCCCCCTCAACATGTTGGCCAAGACCTTAGAAATAATGAGATAAATCGCATTCGACAACACAATGGGTTGAAAATCTTCCACCCTGACCGGCACATTCTTCTTCGGCAGCAAACAGATGAACGCCCTACTCAGCCACTCAAACCCATAGTTTCCCTCGCACAACTCCGCCAGCACCTCCAATGTGTCTCCCTTTAGAACCTCTCAAAACTCCCTGTAGAAGCAAACCGATAATCCATCTGACCGGGTGCCCCGTCTGCATTCAGCTCAAACAATGCTACCTTCGCCTCCACCTTGGAGACCGCTCTTACCAAGCCAACCACCGCCTCATCGAAAAGTCTGGCTACACCAATCCCCCGCCACCCAAGTCGCACCGACGGCTGAAAGCCCAAAAGTGTGACCTCAATGCCGCCCCTACCTCCTTGTCCCCCTCAACAGTCAACCCTCCCACACCTCAACCGAGCGGATGTGGTTCCTCCTCCTTTGCACATTGGTCACTACATGGAAAAAATGCATGTTGGCATCCCCCTCCTTGACCCATCGATGTCGAGTTCGCTGTCGTCATGCCACATCCTCCTTCATGTCCTCCCTCAAGATCCCCCCAAGGCACTCCCTCCTCTCAGACTGCTCTTCCTCTAGCAATGCACGTTCGTCCTCCAGCCTGTCCAACCAACTCATCACCTCCTGTGTCCTCCGCCTCTTCTCCCGACGCTGCTCATGGATCACCCTACCACGCACCGTCAAAAAACCCCCGCAATGCCTTCAGTTTACCAGCAAACCTGGCCACCGCCGACCCTTCCTGACTGCAACTCCTCCAGAAATCCGCCACCATCTCCCTAAACCCCTCCTCCAAGAGCCACACCTTCTCGAAGCGAAAGTAGTACATGTGCCGACTATCCTCCCAGAGGACCACAACAACAGCGTGTGATCCAAGTGAGCCCGGGGCAGTGCTCAGGACTCCACCAATGGAAATAGAGCCATTCCCTAGTGGACATCAAAAATCTATCAATGCGGGATCTCGATCTCAAACTCCGCCAAGTGTACCGGCAGCCCGAAGCATCGATAACCACCAGTCCCCACATGTCCAGCACCCTGCAGAGACACCAAGCCTGCATCTCTACCACCCCGCCCACCAAGACGGTCCTCAGAGGATACAGTCACGTTGAAATCACCACCAATAAGCTAAGCCACGGAAGCTCCGGGTTCCCCGCCCTCACCGTACAAAGGTCCTCTAGTGCATCGATGCCAACACCCCCACATGGACCATAGACATTGGTCACCAAAAGACGAACTCCATCTGCCGACCGCGTCAATAAGACCGAGAGCGAATGCCGCCCACAAATCTCCTCCCTTCATATTCCATGACATTATCTTCGTTTACGAACCAAAAGACAACCCTTCAGTGAAACCAGCCCAATACACCTAAAGATTTCCCGCTCCATCCCCCTTAGCATCTCCCCCTCCCAGAATACAGAGGCCTCCTCAACAGGCAACGATATGCTCGCATCCATCAGCATCTGTCCCTCCCCGCCTTCACCACCAGAGGGCCCCTCCCCACTCGACTACACCGCCTCCGACCGCCTCGGATTATCAACCTCCACCCCCTGCCACCCCAGTCGCACCGACGGCTGAAAGCCCAAAAGTGTGACCTCAATGCCGCCCCTACCTCCTTGTCCCCCTCAACAGTCAACCCTCCCACACCTCAACCGAGCGGATGTGGTTCCTCCTCCTTTGCACATTGGCCACTACATGGAAAAAATGCATGTTGGCATCCCCCTCCTTGACCCATCGATGTCGAGTCCGATGCCGTCATGCCACCTCCTCCTTCATGTCCTCCCTCAAGATCCCCCCAAGGCACTCCCTCCTCTTAGACTGCTCTTCCTCTAGCAATGCACGTTCGTCCTCCAGCCTGTCCAACCAACTCATCACCTCCTGTGTCCTCCGCCTCTTCTCCCGACGCTGCTCATGGATCACCCTACCACGCACCGTCAAAAAACCCCGCAACGCCTTCAGTTTACCAGCAAACCTGGCCACCACCGACCCTTCCTGACTGCAACTCCTCCAGAAATCCGCCACCATCTCCCTAAACCCCTCCTCCAAGAGCCACACCTTCTCGAAGCGAAAGTAGTACATGTGCCGACTATCCTCCCAGAGGACCACAACAACAGCGTGTGATCCAAATGAGCCCGGGGCAGTGCTCAGGACTCCACCAATGGAAATAGAGTCATTCCCTAGTGGACATCAAAAATCTATCAATGCGGGATCTCGATCTCAAACTCCACCAAGTGTACCGGCAGCCCGAAGCATCGATAACCACCAGTCCCCACATGTCCAGCACCCTGCAGAGACACCAAGCCTGCATCTCTACCACCCCGCCCACCAAGACGGTCCTCAGAGGATACAGTCACGTTGAAATCACCACCAATAAGCCACGGAAGCTCCGGGTTCCCCGCCCTCACCGTACAAAGGTCCTCTAGTGCATCGATGCCAACACCCCCACATGGACCATAGACATTGGTCACCAAAAGACGAACTCCATCTGCCGACCGCGTCAATAAGACCGAGAGCGAATGCCGCCCACAAATCTCCTCCCTTCATATTCCATGACATTATCTTCGTTTACGAACCAAAAGACAACCCTTCAGTGAAACCAGCCCAATACACCTAAAGATTTCCCGCTCCATCCCCCTTAGCATCTCCCCCTCCCAGAATACAGAGGCCTCCTCAACAGGCAACGATATGCTCGCATCCATCAGCATCTGTCCCTCCCCGCCTTCACCACCAGAGGGCCCCTCCCCACTCGACTACACCGCCTCCGACCGCCTCGGATTATCAACCTCCACCCCCACACGACTATGCCCACCACTCCAGGCCTCCTTCCTACGGCAAACCCCCCTCACACCGCCCCCCTAGGAGCCCTGCCTCATGCCTGTAGGCCTTCGCTCTCCTCCGTCGTCTCATGTCCGTAACCGTCGATCTCGAGTACTTGAGCCCAAAACGGTCACCCACCCATAGGGCATGGATGTCGTCGCCCAACCAAGGAGCCCCCGCAGATGCGAAGCCCTCGACTGGCCCGACTAACCTGCCATCGCCAAACAGAAATAACGGAGCAAAGACTGCCCCTCCGAGACCAACCAACCAGCACGGATCTGCCCCGGTCTGCGACAGGAGGCAACATTGGGCCGCCCAGAGAAACCACCATGGGCATGAAGGGAGCCCCCGACCTCCACCCGCCCCGAAGCCTCGTCGTCGTCAGCCCAGGCTGGCGCCCCTCCGCCAGAGTCAGTTCTCCACGGGTGGACCCACGCGTCCCGAGCTCCCAACGCCAGCCCTCCAAGGTGACTTGTACCGCAAGGAACCCCCAGAGCCGAAAAAGGAACACCCTTTTGAAAAGCGCCAAAAGGTACCCTTTCCCCTTCCAATATCTTCATCCCTGAGGAGAAGGCCTCTGGCCGACCGACATCTCCGCCATCCATCGTCGTCGACTTAGAAAACTTGACACCGACACGAAACACAGCACCCCCGAACGGCGCATCCAGCTTGCAAGGAAAAGACGAGGTCAGTCCAAACTCCCTCACCACCAGCCACGGGGTTGGCTACACACAAGACCGGAGGATAGGATATCCGACACCTGCAGCACCGATCAAACCAGTTGGCGCATCGCTGCCAACCCTTAAGCAATCAGCGGCACTCCCCGGACGATGAAGAGCCTCTCCTCCAACGTCCACGTCGTACCCCTATCCTGCAGCAACGGGGTACGCTAGTGCAACCGAGCGATCGTTGTACAAGAAAGGTCCACAAGCCTCCGAGCATCAGCCACCGTCAGGCCACACGCACAAAACCAATGCCAAGCGCGGCTCCGACATCCGCCACGGCCTCCACCAGCCGCACTCCCTCTCGACGACGAACACCCACCAGCAACAAGCTGCACTCCCCCTCTTCCCGGTGACCAGAACCAACGTCGGGACGTACCGACTCGGCCGTCGCCGCAGCCTCTTATCGCACCTGAAGCGGTGATGGCCACTTCCGCCACAAGCGAAGCACGTGACAGGGTCTCTACACCCGGCAGCACGAAGCCCCCAACTGTCGCATCGAAAACACCTTCCCCGGAACCCTTCATCCCTCGCTTGACCGATGCCTTCTCGACGCCCCCCGTCCAGACAGTGTGTCGCCGAAGTAGACTGTTGGCCACACCGTCGACCAGCGATCTTTGTCCACCCTCGCTCGCTCATCTTACCAAGAAATCTTATAGATACATCTCAAGTAAATATGATCATGTATACATCATCTTTGACGATCTATCCCCAGTTGAGTTCCGTCGTGGTCTGACTTTTTCATCATGTCAGAAAGCAAGGGTGAAGTGTTTTCTTCTGCATGTGTCTTCAAGGGCTAGGCCCCCATCGTGAAGATGGATGGGATCAACTACGAGATATGGTCCATGCAGTTTCTTATCCTCAAGCAGTGTAGCAACAAAAAAAATATTATGACAAAGCCAGAGCCAGCGGATAAGACGAGGGAACATGCTTTATGGAAGGACGACGCATATGTTCATATTTGGCTTTCTAGGACGCTCACCACAGAGATTGCAAATGATATTGTGAATCAGCCCACAGTTGTGTCCATGTGGGATTATCCTCGCTGCCACATATGGTCAAGCAAAGAATGAGAGCAAGATCCTCCAGTTGCAGTATGGCATATTCTCGACCAAGCAGAATGGTCGATCTCTTCATGCCCACTTCTCGCATCTTCAAGGCATGTTTGAGTGACTCCATGGCTTTATGCCTATTACTACCAACATAGAGCAGCAGCAAGTATACCGAAATGCTACTATGATAGGGGTCTTTTTGTCATTTCTTGATTCTAGGTACGATGCAGCACGTACTTAACTGCTTGCTAGAGAAATGATACCACTGATGAAGTATGCAAGAGGCTACGCAGAATCACTGGTTCATCCACTACCATGGCCCAAACCCCATCTGTGATGGTTGCTTCTCGCGACACGGTGTACTTCATAGTTTCATGGGCGAGGACCTTGTGGTCGAGGTGGAGGACGTCAGTGTGGCCCTTGCACATATTGTCACCATCCAAGTAATTCTGAGGAGACATGCTATCAGAATCATGGGTATCATCGTCTGCCCGTGTAGCTGAGCAGACTGAGACTACTCCAACTCCCTCTCATGATGTGAGGCTCGACGATATTTTCTCTCGATTCAGAGATATAATGACTACACTGACTACACCTGTTGCAGGATATTCAAATGTTGCAGTCGCTATCAGAGCCTCTACAAGTTCTTCAGGTATAGCTTATGCACTTACCAGTTGTAGCGGCTCATATTTGACTGAGTGGATCATGGACTCCGGCGTGTCTCATCATATGTGCGGAGATCGAGCATAGTTTAGCTCTTACAGATCTATTCCTCGTAGTAGATCAGTGGTGATTGCAAATGGGGTTCATTTACCCATTGCTGGTCAGAGGGAGATTGTCCTAACCCCCTCGATGCGCATGCAGAAGGTCTTACATGCACCAGCATCTCATATGAATCTTTTGTCCATTAGTCAGGTTATAAAAGATTTACATTGGCATGCCATATTTAGCTCATCCTCTCTTGTGTTTCATGACATACTCACGGGCATGTTGATTGGATGTAGTCGTGAGCAGCGAGGGCTTTACAGACAGGTCCTGCCTCCTTTTATTGGTGATGCGACTACTACTAGATCAGTCTCTCAGTTCTTGTTGCACCTTCGCTTTGGACATCTTCCTCTACAGAAGCTATTTCATGTCCTCCCATAGATCTCTACTCGTAACACCTTAGAGTGTGAGGCATGCTAGCTTGGAAAGCACCATCTTCCTCTTTTCCGAGTAGCCAGAGTCACCACAGTAGTCAGCCATCTGAGTTATTTCATTTTTAATATTTGGAGTCCTAGTCGTGTTCTCGATCATCAGGGATATCGATTCTATCTACTCGTTGTAGATGATTTCTCCATAGGGTGGAGCATTGGGCTGGGTCGACCAGTGCCCGACACTGACCCGACCCATAAAAGCCCGAACCCGACCCGTACCCGATAAATACCTGGGTCGAGCTCGGGTTTTGATTTTTCTTATATTTCAGTGGCAAGCCGGGCCCGACCGAACCTGCAAAAGCCCATTAAGATCCGTCCCGGTCCGTCATTTTTGAAAATTTATTTTGCATATGGTTTTTTTGGAAACCCACGATCTCCTCACCAAATCCCCACCCTAACGACCCTTCCCATCCTTCACCATTATCATCCAAGATTTTTATATGCGGCAGCCATCCCCCTCGTCTCCGTCTTTCAGAATTGTCCAAGGAAATGAGAGAAAGAAGCTTTCCACTCTCATCAACTCATCCTTCTCTTCCCCTCCTTCCTTTTCTTCTCCGAGGCCGCTCATGGCTCCAGACTCCTCTGCACTGGTATGCCTTCCTCATCCCACGATTTTACGATTTTATGGTGTAGAAGATATATCCATGATTTCCATACCCAAAAGAATATCATAAGCCTTTTTGTACTGAATATATAGTGAAACATATACTGTTCTTTCCTCGTCAAAATAGGAAGATATTTTTTTTCCTGGGATGTAGTAAATAAATTTAGAATAATAGTTAACGTCACAGTATAAATATATGAAAGGGAGTTAATGCTAGAGATAAACAAGTAAAGTCATTATTAGTTGATTGAAAATTAAGGTAGTAGCCATGATTTCTTTTCTTTCTCGCTCAGTCAGAAATCAGGACGAGGGACTTGTTGGGATACGAGCAAAACCCTCATGCGGTGTTGATTGACAACTGAGGTAGTATCCTTGATTTCTTTTCCCAACTCAACTCTTCGGCAACTCTTGAAGCGGCGACACGGACACATTCGCACAGCACTTCCATCCTCGACTCACTGACACTCTCAGTAACTTCCATAACATTCTTTATTATTGTAGAGTCGAGTTCTCAATTTATGTATTCGTAGGAAGGTGTTGAACTTGTTAATAACATTAATATGTTATTAATTTTTTGCCATATTCCCATGAATTGCAACAGGTAATTAGCATGAATAGATTTCATAAACGTGATCTTGCACATTCCATTTTCATAATTATTCACACGTTATGTACAATTGTTTGCTTAGAATAGATTTTCCCTAGAATTGTAATTACGCGGTTTATCACTAATCAAGCAGTAAAGTGATTTTTTATTTATGCGAGTAGATAATGGATGCCAATAATAATATTGTTGGTGATGCGAATGAAACTTTTGTGGGCCATTGTGATGCTCCCATTGAGACTAACACTACCGTACGCAAGCGACCCAAACGCCTTATACCAGATGTTTAGAATAGCTTTAAAATCATTGATTCAAATGATAAAGGCGAAGAAAAATGTGAGTGTTTAAAATGTCATCAGATCTTCTCATGTGGAACGTAAGGTGGGACCAATCATCTGAAGACATATAGAGAAGTATTATATACACAGTAGAAGTAAGAATGAAGGTCAACAATTATTACATTTTTCTTCATCTGAAAATGCTAGTGTGTCACTCACTAATTGGAAATTTGATCAAGAAAAAAGACGAGAAGAATTGACTCGAGATTTTATTAGACATGAATTGCCTTTCTGGTTGCTTGAGAAAGATGATTTCAAGGCATTCTTGGTAAATCTACAACCATGGTTCAAGCCTACTTCTCAGTTCACTTTGAGAAGGGATTGCCAAAAAATGTATGATACAGAGAAGATCAAGTTGAAAGATGAGATTAAAAAAACTCCCACAGAATTTACATTATTACATATTTATGGACATCAATACAAACTATTGGCTATATTTCTATCACCGGCCACTACATTGATGAGCATTGGTCGCTTAAGAAAAAAATTCTGAATTTTTGCGTGCTCCCCTCCCCGCACACTGGTGATAATATTTCTGATATAATTGTTCATCGATTATCTGAATTGGGTATTGACAATTTGTGCACCATTACAGTGGACAATGCATATGCTAATGATGTGGTAGTTGGAAATTTGATTGAGTATTTTTCTTCTAAGTCTGGTCTTATTCTCAACGGGAAGATTTTTCATGTTCGATGCGGGGCACATATTTTAAATTTAGTTGTTCAAGATGGGATACAAGAAATTAAAGAAATTGCTACTAAAATCAAAAATTTAGTGAAGTATGTTAAGTGCTCACAACGTCGAAAGGAGTTTGAGGAGATCGCTAAGCAAGAACGAGTTGCTACAGACAAGGGACTCGTTTTGGATGTAAGTATACGGTGGAATTCCACATTTTTAAAGCTTCAGTCAGCATTGAATTGCTCGAAAGTTTTTGTACGCATGAAGTCGCGTGATTCATACTTTGATATCTTGAGCATCAGAGAGTGGAAGAAGGCAGACAATATTTGTGGAGCTCGGGAAGTATTTTATGCGGCAACAAAAGTTTTTTCCGGGCATCGCTATTCCACCTCTAGTTTATTTTTTAACCAAATCTTTGTAGTCAAAAGGGAGTTGAATCTTTTACTTGGAAGTGATGACTTCTCTATAAGAAGTATGGCAGCCAAAATGAGTGTCAAATTTGAAAAATACTAGAAGGAACGTGCATGCAATTTACCTTTGGCGATCGCAGTCGCCCTTGATCCTGGTTACAAGTTTGAGTGCATTCGATTTTGCTTGTCCAAGGTCTATTCAGATTTTGAGGTTGATGATTTTATGTGTGAAGTAGAGACTACTATGTACAAAATTCATGAGGAATATTCTATGCATTTTTAATCCACAATAGATGTCGAATGTCCACATTCTCAATCTCCTACTACGGTTGTTGGTAATACTGTTGGATCCGCTACGGGACACGAGAGCAGATTTTATAACTGAATTTCGTAAGAAGAAAAAAGAGATGGTGGGCTTGGAAATTGGAAAATCGGAGATCGATATGTATTTATTTGACAGGTCTGTAGATTTTGATGATGAGAAAGATAATTATTTCAATATTCTACATTGGTGGAAATCAAATTCAAGAAAGTACAGTCCTTTCTAGGTTGGCTCGAGATTTTTTGACGATTCTAGTGTCTACAGTTGCTTCCGAGTCTGCATTCAGCACAGAAGGTAGAGTTTTGGATGCTTACCGTAATTGGTTTGATGCAAATCGAGTTTGGCGCGTCGACGAAAGAATATAAATATTTGAACGGTGGATTGTTGGTGGAGAAAATGGAGGGGTTGAGGAGAAGAGCACGCCTGTTGCGCGAGGTTGAAGGAGAAAGAACGCGTAGACCGCGAGGAGAGAGAGAGATAAAGAGAGAGAATAAATCTCAATTTGATAACATACTGAACTGTCCCTTACAATAGGCTACCAACCTCTTTATATAGTAGAGGTGGAATTACAAAAATAGAAGCAAATCAAATTTAAAATCCCACTCGATCCTAATTGATTTGAATTAAAATTCAAATCGACCTCTATCCTAATTTGACTCTAATTCAAATTCGAAAATCAAATTTAAACTAACTAATTAATTTCGAGATCACACACGATCCCCTTACTTAACTAAAATGCGACAAATAAAATAAACGTAAATAAAATTGACGGATAATTTTAAATAATTATTCGGCCCTATACAGCGGGTTCACGCTGCATCAACTCTCCTCCGCTTTTAAAAATTCATCTCCCGACGAATTGCTTGATCTTCAGGCGCCGTTGGAGAACTCGATCTTGAAATAGCAGCCTCAAATTCCCCCAATTAGATCCTTTTCAACGTTAGGTTTGTAGTTTTTCCCAATGGGAGGGCATCTCTGCAATTTTCTTACCCCTTCATTTAAGTTGAATTCATGGCATAATTCCTCCCAAGAAACCTTTTGATAGAATCTTATGGGAGGAGGGGTCTTCCTGCAAATATTCCCAATGGATTTTTTATCCCAAGTTTTATGGGAATCGAGTCCCGTAGAGGTCGCCCCCCTCGTTAGGGCTCGGCCTTTCAAGTTGTCGCCGCGACTGCTGCAGGGGCGTCGGCGCATGCGGTGATGGCGTGGGGAGTTCGCGTGGCGGTGGCGGTGGTTGCTTTCGCAGGGAGGGAGAGGCCGTTGGGGGGCGGTGACAGCAGTGGCTGAGCGGGGCGGCAACAACCGGGGTGGGGGTGGTCGCGACGCGGCGGGAAAGGGGGGGTCGGGAGAGCGGTAGGCGGGCGCGGTGGCGAGGAGGAGCTGTAGGCGGGAGGGGATGTATGGGGGGGTTCGGAGGAGGTACTGCGGGGAGGGGCAGGGGTGAGAGGAGGCGGAGGTGCGGGGCTTAGTGCGCGGGAGGGGAGGTCCGGGGATGGGGCGAGAGCGAGGGAGGGTAGCGGGGAAGGTGGTGGCGCGCAGGGGGGGCGGCCTGTGGTAGTGCGACGAGGGTTGGGGAGGCGGGTCGTGAGGGTTAGTGCGCGGAGGGTCTGCAGCGGGTTTTACGTGTGGTGGTGGCGGGGCTGTGGTCGGGGGCTGTGTAGCGGGAGGTATGGGGATGGTGAAGGCATCCGACGAGGTTAGGGGGGCGCCGGAGGGGCTGGGGATGTAGCGGGGGCCCGCGAGAAGGCTGCGGAAGGGGCGTAGATCAACTCCGGGGGTTCTTGTGAATCTGAAAATACCTGTACAGTAATTGTTTCGTTGTTTTTTTCTTCCGAAATGGTCTGAACAGCGGGCCGTTCGTCATGGACAGCGAGATTCTCGCCTTCAAA
This sequence comes from Ottelia alismoides, assembly GCA_037367405.1. NCBI lineage: Eukaryota > Viridiplantae > Streptophyta > Magnoliopsida > Alismatales > Hydrocharitaceae > Ottelia > Ottelia alismoides. The sequence goes on along the minus strand of JAZKJV010009748.1, from coordinate 1,794,629 downwards.
TTCGGGTTCGGTGCTTGGAGACTTCGATTTGGCGGCGTTTTCCTCAAGTTGGCGTGTTATCTCAACATTCAGTGTATCTCGCATCTGGGATGCCACAACTTGCATATCGGCACAAATTTGGCTCATATTTGATAATGTTTGTCTAACCTTGGCACGCCATGTACGGTAATTGGAGCGGGATCCGTTGGATTTTCCGTGCGAACGTCTGGACGGATCGCCAGATCGTGAGGACGATCTAGATGCCATGCTCCGATACCAATTGATGCAAATCGAGTTTGGCACGTCGACGAAAGAATACAAATATTTAAACGGTGGATTGTTGGTGGAGAAAATGGAGGGGTTGATGTAATACGCGTTTTGTACACTATGCTTTTGAATGTTTGATGAACGTAAAATTCGCCTCTTTAATAGATATAAATAATGCTGTAGCACAGGAGGCGAATTTTGTTCAGCAAAAACCACAGTCTTTGAATGCTGTGGAGTATTTATACTTGGCAAGTGTACCAAGGTCGAACACAGGGATACAGCTGCTTAATTATAGCTTTTGAATCTTGATTCATGAAGCACATAGTGAGTTAATCTCAATTTCAGGTCCATATGTAATTTATGAAGCACTATGCTAAGTGATGATATGATGCATGTATTTTTATCGGTTTTTATGCAAATTAAAGTGATGCATGGGCAAACAATGCAAAGGAACATGCATGATGAATCAAATGCTACAATTATACCCTAAAATATGAGCAACACAATATAGAATGAGGTTAGAGCCATTTTGAACACACCATTAAAAATCGGTCATGAAATCAAGCAAAACAAGTAGAGTTAGGTCCCATTTTTGACATAAAAATTCACTTAATTTAAAACATTGTCAAATGAGACAAATAAGATGCTAGATTGTAGAGGACAAAACAAGGATCAAAATGACACTAAAATCATGCAATTTGGACCTACGATGCTCAAGTTATGCTAAAAACAGTGCAAGGGCATAATTGTAATAAAAATGCGAGGAAATAAAAGGATAACTATTACATTTAGGTCCCTGGAGGGACCTAAATGTAAATACCAAAAACCGCCTGGGCCCTTGAGTAATTTTTCCATGTGCGTGAGGGCCCTTTTTGTAATTTCTGAAACCATGAGGGCCTCCCTGTAATTTACCCCAGGCGCGCACGTGAGGCACGCGCCTGGAGGACCTATTTGCAATTTCCATTTCTGCCAGGGTCTTCGTTGCAAATAACCCAGGCCTCACGTGTATTGCACGTGAGGACCCAGGCTCGGGTGGCTGGCTGAGGGTCGGACCACGTGGTCGCATCTGATGGTACGGCTAGAGGCTTGGAGGACCCGAGCCTTTAGGTTGGGAGCGAGGCTCGGGCGTCCACGTGGCATCGTCACAGCCGTTCGATTCAGTTGAATCGAACGGCACCTGTAGCTTCGTCTTCATCGCGGGCCACCGGAGGAGGCGGGTCTCCGGCGACCCTCCCTTGGCTCCGCCGTCGCTCAATGGGTCGTCTGAAGGTCTTTGGAGCTAGATGGGCCTCCGGCGAAGATCTGGGAAGCTCCGCGAAGCTCCGAGGCGGATCTGAGGGGGAGATCGATGGAGCTTCACCGGCTGGGAGGAGCTCGAAGGTGCTCCGGCCTGAACTCCGGCCAATGAACCTGCAACTGTTAGAGTAATAGCCGAAGCGTGCTCTTGAGGGTTTTGTGAGTGGAATGGGGTCCCAGGAAGGTGGTTGGAATGGAGGACCAAGGCTCCTTCCCCGCCGGAGCAGAGGAGGAGATGACGGTGGGTGAACGAGGCTGCGGAGAAGGGAAGGTGGTGGTCGAGGGTGTCGCGAGGATGCAGGTGGCGTGGCGAAGCTATTTAGCTGGTCGGAGGATGGTGACGGTATCTGAGGGTGGCGGAATAAAATAGAGAAAAAGATCTCCTCGCCGGAGCGAGGAGTGGGCGGAGGAGAGCAGCTTGGGCTGAGGACCAGGTGGTCCTCGGGTCGTTGCCCGCGAGGCCAGCTGAGGTCCTCGGAGCTCAGGGGTGGTCGGAGAGCCACCGATACGCGGCGGAGATGCCGCGGGTCGACACCGGCAAAAAGCCATGATCGCCTCGACGTTCCGCCCCTCCGCTGTCACCGGAGGGGCGGAGGAAGCTAGGGTTAAAGCCAAAATGGTGGACCCGTGGCTACGGTGGCTGGGGAGGGGATTTTATAGGTGGCGGAGGTCGGAGGTTACGGTGATGGAGGGGCGTTTTGAGTGGGGATTTAATGGCGATGGGAGTGATGGCTGGGCTTGATGGTGGTTGTGCGAGGAAGGCGGGAGAAAGGGCTGCGAGAGGGCGGCGTTACGAGCAGCGGTGGGTGGCTGGGTCGGTGACTAAAAAAGGAAGGGGGCGGCGAGTCGGAGAGGCGTAACGCCTGGGGGAGAGGGGGTTACGGAGGTTGAAGACGAGTTGTGAGCCGTTGGATCGTGCGATCCAACGGCCCGGATACGAGCGCGGGCGGATGGCTGTGATCAGATCTAAAGATCTGATCGCACGGCTGAAGTTAGGGCGCGAGGGAGCGGTCAGGATCAATTGATGGAATAGATCTAACGATGGAAATTGAAGAGGTGACGTGGCAGGCTGAGGATCGTTAGATGGTGAGAGCGATCGGAGGGCTGTGGATCAGGCGCTAGTGAGCGGCTTAGATCAGATCTTGGAGATCAGATCGGGCGGCTGAGAGGAGATGCGGGATGAACGGTGAGGATGGGAGCTGGAATGGTGCGATCCAACGGCCCAGATTGGGCGCCAGGTGGCGGGAAGGAGCGCGGGCCACGTGGGCGGCCCAGAGGGCGCCACGTGGCCCAATCAGAATAATTCAAAAGTAAAAACAAAGAAAAATAGAAAAGAAATAGTTAGACGCCGAATTTGGAAAAAGTCAAAACATGAAAGTTGCTCGTCTCGACGAGATCTACAACTTTCATGTTGGGCAAAAAGCCAAAAGAGGTCATCTGTACAAAAGCTATTTTTGGGGGCATTTTTAAGGGGATAAAAACACCGGTTTTGTGGTTTTGAGTTGTTTTTGTATTTTTTAGCTTTTTAAGGGTCAGTGAATTATAGACAATTATTCTACCTAATTTTTAGGGGTTTTTGAGTGATAAAATATTTACAGAAAAGTAAGGGCAATTAAATACACAATAATTAAGGGTTAATTATACACAATATTGTACAAGATAAAAATAGAGAATTAGAGGTGATTTTTATTGGTTTGTTTAAGCAGGGATTTTAATAAAGACTTTTTAGCATGATGAATACGGGATTCATCATACCCCTATACTTAAACCATGCTCGTCCTCGAGCATGAAGGAGTTAGATTAATTCCTGACAGTGCGTGTGAAAAATTTCAAGGCTTGATCGTTCGAAGACCCTTGACCTAAGTGATCCTAAAATTCTGGGTTTATCCAAGCCTTAGTCAGAAGGAATCCAACTTCTCTGATTATCAGACTCTCTTTTTGTACATATAATATAAGGATATGACATTTAGTGTACTGCATTTCATGAGAGCCGAGTCGAAGCATCACTCAAAGTTCCAATCCCAAAGACTCTCATCTAGACCTAATCCTCATACTAGGGAAGAAGTCTACTCTTGCTTCAGTCAACCATCTCTTTAGTTTGTCAGACTTTGAAATGTAGATGGATGGCCAGATGATGGAGGGACATGGGATTGTGTCTAATTTTCTCACCCTCACATTGGAACAAGGGGCCTCTCGAGTGCCTTTTACTCAACACATGTAAATTATTAATTTGTTGATCAATGTGTCCGTCAAGAGAGTTGGAGTCGTCTGCACTTGTTTTTCTGGGAGTACACCGGGGTGTGTCTTTTCTGAGTATCTAAGATACCTTCGACACCCAGACTTGTATCGCTTACGATGCAGGGCCCTTTTTGTGGTGTCAGCCCGACTCCTTAGTCCTAATTAGTGCTTGGTCCAAGTGGACACTTGAGAATGTTTGGGAGCGCTCGCCATTGGTGGAAGCTCATTTGAATTTTTAACTTTGGATTAAGAGCTTTTCTTTGACATTTCATTTCTTTTGTTGGCTAGCTCCACTGCTTTTACCAAGAGATTGGCGCACACTGATCAACAAGTTCTTTAAGTTTCATCACACCCTGGCACTTTTAGGTAAATATCAAGAGATAGCATATGAATCTTGTTCACATACTGGCTAGGGTTTTTGCTGACACTCAGGTTTTCTGAAGCCTTCATTAACTTTATCCCATCCTCGAATATCATTAGATCAGGTCTAAACTTAAATCCATGGTCCTAGTTCCTCAAGTGATATTTCATCTCAGCTCATCAATCATGCAGTTGTGGAAGTGACTGTGCTGATCATATTTTCTTGAAAATAGAGATTAAGAGTGCAATATAGCACTCAAATCTTTCAAACTAGAGGAGTGTGGATATTTAAGTTATGAAAACCCTAATGACTAAGGCATGTTAACTCAGACTCTCTAGATCCCAGAGATCCAGTGTCCTCAAAAATCCTCAAGCCTTGCGTGAGCGTGAATGTGTCAGGAATACACTAACTCCAAGGATTAGTGACTTTTTTTGTGTGATTTTTATCTTTTGCACATTTTTATAGGTTTTAATAATTTTTTTTAATACAGAAATATTCACAAAAAATAAACCCTCAAATTTTAATTTTTACCGGATTTTACTCAGTTCACTAGTTTACCAAAACCCAGCCCGAAAAATAAAATTTTAAAAAGTTTTAAAAACGCGAGCTAAGGCTAAAGTAATAAACAATAATATACGGTATACCCCCCTATACTTAAAATTTGCTATGTCCTCATAGCACAAGTGCCATGAAGCCAAGGCGCGGTTCAAGTACAGGGAGATATAGCGGAACTGAGGAGGAGGGTCCCCCTATACTTAGGCCAAAATTGGCCTAAGTACAAGAAGACGGGACGAGGGAAGGAAGAGCAGGCAGGTCCCCCCTATACTTAGGCTACAAATAGCCTGAGTAAGGTCTGCGTTTAGGGGGGAGGGGGGGGGTTCTATGATACAAGGGAGAGGGGGTTCGTGAAGAATAGATATACACACACAGAGAGAGAGATAGGGTGAAATATACAGGGGGTGGGTGGGGTGAGTATGTGCAGTGTAGGTGTGAGTGTGTGTGTGGGGGGGGGGGGAATTTTTTTTTTTTTTTTACAAAATGCAATACTGAAAATAAATATGCAGATGCAAGTTTTTTTTTTTTTACAACATGCAATGCAAAATTTGACTGATAAAAATCTTAGAAATCTTCACGGCTTCTTTTGCGGCCTCTTCAGCTGAAGCTCCCGACTTCGCGCCTCCATGACGATCAGGCGTCCCCGATTTTCATGGGCCCTGCCACAAAAGAGAAAAGTTAGAACTCCGAGAAATTAAATCAGCAAAATAATGCAAAGAAATGATGCATGAAATTAGGACCAAGAAATTATTGTATTACAAATCAAAATTCAAAAATTAAGCAAAGCTGTATCCCCGGCAACGGCGCCATTTGATGAACGTAAAATTCGCCTCTTTAATAGATATAAATAATGCTGTAGCACAGGAGGCGAATTTTGTTCAGCAAAAACCACAGTCTTTGAATGCTGTGGAGTATTTATACTTGGCAAGTGTACCAAGGTCGAACACAGGGATACAGCTGCTTAATTATAGCTTTTGAATCTTGATTCATGAAGCACATAGTGAATTAATCTCAATTTCAGGTCCATATGTAATTTATGAAGCACTATGCTAAGTGATGATATGATGCATGTATTTTTATCGGTTTTTATGCAAATTAAAGTGATGCATGGGCAAACAATGCAAAGGAACATGCATGATGAATCAAATGCTACAATTATACCCTAAAATATGAGCAACACAATATAGAATGAGGTTAGAGCCATTTTGAACACACCATTAAAAATCGGTCATGAAATCAAGCAAAACAAGTAGAGTTAGGTCCCATTTTTGACATAAAAATTCACTTAATTTAAAACATTGTCAAATGAGACAAATAAGATGCTAGATTGTAGAGGACAAAACAAGGATCAAAATGACACTAAAATCATGCAATTTGGACCTACGATGCTCAAGTTATGCTAAAAACAGTGCAAGGGCATAATTGTAATAAAAATGCGAGGAAATAAAAGGATAACTATTACATTTAGGTCCCTGGAGGGACCTAAATGTAAATACCAAAAACCGCCTGGGCCCTTGAGTAATTTTTCCATGTGCGTGAGGGCCCTTTTTGTAATTTCTGAAACCATGAGGGCCTCCCTGTAATTTACCCCAGGCGCGCACGTGAGGCACGCGCCAGGAGGACCTATTTGCAATTTCCATTTCTGCCAGGGTCTTCGTTGCAAATAACCCAGGCCTCACGTGTATTGCACGTGAGGACCCAGGCTCGGGTGGCTGGCTGAGGGTCGGGCCACGTGGTCGCATCTGATGGTACGGCTAGAGGCTTGGAGGACCCGAGCCTTTAGGTTGGGAGCGAGGCTCGGGCGTCCACGTGGCATCGTCACAGCCGTTCGATTCAGTTGAATCGAACGGCACCTGTAGCTTCGTCTTCATCGCGGGCCACCGGAGGAGGCGGGGCTCCGGCGACCCTCCCTTGGCTCCGCCGTCGCTCAATGGGTCGTCTGAAGGTCTTTGGAGCTAGATGGGCCTCCGGCGAAGATCTGGGAAGCTCCGCGAAGCTCCGAGGCGGTTCTGAGGGGGAGATCGATGGAGCTTCACCGGCTGGGAGGAGCTCGAAGGTGCTCCGGCCTGAACTCCGGCCAATGAACCTGCAACTGTTAGAGTAATAGCCGAAGCGTGCTCTTGAGGGTTTTGTGAGTGGAATGGGGTCCCAGGAAGGTGGTTGGAATGGAGGACCAAGGCTCCTTCCCCGCTGGAGCAGAGGAGGAGATGACGGTGGGTGAACGAGGCTGCGGAGAAGGGGAAGGTGGTGGTCGAGGGTGTCGCGAGGATGCAGGTGGCGTAGCGAAGCTATTTAGCTGGTCGGAGGATGGTGACGGTATCTGAGGGTGGCGGAATAAAATAGAGAAAAAGATCTCCTCGCCGGAGCGAGGAGTGGGCGGAGGAGAGCAGCTTGGGCTGAGGACCAGGTGGTCCTCGGGTCGTTGCCCGCGAGGCCAGTTGAGGTCCTCGGAGCTCAGGGGTGGTCGGAGAGCCACCGATACGCAGCGGAGATGCCGCGGGTCGACACCGGCAAAAAGCCATGATCGCCTCGACGTTCCGCCCCTCCGCTGTCACCGGAGGGGCGGAGGAAGCTAGGGTTAAAGCCAAAATGGTGGACCCGTGGCTACGGTGGCTGGGGAGGGGATTTTATAGGTGGCGGAGGTCGGAGGTTACGGTGATGGAGGGGCGTTTTGAGTGGGGATTTAATGGCGATGGGAGTGATGGCTGGGCTTGATGGTGGTTGTGCGAGGAAGGCGGGAGAAAGGGCTGCGAGAGGGCGGCGTTACGAGCAGCGGTGGGTGGTTGGGTCGGTGACTAAAAAAGGAAGGGGGCGGCGAGTCGGAGAGGCGTAACGCCTGGGGGAGAGGGGGTTACGGAGGTTGAAGACGAGTTGTGAGCCGTTGGATCGTGCGATCCAACGGCCCGGATACGAGCGCGGGCGGATGGCTGTGATCAGATCTAAAGATCTGATCGCACGGGTGAAGTTAGGGCGCGAGGGAGCGGTCAGGATCAATTGATGGAATAGATCTAACGATGGAAATTGAAGAGGTGACGTGGCAGGCTGAGGATCGTTAGATGGTGAGAGCGATCGGAGGGCTGTGGATCAGGCGCTAGTGAGCGGCTTTAATCAGATCTTGGAGATCAGATCGGGCGGCTGAGAGGAGATGCGGGATGAACGGTGAGGATGGGAGCTGGAATGGTGCGATCCAACGGCCCAGATTAGGCGCCAGGTGGCGGGAAGGAGAGCGGGCCACGTGGGCGGCCCAGAGGGCGCCACGTGGCCCAATCAGAATAATTCAAAAGTAAAAACAAAGAAAAATAGAAAAGAAATAGTTAGAGGCCGAATTTGGAAAAAGTCAAAACATGAAAGTTGCTCGTCTCGACGAGATCTACAACTTTCATGTTGGGCAAAAAGCCAAAAGAGGTCATCTATACAAAAGCTATTTTTGGGGGCATTTTTAAGGGGATAAAAACACCGGTTTTGTGGTTTTGAGTTGTTTTTGTATTTTTTAGCTTTTTAAGGGTCAGTGAATTATAGACAATTATTCTACCTAATTTTTAGGGGTTTTTGAGTGATAAAATATTTACAGAAAAGTAAGGGCAATTAAATACACAATAATTAAGGGTTAATTATACACAATATTGTACAAGATAAAAATAGAGAATTAGAGGTGATTTTTATTGGTTTGTTTAAGCAGGGATTTTAATAAGGACTTTTTAGCATGATGAATACGGGATTCATCAATGTTATCAAGTGCTATTTCAAAGAAATGTTGGATTGATAGCATTCACACTTTACGGATACCATAGTCAATAGATTCGCCTTATTGTAATGATTTCATTGAAACTTGTTGTGTTTATATCAGAGACCATCTTGTATAAAAATGGACTTCAAAAAGGTTCTCTGAATTGTGTAGCACATCAAAACATAGTACCACATCTAGTAATCTGGAATTTTGGTATTACCTTATAAGTAGTAGAAGCCACTACTAGCATAGTGCCCATAATGTTTTAGATGTATACTCATTAGCCCATAATCACATCATTAAGACTAATTAAGCATGATTAATGCTAATTACCCGTCATTAGTGATAACTAAGTGTCATTAGCAAAAGTAGGACACATGGAGAGGAAATCATGGGACACGTGTCGTTATATAGTCAGGACAAGTGTCAAAACTCATTAGTGCCATGTGTCATCATCCTAAGATTAACACGTGTCATGGTGTACCCTCTTGCTTGGGCAACAAGTTATCTCGTGTAGAAGCCAAACCTCTTGCATGGCAACAAGTTATCTCGTGGATAAGCCAAACCTTACTTGGGTAATAAGTCATCTCGTGGATAAGCCAAACCTCTTGCTTGGGCAACAAGTTATCTCATGGATAAGCCAAACCTATTTCTTGGGCAACAAGTTTTCTCATGAATAAGACATGTGGCGTGTTAAATGGTTGGCAAGTGTTGCCATGTGTCGTCATACATGGAAGAGAGGCAACATGTGGCTTAGAGGCCCCCTTACGTGTTGACACATGCCACACATGTAAAGGGGGTGGAGCCCTATATATACCCAAAACCTCCCCATTCTATTTCATTCATTCCACACCCCTCTCACCACCCTATAGCCACAAGGCCGACCCTAGAGCCACAAGGCCGTCACAAGGCCGTCGCGGTTGCTGGAGGAGCACGATAGGAGTACGGCGAAGCTCTGTCAGTGACCAAGAGCGCATTAAAAACCGTAACGAAGTTCTGTCCGCATCAAGCCGTAGTACTCAAATCTAAGACGGCTATAGAGGAGGTTTTTGACTAAAGAAACGTTTTCGACCCAAGTTAGACAACAATCAGGTGAGAGATTCTCAAGCGCTATTTTAAAGCACTAGTCTTTAGCTTTTATGCATGGTTTTAAATAGCAAATATGAAATCGTGTTTTCTAAAGCTTTTACGCATGAATTACAAGTACCATACAGTTGATATGAAATCAGGGCTTTAGAACGTATTTCAGACGTCGTTTCAGGTGTTTTATCATGATAGCACGTTTTTAATCATTTCGTTCTTTGTGGAATACGAATCGTAAGTTTCACTACCTAGATTCAAGCTTTTTATATAAGAAATATGTTGTGTGCAGTTACTATGCAATATGAATCGGATTTCAAGTTCTTAATGATTTTAGTTGTCAGAATATGCATGCTATGTCAAGATTGTTTTATGTTCATGATTTAGCTGTTATGAGCTTGAATTAGCAAAAGTACGGTTTATTAGTGATAAGAAAAGAATCAGAATCAGAAGATAAGCACCACAGTAGCTCTTTTATACAAATCATGAACTAGCCATTAGATATGGTGATGTCATTAGATATGACCATGAAACCGCCATTAGATATGGCAAACCATTATCAAGAGGACTTTGGGTCCGCATTCTGTATACATATAGGCTTTGGGTCGTATGCAGGGTGTTTTTGGTCTTTGGGACCGTCTGCGCGTATGACTTAGCTTTGTTTCAGCGTTCATGAGTCAATAAATTAGCCACAGTGGTGATTAGTACAAACAGCTTGATAGTGATGATTATGTTTCAGTTTATCTGCTTTGGAAGTGATTTCAGCGTTAAATTTGTAAAACTAGCATGTTGTTATATGTAATTTCTTTCACAAAGTCTCTTTCAAGCTATTTCACAGTATTCAGCATAAATTCTTGTCATGATGCTCATATTTCAGATTTTAGCTATATGTAAAAAGCTTGAGATCCTTTCACTGGGTCTAAGCTCATCAATGGGTTTAGACTCATCCCTTTATATTATAATTATGTAGAGATCAGCAGAATCACGAATAGCAGGGGAAAGGACCACTGATACACTTGGAGGAGGTGTCTTTTGCTTTTCGTTGTTTTTGTACTGACTGTGTTATTTTGTAAGAAGTTGTAATAGATAGAACTTGTGTAATACACTTCTTGGTGTTGTGAACTTCAAATACAAAGGTTTTATGTTTTATGAGATTGCCACATGTTTACTTGAGGAAAAAGAAGAAGAAAGATCTCTGTCGCGGTATGTTCCGGTTAGCGGGACGGGTCGTGACAACTTGTGGTATCAGAGCAATGGTTTTAGGACCTTGAGCAAGAATTATATTAAGAGTTGACCTATAAGTATTGGAAGATATTTTAGTTATCATAATTTGATTTGAACTTAGAAGAAAATTTATGTTATAGTCTTGAGGATGTCTAGAATCATTACTGGAGGATTTATGTTGATGAAGGATCTAACTGATGTTTTATTTTTTATAGGAAACAATGGCAGCAGAGCAGCCACCTTTGACCACACAAGGCCCTAGTCATGAGAATGATAACAATAATAACGTGTACGACACGTTGACCTTGATAGCTCAAACACTAGGAGGCATGGCTGTCCACTCAGTTAAAAGACATGAATTTGAGCACCAGTTACCATTTGAACATGTAAAGAAGTTGGGAGAGAACTATTTGTAGGAGACAGTGACCCAAAGAAAAATAGAAGACTAAACAGAGTGACTGTCTACAATAAATATCGTTCGCCCAGAATAGATGACTTATTTGATCAATTGCAAGGGATTTCTGTGTTTTCAAAGATAGATTTGAGATCAGGGTATCATCAACTAAAAAAAATTAGAGTCGAAGATGTACCTAAGACTGCCTTTAGAACTCGTTATGGACATTACGAATTCCTGGTAATGCATTTTGGATTGACAAATGCCCCAGCTGCCTTTATGGACTTGATGAATAAGGTTTTCCATCCATATCTGGACAAGTTCGTGATCGTATTTATTGATGATATTCTAGTATATTCTAAAACAGAAGAAGAACATAGAGAACACTTGAGAATTGTACTTCAAACTCTGAAGGAACACCGATTATATGCAAAGTTTGATAAATGTGAGTTTTGGTTGAGGAATGTTGCATTTCTAGGCCATGTCATATCTGGAGAAGGAATAACAGTAGATCCGTCAAAGATAGAAGAGGTTCTTAGATGGGAACGACCGATAAATGCATCTGAAATCCGAAGTTTCCTTGGATTAGCTGGGTATTATCGAAGATTTGTTGAAAACTTCTCTCGAATTGACGCACCGTTGACAAGATTAACTAGGAAGAATGTGAAGTATAATTGGGATGAAGAATGCGAGAAGAGTTTTAAGGAACTCAAGAGTCGCCTCACCTCAGCACCTATACTCAGCCTTCTATCAGGGAAAGGTAATTATGTAATCTATAGCGATGCCTCAAGACAAGGGTTGGGATGCGTCTTAATGCAGAATGATAAAGTGATTGCTTATGCTTCTAGACAACTAAAACAATATGAGTTAAATTATCCAACTCATGACCTTGAGTTAGCAGCTATAGTATTTGCCTTAAAGATCTGGAGGCACTACCTATATGGAGAAACTTGTCGAATCTTTACGGATCACAAGAGTTTGAAATATATTTTCTCTCAGAAAGAGTTGAATTTAAGGCAAAGAAGATGGTTAGAGCTAATCAAAGATTATGATTGTTCCATAGAATATCACCGGGGGAAAGCCAATGTCGTAGCTGATGCTCTTAGTAGAAAGTCTAATGGTCAGCTATCTCACTTAAAAGAAGAATATTACCAGTTGAAAGAGTTACGTACAAAGTTAACCATAAATAGCTCTGGAGCCTTATTAGCATCATTACAAGTGAGACCCGTATTATATTATAAAATTAAGGAGACACAAGTTCATGATTCTGAAATCATTAGAATAATTGAAAAGATTAAGGGAGGAGATGAAGCCGGGAATACAATAGATTGTCAAGGGGTCTTATTCTTTAAAGGAAGATTGTGTGTTCCGAGGGAACCTGATATAAAGACTGAGATTTTGGAGGAAGCACATAACTCCATGTATACTATGCACCCAGGAAGTACTAAGATGTATAGAACACTTAAGAGCTACTATTGGTGGTATGGCATGAAGAGAGAGATTGCAAAATATGTTTCTAGATGTCCGATATGCCAACAAACAAAATCGGAGCGTTTGAGACATGCGGGAACATTACAGCCACTTCCAATACCAGAATGGAAACGGAGAACACATCACTATGGATTTTGTTACAGGATTTTTAAGGACCCATCGAGGTCACGATGCAATATGAGTCATAGTGGACAGATTAACTAAGTCTGCACATTTCTTAGCCATTAATATGGCATACAGTCTATACCGTTTGGGAAAAATCTTTGTTAATGCGATAGTTAGCCGTCGTGGGGCTCCTGTATCAATTGTTTCTGATAGAGATCCACGATTTACTTCTAAGCTATGGCTAAGCTTACATAAAGCTATGGGAAAAAATATTAGCATTTAATACAGCCTTTTATCCTCAAACAGATGGTCAATCAGAACGGACTATCCAGACTCTAGAAGACATGCTTAGAGCTTGTGCACTGAGCTTTAAAGAAAGCTAGGATGAACATCTCTCACTTATAGAGTTTGCATACAATAACAGCTATCATACTAGTATTGGGATGGCACCTTATGAAGCCTTGTATGGTAGACCATGCAGAACACCTATTTGTTGGAGTGAAGTTGGAGAAAGGAAATTGGTTCAACCTAAATTAATACAAAGCACAATAGAAAAAGTTGAGGAAATCATGAGATGCTTGAAGGCAGCGCAAAGCAGACAGAAAAATTATGCAGATAAGCAAAGGAGAGACTTAGAATTCCAAGTAGGAGACCATGTGTTTCTAAAAGTATCTCCATGGAAAGGCCTAATCAGATTCGAGAAGAAATAGAAACTAAGCCCAAGATACATTGGTCCTTACGAGATCACAGAGAGAATCGGAAGTGTGGCATATCGTCTTCGACTTCCATCTGAACTAGCAAGGATACATGATGTCTTTCATATCTCCACACTTCAGAAGTTTATTACAGATCCAACCAATATGATACAACCCCAAGATATTCAATTGAAGGAAGTTCTGTCATACAAGGAGGTTCCTGTGGAAAATCTAGATTATAAAGTACAAGAGCTTCGTACAAAGAAGATTCCTTTAGTTAAAGTTTTATGGAGGAGTCATGCAATAGAAGAAGCTACATGGGAACGAGAGGAAGAAATGAGATCTCAATATCCCCACTTATTTCCAAGCTAGCAAAGGTACTTAAATTTCGAGGACGAAATTTATTGCAAGTAGGGGAGAATAGTAATACGCGTTTTGTACACTATACTTTTGAATGTTATCAAGTGCTATTTCAAAGAAATATTGGATTGATAGCATTCACACTTTACGGATACCATAGTCAATAGATTCGCCTTATTGTAATGATTTCATTGAAACTTGTTGTGTTTATATCAGAGACCATCTTGTATAAAAATGGACTTCAAAAAGGTTATCTGAATTGTGTAGCACATCAAAACATAGTACCACATCTAGTAATCTGGAATTTTGGTATTACCTTATAAGTAGTAGAAGCCACTACTAGCATAGTGTCCATAATGTTTTAGATGTATACTCAATAGCCCATAATCACATCATTAAGACTAATTACAAATGATTAATGCTAATTACCCGTCATTAGTGATAATTAAGTGTCATTAGCAAAAGTAGTACACATGGAGAGGAAATCATGGGACATGTGTCGTTATATAGTCAGGACAAGTGTCAAAAACTCATTAGTGCCATGTGTCATCATCCTAAGACTAACACGTGTCATGGTGTAGCCTCTTGCTTGGGCAACAAGTTATCTCGTGTAGAAGCCAAACCTCTTGCTTGGGCAACAAGTTATCTCGTGGATAAGCCAAACCTTACTTGGGTAATAAGTTATCTCGTGGATAAGCCAAACCTCTTGCTTGGGCAACAAGTTATCTCATGGATAAGCCAAACCTATTTTTGGGCAACAAGTTTTCTCATGAATAAGACATGTGGCGTGTTAAATGATTGGCAAGTGTTGCCATGTGTCGTCATATATGGAAGAGAGGCAACATGTGGCTTAGAGACTCCCTTACGTGTTGACACATGTCACACATGTAAAGGGGGTGGAGCCCTATATATACCCAAGACCTCCCCATTCTATTTCATTCATTCCACACCCCTCTCACCACCCTATAGCCACAAGGCCGACCCTAGAGCCACAAGGCCGCCACAAGGCCGTCGCGGTTGCTGGAGGAGCACGATAGGAGTACGGCGAAGCTCTGTCAGTGACCAAGAGCGCATTAAAAGCCGTAACGAAGTTCTGTCCGCATCAAGCCGTAGTACTCAAATCTAAGACGGCTATAGAGGAGGTTTTCACTAAAGAAACGTTTTCGACCAAAGTTAGACAACAATCAGGTGAGGGATTCTCAAGCGCTATTTTAAAGCACTAGTCTTTAGCTTTTATGCATGGTTTTGAATAGCAAGTATGAAATCGTGTTTTCTAAAGCTTTTACGCATGAATTACAAGTAACATACAGTTGATATGAAATCAGGGCTTTAGAACGTATTTCAGACATCGTTTCAGGTGTTTTATCATGATAGCACGTTTTTAAGCATTTCGTTCTTTGTGGAATACGAATCGTAAGTTTCACTACCTAGATTCAAGCTTTTTATATAAGAAATATGTTGTGTGCAGTTACTATGCAATATGAATCGGATTTCAAGTTCTTAATGATTTTAGTTGTCAGAATATGCATGCTATGTCAAGATTGTTTTATGTTCATGATTTAGCTGTTATGAGCTTGAATTAGCAAAAGTACGGTTTATTAGTGATAAGAAAAGAATCAAAATCAGAAGATAAGCACCACAGTAGCTCTTTTATACAAATCATGAACTAGCCATTAGATATGGTGATGTCATTAGATATGACCCTGAAACCGCCATTAGATATGGCAAACCATTAGATATGGTATCAAGAGGACTTTGGGTCCGCATTCTGTATACATATAGGCTTTGGGTCGTATGCAGGGTGTTTTTGGTCTTTAAGACCGTCTGCGCGTATGACTTAGCTTTGTTTCAGCGTTCATGAGTCAATAAATTAGCCACAGTGGTGATTAGTACAAACAGCTTGATAGTGATGATTATGTTTCAGTTTATCTGCTTTGGAAGTGATTTCAGCGTTAAATTTGTAAAACTAGCATGTTGTTATATGTAATTTCTTTCACAAAGTCTCTTTCAAGCTATTTCACAGTATTTAGCATAAATTCTTGTCATGATGCTCATATTTCAGATTTTAGCTATATGTAAAAAGCTTGAGATCCTTTCACTGGGTCTAAGCTCATAAATGGGTTTAGACTCATCCCTTTATATTATAATTATGTACAGATCAGCAGAATCACGAATAGAAGGGGAAAGGACCACTGATACACTTGGAGGAGGTGTCTTTTGCTTTTCGTTGTTTTTGTACTGACTGTGTTATTTTGTAAGAAGTTGTAATAGATAGAACTTGTGTAATACACTTCTTGGTGTTGTGAACTTCAAATACAAAGGTTTTATGTTTTATGAGATTGCCACATGTTTACTTGAGGAAAAAGAAGAAGAAAGATCTCTGTCGCGGCACGTTCCGGTTAGCGGGACGGGTCGTGACAGTTGAGGAGAAGAACACGCCTGTTGCGCGAGGTTGAATGAGAAAGAACGCGTAGACCGCGAGGAGAGAGAGAGAGATAAAGAGAGAGAATAAATCTCAATTTGATAACATACTGAACTGTCCCTTACAATAGGCTACCAACCTCTTTATATAGTAGAGGTGGAATTACAAAAATAGAAGCAAATCAAATTTAAAATCCCACTCGATCCTAACTGATTTGAATTAAAATTCAAATCGACCTCTATCCTAATTTAACTCTAATTCAAATTCGAAAATCAAATTTAAACTAACTAATTAATTTCGAGATCACACAGGATCCCCTTACTTAACTAAAATGCGACAAATAAAATAAACGTAAATAAAATTGACGGATAATTTTAAATAATTATTCGACCATATACTTCGGGTTCACGCTGCATCAACATTTCGTTGGACCCGTCTATGGTGGAAGCTTTGATTTGCGTCCAAGATTGGTTATGTTATGTGGATCAGGAACATCAAACAAAGAAGCTGATTACAATGAGTATTTGTTCAGATATGTTGAGTTTTATTATTAGTTGAGTAATTCTTTTATTATAATTGAATTTCAATTATTCACGGTCTTTTTCTAATTTCAATTGTTCGTCCAGATGAATAATAATAAAGTATTTATCGATTTATTATTGATTGACGTCGCAACGAAATGTTCATTTCATGCATATCTAAGTTTCACATACTGTTTAATATCTATTTATACAACTAACGAGTATTTTTATTTCAGGTTGGGTGACAGTGTCGGAACTGCACTTGCCACTACAATTGGCCGATCTTTTTTCCACGAGATCGATTTTTATATTTGAAGCACTTGTAGTGCTTAACTTTTTTTCATTCACTACTACATTTTCTATCTGGGTTTTAAGGATTTTGATTATATGGACTATAGTGATGTTATCTTCTTGTCTTAGGTTTATGCCTGTAATATGGAAATGTGGTTCAAAAGTATACGTTGGGTTTGGATTATCGAGTTTCTTTTCATTAGTCTAATTAGTTCCAGAATCTAAGTACAGAAAATTTGCAGGAGCAATTTGCTTTCGTGTCCAATTATTTGATTCCGATTTGCAAGTATTTGTAAACCTCGATTTGAACAAGTGCATGTTCATCTGTATGAGTTGAATTTAAAAGGATCTCAGATTTTGATATTGAATTTTTTTCTCCAATTATTACAAACATCTTATATTTGAAATCCCCACAGTGACGTTTTGAAAAGAGAGCCTTCAATCATGAATGGGTAATGGATAGCAACTTTAAAGTGGGCCAAGCCTGGCCCGAACCCGAACCCACTCCTGCAGGCCTTGGGTCGAGACCGGGTCATCGAGTTACTAAAAATCATGGGCCTCGACCCGGCCCACGGCCCGAGAAAACTTGGCGGGCTCGGGCTGGGTTTTTTCGGGTTGGGTCAGGTTGAGCACAATGCTCCACCCTATTTCTCCAAACTTTCTTGGATTTTCTTGTTAAAAAATAAGTCTGAAGTCAGTCCTGTCATTAAATCATTCCTTATTGAAATAAAGAATATTTTTTTGCTCATGTGAAGTTTTCGTTCTGATAATGCCCTGGAGTTCTCCACTTTACACCTGTCTGATTTCCTCAGGTCTCTTAGTATTGTTCACCAGACTTCTTGTGCGTACACATCACAACAGAACGGTGTTGTTGAACTCAAACACCTCATTTTTTCATATCACAAGGACTCTTTTTATTCAGAGTCGAGCTCCTCATTCGTTATGGGGTGATGCGGTCCTCATTGCATGCTACTTAGTGAACCGCATGTCTTCCACGGTTCTTGGAGAAAAGGTTCCTTTCTCAATTGTGTTTACAGATAAGACCTATTCTCTCTTACTCCAAGGGTCTTTGGGTATATGACCTTTGTCCACAATTTTACTGTCGGTCATAACAAACTCTCTCCAAGAGCTGTCAAATGTGTGTTTGTTGGCTATTCTCGTACCCAAAAAGGGTATGAATGTTTCGATCATGTTTGAAGAAAGTATTATCTGAATGTTGATGTCATATTTTTTAAGTCTCATGTATTTTTCTCCTACAGGTGACATGTTGTCTACCTCTGATTCTAGCAAAGATGTTTTTGTTCCACCACCTCCTTTGCTTCCGACACCACCTGCTCAGGTTGAGCCACAGTTACCTCCACCTCCACCACCACCACCACCGTCTACCCTGGCACAGTTTCTATCACGTTTTTACATTCGCAGGTCCTCTACTCTACCATCTTCTCATGCGCCTTCCCCATCACCCAGCATGCGTCAGGTATGTGTTGAACACATTATTTCTACTGATGGCACCGATGACATGCCTGTACCATAGGACATTGTCCAAGAGGAGTCGATACCTTCGTTAGAGAACAGAGAGGACGATGATCTTGATGTGCAAATTGCCTTGCGGAAGCCACGTCGTACATGTGCCACTTATCCTCTAGCTGCTCATGTTTCCTTGGATCATCTTTCATAGGAGTACAGGGGGTTTGTAGTGGGACTCTCGGTTGCCACTATCCCACGAACATATCAAGAGGCAGTACATGATAGTAACAAGCGACTTGCCATGGAGGAAATGGCAGCTTTACAGTCGTGTGGTACCTGGAGCATTGTTCCTACTCCTCCAGGTGAGTCTGTTGTGAGGTGCAAATGGATCTTTACGGCGAAGCAACGAGCAGATGGCAGTGTGAATCGCTACAAGGTGAGGCTCGTAGCGCGAGGGTTCACCCAAACATATGGGGTGGACTACCAGGATACCTTCTCACCGGTGGCTAGACATTCGACCTTGTGCATTCTTCTATTAGTTGTAGTGACTTAGGACTAGCTGCTTTACCAACTTGATGTGAAGAATGCTTTTCTATATGAAGATCTACAGGAGGAGGTGTACATGCAGCAACTACCAGGGTTTGCTACTGAGGAGGAGTTTCAAAAGGTGTGCACGCTCCATAAAGTGATTTATGGCATGAAGTAGAGTCCGAGAACTTGGTACCGGAAGCTCTCAAAGTTCATAGAGCACCAGGGGTTTGTGCGGTCCATTGCAGCTCATTCACTTTTTGTTCAGAGGTAACATAGAAGTACAGTTGTCATTCTAGTTTACGTTGACATAATTGTCATGGATGATGATGAGCAGAGTATTCAGGCTACTAAGGAGTTCCTAGGGGAGCAGTTTGTGACTAAGGATCTTGACGGTCTACGTTACTTCCTCATATTAGAGTTCGTCAGGAACAAGTGTGGTCTTGTAATGACCCAAAGAAAGTTTGTGACTGGTCTTCTACTACAAACAGGTATGACAAGGTGCAAGCATGCTACTACAACCCTATGGATCCGAGCATGAGATTATATTATGATGACACTGAGATAGATAAGAGGAGATACAGGAAGCTTGTTGGGAAGCTCCTTTGTGATATTGTCACAAGGCCAGACATATCATTTGATGTGAGCAAGGTGAGCCAGTTAATGGAGCAGCCCAGGCAGGCACATATGGATGATGTCCATATGATTCTAAGATATTTGAAGACTTTAACAGGTACTGGCCTTATATTCAGCAGAGGCGCATCTCTTGAGGTGAGAGCTTGTGCAGATGCAGATTATGCATGATGCCCTAGATACAGGAAGCCTACATCTTACTTTACAGTTTTTATTGGAAGTTCACTCGTCTCATGGAAGAGCAAGAAGCAGACATTGGTTGTTAGATCCAGTGCAGAGTCTGAGTACAGAACCATGGCTAAAGGGAGCACAGAGATGATGTGGGTTAGATCAATCTTGTCTAATCTTGCAGTTGAGATACCTCTTCCCATGCAGCTTCTATGCGACAATCAAGCAGCTCTATTTATTGCCAATAATCCTACAATTCATGAGCGAACCAAGCATATAGAAGTGGATTGCCACTATACCAGAGACATGATCTAGAAGACTCATATCTACCTCCCATGTCACTACTGGAGATCGGACTGCAGATATACTCATCAAAGCACTTGTTAGAAGCCATTTTGAAGATGATGTTCCAAGCTGAGCAAGATAGACATATATGCCCCATCTTAACAGGGAGTGTTGAGATATCTGTGTCTCTTGGTGTTCATTTCTTATTTCTATTTCTTCTTTGTACCTCTTATGTAATTTACACAAGGCTTTTCTCCTATATAAGAGAGCCCTAGGACTCTATGAATGCAAGCGATTCTATTCCTTCCACAAGAGGATGTATAGAAGAATCACATGAATCAGAAGGGAATGAAGCCAAAGAATCAACCTTTTCATGCGAAAAATATGGAGATGGGTTCAAAACAAAGCCGAGGACAAATGCAAAAGTGGACAAAGAAAAACATAAGAAATGGATTTGAATCTCAAAGAGATCATACAAATGGATTTTAATCTCACAGATGCACACATCTCCAAAGTCTGACATGCGAAAAGAAACATCCATCATTCATCACAACCCATTGTAAGTACACAAACCAAAAAAACTAACAAATGCACTCTCATCCAATAGATTCTTCCTCCGGAATAGCGTATATCACCCACAAAAAGGGCAAAAAACCATCAAACAAACAAATCCCAAGACAGAAACTGATGGAGAAAAAACGACCACAACAAATACGAATAGTACCGTCTCTTACGAAATCGAAAAAGAGGAAACCTGAAGGTGGGAGGAGATTGGAATTAGGGTTTACGATGTGGAAACGGACATTGGGATGATGGATGGAGGACGCATCGAGGCTGCTTGAGGATGAACATGAAGGAGAAGTGGGAGGAACCAAGGAAGCCCTAGCCGTAGAAATCAGACGCATGTGCGACGGTGGAGGGCTGGTTTCTTTCAAACGGGTACCTGAGAAACCAGTGGATTTTTCTATTTAGTGGCATTAAAAAAGGAAGTTGGATTCTGAAAGCAATCCAATCACATGCAAATATCTCAACAAGGACTAAGGAACACCTCTTTCTTACCCTTAATGCCTGCTTAATTACGTCATTTTTAAAATTAACATGCACTCCCCTTCGTTCCATACCAATGTCGTGTACTCCAAAAACAGAAAACATATGTTTCAAATCGATTGGAATTTTAAATAGAGCAAGAATCAAAGGAGAATCCCAAACATATATTTTATGTGAAAGATACATTCATATAGCATCTCACAATTTCATATGACCAGATAACAGTATATTTAACGTAGCTTGCAGAACGATTTAACCATAGAACATATGGCATGCAACTATGCTGTGGAAAACATGTGCCAACTCTGTCGTCACAAAAAGGTTAAAAAAAATAGTTCCAGAAAATAAACAAGATGTCAAAGCTATGTATGTAACAGATAAAACTAGTGATTCAATCGTAAAGACTGTGAGGTATAGCATTGGTGAAGCTTATACTTGCTTTTTCTAAAGAGAGAAGGGTGAGTTCCCGAGATGGGACTCACCACAAAAATAAAATTAATAATAAAACACACAGATCATACAGAAGTCCATGCCGAAGTCTAAAGGATCTGCATCATGTGGGAGTAATCCGCGACATTAAGATGAACAGTCTTGCCACTGGAGGTTGATGCAGGCAACGCATATTCCACATCATAGGCATCCTCATAGTCATTATTGGTGTGATAAGAAGGTGCGTCAAACTTCTGCCAGCATCATTCAGACAGGTGGTTCCACCGACCACAGTGAGTGTATGGAGTAGTAGAGTCTTGCCCACGACTATGTCCAAAGTCGCGACCTCATCCAGATTCTCATCCATGGCCATGACTTGGATCACAACTACGTCCTCCTCGAAAGACATATCTGCCTCCTCGCCCATATGAGGTGATGTGTGCAAAGTTCTCTGTTGAAGGTAAGACGGGAGGCCAGGCGAGTTCCTCATGTCGGCCAAAGATGGCATTCATCGTTAGCAGTGTGTCTGATATACGAAATTGCTCCTAAGTTGTCTGGTATCTAGAATGCAGGCCATCAAGAAAGCGGTATACCTGCCAGTCAGAACGCTCTTGTATCTATTTGGTGCAATATGATGGTTGGAATAATGCAAGTTCCTCATACAAGCTGGAGAGAAACTTCTAGTACTTGATGAGGGTGGAATTACCCTGAGATGTTGCCCAGATTCGCCTTTAAATATTTGCAATGTGTGACTTCGTCTTCTTCTGGGAGTATGTTTGCTCGAGATCATCCCACATTCCTTTGGTTGTATTTTTGTAAAGGAGACTTGAGGCAATGTGAGCCTCAACACTGTGGGTCATCCAATTGATAATCAAGTAGTTGTATGTCTGCTAGTTGTCGGACTCTTTGTCATTTTCATCTAAAGGATCGAATACCATAAAAGATCGAGACCAAAGCACGCAATTTTTTATGCCCTTGAGTTTGATAGTAGTGCCTTATGCCATAACATTCAAGAACAATTGCTTTGTCTCGATAGAAAAAGATGCCATGGTGGTCTTAGAAAAGAAAGGAGATCTTGTGCTTGACTTAAGAATGCATACAAGGGCTAAGAAGTGCCCTAGAACTCACTTTTAGACATGATAGTGGTCTGAAAAATTGCTTTTATAGCAAATCAGGAGGTTTTCAACGCTCTTCGGACACCAAATATGGTATCCAGGGGTTGTGCACAGCAGGTCGGAAGTCTAGGAGGACTAGTGGGTGGTACCGACAGCGCTGGAGGTGTAGCAAGGGCTGCTGCAGAGGGCTGCAGGCGAGGCGGTACCGCCGCTGTAGGAGGCATGGCTGGAGCTGCTGGAGCCTCGAGCGGCGCTTTAGGTGACGCTGGAGGTGGCGACTGGTGTCGTTGGGGGCTCAGACTGCCTTGTGCGGGACCCCTTGATGAGAGAAGGGTATGTACAAGGAGAGAGTGCTGGTGATGGCAGCAGGTTTTGGGTATTATGCTCCGATCTAGGATCGTCGCTCTAATACCAAATGGTGAAGAGAAACGAATGAGAGGTTTATTCCAAAGGCTAGGATCTCTTATAGAGAGAGAAAACCCTATAGAGTACAAGAGGAAAAATACATAAATACCGCCGAAGGATTACGGAACCCGAGGGTTACAAACATAAATGTAAATTTAATAACTCTAACATTTTCTATATAGAAACATGTCGATATTTTTGCAACATCTTTTTCCTATTCTTTATTTCTCCACAATGCATTTAATGTAGTTTGTGTTGCATTTTCTTGGACGGTTCCACTTGCCAGTCCAATTCATTGTCCTCCGACAAAAAGATCCATGGTACCATTCTTGAACACCACTAGATCCAGCGGAGTCATGGTCACTAAAATCAAGCCATCCCTACATTGTGTATGTACCTGCTCGACAAAATTCCTCCATCTCTTCAAGTGATCTTTTTTCCAAA
Organism: Ottelia alismoides; assembly: GCA_037367405.1. Taxonomy (NCBI): domain Eukaryota; kingdom Viridiplantae; phylum Streptophyta; class Magnoliopsida; order Alismatales; family Hydrocharitaceae; genus Ottelia; species Ottelia alismoides. The sequence goes on along the minus strand of JAZKJV010009748.1, from coordinate 1,771,102 downwards.
TCTTTCTTCATCGAGTATGACTTAATTTCACTTTTTACTTTGATTGGTGCATACAGGCAATCACTTTCATTCTTGTTGTTTTTTTGTCGAATGTTCCTTCAATCTTGCAATTTTACATGTAATGATTTTCTTACAAAAGTTATAGTCGGTGTATTCCTAGCCTTTCTTTTTTGTTCTCCCTCCAATTGGATCTCCACACAATCTTCCAACAAGTATCATATCTATCTTGCGCTCCATCTTGTCCTTTTTCGTATTAGGTGCCAATTCTGAATTCGAAGATAATATCAAGAATCACAAATCAAAACTACATGAAAGAAAATAAACTTGAAAAGATGAAGTGAGCTATGATTAATGTTTGTGTTTCTACCGCCTCAAGATTCAAAACAACACTTGTAAACTAATAATTTTACAAGAATATGATTAATCTTTCAGTTTTGTAACATTATAAGCAATAATGTGATAAGTTATAACATGCATAAATTAACTCTTTGTATTAATAAAAGAAAAGAAAAAACAATGAAAAGGGTTACATCATATCACGTTTGCCATGAATTACACGGTGCCCTACAATGCCTCATTACGTTTATAGGATGAAACCCCTCCCCCCCCCCAAAAAAAAAGGCCTTGTTCCTCGCATACCAAATGGATCACACCAACGCGATCAGGTATGAGTTGGCTTCGTGTCCGAACCTGCAGATCGAACGGAGATCCCTCCAGATGGCAGCGCAATCGCTCTGTGCCAGCCATGAGATGTTAGCACGTCTCCAGACCTCCTCGGAAAGCGGGAAAGAGAAGAACAAATGGTATGCATCCTAACTTAACCCACCGCATCTACTGCATGCAATATCCTCCACCCCCGGAATCCACCCCCGACGAACCTTTGTAAGTAGCCTTCCAAGCCTGAATAGCCATAAGAAAACCTTGATTCTGTTGGGAATCTTATAAGGCCATATCAAATCCGTGTCCAAATGAATCTCCTCCTGCACCTCCTCCTCGTCCTCCAGCAGAAAGCGATGTACCTTTCGCATCGTGAGCCTCCCGTCACCCCAAACAAAGTGATCACAGCCTGCCGATGGACTCTCACCCTATAATAACTCAGTCTGCAACGACAGGAACTCATGAACCCTCTGCACAGACAATGGTGACGAAAACGTCGAAGACCAGGCCCCGCGGTCCCACGTCTGCTGCACCAACACCTCTCTGTCGCCTGCCAGCCTCAGAAGGTGTGGGAACCGGTCCCCCAAAATTCCATCTCCGGTCCAGTCATCCCTCCAGAAATGAAATCCCGCACCATCTCCCAGCACTGGCCTGAGCCCAGAAGCAATCTTCGGAATGACCGCAGTAATCCCCTTCTACAAAGATGATGGAAGCCTCATTGGTACGACTTCCAGTGACATGGTAACCCCGTAAATCCTCCTGAGCAAGCGGCAAACCTGGTCATGTGATTTCCCCCACACCCGAACCACCCATTCACCAAAAGCGTCGTATTCATCTCCTCCATCCGCAGCACCCCTAATCCACCATTCCTCTTAGATGATGTCAGAGTGCCCCACTCAACCAGGTGGAATCCCTTCCTGCCTTGCCGCCCGTCTGACCAGAAACATTTCCCATCAACGCCTTAATCTTATCACATACCCCGTCAGGAAGCGATCTCATGGAATAAAAGAAGATTGGGATGGCCGACAGAACAGGCTTCAGAAGTATCAATTTCCCATCCTTCGAGAGCAACCTCACCTTCCACCCCCTCAATCTCTCCTCCAGTGTTTCTAACAGTGCCCTCCACTCCTCTGCCTTCGGCTTCTCAGCTACCAACGACAACCCTAGGTAAGTAGTCGGCAGGGCCGTCGTGGGGCATCCTAGCACCACAGAAGCGTGACGCACCTCATCCTCCACAAGAACGAAAGGCACCACTGCCGATTTTTCCCTGTTGAGCTAAAGCCCAGAGCATTTCCCATATATATCCATGATACCCGAGGCTCTTCGAATCTTCTCCTCAACTCCCAGGAAGAGTACTGTGTCATCTGCATATTGAAGAATTGGGATGGAGATGTTGTCCATCTGATATCTCGAATACCAATTCGCATGAACCGCCAACCCCATCATTACTGCCAGAGCATCTGCTACAATGACAATAGAAGTGGAGCAAACATACACCCATGTCTGATCCCTCTCTGCGGCTAGAAGAATTCACCCTTCGATCTACCATTAACAAGCACGTACTGAGACGCAGTTGTGCCGCATCGCCTTATCCAAGAAATCCACGCTTTAAGGAATCCCCTTATCTCGAATGACGCCTACAGGAATCTCCGATCCACAGTCATATGCCTTTAAGAAGCCAACCTTCCAGAGCACACCATTGGCCTTACTTCTCTTCCAGTATGTTACCACCTCTGAAGCCATCACCAAACCGTCCCCCATAGATCTCCCAGGAACAAAAGCTGTCTGCTCAGGCGAGATGATCCAATCCAATACACCCATCAACCGGTCAGCCAAGATCTTTGAAACCAAAAGACATATAACATTAGATAAAGCGATAGGTTTGTAGTCCTTCACCCTGACCGACGCATCCTTCTTAGGCAGTGGGAAAAGGAGCACCTTGTTCAGCCTCTCGAAGCCTCTGTTCCTGTGGCGAAACTCCTCCAGCACATCCAACACATCTCCCTTGACTGTTTCCAAAACTCCCTGTAGAAAAATACAGGGAACCCATCAGGTCCCGGTGCACCAACCACATTGAGCTGGAAAAGGGCCCGCCTGGCCTCCTCCTCTGTGATACCCCTAACCAGCTCACCTGCATCCGAGTCAGAGATCCGTGACACGCCATTCCCTTGTCATCCCCACCTACACCGATTCCACCTTCTGTCGGACACCTGGAAGTGAGATCTCAAGGCGACCCCCACCTCCCTATCACCCTTCACCACCTCCCCTCCCACTGAAATCGAGTGTATCAAACTCGTGTGTCTCCTCCCACTAGACAATGTATGGAAAAACCCCGTGTTCGCATCAGCGTCCCTTAGCCATCGCTGCCTAGATCTCTGCCTCTACACCACCTCCTCTTTTTTGTCTTCAAGTAGAATCTCGTCTAGGTGAGTGCCCTTCTCCGCATGCTCTTCTGCCGTCGGCAACCTTTCATCCTCAATCATGGCCTCAAATTTCGGCGAAATTCGACCGAATTTCGGTCGAATTTCGATTTCGGTCGGTGACCGAAATCTGACCGAAATGGCTAATGTCGACCGAAATTTGGGGGGCCTAGTTAAATAACAGACCGAAATGACCGAAATTTCGGTCGAATTTCGACCGAAATTTCGTTTCGATCGGTCTCCGAAACGAAACTGAAATCCGGCATTTAAGGACTTGTCCTCAATCTTGTCCAGTCTGCATACCTCTTCCTGGGCCCTCAACCTCCTACAATGTTGTTATGCCATGTTGGTTTTACTGAAATCCCACAGGCGTCTCCTGAGTGAGGCCAGCTTGATTGCTAGCCTACAGGTCACCGAACCCTCAGGTTCGCAATCATCCCAGAACTTCATCACACATTCTCGAAAGCCATCCTCCAAGAGCCACGCCCGCTTGAAACGGAAAAACGTTCGTGGACGGACCCCTTCTCCAGAAGTCCACAACAGTGGAGTATGATCGGAGTGCGTCCTTGGCAGCGCTCGCACCCCTGCCAAAGGAAAAAGCTCCATCACCTCGGTCGACATCATAAATCTGTAGATATGAGATCTCGACTTCGTATTCCTCCAAGTGTACAAACATCCATCAACATTGACTACCTGAAGCACAAGCTCATCCAGCACTTCTCTTAATTCCATCAAACTACGGTCCCTACCTCTACGGCACCCCGGGCGGTCCTTCGACTGTAGAGTCACAATAAAATCCCCTGCAATGATCCAAGCAGTACCAAGTGCTACACCCCTGGCCTCAACCAGCACCTCCACCAAACGGGACATGCCGACCTCGTTGCACGGGCCATACACGTTAGTAGCCAGAATCTTCAAACCATCTGTCTTCCGCCTCAAAAGAGTTGTTACAGTACATCTTTAACGTCGCTCAATCCCCTCTAGCTCGAAGTTGTTTGCATTCCATGCTGTCAACATTCCTCTGGAGGCTCTCTCAAACTTTATTCCTCTGGACTCAGCCAGCCTGGTGCCCCCAATATCATTCCACACCTCGCCCAATCTAGTCGAAACTTTCGTCTCCTGCAGCATGACCACATCCGTGCTCCGCCCCCATACCAAATCATGCGCCGCCCTTTTCTCCGATCTTCCCAGGCCCCTAACATTCCATGAAAACAAATTCATTGACAAACCTTGGACGACCTGTTTGGTGGCACCACCCCCAAACACCTCAGCACCTCCACTTCCAAGGCCGCTCCTCGACATGCTCCTGACCCGCGCTCCAACTCCCTTTCTTCCAACCCCTCACCCGCGCGCCCAGATCCTGTCTCCCCCCCCCCTCAACCTCCTCCCGCGTCTCCTCCTGGATGCAAACCGACGTGCCATCAGGCCTCGCCCCCACCCCCCGCACCCTGCCCTCAAGCATCACAATTCCCCTTGTCTGAACATGTTTTTGACAACCCCAGGATGCACCCAAGCTGTTGTACACCTCCAACCTCCTCTGCCTTCTTCGCTATGTTACCTCCCTGCACGAGCATGAACACCCGAACCTCCCTCGAGACATCTGTCGCTCCCCATGGTCCTCGGCAACGGTTCGAAGGCCATCCGACCCACCACGCTCCCACACCTCCCTAAATTCCACGATCGCGAGAGTCCGTGAAACCATCTCCTCCACCAATCTCTCGAGAGCTGATGCCGCATCGCCACCACTGTAGGTTGTAGCAGATTGATCCCTGCCCCGCATACCTCGCCGACCTTCATGTCGCCTCGTCTGATTCGACAAGAGGGTCAACCGAGTCCCCTCCCCTCCTAACCACCCTGCCACGTTGCTCTGTCCATAAACTCCGCCCAAAGTCCCACCCAACCTCGTGGGCACATGCGTCGCACGAGCCGAACATGTAGTTTCAAGATCTGAAGGCAACGACCCACCCGCATCTGCATCCAGCAAAGGCCCTGCATATCCGGCATCCGCCATCCGCTTCGCCAACCCGAACGGGTCCGCCAGCCCGCTCAGCTCCGCAATCCGACAGAGCCCGATAAAACCCCAGTCGCAAGGTCCGGTTGAAACTCCCCACCGAGGTCAGGTCCCGATGTCGCAGCCACGCTCCCCAACCTGCTTGTGTGACCCAACCTGAGCGCGTGACCCGATAGCACCTCCGCAAAGGAGGGATCAACCTCGGGTCTCCTTCGTGACGCCTCATGGATCCCGCCAATCTGGCTTGCCGAGGAAGTCACCCTTTTTTCCCCAAATGGGTATGCGGATTCAAATCCCCGAAAAGGGGACCATGCACCTTTTAAGTTCATCTTCCCCGATGACACCCCATTGCATCCTGGCGGCCCCGCCATCCCCTCGTCGACGATTCCCGCCCTGCGCACCTCCATCCAGAAGAAGCATCCTCCGTGACACACCACTTGGGTCCATGACAGTGGGCGATTGAGTGCCATGCCTACCACCACCACCCCTGATGGTTGGCCACACCGGAGCCCATCAGAGACGATAGCCCTGACATGGAGCACCGGAGCCAGCAGCTCGCGCACCACCCCAAGGCTCCTCCAGAGTAGAGGCACACCACTGATCGAAACCTTTTTTTCCTCGTTGGGGACCTCTGACATATCGTCTCTTGTCAATGGGGACCACAGTGGATCCACCCCGTCGCACGACGAGAGAGGTCCAACAACTTGCCCGCCCCTGCCTCGCTAAGGTCCCTGGAACACACCAGAGCCTCTCCGAGCTCAATAACATCCCCGCCAAATTCGCATCCAACTGTCGAGCCTGTATCCTCCATAGCTTCCTGCAATCCCCTCCCCAAATTTCTGCAAACCTCAACCACGAGCCATCCCAAACTCTTCGCGCTTATAGTCTCCCGAGTTGAAGCCGCACCCCGCTGATATCATGTTCCACTATGAGCCTGACCCTGAGGGCAGCGGAAGCTGCGATGGCCTCTATCCCCGCAGGCGAAGCACTGGACTCGGTCCCGACAGTCAGCCACGGTGGCCCCATCCTCCACACTGCAAGCACTTTCCTTGGAAAGAGGTGTCCCCACCCCTATGCATCTTGTACGGGAATCAGCGGCACTCGCACGTCGCCGCTGACCCTCCACCCGCTTCCACTCTCGCGCATTTTTCGGCAATCAGCTCAAGCTTATTGTTCAGTTGAAAAGCTATTTGAACAGAGCGGAGCGATCGTGTGGTTCACACAAGCTGGGACCACAGTCACTGAGGTGACCGACGCAAAGCTCGAGGTAGCTTTTCTGCCTGCTCTGATTTCCTCAATTTATGTCCAAGTTTTCCAACCAAGTTATTTTGCTATGTTTCTTTGTCAATTGTTTCATTTGCTTCATCATTTGAACCATCAATCCTATCAGTCAATTAAAGAATAATGCACAAAAAATCCATTTAATGATGGATTAAAGATGACACATCGTACTACATGGTGATATACTGTATAAGAAGGGAATCAAGCTTCAGGAGAAGGGTCAATGGTATGAGGTGGTGAAACAACTCACAACTGAAAGAGAAGTGAGTGGCATTGCAGCTCAAAGAGGAAAAGAGAGGACAGCATTGTAGCTCAAAGAGAAACAAGCAATATTGCATATTGGAGAGGAGGAGCGCGTGATGGGGCAACTTGGAGAGGAGGAGCAAACGGCATGTTATTGCGAGAAAATAGGGCGAAGGAGAAGCAATGGGTTTTTCTTTGATTAGTTTTGGGTATTGAGGTTTTAAGTTATGTTTTGCGGAGAAATATATATTAGGGGTGAAAGATGCCTTAATTTTTTTTAAGTCAAAAGATGCTTTAAATATTGATAAGAAAGTGAGGGGGCACCTCGAGTATGCCTCAATTCCTCACGCATTTCTGACCACCTAGGGCCACCCGAGGTGCGTATTTTGATTGTTTGACTCGAGGCTACTGCCTAGCAATAGTTTTTGGCACAAATGCCTCAAGATGTGTATCTCACTGCCTCGAGGGACGTATTTTAAAGCGATGAGTCCCAAGTGACTTTAAGATCGAAAAGATCTCCAACAATATCCACCCCTCCCCTATTAAGAAGATTGTATAACTAGCATATTGCAAATCAATATAGAAAGATGATGTTATAATTAAAACAAATTCCACCTTGCACAGTCTGTGTTGCCATCATCAACAACAAAAAGAAGTAATGTCAAAGGGCAGTCCTTTCTAACCCATCTATACGACCAATATATCATACATGTCATCCTCCCATTCAATGGAACGGACCAATATATCATACCTGTCATCCTCCCATTCAATGGAACGGAGTAAGAAATTGTTGTGAAACATCTCTTCGTACATGCAATAAAACCTCCAGAAAGCCTCTCCAAAGAAGAGAGGCCCCAACCAAATCCCAATCCACGTAATCATAGATAGAGAAATCCACCTTCGACAACAAAACCATTAATCTGTCACTGTTTCCCATAAGTAAGCATTTTGGTGGTCAACACAAGACCGCCCATCATATGCCACCAATACAGGACACGTGTTTGCACCATGAAACGATGTCTGAAAGATCTCCCCAAAATGATAAGCAAGCAACTTGGCCATAATAAAGTAAATGCCAATTGACAAATCAATGAGCCTAAAATCCTCCATGCATAAGGCAACATCTCTCTTAGGCAGAGGACCTTATTCAATCACTCAAACCCACTGTTATCAAATCTGAACTCACCCACAACATCGTTTTTACTACATCCACGAACTCCTTCAAGAAAAAAAACAGGAACAAGCAACTTGGCCATAATAAAGTAAATGGCATTTAACAAATCAATGAGCCTAAAATCCTCCATGCGAATGGCAAACTCTCTCGTCGGCAGAGGACCATGTTCAATCACTCAAACCCAAAGTTATCAAATCTCCATCATACCATAACATCATCTTTACTACATCCTCGAACTCTCTTGATAAAAAAAAAGGAACAAGCAACATGGCCATAAAAAAGTAAATGGCATTTAACAAATCAATGAGTTTAAAATCGTGGATGGCAGCATCTCTCTTGGGCAGAGGACCGTGTTCAATCACTCAAACCCACAGTTATCAAAGCTGAACTTTATCATACCCACAACATCGCCTTTTACTACATCCTCGAACTCTTCAAGAAAAAACAGGGAATCCAACTAACCGATGACCCATCAGCATTCAGGTCAAAAAGCATAGTAGCCTAAGCATCATGCTCACTGAACTCACGAACCACAAATCCTCCCAAAGCAACCCCCCCCAAATCCATAGAAGGAAATATCGCGATATATCGGCGATATATCCCGATATATCGATATCGATATGAGACCGATATCGGTATTGATATGCTGATATATCCTCCTTTTCAGGCCATTCCTTCACAAAATATCGTCAATATGGGCGATATTTCGGCGATATATCGTCGGAATATCGTATCGATACGATATCGATTTTGATATTGCCTTCCATGCCCCCATCTAAAAGACCATTAAAATTTGTAACTGACAACAGAAATCCATTCGCAATCCTTTTGAGCACCACCGACAAAAACCTACCAAGTTTAATGACTAACGATAACAAATGGGATATTCCATCCAAAAAAACAGAGCAAGAGGATAGGAGGGAGAAAAGAGAGGAGTAACATTTTTGAAGACAGAGAAAATCAGCCCTTCCACAGATCAATCCTCCCTAGTAAAAGGAGTAAGATTCTTGAAGACAGAAAATCAGCTTTTTGAGAGATGTGTCCTTTCTTGTTTTCCTGACAAAGATAATCAAGTCTTCGAGAAACCTGCCCTCTGCTGTTTGCTTAATGTCCCATCTAAAATGGTGGTCAAAATCATGGTTTATGAAAGAACACCTCTTATCTCACACTGAAAAGAATGTTTTTCATTGTGAAAGAGGATAATTGATCAAAGACATAATAAAAAAATTACAAAAAAACTAAGATGTAGGGAAGGAAATCATCCCAGCGAAATAATACTGAAACTCCACTATGAATGCATGTCAATCCATAAAAAAGAAACAGTCAATACCATCAGAAAAGATAGTATATAAACTGCCATATCTAGATAATCATTTAAAAACCAATATGTAGAACTCACCCTACTGGCAAGGGAATTGCAGCTGTTCCTGCGAATTCCCCAGCATCAACAATCTTTAAGTTGGAACCAAATACTATGTTGCATTCACTGAGAAATGAGACGGTGCAAAATGGACGAGTAAAATCATGGCTATCGATATGAGGTGGTATGCAGTCTCCTGGTTCATATATGTTGACAATGCAGCTATTTGGAATGCATGTCGGAGGAAGAACGTGCCACCTGACCAGCCGCTTTACCATCAACTTAAAAAGAGAGGGTAAGGGATCTGCTACAACATGTTTAAGGATACCAGGTGGATTCCTCTCCTTATCCTGTCATCTTTCGAAAAGTCAGCCATCAATTTTGCAAAACAAAAAGTGCTCACGGAGACTTACAAGAATTAGCTTACAACTGCATAATTATAGCAGCATCCAAACTGAATTGTCACCCGCCCTTTTCCTCTCATCCACTTTTCAGGTTCAGAATATGTGTGATCTGCATGTAGAATAGGTATCAATTAAAAGATCACACCAAACGCATGTAGAATAGGTATCAGTTAAAAAATCAAACCAACCAGTGAAAGTTATTGCCTAAAGAGGCACTTGAATTAAATAGTATAAACCCTAACAGAAAACATGACAAATGTGGAACTTAATATACGTTGATATGACGAAAATACATTTTGGGATAAAAGATTTAAAACAGGGATGTTTGGGTTGCAAAAAGCGAATCAGCTTCCAGCATTCTTCATTATAAATTGATGCTTTCAGCATTTACGAATACAGTCATAGCAAAATAAATTGAAAAGTCGTTATTTACCGTCTTTGCATACTGGCAAAGAGAACCTATGGCTTCATTGAACCTTCTCTCTTTTGCATGTCTTAATTGGCCCGGCCACAGCCCTTTGTCTGATATCACTATCCATGTCCTATGCATTGCCCTAAATGTCGATTTATCTGGTATTTCACCAGCGTAGAGAAACAGCATATTGTCGACATGTCCATATTTCGTCCAAGTAGGGCAAAAATAGGAAAAGCAGGTGAAGTTTATTTATTTTTAAAATTAAGGTTTCCCAATGTGTCTTGATCAATAAATAAGATAGAAATACTCGCATATTTGCGAAAATAAAGGTCTAAATATAAGCTTTATAAGTTTATAGTAATATTGTCATCATAATCACCACACAAGCTGATATGCAATACTCAGCAAGGATGCAGTAAAAAGTTTATACATACAGAATGCAAAAATAAGTCAAAATAACAAATAAAACACTCTCCCAACTCAAAATTTAAATTATACCAATAGAAGAGTAAGAATTCTTGCTACATAAATAGTTTGAAGAGAAGTTCGTCACTCGTTAGATAAATCTAAAATTAAGAACCTGCATTAAAAATGCGCTACTAATTTTTTTCTAAGTCAAAAAAGGGGAAACACTCCGGAGGTGTCTGTCCCATAATATATTATAATATTAAAAAGCAGTGTTTCAAACTTCATGAAATTTCGGCAAAATTTTGCCGAAATTTTGATTTTAACACTGCACCGAAATGGAAATCGAAATCTCGATATGGACCCTTCCTTCACAAATCTAGGTCGACTTTGGCCGAAAGTGGCAAAATTTCGTCGAAATTTCGACAAATTTTCGAAATTATTTCGTTTTTTGCCATCTTGAAACAAAATCGAAATTGAGATTTAAAACCTTGTTAAAAGGTACAGCTACAAAAGCCATGTCTCAAGAAGAGATATGGCAAGATGAACCACATTGTCTACATAAAAACTATCCATACGGAGGATGACGCCATTACAAGACAGCTAGATTGCCCCGATCGTGGCAAAAGAGCGGAGAAGCTCTACCATGGGCCTGAACCGATTGGCAATCAAAGAGGTCCAAAATCCATCTTGAGAGGTGAGATTTGCCCACTGAACACCCACCTCCTGCCAGATGTGTCGGGCGTGGGTGCATGAGTAGAAAAGATGGTCCAAATCCTCCACTACGGTGTCACACGTCAACACCAAAACCTGCCACCTATACACCTCATTTACCAAGCATGCTACCACCATCACCTCACAGCCCCCATTAAATATCACCTTTCACCAATACAATTTTCCTGTAGGACTAAAATGAAAAATACAACTTTCTACAATTAAGGTTAAAAAATCATCGAAATTAACTAATAAATGAAGTTAAATACAGGTCTATGAAGTGGGGAAAAAAAGAATTAGGGGTAGACAAAGTCTGAAGCATCGTCCCTTCTCATAGCAAAATTCCTCCTCAGTTCTGCTGCAAAATCCCAACTAGATTGGATTTTAACCCCTCCATCCCGTGCCCTCAAACAGATCTTCCGCAAAGACCATCATCCTCGTGCATGCTCAGTCCCTTCGCTTACGCCACATTCCCAATAACAGAAGTATTCAATCAATGAGAATCTAGAGAAGTAACAATCTCAAGAAAAGATAACAATGGATTTACATAAAGCTCTCATTGATTTCCATTGACTTCATTATCCACCGCCACTAAATCCCTTTGCACTTAACCTCCACCAAATCAAAGTGCCTCCTCATTAGCTTACTCCCCTCCCATTATCAATCATTTGTGTTTTCATTAAATCGTTGTGTCATCCGACAGTTTCGCAGTTTCAACACCGACACCTTCCAACAGCATTGACACACCATCTTTGCAGCAGTCGTTGCGATTACCATCAAAGTCTCTCCCCCAAGTATGCCCAGTGGCAGCCCTACGAGTATCACCATTGTCTCACTCCAAGTCATCATCGCTTCTTCAAATATCCAATGGGGCGGTTTTCCCTGCAAGAAGCAAGAGCCGATGCAGTCTGAAAAGTGCTCCTTCCTTCCATGCCAGTCTAGGTTAAAAACTTGGGTAATACAGACAAGGTATAAATTATTACTCTTTAAGTGATTTCTCTCTTATAAGAAAAAGAAAAGAAGGTTAGATATCTAATTGTTGTCCCAATAGTATATTCAAAAGCTTTGATTTCGTTCCAAGATAGGACAAGCCAATAAATATTTAATAAGAGCTTTCTCTTCCCCTAAAGTCAGATAGAGGGCAAAGTAGCAAGCGAATGTGGGTCCATCAAACTCTACATTGGATGTGGGAAAGCGGGAAAGAGAGACTGCTCGACCTTACTTTGACGCATCTCTGCGTACGTCGAGGGGATCATCGAAGACCCTTCTTTTCCATTTTCTATTGGTTTTATAAAAAGCCCATGACTGGGATTAAAGAATCGCTCTATTATAGATAGCCAAATTCAAGATAGGAGTCTTGTTAGGGTGACGGTTCTTTGCTCAGATAGCGATGAGAGCGCATCTCTTCTTGTGTCGCCACCTTTTGATGTATGGCTCCTCACCACAAGAAGTACACCTTCAAATCTGATGCCACCACGATTAATGTGATTGTGCCAATAAAACCTACCCCTTACTGCAAGTTTTTTTAAGCAAGGGAAGGGGGAAATACGCACAGGTGTTCACCCCAAATTTATTAAAAAAAGGGGAAATGGAAAAACATTATCGAACCCAATATTCAAGGACGGTATTGGCACAACGGAAGACGCTCTCTACAAAACCCCTACAACAAACTAGGTCACACAACACTCATTTCAATACAGCGTTGACCCACGCGGTTAAAACTGCCCAAACATTCGTGCAAAAAGACTCTCCCGACGTCAAGTACACCATGTACCATCTAACATACAATGAAGCCACAAAACACCGCTTCCCTTGGTCTCCGAGACCTATGAGAATCCATACAAACTCCTTCATTTAGTACCTAACTTGTGTCCCGTGGTTGGAATCGCACCCACCAATTCTGCAATAGTCCGACGAAGAAGCATTTTCCTATTTATAAATTCAATCTCTGCTGGTGACTTCACAGATTCTTTATGCCCTTCCACCTTCGTATCAGTAAGATGTGTGCCTCCTTTTTCCTTTCACTCTTTGTATCATTTTGATTTCTTGAACTGACCATCCCTTATCCCTGTGGCCGCGGATGTGGTCTGTGAGGCTCTGAGATGACAGCCCCCAGTTGCCCCCCCGTAGTGTCCAAAGAAGAATGCATCCAATTCTCTCCCGCATTCAAAAAGATTGAAGAGCATTTGTCCAAAATTTTTCCAATTGCTGAGGTACGCGCCGCAACTCCAGTAGTCGCAGTCACAATCTCCAATGAAGGGGTCATGCATGTCGAGGTTTTGTGACCATAAGAAGAAGCAACGTCTCCCTTCAAAGGCAGAAGACAAGTCGCGAATAACAACATCGAAACCGCACCAGCCTTCTCTGGCCACACCAACTGAAGTGTCTTCTCCAACTACCTCTCATGTTGTACAAGGAGCAAACCACCACTCCCCATGATGGTGGCAGACATGGATCTTCCAGCCTCTTGAGGTATCTTCCCAGCCGAAGAGAATCTTTCACCCCCTCCCCCACCCCTAACAAAGGCACAGGACTCACGGACGACTCTCGGCTCGCTACAGCCCACAAAAGGGTCCTCCAATATCCGACCCGACCTCACCTCGAAGGGTGACCAGACAGGTTGAAAAGATCCAGCCAACCCTCCAAAATTAGATCCCTCCTTCATATTCGGATCTAGGTAACCAGATCCATAAACTCCGGAAACAAGCCTCCACCTCTCTCGCAATCCAGTTCTCTCGAAACCATTACCACATTTAGGGTCTTCGCCTCCAGCGCATCGCGTGATCCCTAGTAATCACCGCTATGTCCATAATCCACTCCCACCGTGATTATCGCATGTCATTACCAACTTTGCAATTGACACCTCCGACGACTCGGTGTCGCCTCAACATGTCGTCGTTCCGAGCTCATACGTGCGGCAATCAAGCACTGACGGTGGAGGAGGATAGTACTCTACAACAAACTTGAAGGCCAACTTCCCCATCTTCAGAGGCAGGACATCCGACAAGCAGCCCCTCAAATAGACGGGATGGCTGCAACCACCAATGACATATCCAAACAGCAACAGCCCATCTAAGATGATTTCTACCACTTCTCCCCCACCTCGAAAAGCATTTTTAATGACCCAAAATTGTGTGGGAAGAAAGGAACCCCTTTCAAGTGCAGCACCCTCTTCTACATCTCCAATTCACCATCAACCACACAAGGCACTCACTACTCCACTTTCCTAGACATCCTATCACGCGTCAGCAAAGTCCTCATCTCGCCCCTCAAAAGGCATCGAACACCAGCCCCCCCCCCCCTCCAAGATAACAATGTCACTCATGAAGGAAATGCCCATAATAGCCTTGGTCTCCTCCTCAACCTCAGCAAACGAGAGTCATGAATGGCCAATGAGGAACCCTATTCCCAGAACCTCCCTCAACCTGGACACCCCCAAGCCACTTCAGCAAAATAAAGACCTCCCCTAAGTGATGCATTACCCACAACAGTTCCTGAAAATGTCGCTTCAAATGAAGAAAACCTCCTCGAAGCCAGAAAACTGTGACAGGCCAAAGAGCACCGATTACAACGGTGACCCTTGGCCCCACAGGATAAACACCTGACCTCCGAAGAGCAAGAAACCACTCGATGGTCAAACACCCACATCAAAAGCACCGAGGACCCAAGCGCTCCTTCTTCCGATGGTAGGTCACGTGCCAATCAAAGTCCCCGGCACGTAGGTTGATAGTGCTCACTAACCCCTCTCCCTCTCTTCGAACTATGATCCTTATATTGCACATATCGGTCATATCGAACATATTGCCAGTTAGTTGTTGACTCATATATATTGAAAAAGAAGTTCATCCAAGTTCTTAGATCACTAAATAACTTACAAATATACTCTTAAATCACACATATCGATCGTCTATAAAGCTTATATCGCATATATCAATCATTTCGAACATATCGATATTAATGTTGATTCTTGACTTATAGATATTTTTTTAAAGAATTGACTTATAGATATTGGAAATGGATTTTATTCAAGTTCTTACAACATGAAATAACTTGCAAATATACACTTAGATATTCATAACATATAATTATAGATCATCTATGATCCTTATATCACTCGCTCATATCGGTCATATTAGTCACATGACATAGTGAATGGCATTGACATGAGTCATTTGATTCAAAAAATGTACATAATGTTAAAGGAGACAATGTTTCTTTGGTATAAAGATTTATCTATTTACAAAAATAAAATGACAAATATTTAAATCAATGTAATATTGTAAAAGAGATTACTTAAAATCAAGAATTCTATGGAGGATCTAAATCGACCCCCTTCCTTGTTGTCTCTCATCGCGGATATAACATTTTGTAAGAGACATGGTTCATAATAATACTCTCCGAGGGGGGGAGGAGGGAAGATGAATTAAAATTGATTAGACACCATCAAGTAGAAGAACCATTGTATGCAGCCTCCTGTTGCACCATACCCTACTAGTATGAGGGTCCCGAAACAAAATATATATATAAATCATTGTGTGCTTTAATACTAGGTGTAGCTAGATATGTGTTTTAATATTAGTTGTAGCTAGATAAGTAGTGGAATCAATCTTGCATGAATAATAGCATTGATATATAGAGATATCAGCGAAACATCGGCGACATCGATCGATATCCAGAATTTTTTGTACTTAACCCAGTCATTTTTTATCGATATGAGCTGATATGATGATATATCACCGATATATCACCGATATCCATGTAAAAGGATATACTGAGTGATATGGAAACCCCTCCCCTGTCGAAACCAATATATCGCTGACACGGACTTCTATGCCAATCCCCTTCTTGACCCTTTTCTTCTTCCTCGCATAGCTCGGTGTGCTCCCTCCCTTATTACGTGCATATCACGTGTTCCCATCCAAAATCCCACATGGCAGGCATGTTTCCCAATTATCTTCTTATCTTCTCTCAATTTCCTAGGTTAAAAACATGAGGTGGTCTGAGGCATTTTCACAAAATGTGATGCAAGGCGTAAGTCCAAGGCGGTCGAGGCATAAGCCTCATATTTTTGGAAAGAAAAAATAAAACTAAAGCAAATTATACTGGAATAAATAACAACATAAACTATAGTAACACATTGTCCAAAAGTGCAATACAAAGTACAAACTACAACTATGATTGTTCAAAGTTCAAATACGATTGTGAAATTATAAAAGAAAATGGAAAGTAGGAAAAAAGTTCAACAAAAGCATAAATCTAATGAAACATATTTGTCCATCACATTCAAGTGATCCATCAAAAATCATTAATCATCAACATACTTACATTATAAGAGAAACACACTTGTGATCTTTCACCGTGGATCAGAATTTAACCCAAAATCCTAGATGTGAACTTTTTAGCAAAATATTTCAACTATTGATTCCATCCAATATTTTAATGCAAAAAGTAGCCCACTTGCATCAACCATCCAGATTCAATCATGTTTTACAATATATGACAAATATTTGAGGAGAACAGGAAAACCCACAGGCAACCAGAGAAACTCACTGTGAAAATAAAGACTATGACGCTCTACTAGGGATTTACCAAAACACGAGGGGTTATAAAAAAACTAGTTGATATAAAGAAGCACAATTGACACCAATTGCCAGATTACACATATACCAGTGTTCACGAAATCGATTTGAGAGGTCGCATATGCCTGAGCGGATACCCTAGCGCGCCGCATACATGAAGCCCCTCATTAAGCGCCCTTTGAGCTTATGTGGTCCGTATATGCGGGTTGCGCGGCCGCATATGCGGACCGTGCATCCGCTTCCTGTTTTCAAAGCTTACTTGGGTTATCGGATCTGGATCTACGAGAAACCCAAAACCCCGACTAGGGCTTCCACAACGAGAATCCCAACTCGTCGATTAGGGCTTCCACCTCCCGCTGAGTTTTTTGATTCTATAATTTCATTGGTCTACCTTGATGTGTGCTAATTTTTCTATTGAAGTATTGATATTTGATTAATAAAGATTATTTTGACCTCTATATGAAAGTTATCTTTCTTAGATCTTGTGTTAAACCACAATTATATATAATTTTAGTTCAACTGTAGTTAATTTTGTATATATTTATTTATTTTTAAATAAAAAAACTAGAAAACCGCGTAGAACCGCATATACCCTGCATATGCCCCTGCATACCGCTTAGTCGCTATTCAGTGACCCGTCCGAACGCATACGCATACCGCTTTCTTGAACCTTGACGTATACGAACACAAAAATCTCGAAAACACTTCAAAGTCCACATCAAAAAATGAAAACCCTCAAAAACCAAAAATACATGATGCGGAGGCTTGCGACACTTCTCAGCGGCGCTTACGGTGGTTCTGGTCGTCAGAAAAGGAGCAGGTGGTGGCTTTGATCATCGAAATACCAACAAGGTGGCACCGCCCAAACTTCCTCAAGTTCCAAAGCACCTCCATGCGAGCGATGTGGTTTCTTTCTGTTCGAACAGAAAGAAACCCTTCAGCTTATCTATTTTGGGGAATAAGAAATTCAAAAAAAAAAGGGGGGGGGCTTCAGTGAGGCTTACGCCTCCACCTCGCCTTGAGCGACTCAGGCCAGGATGAGGCATACATCCCACCAACCAGACCCGAGGCGTGTGCCTCAGGGAGTTTTCGGTGGGCCTCGCCACGAGGCATATGCCTTTGTGCCAGGCGCCGATTTTTAAAACTATGATCCCAATCCTCGTTCTTCCCCTTTGAAAATTCAAGTTGAGTCAGAAAACGATAAAGTGCGTAAAATGATGGAGAGTGTAGATCGAGTGAGAGAGTGGAAAATCACGAGAGAGAGAGAGGGAGAGAGAGAAAGCACATGATAACGGAGAGAGAGAGAGAGATGGTTGGGAAGGGTTAAAGACCCATTTCTGTATTTGAAGATCAAAACATGCATAAGTTTAATTTTTGAACAGTCGTGAGCAATTTTAAGTGGAGTACTAGATAATTGTTATAAAAAAAGGTTGCACAGTGTGGCTGCATTGGCGAAATGACCTTCACAACGAACACAGATCACAATCCATGATTTGTCCAAATCCAACAGATTGTGGAGCTACTAAAATCGGCAGTCGAAAATAGAAGATCCTCCTTCAAACAAGTGTCACAAGTCTGAAAAAAAAATCTCACATTTAAAAGACTACACTACAAACTGTTTACCAATGCAAACCTTCTCATAGACTCATACAAAGAGCTCTTCCATCCCAGTTGTATGAAGTCAAAAGATGATGCGTCCCTGATCAGCTACTCATAGAGTAACTTCCCTCAAGCAAGGTAACTTACCCTGCTGAATAACCGTCTCCTTTGTCCAAAACTCACAATGCATCCCCTGGCAAATAAGCACTATTGTATGAAAGTCATAGATGACCGATGCCACTGCATGCAAGGTATCAAGATAAATAGTAATGCACCTTCCCCAAGTACCTTCCATTGCTGCAACATAAAGAAAGCGAACCACAATCCCCCTCACTTGTCTCAAACCTCCACCAAAGACACAATTACCGCATCTCATTTTTCCTTCTAACAGCGAAACATTAGCAACCATGTCTTTGGCACCCTAGAAAGTGGATAATGGGAATTTGGAATGGATCTTTGGTCCCACCCAATCACTAGTTCAAGGTTTAACCCTGATGAGTTACCAGGAAACAACGAATCAATTACAGGCTCCAAGGTTTGACCCCTGCTTTAACTACAAATGAGGCTCCATGGATGGGATTTTCAAATCTAATGCTAAATCAAAACCTCCATTGCTATCTTCTACAGGTTAAATTCCAGTATGATATTAGCTCTGTTGCGTTGTTACACATGCCAAAAAAAGAAGGTATTTGCAACAAAACATGCTTACTTCGATTACAGTCCATATTTATGACACCATGCACTTATAAGATATTGACGACAAGGGCTACCCAGAGCCCTGCGCACAACAAGATGTCCTTGACTTGGTACACATATCGGACACACCAGACTGGTGAATTGTGTCAAAGAAATACACAACTCCAACACTGGTGAATTGGGACAAGGAAATACATAACACCAACACCATTGTAGTTAATACATCTTTCTAAGAAAATAAAATAATAATGCAGAGTATAACTGGCATACCTCCCAACTCCCCATTCCTCCCTTTCTTCTGAAGGTCGTACACGAGATCCACGATCCTGTTCTGCTCCACCGAGCTGAAAACCCCCGTGTGAAGCTCCAGCCCCGCGAGCACGTTCACAATCTTCCCCTTCACCCTCTCCAAGCAAATAAAATCCTTCTTCCTCACCACGTTCATGAACCTTATGTGCTCCCTCCTCTCCCTCGTCAGCTCCGCCTTCCTCCCTTTCCCCTTCTCCTCCGCCTCCAGCCGCCTCCCCTCCTCCGCCTCCATCTCCAGCTCATCCTCCTGCGCCATGTCCGCCCACGACATCTTCATCTTGGGCGACGCCACCGCCGGGATCTCGCAAGTCGACTCCTTTCCACTCGTTTCGACATCCTCGCAGGATCTCTCGCCTCCGTCACCCGGATCCGGCGGCGGAGACGGGGAGACTCGATCGAAATCAGGGTTTTGAGTGGGGACTTCTACGGTTTGGGAAGGGGATGATCCCGGATCCATGGAGCGGATGCGGGAGGTTAGGGTTTGGGAGCAGTCGGGGCAGAGGTCGCGGGTGAGGAATGGAAGCCAGTTGGTAAGGAACTCGGCGGCGATCTTTAGCTCCGAGGCGTCGTAGTCGTGGACGAAGGGATCGTCCATCGATTAACCTGGACTTCTCGCGGTTGGTGCTGTTGATCGAGGTTCCGGACTGTGCACTTCGTCTGCAAGGCGGAGTTGGTGGTTTCAGTGTACAAAACAAACTTGGATTTTTTTTCACACAACCTCTATAGGGCATTTCCAATGGACTTTGAGCTTCTTTCGTTTGATTGGAAAGGGTGATTGGAAAGGAATTACAATAATAAATTGAATTAATATAGAATGGAAATGAATAAATTTTTTTATTCCATGTTCATATTAGGAATTGAAATATTTATTATGAGATACAATTCTTTTTTATGTTTGGAAAGGAAAAGGATAGAACAAAAATAACCTTCCTTTGATTTATTTTATTAAGTAGAAAAAAATAATCCGTATCATCCAACTTATTTTCATATAATTGATATATTTCATATAAGGAATCAACAATCAAATTTAAATGGAAACTATCCGTACAATTGATCTATTTGACATATCCATATTCGCTATAATGTTTCATTACCAGATATGTATCATTATCCTTAGAAAATGGAAAATGTTATGGGTATCCGTATTCGCAAAAAAAATAAAAATATATATCCATGTTTGTATACGTATCCACTAAAATGTAACACGTATCCATATCCAAAAAATTAAAGATAGTATATGTATCCATAACTATAGCTGCAAAAAAATTCATTTCCATGTCCATATCTATTTCATCAAAAAAATCATCATCCATGTCCATATGTGTATCCGCAAAAAAATTAAATCTATCAATGTCTATATATATATCTGCTAGAATATAATCAGTATCCATACATTAGAAAAATTCGAAAATTACATGTGTATCCATATCCATATTAGGAAAAAAATCTCATATCGTTGTCCATATCTATATCTGGGGAAAAATAAAAAAAATGCATATCCAAGTTTGTATCCATATCCGCAAAAAAATCATATCTTATATATTTTATCTATATAAAAGATATATTTAATATATATATGTATTAGTATCTGTTGGAATATCTTGTAACCATATTTGTATCTGTGACTAAAAAAGATTGAACCGTATATATATATATATATATATATATATATATATATATATATCCATATCCGCAAAAAAATAGCATATCATGGCAGTATCCATATAATATATTTGTAACTTATCCGACCTTTTGCATCCATATATTTGTATCCATGTCAGTGTCCATATATCCATGTAAAAAAAACATATCCATGTCGATGTCCAAAAAGTATCCAAAAAAAGAAAAACGTATATCCTTGACAATAACCATATATTTGTAACAATGATATATTAATTAAAAAGTATTGAAGATAAATATATTCATTAATTCATTATCATTTGTAAGGAATGAAATCCCAATTCTTGGGGGTACCTATGAATGGCAATTCCCGTGTACGAGGGAATCGGATTTCCTTTGTAATCGTTATTCCTACCTTAATATGATCTAATAAACACGGGAATCGAATCGACAAAGGAATGTTGATTCCATTCTCACATCTATTCCTGCATAATAAATGAGTCCTAAAGAACCAATGAGCAGTGAGCACTCGATTTAAAGTAGGGGTATAAGTGTAACTGTGTGTTATTGTAAAAAAAGTAGGGGAATAAGTGTAACCGCAGAAACTCATGAGGGCACATGTGTAAAAATCATTTTTAACATACATTGTACATTTTGGCCGAGGTGGTGGCTCATGATTGTGGATGTCCGAATACTTATTATGTTTTGTGGGATCCTTCACAAACATCACATCACAATTATCATTCCAACCCTCTAAATAGCTACTATTCACATGGGATACCTCAACCCAACCCACCCAATTACCAAAGTATGGTCCTCTGGTTTTTGTGTCGTATGATCTTTTTCTTCTCGGTATGGAGAACCCATGTCCTTTGCCTTCGGTCATTGTGGAAGAGTTTGTGATTCTTGTCCCTCAATAGAAAGAACCATTCATCGACATGTTCCCTAACATGACCTTCAATTGATATAACTCCAAATGTATCTCAGGATACTCATTCAGTCCATCTTCTTGGGACAATAGACTTTATCGATAATTTACTCCCATTTTAAAAGGTTCTTTATATAATTAAAAAGATTTAAATTGAATTTTCCCCCCATAATTAAGGTTCTTTTGTAATAGCCACAAGGTGTCTTTTGAGATCTTACGCATGATCAAGATGCATAATGCTTTGATAGAGTATCACCCGAGTCATGGTCTCAATTTTTTAGCAGAAAAGGTTATTTCAAATCTTCTTGGTCATGATATATAATTTTTAGTTAATGCTGCATATATATACTTAATTATGTTATATGATTAGATGAATTACATAATATACTCCATTTTGATACTGGACAAGGAAAAGAAGGTTATCTTCTTGCATTAACAATCGCCATGGAGAAGATGATGAGCACCAAATTTCATAAGGTGGGGAAGGAGTCTTTTAAGAAGACCGACACAAAAGAGATGGATTTTGAGAAAATAAAGAAGTCACATCTTACTTTGTACCCTTCAAGCATGTAAAATCTTTAGTACATATTATAGTTTTCAAATCCACACATCATGATTATTTTATGCTATTGTAGTCGGATATTTTTTGTGATATATTTGCCTTGGATACTTGGGAAGAAATCGAGGTGAAGATTTTTGGCGGTAACATTCAAAAGAGAGATTCTTTTAGATATTTGGGATATACTCTGCAATATGATGGGGAAATTGATGGATATGTCACTAATAGAATAAATGCAGGTTGACTAAAATAGAGAGGAGCATCTATTGTTCTCTGTGATAAGAAAATTCTTTTGAAAATCAAACGAAATTTTTACAATACATACCTAAGTACATACATATATACGTGCATACATATTTAATGCATACATTGTAACACCCATACCCCTAAACATAGTGCCACATCGAAAACTCATGAAGTGTGGATGTGGTTTATAAATGATGGGAATTACTACTTGACAACTTGGACTTGTAGGTGAAATTATAAGATATAAATATGAATGTAGATAATACCGGATTTGATGAGACGAACCAACTTGCCGAGGTGTGCAAAATGCACTGACCTTAAGAATAGATTCGTACCCCACAGAGATTCTGATGGTGCAATCAGTATTGGTACGACTATTCTCCAGGATACAACGGTGAGATCTCAATGGGTATGCACGTACCAACATCGAGATCTATTGAGCAACAATAGATCGTTCCTTCAGAATAAACTCACTCAAATGAGAGAAGAGGAGAAGAGGGATAGAATGATTGTGTGGTGTGCGTTCTCAAAGCAATGCTATAGGCCCCCTTTATATAGATACACAATAAGAGAATGTTACACATTCAAAACAATCAATTAAATCCTCCATTCAGTTTGAATATTAATCATTCATAAAATAATGTATTAAAAATACAATAAAGAAGATTCAATATCCTCATAATGTGCACAACATCCATCATTAGTATTATAAGGTAATATGTTTAACATGCAACATGCATGCGTTACACAAAAGATTTAAGTAATATATTAATGATATTATTATGAATATATTGACAATAAATCATATCCATGTAAAGACGTTAGAAAACATGATAGTGATATAATATCACTAATAAATTATCATGCAAAAAACGTATGTTATAAATCACATGCTCATTGATGCTAACCAAATAAAGTCCATGCACCACTAAATATAAAATAAATATACATTTATATTTTTAACAAAATAATAAAAATATTTGAAATATAATAAAATGCCAACAATCCCCCATTATTTCAAGTACTTTTTTTGAACTATCTCTTTTCATCCCCCACAATTTCAAAAAAGAAATTAAGGATAATAAATATTAAAAGATAGATGAGAAACTCAAAGACGACACTTGAAAGAACTCAAAAATGTAACGCATTAGACTTGGTGTCTTATCGACTATGAACAAAGACTTAGAGAATATGAATGTGGTTTCTAAAGGTTGGTGGAATTAAAATTCCTATGAACCAATCTCTTATTTGTGAAACTATTGACTCATATCTCACATTACATTTTTTATCTATGTTGCTCATACGTGTTGACACGTTTCGGCCATACGTCTACCTGGATTTTCATGAGTGCTCTAGAGATTTTGCCCAAAAATCTCATAGGAAGCGGCCTCACCTACACTCATATAGGTGGATCATCATCAAGTGTATACTGCATTTACACACCACCCAATTTGGGCTATGACGTCCATTAAGAACAAGTATGTTCAACCTCACCACTTATGATACTATCATATTGTACATCATAGGAATAGGGAATAACTGATAGCATCCTCTTAGTCGTCCAGTGAATTATTTATCCCATATGAACCTCCTTCCCGGGATCTCCATTCATGAAGATTGGATTTCCATCACTTCGACTATTGATTTGGGCACAATCCCATTCCCCTCGATGTACTCTCCACAAGCTTTCCGCTTTGTGGTTTAGTCAGAGGATCAGTCAAATTCCACTCTGACTTCACATAATCCATGGATATGATGCCATGAGATGTTTCATAATATTGTCTCTCAGACGAATATGCATGCCTTTCACATTATAGAATATTTTTAGCAGCATGGCTTCACGATAGAAATATTGATGGCATTGGCTTCATCCAAAAGAAAAGATCTGTCCAGAAGTTTCTCAACCATATCACCAGAGCATGCATTCTCTAATGCAATAAACTCATATTCTATTGTATATCGAGCAAAGCATGCTTGCTAGAGTAATTTCAAAAAATAGCTCCACTTCCAGGATAAGAATATACCCAATAGTGATTTTTGACTCATCTGAATAATGTAGTGAATTTGCACCATAATATCCTTCAAGAACTGTAGGATCTCCATAAAATATTAAACAATAACCTATCTCTTCTTTGAGATATTAGAGCATTCAAAACAGAGCATCTCATTGCTCTCTTCCAGATTTGGAGTATACCTGCATAACTTTCAACAACATATGCAACATCTTGTCTAATATATAAGACAATCAATAATTTGTGCATATCAAGTTTGAAGCATACAATCACTTTTACTCTTTTTTTCCTTAAAATTATGCAGTAAAACGAATACTAACTTGGTTGCATTCAAAAGAAGAAAAACTTTCGCAATACTCTTGTGATGGAGAAATATCATTATTGATTATGATACATTTATTCTCAATATTTATTCTCCCATGTCATTGATATCAAAATGATATGTCAAACTAAAAATTAAGTACCCTTTTTTTCTTTTAATCACAAGAGATCAACACATAATATTATAGTGACCAACATGATTATTAAGAGTATGTCTAATAATCAAACATACAAAAGATTTTGCAATGATTGTTTTCTTTTCTAAAGCACAATAAGTATGATATTGGTTTACACCCTCACATTTTGAATATTTTAGGCTAGATATTTAAGAATATAATCACATCATTCAACTCATCAAAAAAATCCAACAATATTTTTTTTCACCAACATTATGTTGAATCATAAAAGTTCCTCAATCACGACTAGATATAAGAGAGGGTATTTGGATAAAACAAATAAAGAACCCTCCAGAATCTATTCTTAAGATTGTAGGTGAAATTTAAGATATAAATATGAATGTAGATAATACCGGATTTGATGAGACGAACCAACTTGCCGAGGTGTGCAAAATGCACTGACCTTAAGAATAGATTCGTACCCCACGGAGATTCCGATGGTGCAATCGGTATTGGTACGACTATTCTCTAGGATACAACGGCGAGATCTCAATGGATATGCACGTACCAACATCGAGATCTATTGAGCAACAATAGACCGTTCCTTCGGAATAAATTCACTCAAATGAAAGAAGAGGAGAAGAGGGATAGAATGATTGTGTGTTGTGTATTCTCAAAGCAATGCTATATGCCCCTTTATATAGATACACAATAAGAGAACGTTACACATTTAAAACAATCAATTAAATCCTCCATTCAATTTGAATATTAATCATTCATAAAATAATGTATTAAAAATACAATAAAGAAGATTCAATATCCTCATAATGTGCACAACATCCATCATTAGTATTATAAGGTAATATGTTTAACATACAATATGCATGCGTTACACAAAAGATTTAAGTAATATATTAATGATATTATTATGAATATATTGACAATAAATCATATCCATGTAAATACGTTAGAAAATATGATAGTGATATAATATCACTAATAAATTATCATGCAAAAAACGTATGTTATAAATCACATGCTCATTGATGCTAACCAAATAAAGTCCATGCACCACTAAATATAAAATAAATATACCTTTATTTTTAACAAAATAATAAAAGTATTTGAAATATAATAAAATACCAACAAGACTTAGGCATTTTGGGTGGTTGTCAACGGATCCATTTGGCCCGAATCCAATAAGGTGTCAGGGTCAGTTTTCCTCGATAACGGACTGGGGACCTAAACCCGAGACGTTACAAATGGTATCAGAGCTAATTTTCCTCTGACAGTGGAAAGGGCTACCCGAGAGTTGGAGCCACTCCTACAAAGAGATAGGAGGAAATGGCTACCCAGAGCGTGCAGCTGCCACTGTCACTGGGATAAGTGATGGAACATGTCGCAACGAGGACGTTGCGAATATGAGTAGGGGAGGTTGTAACACCCATACCTCCAAACATAGTGCCACATCTAAAACTCACGAAGTGTGGGTGTGGTTTATAAGTAGTGGAGATTACTACTTGACAACTTGAGCTTAAGCATTTTGGGTGGTTGTCAACAGGTCCATTTGGGTCCGAACCCAACAAGTTGTCAGGGCCAGTTTTCCTCGATAACCGAACCGGGGACCTAAACCCGAGACGTTACATACATACCTATGTGCGTACATACCTACCCTACAGACGTATGTGCATACGTACCTACGTATGTTTATTTACATGTATACATGCATATATACCTACGTATAATGGGCAGAGGGAGGGGGGAAGGGGCAGGTAGATGATCACCTTTATCCCCACCATCATATCCCAAACTTTTGATTTCTGAATCCCATAATTCTGGATATTACAGCCTCCTCAATCGTGAACTTTTTTGTTTTCGTTTCCCATATTAATGGCACTAACCTCACACACATTGTCCTACTTTTTTTTTGTTTTCGATTCCCATATTATATTTGGAAGGTAAAATTAAAGCGCAGAGCGGATTACGGTAATCACCACTACAACAAAATTTACTTAAGGCACCACATAATTCAATGTTCGTTTCCCTTTTTTGCGTAGTTAATTTATAAAGCAATAAATAATATTTGTTATGTCCTTCTTTAACTTCCCAAATGTTTATTGTATTTATTGTTATATGTATAGCAACAAATCAAATATCAACGATTATCCATTGATATTTTCTTCTAAGCATTACCAATGATTTGTACAAATTTTAACAAATAAGTCAACGGATAAATCATTGCTATACGAACCTTTACAACAGATATGACATTCGTTGCTAATTACAAGAATGAAAGCTAATATTATAAGGGATAAATTTTGTTGTTATACATTTATTATCAGAAATTAAGGCAATGCATATTCAAATTGTTCTTTGCCGTAGATCAAATTTCTTATAGTGGACGGGTACCGGACAATATGACAAATTCACGATTTACAACAATGAAAAATCCCAACAATCCAACAAGATGGTGTTTCTTCCATCACCTTCAAAACTCGTTAACTATTTTCTCAGAAGCAAGATCCCCATCAATATGTCTCCATGACACAAGTCAATTTGTCAATATCTCGCGGTTCATTCTCCGTCAACGCAAGATGTACACAAGGGGTGCAGTGCGATTGACACGTCTTTATGGAGATAATCTGATATACATATAATTTAGGACTAAAAATTTATTAAATAAATTGATTTTGAACCGTATGCTAATGTTTAAAATTACTTTAACATTTAGAATGTTCTGCTACATAAATTGTTTTGAAATAAGAATATGATCTTGGATTCTTGATTTTCCTCAGTTCTACATTTATTAGATTTATTTATTTATTTTAAGTCTTGGTCACCAAATGTTTACTATAAGCCTATAACCTACATTTTGAAGAAAAAACACATAATTTTCAATAACACTGTAGTTTGCATAAATTCCGTATAAAAATAGCACAAAATTGGTGGATCATCGTTTAATTTTACAAAATTTTTAATTAACATTCTAAGAAAATTAATATTACTTATATATCCTTCTTCATTTTGTGTTATTGTGAGTATGTCTAGTTTTTATCTAAAGATTTCAGTATACCAATCATCACAATTGAAGTGCCCAATCATCCAAAGATATACCCGACCGGAATAATCAAATTATGTTGAGCACTGACAGAAACAGGAAAGTCACATATCTATTATTTAATTCATAGATCAGTTAGTCTTATCTTGACTCTTCCAATCTCAACTGCCACAACTTAACATGCATTTTCAGTTATGAACCTTCTGAAAACAAGGCTCTGAAAGAAATGGAAAACGGATTTCTTACAATTGTATGACTATTTATATCTAGAAGGAGATTGCAAATATAGTCACCATTGATGATTTTAATGATTTCTATTTAGTGAAAACTCATTCAATAATGCATGCATCTATTATCAATCATTCTAAATAATATAGTTCAATGTTAGTTTTTTCAATTGTTTTTATATATAATTATATATTGATTGGTTAAAGTTTGGCCCGCCTATCGAGAATTCCGGGCTCCTTTTTTTGAGAGGTAAATGGTTATTCCGGGCTCCTTTCCTGCTACATATGTACCTATATATATATATATAGAGAGAGAGAGAGAGAAGGGAAGCTGTTTTGAGTAACAACCAAGATGGTTGTTACACAAGGCACTTTCCTCAATATTTTTTTATTTTTTCAAAAATTCCACCATGTATATTCATCTATACATCTCTCCTACATGTCATTCAAATTTCGTGAGAAACAAAGACCCCTAAGCCCTCCATCTAGAATAAGTAATTTTTAACGGTCTGAAATTTGCTGCAATCTACCTGTTCTAGATGGAGGGCATAGGAGTCTCCATTTCTCACGAAATTTGAATGACATGTAGGAGGGATATATAGATGAACATACATGGTGGAATTTTTGAAAAAAAATAAAAAAATATTGGGGAAACTGTCTTGTGTAACAACCATCTTGGTTGTTACTCAAAATAGCTTCCCCGGCCTCATATATACACACACACACACACACACACACACACACATATATATATATATATGTGTGTGTGTATATATATATGTATATATATATGCGTACATACATACATAGATACTTACGTACCTACCTACACGTGCATATGTACATACATATATGTGTATCAACATATGCACCCATGCACCTATACATGCTATGCTCTTTGGATCTGAATGTTGGCATGTGAATCATAGATATGTGCAGAAAATGGCAGTAACAGAAATACAAATGCTAAGGTGGATGTATGGACGTGCACGTAAAGATTAGGTTCGGAATGATGCAATAAGAAGGAAAGTTACTTTAGCTCCGAGCGAGGATAAGATGTTAGAAAACCTCTTAAGATGGTTTGACCATTTGCAAAGGAGGTCGGCTGATGTACCAGTTAGGAGATGCGAGTTTTGGGATATTAAGCCAGCTAAGAGAGGGCGAGGAAGGCCCAAGAAGTGTTCGAATGAGACTATATGAAGGGATCTTACTTTTTTGGATCTAAGTCCGATATGGATCCAAGATAGATCTGAATGGAGATAAAGAATCCATTTAGCAGACTCTACTTAATGTGGGAAAATGGTTTAGGTATATTTACATCCATAACCCTGAGTAATTTCGTAATCACCCCAGGAACACTCGATAATCATGAATTACATAGAATACCTTGAGTAATGTTTAACTCTTACACCCAGAACCCCGTGTTAACTCCCATCCAATTTCCGTCAACTATGACGGTATCCGTCAAGTATTTTATATTTTATACCCTTTAACTTTCAATTATTTACAAATGAGACCTCATCCCCCTTCATCCTTCAAGCAGCAAACACCTCCTCCAGGAAGCCTGTAACGGCTAGTTTTTTTTGTAAAAATTCAATAATCTTGCCATCATACTATTAATGTCACTTTATTACAAAATTGATTGGGATTTAATACCCCATCAATTCCCCCATTTTTATCTATAAAGATAACCACCCTCTCCACCATCACTCTTACCTTGCATTTTGAGAGAGAGGAGAGGAGAAGAGAAGAAAAGAGATCTTACCGACATCCTCCATCATCGCAAGAGAAGACGGCGTTGACTCGGAGGAGGAGAGGAGCGTGGATCCGTGACCGGAAGGAGGCGCAACGACTGTCGCAGAGAGAGTAGTGCGTTGGACCTAAGGTACGTATCGGCTCTAGATCATTACGTATATACATCGATTCAATCTAAAATGGATCATTGATTGTATGTATTGGATTAGGTTCATAGATAATGATCGAATCCGTAGTAATGCGATGTGTGAATGTATGTACCATCTTGTGATTACGTATGAATAAACACCAAAATGGAGATACGATCTATAAACGGCTGCGTCAATCCCTTAAGAATATTATGCGACGAGTGGATGTGTTCCTTCCGATTAAAAATTGTTGATAAGTACTTTCTTTACCCGAAGTCAATATGCTTCGGTGTGATGCAGTATTCATAACCGTTACGATCTGAGAATAAGAAACTCGAATCGTATAGACGTATATATATATTTTGATAATCTATGGCATATTTTTTTAATGCACGAACCAAGCATATTTTCGTCACAGAGGACATGTGCCATGGGACTTCACTTAATATTGATATCTTAATTTAGTTTATAAATTTTTCTCATATAAGGCACTGTTTTTTTAAGGTGATTTAGTTGCCCATTAATTTGATAAGTCTAACTTTTTGAGGTATTTTTGTTAGTCAATTTGAGTGATTATATTTTAGTACCAAGGATAGCCTCTTAGCAGACATTAAGCGTGTGTTATCTGGATAATTACGCCATCATATTACTATTCAACGCCAGTTTCTTAAAAGAAAGGAGGGAGATCTATGTTACTTTATAATAAAAATTGGGTGACTCTGGTAACACCATCTTTGTAAATCAATTATGTTGTTATTGCATTTTTGTATGATCTATTTTTCAAAATTTATGTATGCAATTTTTTCTTATCATGCATTTCTCCAGCTTTATTTGGGAGCACTTCATCAAAGTCGATATTGAGTTCGTAGAAAGATGGATTGATTACTACTGATTCCATGGGATCGTGTACCTTTGAAAAGAAAGGGTTGGGTAGTTGTCTGTTTCAACTCAATCATAATCCCTTTCATTATGATATTGATTTATCTTTTGTTGTAAGCTGATTTGGAAATATCTGCATTAAGCCAAGAACATAAGTCACAACAGTTTAATTAAATTATATTATAGTTAGTAGAAATGTCAGGTTAAGAATTTACCTTTACGAATTATCTATGGTAGGCAATTAAGAAAAGAATAAATAGCTTGAAGAAATTTACGTGTTGAGCCACATTATACAGAAGACTATAGTTATTTGTACGAAATAGCACTCATGTCATTGTGATAAAAATATAGGCTTTAAAACATGAAGCATGTTATTGATAAAAAGAGAGAGTTTGGTAGTGTTAAACAAGATTTAAGGCACATACTCATAAAGAGTCATATGGACGACCGCAAGAGGTCGTGTTAGCCCATGGGTGACGCCGCAAGGGGCGTATGGTTGCAAGGAACCACAGAGGCAAAAGCTAAGTCCTTTACAGTTGTACCTATACTGTCATCGCCGCAAGGGACAACGTCACAAGGGACGTATGGTTGCAAGGAACCATAGAGGCAAAAGTTAAGTCCTCTACAGTTGTAGCTACATTGTCATGGACTACAAGTGCCAGCGGTTGAAAACGTATAACAAGATATGTATATGGAAGTTATACAAGAAAATTGGTTTATAAAGGTAAACTATTATGAGTTATGCAAGAAAATGATTTAAAAAGAGTAAACCATTACATGTTATAGAAGAAGTGGTTTAAGAAAGTTAAACCATCAAAGTCATGAGGGTTAATGTGCAAAATGATTTATATGATTTAAGAAGTATGTAATTTGTCACGTATTTTATAAAACAAGCCCCACAAGTTAAAAGAAATGGTTGTCGTATCTACTTATACAATTTACATGCATATCCATGTTTTTGAAAGAAGTCAAATTATACATGATAGGGATCAAACTTAGACATGCATGAGAACTATCTAGACACGTAATGATGTGTATCCATGAAAATCAAAGTACGTGATTTATAACGGATCAAAGATCGTTAGAATACCCATACATGGACCCCGATACATGCTGGGCATTAGGCTCATAAAAATTCATGTTTGCCAATTTCAGGTGAAGAACAGAGTTGATTGCATATTCCGGATCGTGCTATGGATTCCACGAGATTCTGACGTGGTATGATTCAACTGGTGAAGTTTTAGAGGATATATGTAAGTCCACAGGAACTGTTGAGATGCTATTTTAATTCTCAGTTTAGTTTTTACAAAAATACCCTAGTTGGAGTTGTAATAATGGAACTCTTATAGAACTCTTAATTTGAAAGGGCTTTTTATTTGATATTATCTCTGCTCAGTGATTGACATGCCTGTTTTCGGTAACGGTTCGATCGCGTGATCTTTTATCGCATGCTTCCGTCGGTCGGCACGACCCGTTCCGTTACAAAGCCTCCCTTGCCACCCCTCTCAGTCACCCCCTGCCTCCGCCTGCAAGTCGCAGGTCGAGCTCCCCCTCGTCGACCTGCAAGTCCCTGGTCGGAGAGCACTCCCCTCCTCCACCTTGTGCGCAAGCCCCAGGATAGATAGATCGGAGAATCCAACACCCCCCCCCCCCAAAGCCAGCGCGCAAGGCCCTAGTCCCTAGTTCGGAGAGCACTCCCCCCACCTTGCGTGTAAGCCTCGGGTGGATCGGCGCATCTGACCCCCACCCTGCCTGCCCTCAGGTCGCCCCCCCCCCCCCCCCCCAACAGCCTCATGCCCCCAGGTCGGAGCCCCGCACTACACCCCCCCCCCCCCCCCCCGTCGAATCGGAGCCCTCGGCTCCCCCGTTGCCGCCTGTCCCAGTTCGGTGTCGGATCAGAGCATCCGGCCCCCCTTCCTGCTTGCGTGCAAGCCCCAGTTCCGAGCCCTCCCTTTGTGCTCGCGTGCAAGCCCCAGGATGGTGCCTTCTTGCAAGTCCGCCTCGGGTTGGAGCCCCGCTTGCCTGCAGCCTGCTCTGCTTCAGGTCAGAGCTCCCCCTGCCCCATCGCCGCTAACTGGGCCTCCGTCATCATGAATCCACTCAATCTCCCTTTTCCTTTCCTTTTTTTGTTAATCCCAGCCGTTAGATTATGGATGGGTTAGATTAACTCAACCATCTGGTTGAGTCAATGAACTAAACTAACGGAAAGTTATGGGTGTAAAACAGAATAGTTATTTAGAGTCTTCGATGTAATTCGTATTTATTGAGGGTTTATGGGATAATTACGAAGCTACTTAGGGTTAGAGATATAAATATCCCAATGTTTTATTGTTGTTGTGTATATTTGCCTTGGATCAAGAAATTGGTTGAGGTCGGCGATGGGTAGCAAATATCTAAATGCAACAAATAAGGTTGACATGTGGTTTAAAATGCCATAATCAAATTTTGATAAGTTTTTTTCTTTTAATCTTCAATTAGCATAATTAAAAGTTACATAAAATTTTATGTATAATAATCCTTCTTTTACACAAGCTGCCAAACTAAATACAAAATCGAGAATGGGTTAGGGATAGATATAGACCACTCTAGAATCAACAATAGTTTTGTTAAGTTGTTCGATTGTTATTTATATCAAATACTAATTTCTATAACAATTTATATTCTTAATAACTCATTTTTGCTTTTTACATTATAGGATTGATATCAAGTACTTTTCATAAAGAATTAGGCAGACACACCCGAGGATGATTAGCAATATTTTGATTATAGTTACATTTATTTATATTCTTTTATTATATATTTGATTATTTTTGTTAAATTGTAGGTACTGGAGAGAGAGAGAGAGTTGAAGGTTGTGTTGAAAAAGCAAAGGTTTGATGGACTTCCTCCATATTACTTGGATATAGAGGATATCTGATATTTCAATTCTTTTTGTTTGAACTTGTCTAACTTGATTATCTTTTTTTCTAGATAAAATATAACAATGGAGAAGGGAATTAAAGAAGAAGAGCATGAGAGTAACGAGGAAGACACATAAGTAATATATAATTTACAACATTAGCTTGAAAAGAAGTATGAGCCTTTTCTTTATTTCCAGACTATTTTGATTAGAGAAGAAGCGAATGTTTATATCATTTGAATTTTATATATGTAATATAACTCTTATCATCAAAAAATCAAGGGCTATTAAAATATGAAACTCATGTAGACCAAAAGAAACCACTCTCTAAGTATTTTAGCAATTGTCTTCTTGACAACAAAGTTCTTGCCATGACCTAAAATATGAAGCAACATTGGGATCTCAACCTTTGGGTAAAGCTCTCTATAGTATGATGGATGTATATTAAATTGGATGGTGTCTTCTTAAATTTCTCAAGGGTCACTTGGTTGCAGATATGGGATACGGGATAAGGAGGGATTAAGCTGTTATATCACTTATTTTCGGTTGTTTACAGAGATAGGATTCTGCGGGATAAGGATGGATAAGTGGTAGTTATTTGTTATTCTTCGTCCGGTTAGATAAGAAGGGATACAAGATAGCAGTAGCTATGTTAGATAAAATTGTTCTATAAGCGGTATTTATTTGTGTATTTAAGTTGAGAGGATGATGATGGATGAAACCCTCATATCCCAT
This sequence comes from Ottelia alismoides, assembly GCA_037367405.1. Taxonomy (NCBI): domain Eukaryota; kingdom Viridiplantae; phylum Streptophyta; class Magnoliopsida; order Alismatales; family Hydrocharitaceae; genus Ottelia; species Ottelia alismoides. Next base: position 1,736,352 of record JAZKJV010009748.1, on the reverse strand, counting down.
TTGTTGATTCCAGTGTCCAAACATTGACCATTTTAACAACAACAACAAAACCTTTTTCCACAATTAAGTAGGGTCGGCTACATGGATTCTTCGCCTCCATTCAGATCTATCTTGGGTCAATCTCGGGCTTATATCCAAAAAACTAAGATCCCTTCATATAGTCTCTTTCCAATACTTCTTGGGTCGTCCTCACTCACTCTTAGCATTGACCATTTTAAGAAGAATAGAAATTTTGAGGGATAAGGAGAGATGTATGTCTTCTATCCCTCAAACGACTAGCGCCTTAAATATGATAAATGACCTTAACATATCCAATGGTGGTTCACTCAAGTCATTCGAGTACACCCCTAATCATAGGGGCATGTGATTGTGATTTTCTCCTATTCTAGCAGTTAAATGACCACTTGGTTGTAGCTAGAGTATCCATCGTAAAAAGCAAAAGAATTACGTACCAACAACCCATTCCATCGACTGATCAAAGCAAGTTTCATCATGTGACTAAGTCTGTGTGTAGGGAAATTTTCATATGATATGGTACTTCACCTTTCATTAGAAAGATAAAGGACATTAGTCGCTCGATGTTGATCAACGACCACCATCAAAACTACCATTATGTCTTAATACCGCTCGAGAAACAACCTTCATTTATATCTTTTTTTCGGATTCGTTAATTATCTCCATATTCTCACACAATTACCACGTTGTTATTTGCTCAAATGTTAGTGATTTCTAATAGGAAAAAATGGGGCTGCCCCCTGGGGGCAGCCAACATGGCTGCCCCCGCCCCATTTTTCGGCGTTTTTTTTATTTTTTTTGAAAAATAAAACCATGTATATTCATCCATATATCCCTCCTACATGCCATTCGAATTTCGTCAGAAACAGAGACTCCTACGGCCTCCATCTCGATGGTATCGATTTAAAAAAATCCTGTTACCGTTAAAAAATTACTGTCCGGATGGAGGCCGTAGGAGTCTCTGTTTCTGACGAAATTCGAATGGTATATAGGAGGGATATAGGGATGAATGTAAATGGTGTTATTTTTCAAAAAAAATATAAAATTTTGCCCAAATAAGGCGGGGGCAGCCATGTTGGCTGCCCCTAGGGGGCAGCCACATATGACCCTTTCTAATATAGTATTTTCGTGCGAAAGGCGATCTCCATATTTCACGTTCTCTTCATCTTCTACAATGCAGCTTCAATGGAGCATTCGTCAACTTCGTCAAATCCTCAAAATACCCGTACCAAGATCACCTGACATCCTTGATATTGTAAAGTTTTTTTATATTTTTATGAGTGTTTTTTCAACAGGAACATATTGACATATTACTTAGATTCCTGTTTTTGAATTTTGAATCCTGATGATTTTGGGATCAAGTGAATGATCTTTATCATTGTTATAGCACTGATTGCTAGTTCATGAGACATGCTTTGTGTTTACTTGCAGGACAAACTCTCTTTCCAATACAACTCAAGAAACAAAATTGCGACCGATGGGGATCACATCTCTTGTGCTTGATATCGAAGCGCTTGAAGATTCATTGTAAGGCATGCTCGTGTTTAAGGATCACTCATTATTAAGTATATCGATGTTCGATTCATTACTCTTTGACATGCATTTTACACTATTGAATACATTTCCTACGTAAATGTTGTTTTTTTTGCAGAACATCTTGCCATATTTACAAAGAGATTGGATATTTAAAAAACATTAAAATATAAAAATATTGATAGAAAATTAAAAAACCATCAAGATTGACAGAAAATATAATGGATTTAGAAATCATTGGAAAAAATCCTCTACATGCATAAGGAAAACTTCAAATGAGACATGGTCATCCCTCGATTATAGAAAGTCAGTCAATCTCATCCATCTATATTCAATCTGACGATGGATACAAAAGAAATATTAATATTTATTATTCAATTAAACAAAAATTTTTTTTGTGGTCATTAAACATTATCTAAATATAGTATGTAACCATATGCATTTATCTCTTTCAATATCTCACTTCATTCGCCTATTGAAATTTCAAATCAAAACTCTCACCCATATGGTACGTGGATGGTGGCGATGCACGGAGGACAGCAATGGCGAGCGGAGACGACGACAAGGCGTGAAAGACGATGGAATATGGGAAGAAGCGGTGATGTGTAGAGTGTGTCGAAGGTGCATGTAGCGTGGTGACGACCACGATGGGACAGTTTATGGAGTGCATCGGCAACGGGTGGAACGCGACGACGATGATGACATGTGAATTGCATCGATGGTGCATGGAGTGCGCAGGGTGAGCCACTCCACCACCATGATGGTGTTGAGCACGTGACATCAACATCATGCTAGTCGAGACAAGCAGTTGCGGGTTCATCAGAGATGGCGATGAAGTTGATCCAGTTGGTTGACAATGGTTTTTTAAATAATTAATATGTATTTTACCTAATTGAATACATATTTTACATAATATTTTATTTTGTAAAAAAACATGCAAGATTAACAAAGTGATTGCATATGATGCATAAATTATCAAAACATAAAACTATTGATAGAAAACATGAAAATAACATCTATGTTGCAAATATGAATTTAGTCAAAAAAACCAAGCAAACTTTACAAAGGTATGGCAAATTTTGAAGGATGCACATTACTGTTGAACGGTGTTGGCTGGAAATATAAAAATAATTGATATATTACTAATCGTTTTTTCATTTTGATCATATAAACTTTACGAAAAAAATCACAGATTTTACGAGAAAACATTGGAGTTTACAAAGATCTCTCTCACTCTATGTAGGCTGAAAATGAATTTGGATATTAACTAAATAGGGTATTACAAAAAAATACCATAATTAGGCTAAGCTAAAAAAAGTATTTGAAATATTAAATGAAATTCATGATTAATATGAAAAATTATAATCAAAATAATAGAATCATTAGATTTAAACCAATAGAAAATTAATAGATCATTAGATTTAAGTGTGACAACTGATTTTTGGCTTTCTTCATTGAGAGATGACCATGTCTCATTTGAAATGCCCCATATGTGTGTATGCAATGTCCAACATGTATGTACTCGACATCCATTCCTTGTATCACATTGTTCATGCGTTGAAGACATGCGTAATAAAATCCGTTATCTAGTGGATTCATGACAAGCTAATGCAGGTACTACGTGACACTCTAATATTTAACTCTATTATTCGAATGTACCCACCAAAATGAGGGTAAAATTAAGCATGAAAAGCTCAAATATTAGTCGAAAGGTACAAAGGATTTCATTTTTCTTTATCTTCGATGTTGAAAGACATAGGGTTTTATCAGTTGTGCCCCTCTGAGATATTGCAATATAATTTATACGCTTAATTTTTTTTGAAATATCAGTTCAACCCATGACTTCTTCCACAATGATCACTTGTGCCAGTATGGTTAATTGTCGTTTATCCCCATCTTAAACACAAGTTAAAAAATGGTAATTAGATAAAAAGTTGAGGGTAAAAAGGAAAAGTGGATATGAGTAGGGAAGAAAAAGGAGATGGGAAAAAATTCCCATGTTGACTCTTAAAGGGAACTCAACAAAACGCATCACACTCTCCACGAGCTAGAAAATGCATCAATTTGGTGAATCCAGCTTTCTTGACCATCTCTAATCATAGTCCAAACCATTTGGAGTTTAGGAATGAGCTCAAGGAGTGTATTTACCATCATCATTTTTCTTTTCAATATTTGGACATTGAAATTAGAATTAAGCATTGGACATTGGATTCAAATGAAATGAGACTTAATCTAATTAACTCTCAAATTATTAAGCTAATAAGTTGAGCCACTAAAATCCATCAGGTTTCATCATTCCCTCAGAATGGACTGTCATGGCAGATGATCTATTAAGATAGATCTAACCCTGAGTATTCACAATACTCATACATCCTAGATATTGAAAGACTTTAATTATCCAAAGTTCAAGCCCTTTCTTGGTTATATTCTTCGGAAGATATCAATAGATATATCATTCAATAATTAGGCGACAATATTAATCATATACTTTCCAAAGATATTTATTAATATCTCATATTCGTGTCTTATTTCATAAACAAGATGACCATGCATGGAATTCATTTTGACCCCCAAATATCTCATGAGTGAGCTCTGTCTCCTGGTTCATCAATTATGAACATGTATGATTTCATTGAGATATCATAGTTCTCATATGTCAACATATCATATGCACACTACTTGTCGGTGTATTGACCTTGGTTAGGCCATAAACCTATTGGTCCGTCAAATATGCGCACTCAGGCATATAGATTTATATATGTCTCCGATCAAAAGATGTATGCATGATCATGATAGTTACGATTCATGTCTTAGTTTATTTTGACCTCGTCAAGTCAACTCTTTGACATGATTATTCCAACACCTCCGAAACACAATTCCCATGCAGAGGGCATGCATTAAGAAATCAATTGGAAATCAATCTTTAGAGAAAGATTACCGACTCTTTCTCAGATTGGAGATCTTTATTGAATATCACATGTTAAGTCAATTATATCCTGTCAACTGCATGGTATTCAATATGGTTGTGGTACATAACTCTAAGTGTACAAAGAGACCTTAATATTAAGTGCATTCACAAACATTCATTTCCGATGGATATGATAAAATAATAACATTTATTGCATTAATAGGTCGTCAATAGCTTACAAGTCCAACAACAATCATCTTCTTCCCAATCCCTCTAGCTTCCACACACTTGAACCCATCACAACACACACACACAACATAGCAGTTGTTGCTGCATTTTCTGCTTGGAACCCACCAGAGCCAAGCCCCTTTGCTCGAGCTGGAGGTCGAGGGAGTTGGTGTAGGAGGAGGTCAAGGTGGTGGAGGAGGAGGTTGGGGCAGAGGGTTGTACGAAGGGGGTCCGAGCATTGGAGGAGGTCGGGGTGGTGGGTTGGGCAAAGGAGGAGGAGGAGTTCGGGGCGGAGGGCTATGTGTAGGAGGAGGAAGTCCGGGCGGTGGAGGAGGAGGTCTTGGTAGAGGGTTGGGTGGAGTAAGAAAAGGAGGTTGGGAAGGAGGGCTTGAGAGAAGAAGAGGACAATTATACCCCTCTTAATGGAAACATGATTTGAATAAACCATGGTTAAGTTCAATTCATTGACACAAGCAAACATAAGGGCACAAATGATAACGGTGCAAGAAGTCAGGGGGACAACTGATATTGCAGAAAAGGGAGGGTATAAGTGATATTGCAATATCTCAAAGAGGCACAACTGATAAAAACCCAAAGACATGAAGGTTGTTTTCTCTTTGGGAAAGAAAAAAATAAATGATGAGATTTCCTCCTTTATATCTAGCACTCTCAAATCACCATGCTGGTCGTAGCTTTACTTCAAGCTACTCTAGGAGACCAACGAGCTTTAAACGCAAACAAAGGGTCATGTTAGAATGACTCCAACTTGCTCTATATATTCAAGCAGCTTTCGATACCCTTTCGCACTGCTCTTCGACAAGTGTAACATTTTAATATGATGCAGTTGTTGAAGTTGATTAGGCCCATTTTAATGATGCAAAGCAAGATGAAAATGATTAGATGAAGGTTCCTATGGGGTTCTGAAGGAGAGAAGGAGAAGGTGAACTTGGTGGATTGATCATATATATATGCTCGCTTATGAAAAGAAGCGGTTCACTGAGAATCTTCAATTTATGAACTTGGTCCCCTGCCAAAACCTTCAACATTTTTTCATAGACAAGTTTAAGAATAATTAGGATTGAATTTCCACTTTTGCCATCTTCACCTCATAAAAGTTTTATAAGTTTGTCTATATATTTGAGGGCAGATATCAAGTACAAGGAAAAGAGGAAGATCTAGTTTCGGATTTGGTTTGGGACATCGAGCGGTGGAATGTCCCATTTTAAGTTTGAATTTTCATCTGGACATTAAGGGATCAATTGATGATTGGAGAGAGAACAAATTTTTTCCAGAGATTTGGTGTCATCCTCCAACTAGGTTAGTTTTTGGAGCTAGGTTAGGATAGGGGAATAGCCTCACCAAGACTTAGGTGGCGACTATCTTATGGTCCATGTGACATGCATGGACTGCGTCCATATATTTGTGAGAGCATGTGCATGAATATCAGATTATGCAAAACTTTCGGACCTTTTGATCCTTGCATCTACTTTTTTATTCACTGCTCTTTACAAGTGGTGGTAACTGCCACATTGACATGCAAATAGTTGTGCAACAACTTACTGCCTTCTGTTAAAGAATCGATAGTGATGGCAAATAGTAGTGCAATTTCGGTGGCAAAAAAATAAAAGCTAAATGCAACAAAAGAATTGCAACACCTAGAAAATATGTGCAGGTAACTTTTGGCGACACCCATTACTTTCAAAAAATATGTTTATAAAGGATAACCAGAAGCCCCATTGCTTGAAAACCAAGCATGAAACTTAAACACAAATACTTCCAGCGGATCCGTCGTCGCCTGCAGGAGAAACAACATATCGCCAGCAATAAATAGGAACGGCAATCATTCTGACTTTATTTTGCAAGTTTCCTTCTGAATTGATAAGGGAGAATCATCCAATGATAATACAATTTGAATAATTGGCTACCAAGCATATACTTAAGATCAGGATAATGAACTCAATGATTGGACAGCTAATATGACTCAATAAAAGTGCAGTGTTCTTCCCCTGAATGGAACCTAAATCTTCCCACAAAAACCGCAGAAAAGATACCATGATGCATCATCTCTACATCCACGACAGAGCACAAGAGACGAAAGTTCCAATCACATATGGGATCACTCTACCATTTTTACTCACCTTACATCCTTTCAGAAATTCTCATACTATAACCAGGCAAGTCGATCTCGACAACTGAAGCAAAAATAACTTCAGAAAACCCCCTTTTCCTATTGATTTTATATAATGACATTTAGTAATTTCAACCTACAACTCGTACTTTACAAGACCCTCAAGAAATATAGCACAAGAAATACAGAGTTGCAATGGCCCGGAAACCTCCCTCAATGAGAAAAGGGTAGAGAATTTCCATATATTTCTTCCATATATTTCAGATTATTAAAAGAGCACAAACATTTGATACGAATGAAAAAGCTGAGGGGAATAAATCACCTCGGCTTCTTTCCTTTCTGGCTGCCAGACCTGTTATTTTTCTTCGCGACCTCCAAGACCACGGTTGCTCCCACACCGGGATCCTCTCGATTCTATGTAAAGCGTCCGAAATGGCGGAAGCCCTCACCGGGGCATTCTCATCCACAAACATGTACACGTCCCACCCAAGATGCAATGGACAGCTTAGTTTGGATTGGTCCTGTTCAACCTGATTATCTTCCCGGGTGCCAAACCTCAGTGTGAAGCTGGGTATGCATAACTCCAGCTATGCTTATGAAATAAACTCCCTAAATTCAGGAAGTTATTATGTTCCCCATCTGTCTGTAATGCTGATTTCAGGATCTGAGAGAAGCCAGTAGTCGGTATCAATCTGGAAACAAATGCAAATAAGTCATCAAGAAATTATCATCTCAAAACGTAGCATCCAATGAAGCTTTGCAAACTTACGTCCATATCTGATGGGGCAATCCTCAGTATCTCACAAACGACACCCTCAGAGTTCATAGAACTGGGGGGCTCGTTACAAGAAATTCCAGCTTTGCAAGACACGGGCTCCTTGCAATCGTCAGAATATGCCGACAGATCAGTGTTGATCCTGAAGTCATTCTTAAAGGAAGCAACCATCGGTAAAGAACATTGGGCATGGTTCGTGCCTTGTTCTGACATTCGCGCATGTTTGCTGTATATACAAAGGTCCGTGATTAACATTAACTTAAACCTGGATATTAATAGCGGATTATGCTTTGCACATAAGATTTTACCTAATCAAGTAACAATCGATGGGGCCCAATGCACTTCTCACATAAATCTGGTATTGCCTCTGTGGAAAATTTGCCCCCTACAACCCAGGAAAAGAAAAGGAATAAAAAACTGTTTTATTTACGACACGAGTAAATATTAAGTAAAGAATCCCAAAACAAGACTTGATTCAAAGAACAGGAACTTTTAGTCAGCAGTTCAGTCTAATCTCTAACTCCTTATGTTGTTCGTATTTGAAATATACTGGGAGATATTTGACCAAACTGGCCTGGATTAAGACTGATGAGACATACCTCATCAGGATCCGTAACTTCCACGCTGGTCCCATGAGGAGCTTTCACGGCTATGAGTGTGTCATTCTGATTTGGCAAGAGAAGAGTTAACACTTGTAAAAGAAGAAAGTAGAATCATTGCCCCAAAAAGCACTCAATGTAAGCAAACCTTGAAATTCGGGATGCTGCAGATGTCCTCTGTGTTCAAATATAGCCATCTAATATATAAGATTAGTCAGAGCAGTCAACACTTCTAAAAGCAATTATAATTAGACTAATCAATTTCCTCATAGAGGTAACAGGTAAATAAATGGAGGTGTAAGAAACGACTAGGGCCCATCTCCTATTCAGATAGAATGTAAGCATGTAAATGCCCGCATCTCAAATATAATGGAGGCTCATAATCTAGTAGGACTTCAAAACCCTGGCTACGCAAATTGAAATAGGATGAACTGTGTATCTTTCAACAAAGAAAAGAGACTAAAATATTCACCCAGAAGGCAAAACAAAATGTTTACACCACAAGACCTGAGAAAAAATAAATTTGAAGCTTCTTATTGTTATCACTAACCCCCCATAGAACCAAGAACCATAAGCTCTAGGCCTCCATATTCCAGGCAATCGGATAACTCCAAAGAAATTACGTAAAATCACCAAAAAAAGATATTGAAGATGTAACTCCAACTCCTAGAATGTAAAAATACAAGAAAAAGAAAACACGTCTTTAACCTATTACATTATGAGAAATAGCATTCTATTTAAAAATGAATACATTCTAAGCAAGTTGTAGATATCAATCCACCACTAAGGGGAATCACATAATTGCAGTTGTTTATGAATTCAGGTTCTCTTATCATGCAAGGAAAATTAAGATCCCAAAGAGTAACCCACAATACTTCAAGTAGGCAAATGTAACTGAAATACAACTGCGCAAAATTTCGATTACTTGTTGCTAGTTTCAAGAATGCATTAAAAATGCAGTCACACCTTTGGTTATTTTTGTCTCCTTTCAGTTCAGCCAACTGCTCTTCAGTTTTTCTGCAGAAAAAAAGACCAGATCTAAAATCTGCTAATTGTAAAAGATGAGAGTTCTTATCCATCAAATGCAACCTTATAAGTTCATCAATTTTGCGCTCTTCTGCATAAAAACTCCCAATTTCAGCCTGCGAATTAGATGTAAAAAATGAAATGGTAATTAGAAGAAAGAAGGGTAAATATTATTGAAAACGATACCGGGCCCCATTAGTGGGAGCATAAACCAGGAAACCCTTCCTTTTCACATACTCTTCTAATTAAAAACCAATACGCATTTTTTTTCCTTTAGGGGGTGCACCATGCAGTGACAACAAACAAACGAATTAGGACCACACGCCTATACCAAACATACGGACAGCATAGATCTTAAAATAGATCTATGTAAATATGCCCCAAGAAGTACATCTTGAATCAAGGTGAAAGTAAAGCAATAAGGGTAATGTTGTTTCAATAAAAAGACATACTATAATAAATGTATGCATCAGTTCGAACCACTACTCAGTACATGCATGAAAAGTATGTCCTCTTTTTAAAAGGAACGAAAAGTATGTCTAGTACTAAAATGTCGGACTTTGACACGTATGCCCATGTGAAACTTTCCCATTACACTACAACCCTACATTTTCTAATAGAGGTTGGGGAACTTGCACCAGTGCCATAAACGTACATTTTTTTCATTTTTTTTAAATGAAATCATGTGGGGATTTAGATCACCATATATCACCATGATGTCAATCAAAATTCAACTTAATTCGAAACTTCTAACCAAGACTGCAAAATTTTAACGGTCTCATATTGCTGAAATTTAGCCCTTCCAGATGGACATGTTAGGAACAAGGCCCTAAATGTCGGTTTCGGTCACCATTGCGGTATCAACAAAAACAGAATTTTGATGGAATTTCGATCGGAATTTCGGTCATTTCGGTCATTTTTTGTACTAGGACCCCCATATTTCGGTCATTTCGGTCATTTCGGTCGAATTTCGATTTCGACTGGATATCGATATTCAACAGAAATTCGACCGAATTTCGCTGAAATTTGAGGCTATGGTTAGGAATGTTTGTTTTACACTGTTAGAAAATCGGAAGCGGAAACGTAAACATGGAAAAGATAATAAAAGAATAAGAACAAGCAGGATTTTTTACGTGGAACCTACTCCGTGAGGAGCGGGATTAAACCACGGGAGAAGCCCTCAAAGGGGCATGCTATGCATTTCTTTTTCTCAATGGATACAGGAGGTCTGGGGCTCCTTATATAGCCTCTCCAGAGCCTCCAAGTCCCACCACTGGACGATGTGGGACTAAACAACTAGATGGGGTAAATGGATCTCCTACAGGATCCATTTACCCTGCTACAACACAATAGGTGCATAACCACATACTCCAACACTCCCCCTCAAGCTGGAGCATGCAATGCTCAGCTTGGACAAATAAACAGAAAGAAACCCAATTCAATGCTACAGGACACTACAAACAATATCAACCCAACGCGCACATTGCTGCAGTCGAGGACGTTGCTTCTCATGTCGTGCAGGTGAGGAGGACGAACGGGCTGGAGTGTGAGTCAACTGAAGACTCGTCTGACCATCGAGTCTGAAACTGCGCCTGAAGTCTCATCGTCGGAGAACTGGGTCTCTCCCATCTGGCTCAGAGAATGGTGCACTGCTCTGGTGTACCTATGATACCACATGAAAACCCTTGCCAACATATGGCATAAGGAATGGTCCTCTGCTCTGGAGTCCCTATGGCTCACATGAAAACTCTGGCCTGACAACTAGAAGAATGATGGGGACCACGAACAAATGATGGCAACATATGCTCATCTGACAATGACCGCATACTCGTGCGTGTCTGAAACTGAAGACTCGGAATCAATCGTCGAGTCTGAAACAAAAATCTGTAGAGTCTGATCAACTGGCCGGTCTGGAAATATGGCATCTGAATCTGGATCAAGACCTGTGACTCTACATATATACTCCCCCTTTCTCTCATACTTGTCGGAAAACATGGACGTCGACCAAGTTGGGAGAAGACAAAGAGATACATAAATGGGGGAAAATAAAATAAGCCGTTAAAAATGTTTCGGCTTCTCAAATCATGAATTTTGGCCGTTTCATTTTTTTACGGCTCTCCCTTTTTTTTCGTATTTTTTTATAAAGCCGTCTACCCTCTTTTTTTTACGGCTTTCCTCTGCATTTTTTTTAAAACTATGCGTACGGTTTTTTTTAATACGCGCCCTTTTTCTCTCTCTCTCTCCTTTTTTTTAACAAGCACGGCCCACTTGGGCAATCACCTCCCTCTTTTTTTCCCTTTTTTTTGTTTGAAACCTTCGACCCACTTGAGCCTACAAAACAGAAAAAAAACTTTAATACTCTGAAACGGCCCGCTCCCCCTATAGGGTTCCCCAACGTGGGTTTTGACATAATTTCTTTTAATAAAGAGGGCCTGTGTGGGCTCCATCCGAAGCCTTCCATTAGGGTTGCTCGTCTGCAAACCCTCATTGTGAGAGGGTGCGCCGCCTGGAGATAATCTGGAGATCGACGCCGCACGAAGATATGGAGGAGACCCTCCTATTCGGCGCAGCTTGGTGGGATTTTGCGTCTGCGCGAATGGAGTGCCTGGACGCACTCGTTGATGGATACTGCCGCCAGCATGGAGGAATCACACTGAGGTGCCGCTCGACCTCCTCTAGCGCGCGAAGGGGTTTGTACACACCCCAAGGAAAAGATTCCCGGCGGCGCCTGCTGGTGGACATCTGCGGTGGGCTCCTGCGTCGTTGCTGGGGAAAAGCTGCATCGGGAGGAGGCGCGTCGCCTGCGGCTGTGGGAGAGGAACATGGGGCTTCCGCCACTTGGAGCGGCGTCGTCTGATGCGCGCCCTGGATCTTGTGGGTGCGCCGCCTTCTGCTAGGGGCTCCGCCATGGAGTCCCGAGATGGGTTGCGCGGGGAGCTGCGTTGATCTGGATGGTTGATGGCGACGCTGGTCGGTGCGGGCTTCACTGCAGAGGGATATGATCGCACCGCCCTTGCATGATTGAAAAGGAGATGCACACGCGCAAGATCGGATGGGCCCGAGGGGAAGAACCCAGAAGATTCCGCCATGGCGTCGAAGGAGCAAGCCCCTGGAACTGTAGAGGGTTTTGCCTTGCAAGATCAGGGAGCTTTCTGGCTAGATAGTTTCACGCCATGTGCGGTTGGAGGCTGAATCCTCAATGGATCTGGCAAGAGTGCCGGATCTTCACAACTTCTCCAGAATCAAAACTCAACTTGCAATATTAGGGTTTCAACAAAACCCTAGAACATGATCAAATCTGGATACACTAATCTTCAAGAATGAACAATCGAAACTCAGAAACGAAGAGCATAAAAATAATCCACGAGAATCGAACCCGCTCTGATACCATGTTAGAAAATCGGAAGCGGAAGCGTAAACATGGAAAAGATAATAAAAGAATAAGAACAAGCAGGATTTTTTACGTGGAACCCTACTCCGTGAGGAGCGGGATTAAACCACGGGAGAAGCCCTCAAAGGGGCATGCTATGTATTTCTTTTTCTCAATGGATACAGGAGGTCTGAGGCTCCTTATATAACCTCTCCAGAGCCTCCAAGTCCCACCACTGGACTATGTGGGACTAAACAACTAGGTGGGGTAAATGGATCTCCAACAGGATCCATTTACCCTGCTACAACACAATAGGCGCATAACCACATACTCCAACATACACGAAATCTAAAACACATATTCCACTAATAATTCTAAGCAAATCCCCAAAGTTCTATATCAAAAAAATGAGTGTTTGTGGCACCGTTGCATGTAAAGTTACATGTACCTTGGTGCAAGCTCCCCAACCCCTTTATAATATACACCATCCCCTTCCAAATTATTATTTTTTACACATTTTATAGATGTTGCCAAAGTTGGTTAAGATTGAACATAGGGGTTAAAAATAACACATGCATAATATACACACGTCAATTTTTTTAATTAGTTTTCCATCTTTATCTTTTGCATCAAATATGAGGACACAATCTAACCAAGATTCAAATATATCTAAGAGGAAAAGGAAGTTGTTTTGAGTAACAACAAGGCAGTCCCCTCCCCCCTTTTTGAAAATAAAACCATGTATATTCATCTATATATATCCCCTACATGTCATTCGAATTTCGTTAGAAACAGAAACTCTTATGCCCTCCATCTAGAACAGGTAATTTTAACGGTCTCAAATTTGTTGTAATCGACATGTTTTAGATGAAGGGCATAGGAGTCTATGTTTCTGACGAAATTCGAATGACATGTAGGATATATATATATATATGAATATACATGATTTTATTTTCGAAAAAAAAATAAAAAGGAGGGGAAACCGCCTTGTGTAACAGCCAACTTGGTTGTTACTCAAAACAACCTCCTTGCCCTCTATATCTAATTATTTATACCCTCCATATGGAGGTACAAACCACGGAAAAAATGATTCACATGCTACTATTAGATGGTGCAAGGAAGACAAATGGAATATGATCATGAAGCCAGCTTGGATCTTTACACTTTAGCAACAAACCCCTTGTGGAACAGCTGGGCAATAAATCTAACCTTCACCAGGTTCCTTGCTTTTCAAACTATATAATCTCTTACAGGCAAAGGATTCACGGCCAATGTCGCAGCAAAGATGTAAGCTGTATACAACTTAAATACATGGAAACTCCATGTCGAAAAATTCACAACAGAGAACTCCAAAGAATAGGAATAAAAAGGCTCCATCAGCCTGGTGAAGGAATATGAACTCAAATCTCTACAATGGTATATAAAAGTGGAATGCGGTTAACCATAGCATGCAGCTTTGCTTTTAGACGTGACAACTCTATGTCACGATTGCATTGTCGTCGCATGCAAGAGCAGCTAGAGAGAGACCACATTGAAGACCATATACAACCATGTTCATCTATGAGCTGAAAATTATCCAACTGCCTACCCTTGAAGGAAATGCTTAATCACGCGAAGAGTCGTCATAATACCCGTTCAAAAGATAGGTAATCTTTGTCAGAAGTAGATTCCTAACCTCTAAAAAATTGAAGGTAATACAGACAGAATCAACTCCAACAAGGCTAGACACTCTCTATATAACAACTTCAGAGACCAAACCTTTAGATTTATTTCATCTCTATTAGTGACCAATCAACCATTCGCTCCATGGTGCCAGAGGGAGGCAGACCAAAAATATACATACAAGGGAACAAAACAAAAAGTCTGGTGATTGGCCATCAAATTGGAAGCCTAGCAGAACACACACACGATCCTCTCAACTATGTGCACCCACAGTGATACCTATCCCAATCTGATTTTAGGGATTGTTTCTAGTGATTCAGAAATATGGGATGAGAAGATAAAGAGAAGCATATCAAGCCATGTGAGTGGAAAGAAGAAAGGGATGGAGACTAGGAATGGAGGGTATAAGAGGAAAAAATACGAGAAAATAAAGCCAATGATTAAACCTAACTTAATTTTATTCAAGCACCTCTCCCTTTGCATATCTATGAATGACTTTATATAGAGCCAATCCTAATCAAAGAATCAAGAGGCGTACCTCTTGAACCAAAAGAAGCCTATTTACATCAAAACACGTCTCTTTAATTTAATTAAAAATACAAGATAAGAGGAAATGGAATATTTTGTCTTGGGATAGGGCTGCATCAAATATCCGTGTCTAGAAAAAACTTCTCACGCAGAGTCACATTCTCAGAAGGGCATACTTGTAACAAAATAAAAAGGTCGACCTTCTTAAAGCTTGAAGTGGATATGCCTACAATATGCAAGGATGGAGCAAGTTGTCACAGAATTCCACCTATTCTGAACCTTCTGAAAAAAGAATTTATTAGGGATAATATGTACATATCATCAATATTGCATCAAAAAACTTCGTAAATGGCTTTCTTGCGAACATCCCTTACGCATAACCCATTATGGTTCTTCAACCTTGGCGTCGCTGATGTAACTCATCAGCATCTACACAGTCAATGATGGAGCACCCAAGGATATCACAATAACAATATTCAACAATGATGCGGTGCTTTGACGATTGATTATAAGGATGATGGTGATGACAGTGTCATTGGATGCACGAAGGTACAACAAAGGTATGGTAGCGCCGGAAGTATGGTGAAGATGAATGTCTCAAATCCATGGTCGATGGAGGTGAAAACAACACTAAGAGGAGCATGAGATTATAAGGATGATGATGACACTTAAGAGTTGTGTGGAGGTGGCATCAACAATTATTGCAAAATTGTGGTGTTGATATTGCAAGCAGGCAATGACAAGGCAAGGCAATGACTATGAAAACACGCAATGGAGACAAAGCAGTCAAAAGAGAGCGAAGAAGGCACATATGGTGACATCAGTAGGTGCGTTGTGGAGATAAAGATGGGGAAGCACGCGTAATGGAATAGGTACAGTGCAATTATGAGAGGGGGTGAAAATGATGGTGAATGAAATAGTTGTCGGGAACAAGGTTTTAAAAAGTGTGAGGCTTAGTGAGGTGAATTTTCCATCATCAAGGCGACGCGTAAGCTTCGAGGCGGTCGAGTCGTAAGCCTCACTTTTAGGAAGAAAACAACTACATTAAGGAAAAAATTGACTCCAAGTATTGTGGAAATTAAGACAATAGTACAATACTATGAGAAAATCACTTACATGACATTCTAAACAAAACATTACGGCATTACAATTACATGTAACAATCTATAGGTCACTTTTTGCTATTTTGTGTCATTGTATATCATGTAATGACTCAACTTATTTGATTGTTAGTTTTCACTAATTAACTTTCTATTTAGTTCAAAGAGCATATCGAAAGAGATTCTTCTTAATCATAGACATACTTATATCAAGAATCAATGCACAAAATGTCTAAAAACAATCCAAAGAAAAATGTACACATGATTTGATCACGTAATCATATATATATATATATATATAAAGAAAAGGAGCTTATTGTTCTTTGTTGATAGAGGTTATACGGTAGGGACATTGTTGTCTTGATTACTTATGCTTTGGATGAATGGCACATGCAATACGATGCATAATAATGACTAAAATTGTTGATCTCATTCAAAACTTATATTCAGTTAACACCTCCATTTCTACTATACAATTGTTTATATATTAAAGGTAAGACTAGGAACTTTTATTATAGTGCAAGGATGAGAAGCTTCTTCGATTGAGAAGTTGTGGTCTTAAAAACAGTTAAAATATAATAAAATTAGTTCAAATGGTCGAGGCGTGCATCTCACCGCCACCTAACCACCACGTACGCCTCACCAGCACCTTGAGGCTTGCGTCTCACAATTTCTGGGTGAGGCTTAAGCATCGAGGCATTTTTTCAAAAAAATCATCTGAGGCTTATGCCCGAGGCTTATGCCCCACTGCCTCTAGGTGTCTTTTTTTAATTGATCTTGTAAAAATTAGCCAAGTAAGCTGACTAATCAGCATGATTAGTCGAGTCGAGGGGGTAGCCAAATCAACTAAGCCTAGTCGGGCAATAGTCACCCCCAACTAGTCGGTCGATTTTTAAAAGATGATATTTATTTATTTATGTTATTTCCTAATGGTTCTTATGTATTTTAATTTGTGTTCTTCGATTAATTGATATTGGTATATTTTTTTATGCATTCTCACTTGAAATTGAAGGCTAATCTCATTTTTTTGTTGTTTCCCGCATATCAAAAAAATCAGGTTAGGGGAACTACCCACTACGACTCCCGCAAGGGGACACACCTGCTCCACCCAGCCCCCCTCTTCCCTCCCCAGGCTCATTGACTGGGCAGTGAGCCCCACATTACGATAGGGTATGCTGGCGTGCGGGGGGGGTTGCATCGAATGGTTCTTCAATTGAATTCAAAAAAAACATATGGTTAGAATTCAAATGCATATCGATAGTCTATGTTATTCGGTTTTGTATTAGTGTTAATACTAATGCTTTTGGTTACTATAAACGTCTATAAGGGTTATTTATTTTTCTATGCTGTTCAATTTTATAAATGTTAATAGGTGTAGTATTCTTGTTATGTTTTTCATTTGTGTATTATATTATTACAAATGTCTAAATCTACGAAAATATATGAGAATATATGTATAAAAATGGTTTATATATTTAAAATAATTAAAAATTCAAAACCAATTAAAATTTAAAAGTTGAGTAAATCTGATTAGTCGTCCGATTGTCAATTAGTCCTTAGCATTGTTTTTAAAAGCGCGCTTCAAGGCTATAGCCTCATTCGACCTCAGTGAGGCGTGCGCCTCGAGGCGCTGCCTCATATATGGGCTATTTTTTTAACTTTTTTCTGCAATATTTTTTCCTTTTCTTTTTTTATTATGAACTTTTCATCCTTTGTAGACAAGTATTTTCAAGCCTTTAAGCTCATGATTCACTGAAATGCATTTTTTTAATTTATTAACATATTAAGCTTATTTTTACTTTGTTATGAATGTTTTTTTATAAATCAACATGAACAAAAAATTGAGTCTTGAGTCCTTAAATCTAATGACTTTACTCTTTAGTATGAATCAAGCATAAATGCTTTCTTTATTAAAATGTTTAGATGCAAGTCCCCTATTTTGACCTAAATTTTGAAAAGTACATTTTGTAAACATGTCTCATCTTTTTTTCTATTCAATCGGGACTAAATTAATTCATATCAAAGCATGCATGAACAAAAATGATCATAACATGCAATATTCAAGTATTTTATCCCCCGATCATTATGGTAAAGTATAAAGTGATCATTGATTCGCTGCTTACTCTCTTATCCTTCTCAATTGAATGACACGTATCTCATCTAGTTTTGAAAATGGTATGTTACATCTAGTCCCTTTAGTAAAATTTTATTCAAAACTTTAAATTTTGCGAAGAGTTACCCATTATTGTGCTTACATATCCATATTTACTTGACTCCTTATAGATTTAGAGTTTAAAAAAAGAGAGTTATATAACAACTTGGATGTTTAAATCATGATGTTAGCCTTGAAATATCATGGAGTTATGTATTTAATCATAACTATTTGATTTCTAGAACTTGAAAATTGTAATTACGATAAATTATTATATTTTATGAAAAAATTCTTTCACGAGTGAGGCTTACGCCTCGAGGCAATACTAGGAAAACGCCCCGATACGCCTCACATTTTTTTAAAACCTTGGTCCTTAGTCAATGACCATGTCGATCAAGGTCAAGTACTAACTTCTACAACCTTGTTTAAAACGATGGTTGAGAAGTGTATAGGTGGTGATGAGTTTTGGATTGTCACAAGAAAGAGGAAAAGAAAGTGAAAATGTGATATGGGAAATGATATGGGGAAAAGACAAAAGAGGATCCGGTGAGACGAGAGGCAGAGTACGACAATGTAGGTGTTGTGAGAAGGGAGAGGGGAGAGTCGTGTGGAGGTAGTCTCAACAATCATCACAGAAATGTAGTGCCAACGTTGAAAGAAGATGATGGCAATGAAGCGGTGATGATTATGAAAACATGCGAATGAGGCAAAGCAAGCAAAAGAGAGTGGTGAAAGTGCATGTGGAGGCGTCAGTAGGTGTTGTGGAGATAAGATGGCGAGGTGTAGGTGGCATGATGGATAAAATGCAATTATGGGAGGGTGTGAAAGTGGCGGTGAATGAACAGTTGTTGGGAAGTGTGTAGGTGATGGTTAGCTTTGGCTTGTCACAGGAAAGAGGAAAAGAAAGAGAAAACGCAACATGGGAAGTGATATGGGAAAGATGACAAAAGAAAAAATGGTGAGACGAAAGACAGAGTACGATAATGAAGGTATTGTGAGGGAGAGTCGTTTGGAGGAGGTATCAAGAATTATCGCAGAATTGTGGTGTCAATGGTGTTGAAAGAGAATGATGGTAATGATGTGGTGATGATTATTAAAATGCGCAATGGAGACAAAGCAGTCAAAAGAGAGTAATGAAGTTGTGTGGGGGGGCATCGGCAGGTATGTTATGGAGATAATTTGATAAAGATGGGGAGTCGTAGATGATGGGACTGGTAAAGTACAATTATGGGAGGGGGTAAAGTGGTGGTGAATGAAATAATTGTTGTGAAGTGTGCAGGTGGTGATGAGTTTTGGATTGTCACAAGAAGAGGAAAAGAAAGAGAAAATGCAAGATGGGAAATCATACGGGGAAGATGACAAAAAGGAAAATGGTGAGAGGAGACGTAGAGTAAGACAAAGAGCTTCATATGTCATAGATGGGTAATTGAATCCCTCCGGGGTCCAAAGGTCCAATTACCACATCCATAGGTTTAGTCTCACATCATTTGTGAGTGGGACTTGGTCATTTTGGCGAGGTATAGAAGAAGCCCCACACCCATTATAACAGTTGAGAGAGTTGAATAGAAACATCAACCCGTTGAGGCAGTTCTTCGTGTTTTCATCTCACTCCTCACAGAGTAGGATTCAACGTAAAATATGTTGTTCTTCAACATATATATATTTATTTATCTCCGACCCTACTTAATTGTGGGAAAAGGCTTTGTTATTGTTGTTGTTGTATGCTTCCACATTCTCAGTTTCTACAATTATGAATTGATGGATGGTTCAAAATGGGTGTAGCTTATGAGGATGATGTTAAGACCTTGGTTTCCATACTCTCCTTAAATGCTCTAATTTCATCTTGTGGTATGCCCATCATGCCTTGAATTTTTCTAAAAGAATCATGCATTGAATTTTTAAACAACAATCACGAAAATATTGTATTGCAAGATAAGAAAAAGAAAACATGTGACCCTAAAACTTTACTTCCATTGTTTTCTTCAACCCATGACAGATCATCAAGCTGTAAGGACTTAGCGGTCAAGTTGAGATGACAATGTCTGATTTTCTAGAAAGAAAATCGAATTAAGGAATAAGGTAGAAGGAACAAAAAAAGGGGGGAGAGGGATAAAGCTCGTGGCTAAATCAAACCAAATTTATTTCAAGCACATCTTCTTTTAGACATCCAAGTATAGCTCTATAAAGTCAATACCAATCAAGGGGCATGTCTGTTGGACCCAAAAAAAGAACATTCTTTACACTAAAAGACACATTCCACCAATCTGATTTAAACAATAAAAGAAAAAAGAAAGAACAGAATGATGAAATATTTCATTTTTTGTGTTTGGGTTCCATCCTCCATGAAAAGGATAATAATGTCCTTCACATATTCAAAGATTGGGAGTTGTCGCATAGGTACAACAACAACAAAGGATTTTTCCACATTTAGGGTCGGGTACACGGATTGTTTGCATCCATTCATTGTTCATTCAGATCTATCTTGGGTCATTCTCAACCTTAGATCCAAAACGATATCATCCCTCCGGATAGTCCCATTCCAACACTTTTGGAGCCTTCCTCACTCTCTCTTAACCGGCTCAGCATCCCAAAACTCGCATCTTCTAACAGGTGCATTAACAGACCTCCTTTGCAAATGGCCAAACAACTTTAAGCGGTTTTCTCTCATCTTATCCTCTATCGGAGATACATCAACTTTCCTTGTGATCGCATTATTCCAAATTCGATCTTTACATGTATGACCACACATCTACCTTAGCATTTTCATTTCTGTTGCTGTCATTCTCTGTCAACACTCAAATTCATAGAGCATAACAGATCTCATAGCTGCTTTGTAAACTTTTATATGATTTTCAGAGAAATTTTCTTATCATATAGAACATTAGAAACCCCCTCCACTTTAGCCAACCTTCATTTACTCTATGAGTAACATCTCCATCGATTTTCCCATCATATAACAAAATAGATCCCAAGTATCTAAAAGAATCTTTCTTCTGAATGCTATCATCATCAATCTTCACCTCGATTACTTCACCATTGCTAACATCAAATGTGCTCTCCATATATTCAGTATTAGCCCTAATTATACGAAATCCTTTAGTCTCTAAGGCACATCTCCAAACCACAACCTTCCCATTTACTACATCTCTAATCGCATCAATCAACAGAATATCATCAGTGAATAACATAACCAAGGTATCTCATCCAGAATGCGACAAGTCAACTAGTCCATAATCAAAGTAAAAAAGGAGGAATCAATGTAGAACCTTGATGCAGACCAATGTTGATATCAAGCATTCAATTTTCCAAGACTAGATCCTCACACAAGATGAAGCATCGTCATATATGTCCTTTATAAGGTTAATGTCTAGGATAGGTACTTGTCTTTTCGCCAAAACTCTCTGCGATATCTCTGATGCGATAGAATCATAAGTCTTCTCCAAATCAATAAAAATCATATGGAGGCTCTTCCTTTTAACTCTATAAATATCCATTGTTCTCCTCAACAAGTGGATAGCTTCAAGCCTTCAATAGTTGAGCGATCTACATAATCTAAATTGATTTTCTTTTACTTTGGAAACTTGCACCATCCTTCTTTTGATCACATGTCTCCAAGGCAGGGTTTCAGATTTCGCAAAATATCGGCGAAATTTCATCGATATTTTGATTTCAACATGGGGATCGACATATCGAGTGATGTGGTGATATGGGAACCTTTTCATGTCATTCCTTCACAAACGTTGGTCGATATGGGTGAAATCTCAGCAAAATTTCATCGAAATATCATATCGACATGGTGTCAATATGGAAGCTGATATCAATATTTAAACCCTTCTCATCAACTTGATACCTCTGTAATTCGAACAACTTTGAGTGTCTCCTTTATTCTTATAAAGAGACACCAGGATACCTCTCCTCCATTCTTCAAGCATTTTCTTACTTCATCAAATAATCATGGAAGGCCGTATCCCGATATATCGGCGATATATCGCTGATATATCGATATCGACATGGGACCGATATCGAAATCGATATATCGATATATCCGATTTCAGGCATTTTCTTCAGAAAGATTCCTAGATATAGCGATATATCGGCGATATATCAGCGATATATCGCCGATATATCAATATCGACACGATATCGAAACGATATCGATATCGATATGTCCTTCGTGGCAAATAATATTGAATAAATTTGTGAGCCAAATCAAACCACGTTCACCCAGAACTATCCATACTTCTATAAGAATGTAATCATGTCATACACATTTACCATGTTTCGTAACCTCCAAAGCTTCCTCTATTTATTTCCTTTGTATTCATATATACCTTTCACAATTCGAATAACTTTCACTACAAGCTAAATCTCCCAAAGTGATATCTCTTTCCTCAATGAAAAGCTTATGGAAATACTGCTTCCATGTAGTCTTTATATCCTTCTAAGTAACAAACAGATGTCCTTCCTCATCATTAGTGCATCTCACTTGAGAGAGACCTTTGGTCTTTTTTCTCTTGCTTTAGCTAATCTGAATATATTATTTCGGCACTCTTATAAAGAATATTTGTGTACAAAACTTCATAAATTTTTGACTTAGCCTCATTTACAGCCTTATTTGCTTCTTTCTTCATTATTTTGTAGTTTATGATAGTATCCTCTAACCTATCTTTATACATAGCTTTAAAGCAAACTTTAAAGCAAACTCTTTAAACTGTAAACTTCTCTCACCCCTTTATTCCACCACCAAGTCTCCTTTTTCAACAGGAAATCCTCCCTTTGACTCGTCTTGATTACACTTTGGATACAAGATGTTACCGCCTCCCGCATCTAGTTTGCGCTTCCATTACAATCCCAAGATACGTCTTCTAAAACATTCTCCCTAACGCTTGATTGTTTCAATTGAAGATAGCACCGTCTAGTTCCAACGATCTTCAAAACCATCCATTTATTTACCAGCTATTTTGTTTACACATCCATGACTAACAAGCGATGATGACTTATCGCACTAAAATAGGAATTACTTTGTCGTCTTTGCAACACAACCGATCTCTTCTCCTCAACATAAAGTAATCTATCTCTATTCTAGATGGACCACTCGTATAAGTAATTAAATGTTCCTCCATCTTCTTGAAAAGAGTGTTAATATGAAAAGATCATAACTGTTACAAAATTCAGAATGATTTTTCTCTCTTTATTTCTATCCCTGAAGCCATGGCCATGAATACTAGCATACCCTAAAGCATCCTTTCCCACGAGTCCATTAAGTTCACTGCTTAAGCAGATCATCTCTCTTTGGGGATTTCTTGCATAATTTTATCCAAATTCTCTCAAAAAACTTGCTTAATTCGTTCCTATAAATCAAATTACAGTGCATAAACTGAGATGATATTCACAATTTCCTCTTTGAGCACCAATTTTGGCAAAATAACCTGATCCCAAATATTTGCACCTCAACCACACTATCCTTCAGATCCTTATGAACAACCACTCCAACACCATTTCTGTAATTCTTTTTACCTGAATAACATTATTTAAAGCATGTTTTCTCGATCCCCCTTGCTTTCTCTACAACTCATTTTATCTCTTGGAGACAAAGTATACGAATACCATTAATCTCTATCTCCATCGATTTGTTGGTTAAAGTGCCAATATTTCCTAGTCATAGCTTCTGTTGCGGCCTCTTTTGGATTACTTCTTTACTCACATGCATTCATCATGCGAGAATCCTTGCAACTTTCAGAATGCATCTGGGTGACAATGCAGTGGAACTAGCTTATTTACTCACATGCATTCATCATGCGAGAACCATTTCAAATTTTGAACTACATACGGGCAGCGATGTAGCGAACCAACTTCTCATTGCATTCATGAGATACAACACGTTGCTAGTAGGGAAAGCTCTAACAAAATCCATCATATAACAAAATATCCCCCCTCCCCACACCTCATATTCAGACTGAATAGTCCACCGACTATTGCAACACTAGAAAAGATCCGATTGTCGTGAGACAAAATCCTAAATAAGAACATTCATTGAGAATTTGTCTCTTCTGTGTCAATTGTCGGTTCCCTAACATGCAATCCCTTCGTTTACCCAGGTTTGGGACCAACGATGGGTGTCGCGTAGAGATACTAAAAAACATGCCTTCTTTGTGCATCCTTAAAGCTCCTCTCAAGAAGATGTCCACCATAAACAAAGACATTGCCGAACAACCATGTCTCACAACCCTCTAGGACATGTTTTTGATGTATATGAGTGCATTATTATAGGATGCTTCCAATGACGTGAGGACTTTTTCGATTTCAAAAAAGAAGCCTCATCTACACTGGAAACTTCTACATTCTTCAATATTTTGTGTGTATATGTACATGTGTTTGACTTAAGAAAGAGAATGCTAAGAGTGATATTGTAGTTTACATCAGTTCAAACTCCATAACCACGAGCTTTATCTATGTCCTACTAGACTACTTTAACAAGCATGCCCTATGCCCTATGACTTGAAATGCCAGTGCCACCGCCAAACAAAACAAACTATTTCCAGTATTAAGCAGGGATAGGTACATGATATCCATTGCCTTCAAATATGCATCCTAGATCCATGCATGGGATCAAATTTCACCGAAGTTAGGCGGAATTTCGATCTAATTTCGATTTCAGCAAGTGACCGAAATTCAACCGAAAGGATCTATATCAACTGAAATTTGGTGGGCCCAGTTCAAAAATCGACCAAAATTTTGGTCGAATTGCAATCAAAATTTGGCCAAAATTTTGTTTCGGTCGGTCACCGAAATGGTGGCCAAAATCAAAATTTGAGGCCTTGGATCCATGTAACCACAGATTTAATTTTCTATTATCTACGCAATTTGGTATAATAGAACACCCTGACAATCATTATCTAATTTTCTAGGGCCAGACTATAGAAGTTGCACAGCTTTACCGAATTTCATAAAGTCTGCTGCACAGCTTTACTGAATTTCATAAGGTCTAACATTAAAAAACATGTTGGAAATTATATTCTGCATTGTCGTTACAATACAGATACTTGAGTCTTGAACATTTTAGCTAATACCCATGATGCTCGACTGTGTTTCTCCCACATGCGCAATGAAACCATATAGGAAATAACAAAAATCAGGTAATTTGGTAACGAAGTAATGAAAAGATCAGCAATTTGAAACGGTAGCATGATTCAGAAAGGATAGAGCATTCAAACTATACATAAGCAATGTGAATGACAAGGACAAGCCGCTAATATAATTGAATGAATAGAAGTAGAACATGCATGGCTTCATAATGCTGGTTCAAAAGGCAAAACTAGAATTTGAAATATAGCATTCAGAAAGGTTAGAAAGTTGGAGGACATACAATCAAAAAAGAAAACCAAATAGCATGCATTACTTAAGTAATCATTGGTCAAGAGTTACATTCATTTATACCTTCAAGGCATTAATGTGACTATCCAGTTCCTTCGGCCGAGACATATCTACCCCCCTTCATCAAAAGAAGCAAGAAGTGAATACATCCACTAAAACACACACACACACACACACACACACACACACATATATATATATATGAAAATCTAAGATTCTAAATATTTACTTCAAGCGTATCCTATTCTTCAGATTCTTTTCAATTAGTCCAACGCCTTCTAGGACATTAGTTATGTCATAAATCCGTCTTTTTTGGACCTGTGAAACAATGAGAACATATATGATTGTCCCTCCAGCACAAGCAATTGAGAAGACAATTCAAGACAGTCCGACACTGTGGGAGAGCTACCGGTTATAAATAGGCTAGACAAAAGAGGTACAATTATTTGCAAACCCACTAGTCATTTTCAATATTTTAGACATTCAATACAATGATACACAAAAATATATCTCAAATGGAGTTGACAATCGACACAAGAAAAAATCATTACTTGCAAAATATCCGCAGCCTTATTCAAATCAAGAGTGCCATCCTCAGCTTTTTGAAGCAAATTAATGAACTTCTTTGTCAAGAGGCCTATATAATGCCACGGGAAAAGCAATATTACAAAATGTCCAAAGAACGAATTCTGATTTATGTTCTTTCCCAGAAACTTCCGCAATGGATTTACCAAGAGAGCTATCATAACGACAGCTACCACCCGCAAGAGAACCATTAAGTAGGAGGCCTGCAATGCAGAACTAGATATATATAAAAAATATTTCCTTAACCTTCACTTAACATATCAATCCAAGTCCAAGAGGTACAATACCATCATTCATTTCAGAATTTTCCACTTCACATTTTCTTTGTTTTTGCCCTTTTTGTTTTCTGCTTCGCTTGCCCCCTAAAACAGAGAAAGGGTGATTTGTAACTACCTCCTTCAGCCCTTGATCTATAAATCCATCAACAGTCCTCAGGTCGGGAATATTCTTTTCATTTGCCTGGCTCAACTGCAAAGAATCATTGTGTTATCTAAGGTACCCATGGCTTTAAATAATATGATCTAATGTGCCCATGCAGCATAAGTTAATTTTCGACCTTTTAAAGGGGATGTCTATCCAAAAAGCACCATCCAAAATTCATAGACTAAAAAAGGACCAACTTTTTCCCCGTGACTTGCATCAATGGATGCATATACCTAGTCAGGACAAGATCAAAGATGAAAAAGAATATTCTTTCTTGACAGTGAAAACAGATATCTTTTTTCCAAACAAATTTTTGAGATACGTGTAAGATTGACAAAAGTGTCAACTGTTGGACTTTGACTAACCACTTTGCATTTATACTATTGCATGTTTCCTTATCTAAAATAAATTACTTTACTACGTTTAAGTTGCACAATTAATTGGGTCCCTTCTGTACATACTAAAATACTATAGCCACATTGGATATGGCATATGATACTTGGTGATCGAAATAGTTATATTGGTGACCTGATAGATGATATCTAGTTTGTAAAGATATGGCAATCTTCTTTGTAAACTAAGATTCAATGGATGCTCTTCATGCGGGTGCTCAACATAGAAATAAAGACACTCATAAGTTGAATCGATTGATGTAAAGATTAACCTTGACAAAATCAAAATATACAAATTACCGTATCATAAACTTCACGACATGGGCTTCAACCTCTGACTAGGGATACACAAAACATGTATGGGTGTGCATGTGTTTGAATATGTACATTGGGGATACCACTACATTGATGGCCTTATCAAGGATTATACAACGATTATTTGGGGTATCGGCACATATTAAGGAACAAGGGCATGCACAAGCTGAGTAGGTATAGAATGACCAGCTTAAGGAACAGATGAAATACACGAAAGAAACGTGGTAGATATGATGAGGAAGTTGGGGAAGAGCAAGTGGTTACAGTGTGTTCCTTATACAAAATCCCGGAGCAATGTTTACAACTTCATAGGTGAATCATCAACCCACGCTTCATGGCAATTATAAACTAAGTTTATAATTCATTCAATTGATGCCTAAGTTCCATAAAACAATTTTGAAGAGTTGTTTGTCTGCTTACAACCATTTGATATAGCACGTGACACGATGAGATATGCCTTCTTGCACATAAATGCATACAACATGATCCGCAACATACCTCCTCCAAGTCATTCTTTCTAACATTGAGCATCGAGTCAACATCCGTAGTAGTACACTAACACTCAAATAATCATTGAAATCCAAGCAATGGGAAACCATGGTCGAAGAGGTAGGTAAGTTAATGAAGGCCGGAATTGTCAAACAATCTATGATTGGATTGGTTAAGCAAAGTGGTGATGGTAAAGAAGGCCAATTGTGAATGGCACATGAGCACCTTACCAACAAGAACAGGGCATGGCTGAGTATACTCCGTTGTGAATCTACATCCTGATCAAATCGAGTTCAGATCAGACGTGCATGTTGTCCCTGAACATTTACTCATGGTATAACTAGATTTCACTCCACCATGAGGATCGAATGCTTGCATCATTCATAATCGATAGAAAAGATGAGGGTGCATGAGATACATGATCTATCAAAGGAGGAAAGTAATCATACATGTGTGTATAATCAGTGTTCGGAAATGCGGTCCATGCGGCCGCATATGCGTATTCGGTCACTTGACCGAAGCGCATATGCCATATGCGGCAATATGCGGTCAAAACGCATATGCGGTCCGCATATGCGGTATATGCGGCCGCATATGCGGCCGCATATCTAATAGGATTCATGTTAATCCATGGCATGTTGATGACGCATTAACTCGATTTTTTTCCGAGCAACTCTTATATCATCATTTGCATTGATGCATCTTTTCATTATTCTCGTATATGTTGCATTTGAGAATATAATCTAGTATATTTTTTCTCTTATCCATTTCTTTCCATTGTTCTCAACAATTATTAATGAATTGTTTACTACTTTTTTAATTTTCTATATAATGAAATTCATTCTAATTCATCAAATAAAATATGAAATAATTGACTAACATTCTGACACTTTACACTTTTGTGTTTCTAATAAATTTTATATGCAAACAATCTACCCCTATAATTTGTGTCAACATATTTTATCCCTTGGAGATATATATATGTATATAATTTTGGGTGTATGTACCAATGATTATTCTTTAGCTTTTGTTATCTATAGGATCTATATATACATTAAAGTTTTTCTTATAGAATCATGTATTCCCTGTTGTATCTGAATTTGTATATGTATATATATGCATTAAATTCAAAATACACACTAAAAAATAATCATATATCTTATTTATTATGTTATATTATTTGAAATTTTTGATTTTGAATTTTGTTAGATCATCAACTTTTATATACAAACACATTTTATTGTTTATTTTATAATATTTTAAATTAAAATATTATAAACCGCATGAACCGCATATACTTCCGTATACTCTTCCGCATATCCGCTTACTCGCTTTAGACCGCATGACCGAACGAATACCGCATACCGCATTTCTGAACCTTGTGTATAATAAACAGGAAGTCAAAGCTCACCCATCAGGCATTGGAGTAAAATGCATTCTATTGTTGATCACCTATAGTAAACAAGATGCAAATTCAAGATTGTTGATATACATTAATATCGCCCTATGGTCAATTAAGATATCTTCTGCTTAAACTTGAACACATACAACAAATGTGGGAACGTATACTTCATATTATACAAATCTTCCAAGAAGAAGGATGCATGAGTATTGGAATATTTAAGGTTGTTGTAATCGTGATAAATTTTATTACAAGATTCTTCCACTACAAAGGAATGATAAAACTTTTTTGAAAGAAGGGAATAATGATAAAATTTTATTAAGATATGCATTTATTTATTTATTGAGAACAAAAAGGAGGAAACACGCTATGGTGTCCACCCGAGATACATTGCTAAAAGGAAAGGGTTACAAGAAAACTTACAGAAGTCGAGACTCGAGAAGAGACCTAGAATGAAAAATTACATTTTTAGAAATTACATAATGAGTTGCATTTATGAATATGATACAATATCACACAAGCAATAAAACTGTGTATTGCATGTACAAATCAAGGGCACATTTTTAGAAACTGAAAGGCTGGCTCATTTTTAAATAAAATCCCAATACCAGTATAGGTGGAGGTTAGCAGACAAATAAAACACCAATGCTAGAGATATGTGAATCAGTTGCCCGGTGCAACATGCTTTCAAGGACCAACATAATGCCATGTCATCATGGCAGCCATAAAGCCCATAACAATTATAGTAGATATCAAACAACGGACTCGCATCCAGACTGGATCAGGTTATTAAAAAACTTAAGAACTTTTACACCTACACTGATAAATTTTAATGATCAAGATGACATACTCCTGCATTATTTAATGATCAAGGAAAAGACGCTATAAGCAATATAGTTTACACTTAATAAACAACTAAAGTACTGCATGGCAACGTAATTGAAATACTTTTGCTAATCTGATGCAAAGAGTGCCCATTTCCAGCACAATACAAGATCAGCATACCATCTCTTGCTTCTATATGATATACACGTGGCCACCTCCCATTTATGAGATAAAATTTTCACATGAATTCAGAATTTTTAAACTGGAGAATGTTTACTGGAGATTAATAATCATCCAAATAATAAATATAAAAAATCTTGTGAATCTTATCCAGTGTTTGATGTTTTGAGCCTATTTTCTTCTATCCCCACTGTCCAAAAATGTATCTTTGCACTTAATTAAGAAATATTAATAATTTCTCATGATAGATGAACTGACAGGAAAAATATTATTAATAATATTTCCAAATAATATTATGACCACATAATGACAGGAATAAAATACAACTAAGAAAAAGCAGAAGATGTGTTCCTTTCTTAGTTGCACAAATTAAAATATTAACCAAGCGAAGAGCCCAATTGTGACAACTTCTCAAAAAATAAAAGTGAAATGGGATTATCTTAACATAAGAATGAAAAAATAAAATTCCTAAGAGTGGAGCTCAATTGTTGAAAACTCCCATAAACAACATTCCTATATATCTTTGGAAAGTGGCATTTTAATCTCACTGGTCACAAAATATGCAAATCCGTTGGTTCATAGGTTGCAAGAAACAACATAGTGATGAACATAAAGTGCACAGTATATCTAAGCACAGACTTAACCACTGGTGCAGACCAAACCAACAAAAGTAAAATGCAATGCGGATAACAGATACCATTTGTATATTATTAATATACGACCCTTTCTCTGCCTCATTTACATTCGCACAGTATAAATGCTATTAAACAGAGCTGAGAAATCAACTTGCTTGATCTTATTTTTTGCAAGCAGCCTTCAATCTCTCGATTGGTGATAGGAGTAAGCCCAATCACAGTGCCAATTTCACCCATCCAATTTTCAACAATTTCCCAATTTTAAGAAAATGAGCACCCTTGCCAAAACACCGCATAAATGGAAACAGGATACCAAACTGCTACCATCAAATCCAAATGTTAGACTCATTTAATGAAGCAAACATTAAAAAATAACCTGATAACTCACTTTCCCGATTTCTAATAGCATCGAACAACTGCATCAAGGTACATCATAATTACGGCCAACTCTATCCACATTTTCACGGTTCATGCAGCCAATGATCACCTGAGAGCTCAAGTCGATCTAATACCCCCGCATCTTTCAATATGCACATCATCCTATCATGGCATCACAACGCCCACTCAAATCTCAATCGGTTCAAACAAATATGGGTCGAATAGACAACCCAAAAATCCAACCCCGATCAATCTTAAAACAACCAATCACGTTCGCCACTGTGACATCACCGCAAGCACCACTCACCTCAGCAAATTAAGGGTGTACCAACACATCCCAACAAGCTAAGATCCTCCAAACTAGAACCTCCGAAGATATCTCCACCAAATTTATCGCAACTAAAAACCCCCGAACATGATCAATTTGGCTCCAAAAAGGAAAGAATGACAAGATGAAGAGACGGTTTCCCGATCCATTCATCACCCAGCGGGAAAAAGCTCCCGCCTTTTCAAATTCTCCACGATCCCGTGCAATCGAAGCATGCGCAAGCGAACAGACACAAAGATTGCGGAAATCAATTAAACAACGTCACTTTCCGGAGAAAGTAGCTCCTCACCAGAACTTCTGTTGCTCCACCGCCACCACCGCATCCGGAAGTTGTCGCCGCGTCTCCATCGGCGGATGTCATCGGCGGGAACCTGCGGTCGAAATGCGAGAGGCGCGGGCGGTAGGCCAAGGGGTAGAGGCGGTGCCCAGAGTGGGGGCGGGGGATCGGCGGCGGGGGCGGCGCCAGCTGGAGCTGCGGCGGAGGAGCGGGAGGCGTCGGGTGGGGCGCCGGGGAGCCATCGACCTCGGACATGGCGGAGATCGGGGAGGGTGGGCGGTAGGGTTTTGAAGGCGGGAGAGATTGTGAGAGGGAGGGGATTTGGGAGGGAGAGGGAAAGGGGGTGGAGACTAATAACCGGTTTGGTTTTTAGCCCCTTTTGTTTGCGATTTGTTGTTTATCTCTTCAAGGAATCTTGCATAAAACATCTCCCGTATCTTACAATTTGCATCCATACCCCTGCAGTGTAATGTTAAGCTTCGTATTCTTCCCTCCCAGATGTCGCTTGCACGAAACGACCGTTGATTCCTATGTCGTATTATTTTCAAACAGCCCTTTTTTTGTTTCGAGGTATAGAGAAACTGAAGTAGGCAAATTTTGCGACTTATCTATCCCAAATGCTTCTCTGATATGGTATCTATGACAAATCAACGGCGACAAAAAGTTATTTCTTCACTTGGATTCCGCCAAGATCAGAGTCGAGGAAGCCTGGTAGAAAAGGCTCGGGGATGTATTTGTGATATTATTTATTTTAAAGGGAGAATTCGCCAACACTAATATTTATAGGGGTATAATAAAAATCCGTTGTTTTATAATGGTGGGTGCAGCGGGAAGCGGGAGGTGCTGCGGTGAGTTCGAATCCGAGTTGAGGTGTGATGGGCCTTGGGAATACGATTGTTATGGTGTACCCACCTATTGTGGACGGAGAATCGGTATGCGAGGGCCGGCGCTTCACAGGAGTCCAGGACGGAAGGTTGACGTGACAAATGCCAGCACATGTTTAAACGTATAGGCCTCACGTGACCGTGTGGGCTTCGCGTCCTAAGCTGTGTCCTGGGGCTTCTCCCTCGCGAATTTACGAACATCGAGTGTGAGAAAATTTCAAAAGTCTGTCTTTTGAATCAATTAATTATAGTTCGATTCGAACATAAACAAAACAAATTCGCTTCCAAGTTTTTGTTCATTCGTACAAAGGAATCTAAGTCTGAATAAGCTGAATCTGCTCAGATTTTGTTCGTAAATGATTTGATTTTATATGTGTGTGTATATATATATTAGGGATTTTTACACCCATAACCGTATAAACTTTCAGTATTATGTAAATAAACTTCTGTAATCACGAATCTCCCATAATCATGAATAATGCTCAACTCTTAAAGATTTTTATATCCATAACCCTGTATACTTTTGCCGTAGAAAGTTTATGGGTGTGTAAGCACTGTTTAGAGTTCTAGGTGTAATTCATGATTATAGAGCGTTGTGTGCATAATATTGAAAGTAGATGGAATTATGGTAATATAAGTGCATGTATATTGTATTTATGTACAACATGCCCTGGTAAATACAAATG
The DNA here is from genome assembly GCA_037367405.1 of Ottelia alismoides. Lineage (NCBI taxonomy): Eukaryota > Viridiplantae > Streptophyta > Magnoliopsida > Alismatales > Hydrocharitaceae > Ottelia > Ottelia alismoides. Next base: position 1,703,155 of record JAZKJV010009748.1, on the reverse strand, counting down.
GATTTTTAGAGTATGTGTTCTGAAGTACTGCTCAACTATCCTATAGCCCTTGCAATCTTTGTAATTACACCGTGACCCTTGTAAATTATACCTAGACCGCAACAATCCTTGGACACGGGCATTGTATATTAAATAGCTTGAGATTACGACGCCATGGTGTCATTACGAATATTGTATGGGTTGTGGTGTAAATGGAAAGGATTCTTGAGGTCAGAGTGTAGATATATTAAAATTGTAAATTGTAAAAATATTGTATCCAAAACATTTTTTCTCATAAGTCAAAGATGAAATCCACACGAAATTGAAACACACGTAATCGCTTATATGAACCTTCTTGAGCTAAGATGAGAATGGACAACGATACATTCGAAGGTTTCTCGCAAATGAACTTGGATGAAATCAAAATGAACAATTCATGAACTTGGATCGAGCTAAACTGAGCCTCGACAGCATCTCATGTTGATGAGTCGAACCTAAGTAATTATGTCGAACGAATCAAGATGAACCTATATGTATACATCCAGCTTGGATTCGTTTATGCCCTTACTCTTAAGTGTCGAATATGAGTGGCATCAATCTTGTTTATTTATTGTGGGAAAATTAATAGTAAATTGTACAAAAGTCCTTGAATTATACACCCAATTCTATTATATGTACATTTTAAAAAACCTGCAGAAGGGTACTTTACGGTTAACATTAAGTTTTGATAGACTTGTATAACTGTTGGACATGCGAGCCCACGGCGAGCCATTGTGCAATAAATGTTATTGCGAATATCATTCCCTGATCTGAAATGAAAAATAACTAGTTTGCATAATAGGTCTCTTAGTACAATTAGGGTTATGTACCATGGCCATCTCAACGATCATACAGTTGTTGATTTAATTATTGAATCATAGAGGTTGGTGCTTAGATGAATATCTAAATAGTTAGATTGAGGACTCATCAAGTACCGTCAAATGATTGTTAAGAGATGATCTCCAGCATGAGTAGGAGATGGCAATCCTTTCTCACATAGGATGATATCTGACCGACCTCTTGATGCAGGTCCTCTACATGGGAATAGAGATTCGAAGGTGTCAGATTAGTTAAGCCAAAGAGTTGACTTAACGAGATCGAGATAACCAAAGTCCTGTATCGTATGTTGTCACGATACAGGTACGCATCCTCTGACCGGAGACAGATGTGTGACTATATATCTGAGTATGTACATTTGGTAGACCAATAGGTTGACGACCTAATCAAGGTCTATACACCGGTGTGCTGGTGTGCATGCAAGGGCATATGAGTAATACGATCTCTCAAAGGGATCATACAGGTTCATTACTGAATCGGAAGACATGAGCTCACTCATGAGATATTGGGAAGGATCAAATTCCGTGCACGGTCGTCTCGCTTTGGAAGCTTGACCGAATTTGTAGGTTTGATATATACTTTTGGAAAGTATATGATCAAGACCTAGGTATGATATATGCTTTTGGAAAGTATATGATCGATACCAACTCCCAATGATCAAATGAGAAACTTACTGATAAAACCCTGAAGTAGAAAGTATAAAGTTGATCTAATACTTCGGATTTATTCTGAGTCTTCCAGTATGCAGTATGTACATGTACTGGGAATACCTGAGGGTGATGTGATCATAAACGATTGTATAACCATGACGCTTCCATTTCTAGGGAGTGATGAAAGGGGTATGTATTTTAGTGACTCCTCTCAGTAGAGAAGTAATCTGATATTGGTCCAAATATTGGACATTGATCTGAATGTGATTCGGATGTAATGAGAAGATTAGATTCGCGGTCTTGATTTAATCAAGCATCTATGGGAGGCCCGAGCTCTGGATTTGAGATGTGATCTCAATATCCAAGTTACTATACGTGGAACAATACAATTACCCTGTCCTTATCTCCAAGTATCTGCGGAGAAAGCGCATTATCCTTGAAAGAGTTCATGGATAATTTCATTGTTGATATATGTATCCGAGCATCGAGAAAATTGATAATTAAATGTGATTTAATTATCATGGATAATATGAATTTGATTCGTATTATAAGGAGAGTTATATGGGATAATTAATGTGATCTAATTATCAAAGATGTGAATAATGTGAATGTGATTTGGGCACATGAGAATAGAGATCCAAGATGATTAAATGTGATTTAATTATCATGGATATGAATAATGTAGATAGCACTATCCATATTAATCATATATATTATAAATGTGATTTATAATATATTAAAGAGAGCATATTGTGATTTATATTTATTGATTAATTGTTAGTGTGAATTGGATTCACATTGAATGATTAATTGAAAATATAATTATATTTAGTTTTGGGTTGTGAATGAGTTCACATAATTTCAATGGCATGGTTGATATTTTCCATAAGATAATTTGGAATTATTTTTTGGTGGAAATATTATCGACAAGAGATGATGATATATATCACGAGATAATGAGATCTCATGAAAATTAGAAGAGATGGACCAAGTCCACTAAAGAGAAGTGGACGGCTACAACTCTCCATGAGGAGAAGAGTAGTCATCCCCTCTTTTGAGGAGATTGGTTTATTCTCTTCGTTATCTTTTCTCTTGTCAAAGATGATTTAATTTGAAATTAAGTTTGTTGATTTATCAATGAAAATTAATTTAAATTAAATCATTCGTTGTTGTGTTTTTACAACAACATCTTAGCCATTGAAAGAAACATAAATCAATCTCAATCATTGATTGTGTGTTGTCTATGGATTGGGATCCATGGACTCCAAAAATCCTATATAAGAAGAGGCACCCCTTGCTCTTAAAGACACACAAAAATGAATGCTCTCTCTCTCTCTATTTCTCTACACACCTAGCCTCCCTCTCTTATAATGGCCGCCCACCATGGAGCCATTGTGAGAGTCGTCATCGACGTAGCATCGTCGTTATGTTGTTGGATCATCTACTCGTGGATCTCCATCTCCTTCGATGCGTCTCGCTCGTGAAGAAGATGTTGGATCTCGTGTGACGAGATCAGGAGATCCGTCGCTTGGATCATCAACATGGATTGCGAGGAGCACGCGTCTCATCAACGCGCTCGCAAGCGTCTCCTTCGTTAGATCGGACTTGAGACAGGAGGTCTCTTTGTTTAGAGACTCGATCGCAATCACGCTTCAAGAGGTAATAATATTACTTGTTTTTGGTTTAGACAAAATGATCCAAGAAGTGTTCTTGGATCATGTAGTATCGTCATATAAAATTTTTTAAATTTCCGCTGCCCGAAGTGACTAGTGCAACTAGTCGCTCCCGATCGCATTCGACGCGATTATCACGCTTCCATGATGCACTTGAGGATTTTTCCCATATCCTTCAAGTGGTATCAGAGTCAGGTTTACGGAAGTTTTGGATATGATCCATGAACCTACGAAAATTTGGGCTCATTTGGGTTCGTGAAGATTTTAGCATTTCAGTTTTTGTAGCCCTGTCCTGTGATAATTTTTCGGCACTGTTTAAAATATTTAAACATGAGTTTATCACTTAGATAATGTTCCCTATTAAATAAGAAAAATATGGAATTTGAGTTTGCGTAATTTGGATTTTGCTCAAGATATGATCGTTTTATTGACCATATGTCCACTGTTTCGGTGATGGCGATTAGAGACGTAATTAAGATGTTAATGTACAGTTTTAAAACACCTGAAAATACGTGTTTATCCAATGGTTTCATTTTTAAATCAACTTATCAATCTCTGGAAATTGATTTTGCTAAATTTGGATTTAAAATGAATGAGATATGCTATTTTTAGTTAGTGAGGGTCACTGCTGAAAATTACATCATTATCCGAAACCTTGGGATTGTTGTTTAAGAAAATTACGAAATTAATAGTTAATTTCCTGAAAATAATTGTGAATAATATTTGAGAACTATTAGAAAAATATTTATTCCCTTAGATTAAACTGCCTCAACCAATGAATGATTAGATTAGATCTAGATCACCAATTGGTTGTTTGATACACTTTCAACAAACATGTTGCTTGAATAGGCTTTGGGAATTTGTCTAGCAAATTTCCTTATAATCAAAATGGTTTTGACTATTACTGTATGGTATAATTTTGGGTGAAGAACCGATGATCATCTCAAGTACAAAGTGATTGGCTCGGCATTGTTTTTTCCCGAGGCGGATATGGTGTCTAGTTGGGGAGCGTTGGAGTAGCAGGTTGCACCGTGTGCGGTCTGTCCTACTCCCGCCGGTACTAGCCATGACAGCGGGTAGGGAACGAATGATGCCTGAGAGATCATGATGTATTTTCTAATTATTGAAATTCAAAATAATACGTATTTGAGATAATACCATGATTCAAGTAACAACTAAAGAATGTTTGTTGGATATTAATTGGATCATTGATTTGATAGGATTAGATTAATTGGAATCCAATTAAAATCAAGACACTCTATTATAAGTAGATGTGTTATTTTCCTTGGAAGAATTGATCATAATGAATGTGATTTATGATGATTAATTATAATTTGAATATGATATGGAGGATCACATAAGTGGCATCCACGGTCTCTCGTCAAGGCGAAGGGTTTCGTCGCCAGATATTGTATGTAGGAGGCGCATGTCCGAAGTGACAGCTCCTGCATACAATCCATTTGGATCGGGCTCTTCGCTTCTCGAAAGAATATGGTCGTATACGTAGTGACCCCAATATCGAGTCCTCATATTATTAAGGCGATATTGGATTGCGTATAGCGAGTATTAAGCATGTTGACGGTTGGTTCAATTAATGACAGGTCAACATCACCTTAGGATGGTGGGCCCGTGTGTTAAAGACCGAATTGGGAAATGCAAGTTGGACTTGCAAGGTGGAATGTGTTCCCGCTTCTTGTTATCGGAGTCAAAAGTTCTCATATTATTGGGATGTGACAAAGATAAGGAGGGAGATCTCAGATCTTGCTTGAGATATAATGGTAAGAATATCTCTTACATTGAAAGTGATTAAGGGAATTAACTTTCAGTGTTGACAAGGCAAGACAACTTTGATATAAAAACTCCTAAATCGAAGTAAAATATGTATATATAATATATATACACACTTATGCAAATTTCTTATTTCAGATAATCCTTCATAAAATCCACTCAATGTTATACTCAATAATAAACAGTAAAATATAATGGATTGGACTCATGATCCAGATATTATACTTGCGGTTGGACACATAATGTATGTGGTTGCAATGTGCAAGTTTCCTCATAAGAGTGAGGAATGACAATTAAATAGACAATAGATCTACAACACTAGGGTTTGTATGTCTCTATAGTCTTGATATCATCAAATGTACTTTGAAAGTGACATGTCGATGGTGATCGTAATTGTCGAATAATCCTTACGAAATCAAAGAAGATGTTTTGGCATATATGTGTGCTCTCGACATTTTAATCATGAATGACATGGTTCACTGCATCATCCAGAATGGTAGCTCTATGAGAGATGATGTATTCAAAATGTTTGAATACCTACCTCAATCAATGTTTTAAGAGTTTAGATGGATGCAGATATGATGAATGTCATCATTCTACTGTCTATACTATAGTCATTCATGAAGCTTCATAATATTCATATTGTATGAATTTAATGAAGCATGTATAAATGTTGAAATGATCCTACATTGAATTCTTTTGAATTTAATATAAGAGATCCTTAGTCTTAAGCAATGGTTGTTTATAGATGAAGGGAGCGCAGTGGAAGCATGGGTCGAACCCGAGTAAGAAGGAAAGTCAAAGAGTTAACCTACTTCTGTGACTTCCGTATGACATCTAGAGAGTTGGATGAATGCCAATACTGCAATAAGTTGGTGTGTTGATAGTATGACTATCAAGTATGTCTAAAATCCTTAGTGAAGGACTCAGATAGAGCATCAGAATAATCTACATATAATCATTGTCTTTGACTTACTTATTTCATAAGATAAAACCTGATAATTGTATCCCAATCTTCTAACGACACTTGCAATTGGCTGCATATATATATTAGAAGATTAGAAATCTGATCTTAAGGTTTAATAGTCATCTACATGGATATTGATGTAATTGTTGCAAAAATCTCTGTTGGATTGATAGACTTCTTAATTTTAGTGGGAGAGCCCTTAGTCTTAGAGAATATCTCTATGACATAGATATTAGAATGCACTCATTGTTTGTTTCTAAATGTTGGAAATAAACATGAATTCTGGAATAAACCTATCATGAAGAGTTATGATGGATATAATTCAGATAGTAATCTGGCATCTAGTGGACTCTACTAAATTAGAAATTTAATGAATGGTTCATTAAGATTTCCAAAACTGAAAATTAAACCTTTAAAAGATCAATAGGAGGATGAAGATCATTTGACAATGATTTAGCATCAAGTCTTGGACATATGTCTGCTGATGAGATCAATAGACTAGTAAGATATGAAACTTCAAAATGTCTAAAATTTAAAATCTTACATACTTGTGAATATTGTATTCGAAGAATGTCCAATACACCCTTCTCTTAGGAAAGGTGTAAGATGTCAAGGTATTCGGGATCTCATACATATTGATGTGTGTGGATCATCTATATCATAGTGAACATTATGGATATGTGATATCTATTGATGATTATGTATGATATGGGATTTCTTCTTTACCTAAGAAAACATTGAAATGTTCAAAGATTTCATAATTTTGGTTTAGAACCAAATTTTGAAGAATGATGAAATGAATTTGATCTAACCTAGGTAGCTTGTACCTGTTAAATAAATTCAAAGAATACCTTATGGAGATATGGATATCATTTCTATCTCAATCATCCTAACACACCTAAACTCAATAGAGTTGTAGGGAGATACAATTAGATCATGGGTGACATGATTTGATAAATGATTAATCATAGCATAGTTATCTCTTAGTTTCCAGGCATGTATGTAGTAGAGACTACATTATATATCATTTATAAGATTCCATGCAAGTAAGCTGGAATCGAGCACTAGAGAGTGCTACTTCATTAGGAAAATAAATGATGGTATTTGATACCTACTTTATGACCTTGAGATTCTTAAAAGATCTCATATCTGAGAATGTGATTCTTAGAGGTTGAGACTCTTGAGAATCAAGACGAAAATGAAGTAAAGGAACTCATTGAATCTTGAGATGATAATGAGGCTCCTGAAATAGGAAACTAAAAGGATAATTAAAGATGAAACATTAATACCTCTTCAAATGAGTTTGAGGATGTATTCCATGATCGGACTTCATGTGATGAAGCTCCTGAGGATCATGACATGGAAAGATGGATGTTAGCAATAAAAGTCTAAGGTAGACTTCATATACAAGTGTTGTATATGGACCCTTGAGGATCCACCTACATGGGTAAGACCCATAAAGGTGTAAATGGATCTTCAAGAGCAAGGGAACCTGATGATAAGGTAGAGACCTTCAAAGCACGACTTGTAACCATGAGCTACATATTGAAGAGAAGACATTGCTTGCAATGAGACTCGATCTTCAATGACCATGCTTGAACTCATCAGAATATTACTAACTATGGCTACATAACTTGACTATGGCATCTTTAAGATGTAAGTCAAGATTATATTCATCTATGAATACCTCTATGAGGATATTCACATGAAGTAGCCTCAGGGCTTCATGGTAGAGGAAAGCAAGATGTGCAAGCTGAAGAAATCCATCTATGCACTCAAATAAGCTTCTTGAAGCTGGAATATAGGATTTAATGAAATTATAAATGTTATGATTTCAGATAGAATCTTGATGAACCATGTGAAGCTTAGCAGGAGTGCTATTGTGTTCATCATGCTAAATGTAGATAATATCCTAATCATTATAAAATGATATAAGGACGATAATAAGTGTTTTATAGACTGGCTATTCCATATCTTGAAATATGATTCCAAGGATACCTCTTAGATCTTAGTCCTGAAACAAAGAAAAGAGGCTATCGTCACATTTGTAGTACACCTTAGACATGTTCCATTCTTGGAAAATCCCAAGGAAGGCTTCCTTCCCTTAAGATATGGTATTAACCTATCTGGAGGGATAGCACCTCAAAGAGTTGAGGAAGTGAATGCTAGAACTGCTTGCACTTGTGCATCAGTTACGAGAAGCTGAGTGTATGCTAGATGTGTACAAAAGCCAGATACCTGCCATACAGTGGGAGTAGTAAAGTATCGCTAATCCTACTATGGAGAGAAAACATTTGATTGCAGTAATAACAAAATCTTCATAGATGACAAGATTTTTGAGATAGTGATCTCAAAGTCTTGTCTTCAAAAACTTAAGACTTCATAGATAGAGATCTAAAAGGTCTTAACTGTAGATGCCTTAGGAGATAGAGATCTCCGGGAATAAAGGTATTCTGATAAGGATTATGGAAATACTGATTATGATAATTATTAAGTTGTAGTGTCAAGGACACTATAACTAACAAGATTGAGTATTGGATGCATAAGATGCAACATTCGCATTAGATGTGAGCACTGTTACTGGAGATATGCAAGTGTCGTAAAAGGACTTGGCGTAGTCTCGCGAGAACAGAGTGATTGATCAGCTTACCTAGCTATTTTCTAAATAGCCTATGATTGCCACATGAGTGTGGGTTTAAAATGATTAGCTCATTAATGGCTCTTTGGGCTAGTGGGAGATTGTTGGACATGCGTGCCCACGGCGAGCCATTATGCAATAAATGTTATTGCGAATATCATTCCCTAATCTGAAACGAAGAATAACTAATTTGCATAATAGGTCCCTTAGTACAATTTGGGTTATGTACCATGGCTATCTTAATGATCATACAACTGTTGATTCAATTATTGAATCATAGAGGCTGGTGCTTAGATGAATATCTAAAGAGTTAGATTGAGGACTCATCAAGCATCGTCAAATGATTGTTAAGAGATGATCTCCAGTCTGAGTAGGAGGTGGCAATCCTTTCTCACATAGGCTAATATCTGACCGACCTCTTGATGCATGTCCTCTGCATAGGAATAGAGATTCGGAGGTGTCAGATTAGTTAAGTCAAAGAGTTTACTTAACGAGATCGAGATAACCAAAGTCCTATAGCGTATGCTGTCACGATACATGCATGCATCTTCTGACCGGAGACAGATGTTACTATATGTCTGAGTATGTACACTTGACAGATCAATAGGTTGACGACCTAACCAAGGTCTATACACTGGCGTGCGGGTGTGCATGCAAGGGCATATGAGTAATACGATCTCTCAAAGGGATCATACATGTTCATTACTGAACCGGAATACATGAGCTCACTCATGAGATATTGGGAAGGATCAAATTCCGTGCACGATCATCTCGCTTTGGAAGCTTGACTGAATTTGTAGGTTTGATATATACTTTTGAAAAGTATATGTTCAAGACCTAGGTATGATATATGCTTTTGGAAAGTATACGATCGATACCAACTCCCAATGATCAGATGAGAAACTTACTGATAAATTCTGAAGTAGATAGTATAAAGTTGATCTAATACTTCGGGTTTATTCTAAGTCTTCTAGTATGCAGGATGTACATGTATTGGGAATACCTGAGGGTGATGTGATCATAAACGATTGTATAACCATGACGCTTCCATTCCTAGGGAGTGATGAAACGGGTCTAGATTTTAGTGACTCCTCTCAGTAGAGAAGTAATCTGATCTTGGTCCAAATGTTGGACATTGATCTGAATGCGATTCAGATGTAATGAGAAGATTAGATTTGCGGTCTTGATTTAATCAAGCATCTGGAGACCCGAGATCTGGATTTGAGACGTGATCTCAATATCCAAGCCACTATACGTGGAACAATACAATCACCATGTCCTTATCTCCAAGTATCTGCAGAGAAAGTGCATTATCCTTGAAATAGTTCATGGATAATTTTATTGTTGATATATGTATCCGAGCATCGAGAAAATTGATAATTAAATGTGATATGAATTTGATTCATAATATAAAGAGAGTTATCTGAGATAATTAAATGTGATTTAATTATCAAAGAGGTGAATAATGTGAATGTGATTTGGGCTCATGAGAATAGAGATCGAAGATGATTAAATGTGATTTAATTATCATGGACATGAATAATGTGGATAGCATTATCTATATTAATCATATATATTATAAATATTATTTATAATATATTAAAGAGAGCATATTGTGATTTATATTTATGATTAAATATTAATGTGAATTGGATTCACACTGAATGATTAATTGAAAATATAATTATATTTAGTTCTGGATTATGAATGAGATTCACATAATTTCAATGGCATGGTTGATATTTTCCATAAGATAATTTGGAATTATTTTTCGGTGAAAATATTGTCGACAAGAGATGATGGTATATATCATGAGATAATGAGATCTCATGATAATTAGAAGAGTTGGACCAAGTCCACCAAAGAGAAGTGGATGGCTACAACTCTCCATGAGGAGAAGAGTAGTCGTCTCCTCTTTTTGGGAGATTGGTTTATTCTCTTCATTATCTTTTCTCTTATCAAAGATTATTTAATTTGAAATTAATTTTGTTGATTTATCAATGAAAATTAATTTACATTAACCATTAGTTGTTGTGTTTTTACAACAACATCTTAGCCATTGAAAGAAACATAAATCAATCTCAACCATTGATTGTGTGTTGTCCATGGATTGGGATCCATGGACTCTCAAAACCCCATACAAGAAGAGGCACCCCTTGCTCTTAAAGAAATACAAAATGAACGCTCTCTCTCTTTCTCTACACGCCAAGCCTCCCTCTCTTATAATGACCGTCCACCATGGAGCCATTGTGAGAGTCATCATCGACGAAGCATCGTCGTTATGTTGTCGGATCATCTACTCGTGGATCTCCATCTCCTTCGGTGCGTCTTGCTGACGAGATCAGGAGATCCGCCGCTTGGATCATCAATATGGATTGCGAGGAGCACGCGTCTCATCAACGCGCTCGCAAGCGTCTCCTCCGTCGGATCGGACTCGAGACAGGAGGTCTCTTTGTTTAGAGACTCGATCGCAACCACGTTTCAAGAGGTAATCCTATTACTTGTCTGTGGTTTAGACAAAACGATCCGAGAAGTGTTCTTGGATCATGTGGTTTCATCACATAAATTTTTTTAATTTCCGCTGCCCAAAGGGACTAGTGCGACTAGTCGCTCCCGATCGCATTCAATGCGATCATCACGCATCCGTGATGCGCTTGAGGATTTTCCCCATATCCTTCAATAACCCCCACTAAGGGAGAAAATAAAACCCCGTCCTAAATTAATCTTTTTTGTTCTTGTGCTCCTCGTCTGATTAAGGTTTAGTGCTAACCTCCTTGACAACGTCTACGACGAGTGCATGATCGTCGACGAGAGGGCATGAATGAGCAACTACATCGAGGGTGCAAGATCATTAACAAGAGAGCAATGGAGAGCATGTGTGATCAAGGATGCTCCGAGTTTATGAGTAGGAAAGAGCAAGTTGCCGTGGTCGATGATCGATGATGCAATTGTCGGCAAGAGGAGCGGGGGATGGGAGGTGGCTAGCCTCAGCCACACCCGTCGCCCAACAACTTCGTACTAGTTAGGAATATTAGCCTCCCTAATACACTACCAATTCTTCAATTTACGGTGAATTGAAATATACATTAACTTTCCAAATCCTCGTATTTACTATAAATATAGATAAAAAACACTTTTATATGCGTGCCTTATTCTATCTCATACTTTATCCGCTCTCTGCCATGCACAACCATTCATAATTAAACCACACAATTCACTTGTTATATCTGTATCGTTTTCTGTCCCATGAAATAATTATTTATTTCATTGTATTTTTATTATCGTTTAAAAAGAATGGATGAGTTAATAAATTACATTATTATTGATATTTAGTACAAAAATTCAATTATATAGGCACTGAATTGTGATGAACTTTGTAAAAAAGGAAAATCAATAATTCGTCATTGTTCAAAGTTAATCTATCACAATATGATATATTATTACTTAATTATTGCATTTTAAGGCTAACTATAAAGAATATATAGTAGTGTCAATTTGAAGAATTTTAAAATAGATTATATGAGATTATAGAAAGTGGAATTATTTTATCAAATATGAAGTATGATTATGAGAAGATGAAAGGCCATCAAAAGGCCACCGAAGATTTACTGGACTTTTTAGATACTGAAACTAAGAATAAAACAATAGATAATATAGAATATTGTCCAGCAACGCAGCTTATCTCTAGTTGTTGAGAAAATCCGCCCATTCTCGTACTACTAAAAATAACGTTCGTCTATCGTAGGAAGAAGATTTAAATATTACCATCAAATATAAGTATATCAACTCCCTTCTATATTTTATATATTGATATCTTCTTATACTATTATTTGGGTAATTATAGTTTGGATTTAATGGGGCTGCCCCGCACCCTTATTATGGCATTTTTTTTATTTTTTTTTTCAAAAAATATCACCATGTATATTCATCCCTATATCCCTCCTATATGTCATTCGAATTTCGTTAGAAACAGAGACTCCTACGGCCTCCATCGAGATGGTGTCGATTTAGAAAATCCTGTTACCGTTAAAAAATGACTGTCTGGATGGAGGCCGTAGGAGTCTCTGTTTCTGACGAAATTCGAATGGTACATAAAATGGATACATGGATGAATATACATGACGATATTTTTTGAAAAAAATAATAAAAAATAGCAAAAATGACGCAGAGGCAGCCATGTTGGCTGCCCCAATAGGGCAGCCCCATTAACCTCTTATAGTCTGGGTCTCCGTCTATCCTCTTGATCTCAGAATGAGTCACCGAGTTTAAATAGTAACGAATAGGGTCCCGGGTTCTTTAGAAACGGCAAGCCAATGTGACGTTAGGATATATGGGTCTTTTGACGAAAATAACCTTGAAATACAAAGGATTTCCAAAACCCTTCCCCTTATGTCTCCACTCCCCCGGTGGACGACGACCTGACCTCTAACGAGGGCTCCCTGCCTGCGCACAGGTGCACCGCGAGAAGCCTCCCCTTGCGCATCCCCCTCCCCACATTCACATCCGACGCAGCATAACCCCCAAGACCAGAAGCTCCATCATGGCAGGTGCACCGTGAGAAACCTTCCTATTCGTGCATCATCCCCTCCCCTTCGCACAACACCCCCTCCCCCTGCTCTCCTCCGACACAGCGGCACTCATGAGGTCGTGGGGCTCCATGCACGCAGCATCGACCCCTCCCTTTGGATCAAAGCATCATTGTGCATAAAACTCGTAAAAACGTATCAATGCAATTGGTTACATCTACATGTTCAACTTGGATCGATCCAAGGACCCAAGCAACTTACGTATGCACATTGAATCACAATGATACGCATTACCATTTAATCACGGTGACCACATTTGTGAAATCATTATGATAAGAACTGCCACTTAGAGTAAGACATCCAATGTTTAGAACAAAGATACGCACTGCCATTCCAAGGGAGGGGTCGTTGTTAAGTGGATGTAGCCCAACGACCTCGCGGGTGCTGCTGTGTCGAGGGGGGGGCACAAAACCCTTGATTTCGTGCGAACCGTTCGATCTCGATCGAGCGGCTCCGGTTCAATCCCGGATTGCAGCAGATCCCTGCTGCACAGCAGAGGATCCGCTTCCGGTAGGTGGGTGTGTTAGGGCGTCGCAATTCGCAGGAAGGTGGGGTCGGCTGGGGAAGGAGTGACATAAAGGGTAAAGGGTTTTGGAAATCCTTTGGATTTCAAGGGTATTTTTGTCAAAGGACGTGTATATTTTAATGAACTTATGACCATATTTGTTATGATTTCAAGTTGGGGACCCATTCTTGGATCGAGCTCATAGATGTGGACTCAGATTGCAAATTAACCTTCTTAATTTAACAATTAATTTGTTTTGTATTATAAATCATGTAAACTCGTAAAGAGAATGCGGGGTGAAATTCAGATGCTTATTATCGAAAAGTATTGGTATGAAGAAATTGATTTTACAAAGTAATCACGATTTTGTTATTAAGTATATAAGTTGGCATTAATGAAGAAGATATGTATTTAAATAATTTATGCTTAATAAATAGGTTTTTATCTTTATTGTTCCAGTTATCCCCCCGGTCACTGGCTTCGGTGGCTTCGGTATAGAGTTACATTTAGAGAACTTGAGTTTTATGCAAACATGTTGTGATTGATATTCTGCAACAAGCTTGCTATTTTCCGGACTGTGACCCTTCCGTGGAGAGTTGCGATGAAGAATTCCATCCCGGATCTAAATACTTTCTTGAACTCTTGTAGAAGACGGAGAAACCATTATGACTTGGTTGCAAGACATATTCGCTCCTATCAGCAGTTACATAGTTGTTGATAGCAAAACCCATAGTATAATATTCTTGGTGTTAGTTTTAATTCTTTGATTAAGATCATCAAAAAATACTTATAGAAGAGAATGTTGGCGCTGGTTTTAATTCTTTGATTAAGATCGTCAAAAAATACTTATAGAAGAGAATGTTTTGTCAGGTTTACAACACAAGATTAAAACCATGATGTGTACACTTGATTTATCAAACAAGATAATTGATGCATGTCCAAAACATCACATATTGTATCATAGAGATGAATACAATAAAGAGATTAAATGTCCAGACCGTGGAGAACCTCGGTACAACCAAACAGATCAAATATAGCACATTGTTGTTGTATTGCTGCAAAGAAACAACCAGAGACAAAGACTTGGCATGCAAATCATTCATGTGGTGAATATATGGAACATCCTTTTGATTTGGCTTGTTGGCGTGATTCGATGGAGTCATCGTCCGTTTTGAATGATGATAAGAGAAACATCATAATTCATATGTCTACCAATGGGTTAAGTACACATGGTCATGGAAAAGATTACTCATACTGACTAGATATTATTACTCCATGCAACGTTCCACCTTGGTTGTGTAACAAGAAGCATTATATGTTCTCATATTTGCATGTACTTGGTCCAACTCATCCAAAATAAGTTTGGATGTATATTTCCATTCTTCAATAGTTGAACTAAAGGAACTTCGAGATAAGGATTGGGAGACTCATGATGTTATCAGATGTAATACATTTAGGATGAGAGTGGGACTATTGTGGATCATTCCATTGGCGATTTTCCAGCGCGTGGATTGCTATCAGGATAGAGCACGCATGGGAAAAGAAGTTGTTCATATCACGTGATGGGGAAAAAACAAAGCATCTGAACTTGAGTACGACCGCAAGCATGCTTCTTTCACTGCATCATCCCGAAAAGTCATCCATATATGAAACAAAAGATGCCATTCAAAAGAAATGCAAGTGAAGATTAAGATCCATCGACGAGGTTGATGTAATTTGAAATATTGCAGAGGTAGATGCAGTTAAAGGGTTACAATGATTGGTTATAACCTCTTCCTAGATTTGGAGATAGCCACAATGACTGTAAATGACCGTTCTTTAGGATCTAACATATTATCCTTATTTGCTCATTAGACACAATTTGGATGTCATGCATACAGAGAACAAATTCTTTTATAATGTATTTTATACATTAATGGATGTTAATGGCAAGACAAGGGGTACATAGAATACTCGTAGAAATTTAATGACAATTTGTGCACGTCTTGAGTTTAGGCTAGTAGAATATGAAGACGCCGCTTCCATACGTCGAAGGCAAGATATTGCTTAAGTCACGATTAAGTGAGAAAAGTTTATGTGAGCGGGAAAGTAAAAAAATCCAGATCATTATTTGTATAACATTTTTCGAACATGTTGATTTGTAGAAAAACATATTCAAGGGTACGAGGAATCATGATTGCCATGCGTTAATGAAACAACTATTGCTCGTGATTTTAGAGGAATACTACTGAAGGGATTCCTCGATTTATTAACATAATCAAATAACTTCTTTGAATGCATATACTCTTCAAAGTTACTAGTCGAATATATAGAAAAATATGAGGAGAATTTGGTTCTTATATTTTGTAATCTCGAGAAGATATTTTTAATGGCTTTATTTGACTCGGTGTAACATTTAATGGTGCAGCTTCCCTCTGAAGAAAGAGTTGGTAGACCGGTTAAATATCGTTGGATATATCCTTTAAAAAAGTACATAGTACAATATTTTTTTAATTCGATAAGTGTGTTGTATTTACTTTGTCGAATGATGCACTTTAACCTGGTCATATATATTTGTTATCTTGAAGAGGAAGGTGCGTAATAAAAATAAGAGTGAAGGCTCAATGCTCATTACATTTCGATGATGTAGTCAGCTTTTTCCATGAACTTATCTAACGATATTGAAACCAATCATAATCGTCCTATGCCTAATGAGGATATCAAAAATGAACATGTGATTTCCTCTCAATTTTTCAAATGCATGGTCGACCTTTTAAAAAAGGAAACTGCGAATGATGATCATCCAAGAGAAAGAAGTTGTTGAGATTTATATGTTAGATAACATAGACAAAATAACACAATTCCTAGAGTATGTATCCATCATATTCAAATTGCAATGTAATATAAATACTTTGAATATTGAAATGTCTTTTATAACCGCATGGATCCTAGAGACAAGGCAATAGAAGAGAATCCACGGTTTACTAATGATGAAATGGTGTATGATTTTAGGAAGACACTTTAAAATTGATTTAGACAGCATGTAAAACCGATTGATCTAATAGATGTCACGATCATCCCTGTATGATCGGGGTACCCGACAAACTAATTCCATGCATATACATTCAACATTCAAAATCACAATATAACTGTAAGCATGAGAAAATAGCACAAGAACTGAGATTAAAAATTTTCTTTCCATTCACTTCATAACCAACATTCATTTCACTGTCATCCATTTATAACATATCCATCACTACATTTCATTACAATATCATCCATGTCCACATAAATATATTACATGTATACATTCAAAAAATTGTGCCCATGCATATAATATACATCACATGTCTCTCAAAAATCCGCAAGTAAAGTAAAGCAATAAAAGATACAACAAGTATTGTACTACTAGAAAATTGTGTAGTTGCGCAAAAGAAGTAACTCCAAGCTGCTGACTGTTGCGGCTTCTGCTGAGAAACTGTGGATCCACATATAGGTACTTTATGAGCAAAGTTGCTCAGTATGATGAAAAAAATTACAACAAGCAAGATATGATTAAAAAGCGTGCAAAAGAAACAATTGTGTAAATCGTTCTCACAAGGAGATAACTTCTAATCATTATTATTTAATATGGACCAACCATGCTTCCTGGATATCCTATGGCCTTGGTCTGGGTGAGACCTCACATCGTGACTATAAGGCAAGAAGAATGCCTTAGGGATGGGGTGCCTCCGCAGGCATGCCGCGAGATACAATGCATCATAACTAAGTTCCCAACACATCTACTTGGTTTTACTCGTAAGATTGTAACTCCAGTTTCCAAAGTGACTTTCAACTTGCGAATCACCACAAAACGCCCAATCCACTACCCATGTGTAAGTGTCCACGATGACATAGGGCACAAGTCATGGCACTGATTACCATGATCATTCTTACCATAGTCCGAATCACCATGACTAACCCAATCCTCTGTATGCATAGGAGAAGTATATTTCATTCCCAAACTTTATTAACCACATTTTTTCTGGAACTCCCCTCTTAGCACTCACACTCGGAGTACTAAATGATATGGCCTATACTAGCCAGTACACGAGTGTTAACTCTAGGTGAATAAGATAAACACTAAACCACCAACCATGACTACTTGGTCGTACTCGAGTCACTGGGCTAAAGGTTCGCAGTACGGAGGCTGAATACCGCGTGGTAACTCCTTTGTGTGCCAAGTAACATGTCCTCCAACCGTCACAGTGACATAGTAATGATTGGGATCGCGACCATCTAGGATTCTACCCAGGGCCCCAAGGATGTGTGTCCCTCCCTTGGCGGCACTACTCCACTAGCCACATGCCATTTAAGATCAAAGTCACCGTGACATGGACAAGATCCCAATAGGAAAAGCGTCCGCTAACAAAGATGTGATGTACATATAAGAGAGATATTGGATGATTTCTTGACAGACCATGCAAGGCACCCTATCAAATTCCGAATAGATAACTGATGAATATGTGTTTTATCACTCTAAAAGAGATTAATTAAGCTCAGTTTTCCAAATTCATATGCATTTTATCAATTATCTTGCATAATTAATATTCATGCATGTGTAAAAAATAAATGCATTTTATCATGCATATTTGTATAAAATAAGAAGTAAAAAATCCTAAACCAATTAACATAGAAAATAAGCTAACTTTCATGATTTTAAATTAATTCATGCTAACTCCAAATCACCTAAAATCACCTCAATTGTGTACATATTACTAACATGAATAAAGGAAAAATAAAAAAACACGAATTGAAATAAATGAGAAATAAAGCCAAACCCTAATTTTAGAATTTTCAGACTAAAACATCGATAAATTGCTCATAGTATGTTAGATTTGATCTTACTCACTTTTGAACTAATTTGCATTCAATTATCTTCAAAACAAGACCAAGTTCAAGTGAATCAGAACTCATATGTGAAAGTTGGATTTTGGGTCTCTTTTGTATATTGTGTATTTTACATGCTTTTGACCTATTATTTTATGTGTATATTTAAATCTTTTTATTTTATTCCTTTTTTATTTATATTCTTTGACAAAAGTTTTACTAAAATGCTAAAATCCAAACCTAAAATAAAGGCAAAATGAAAGAAACTAACCAAGTTTGAGTGTTCACTAACAGTTTGTACAAAAGTCGACTTTTTCGCACTTTATTTTATTTCTTCATTTTCTCTATTAGTAAAAATTCAAAAAAATAGAGTAATATGTGAATATTTGTCTTGATGTTATTATATTTTTTCTGATTTTTATCTTAATTTAAAAATGACAAAAAATTACAAAATCCCAAAATCAAGGTATTCTATATACATAGAGTGTCACCAAAAATATCACTTTGTGCAAATAATATATTTTGGTTTTAGTCTCTTCATGAAACTTGTAGACTCATTGAGACAAAAAACTTTCATGTAGAAAATTTTTCGATCTGAGGTCGTTTGCTATTTCTTTTCTATTTATCTTTGCATTTTAATTTTTTTGAATTTTATGGGAGTGACACGTGTCCGCTCCTGGAGCTACCACGTGTCACCTATTTTTGGCATTTTCAAAATTCATTTTTTTATTTAAATCCGTTGAAAATACAGTAATATAAAAATAATAAATAAAATCCATGTGTCGCCCATCTGGTCGTTCGATCACAGTCGATCGGACGGCCGAGGCACTTCTCCTTCCTCCCCCATATTTCTCCGATCTTTGCCAACTTCCAGATTAGGCGACCACTGCCCACGAGCCCGATTCGGTCGGCCGGTGCATCCTCCCTTTCTATCTACGGCTGACCACCGCCTCCTTCCATACTCGTCACGCCGCCGCCAATCTCCCTGATCTCCAAATCGATCGCAGCCCACCTTTCCTATTCTGCCTCTGTTACGCCCCTCCCCAGGGATCCAGATACTCATCAAATACACATCCACACATACGATTCTACATTCGAAATACCAAGCTGTACCAAAACTTGTAGGAGAAAAGTAGAGAAAGAAGCATCGTATTTTTTTTCATTCCATTCATGCATCATGTCCACAAAAAAATTACATAACACCGCAGAAATGTACTAACATGTATGGATACATCATCTTGTTTCTCAAAAATAATTACATGTACAAACTCAAAGAGAAGGACCCCATTGTACCACAAAAGAGCGCTCCAAAAAGTCAACCACGTGTCGCTTACTGCTGCGGCTGCTGCTCCTGTAAACCTGCCGAATTCACGCAAATAGGTTTATGAGCAAAGCGCCCAATACATATATGAAACAACTAGGAAGGTAAACAGAAAGTGTACCAAAAGCAGTTGTGAAAAATCACAAAGTATAAACCAACTTCCTTGTTCTCAACATCCACTAAGAAATAGAAAACACACAAAGAAAATCATTCCATGGTAACAGGTTCTACCAACCCGGCCTATAAATCCAAGCCGGATATAGACATGTTTTGAACACCAATTCTAAACTATAAGAGAGTAGGACCACACTAGAAAATAATCTAAGTCCACATTCTATCGATAGATTTCCCGACGGAAGGGCACGTCGTGTGCTTATACCTCCCAACAGAATGGGGTGGCTGAACGGAAGCATCGTCATTTATTGGATATGACCAGAACTCTTTTGATTCAGAGTCGTGCCCTTCACTCCTATTGGGGGGATGCGGTTCTCACTGCCTGTTATCTTCTTAATCGTATGCCTTCGACAGTGTTAGGGGAGAAGATTCCGTTCTTGACTGCGTTTCCCGAGAAGGATCTTTTCTCCCTAACACCGCGTGTTTTTGGGTCTGTTGCATTTGTTCATTGTTTTTCTCCTGGTCTTGACAAGCTCTCTCCCAGAGCTGTCAAATGTGTTTTTGTGGGTTATTCCAAAACCCAGAAGGGATATCGGTGTTTTGATCCAGTCAAACGAAGGTACTACGTCAGTGCAGATGTCACCTTCTTTGAGTCCATTATGTATTTTTCTCCTATAGGTGACAGACTCACTCACTCAGAGGAAGGAGATGATATCTATGTGCTGCCTCCACCTCCATCTGTTCCATGCTCTAATCTACCACCGCAGCCTACTCCACCACCGCCACAGCCTACACCACCACCACCACCACAGCCTACACCACCACCACCGCCGCCGCCACCAGCTACTGTTCATTATCCTCAGGTCTATCAGCGACGACCCTCTGCTCATGTGCCTCCTCCATCATCCAGCTCGCCCGAGGTATGTACTGATCACTTGAGTTCTACTGATGACACATGTGATTTGAATGCGCAGATGGATGTACAGGGTACTGATGTACAGGATACTGATGGTACTGTCACTCCTCCAGTCGATGACCTACATATCCCTATAGCTCATAGACGGCAGAAGCGTGCTCGGACGATGAATCCCAAATATGGGATGGATTTTTGCTCTCAGGCGTCGTTGGAGCGGTTGTCCCCGGACTATCGCAAGTTTGTTGTTGGGTTATCGGCAGTACACATCCCACGGTCTTATCAGGAGGCCCTATAGAGCAGCCCGTGGCGTTTAGCTATGGAAGAGGAAATGGCGGCGTTGCAGTCACGTGGTACGTGGAGTATTGTGCATCCTCCACCAGGTGCGTCCATTGTTGGAAGCAAATGGGTTTTTACTATTAAGCATCGGGCAGATGGTACGGTTGATAGATACAAAGCCAGGTTGGTTGCTCGTGGGTTCACCCAAACATATGGGGTGGACTATCAGGAGACGTTTTCTCCAGTAGCCCGTCATTCTACCTTACGGATTCTCATTGCAGTTGCTGTTGTCCGTGACTGGCCCCTGTTTCAGTTAGATGTCAAGAACGCTTTCCTGTATGGTGACTTGCAGGAAGAGGTCTATATGCAGCAGCCACCAGGGTTTGCTGCTGAGGGGGAGTCTAGTATGGTGTGCCGTCTTCATAAGGCCATATATGGCCTGAAGCAGAGTCCAAGGGCTTGGTTTCAGAAGCTCTCGGAGTTGATTGAACAGAGGGGCTTCGTCAGATCTACAGCAGATCATACTCTCTTTGTAAAGAGAGACCAACAAGGTATTGTGATCATCTTAGTATATGTTGATGATATTGTTATCACTGGTAGTAATGAGCAGGGCATTCAAGCAGCCAAGGATTTTCTTAGTGAGCAGTTTGTTACGAAGGATCTGGGTACACTTCGTTATTTTTTGGGATTGGAGTTTGCACGAAATGAGCAAGGCATGGTAATGACACAAAGAAAGTATGTTACTGATCTGTTATCTGAGACAGGGATGGCAGGATGTAGACCAGCTACTACTCCTATGGATCCTAATGTTAAACTTTATGATCATGAGTCTGAGGAGGTGGACAAGAGACGATATAGAAAGCTTGTGGGGAAGTTGTTGTATGTCACCATTACCCGACCAGATATATCCTTTGCTGTTAGTAGGGTAAGTCAATTTATGGAGCAACCCCCAGACAGGCTCACATGAATGCTGTTTTTATGATCTTGAGATATCTGAAGTCATCTCCAGGTGCTGGTCTTCTGTTTAGAAGAGATACCTCTATATCTGTCACAGGTTGTGCTGATGCAGACTATGCTGGGTGCCCTAATGATAGAAAGTCTACTTCAGGCTTTATTGTATTTGTTGGCAGTTCACCAGTGGCGTGGAAAAGTAAGAAACAAACTGTCGTGGCTCGATCCAGTGCAGAGTCATAATATAGGGCGATGGCCCAAGGTAGTGCTGAGATGATGTGGGTCAAATCTGTTTTGACCGATTTAACTGTTGAGGTACCTCTTCCTATGCATCTTAAGTGTGATAATCAGGCAGCCTTGTTTATAGCCAATAATCCGGCCTTCCATGAAAGGACAAAGCACATTGAAGTGGATTGTCATTATACACGGGACTTGATTCAAAAGGGGCTGATTTTGACGTCTTATGTATCATCAGGAGAGCAGATTGCAGACATGTTCACCAAGGCTCTTGCTAGAGGTCCTTTTCATCTATGTTGTTCCAAGCTGAGCATGATAGATATATATGCTCCAGCTTGAGGGGGAGTGTTAGAATAATTATGTTATTTTAGTTTTTAATTGTCCTGTTTATGTAAATTACCCATAGAGCTTTTCTCCTATATACGAGAGCTCTAGGGTTAATAGAAATCATCTGATTCGTTCCCTTCAACAAAGGCAATTAAGGTTACAACAATTAACATTGCAGAAATGAAGAATATATTTTATGTAACACCAATATGGATAATCTATACAGAGAAATTACTAATAATCAGTCTTGTCATTATACTCAGCCCCTCTAGTTCATTATTCAATGTACTGCAATTAAAATCATCGCTAGGCTGTTTCCTGACAAAATAGATGAATTTTCTAACTATGAAATACAAGGAGGAACACGTGTAAATGCAAGTTTTAATGGACATGCACAACAAATCAACCTTGTTGGAGCCTGAAGAGACTATATCTAACGAGGATCGGATCCATCGTCTAAAGAACTCTATCATAATAAACAATAAGGATTTAAATGGATCCGAAATTTGGTACAACCATCAAGCTGGTAATGATATCAGCTAAATCTACAGAAGCACACATGAGTGATGAGGAACATTGTTCATTCTCCACGATGGAAAAGTGTATGAAGCTCCAAGTACTCAAAAAGAATATGAAACTAAAAGTAGTTTCCCACGTAACTAAATATTATAATCTAGAGATTAGCCTCTGCGAATATCGTTCCTTTGAATGTCTTTTTTGTCCTCCTTTCCACCAATTAAAATTGGTATAAGAATGATGGAATTACATAAACCAGTCCTAGAAGCAAATATTTCGGCTCTGCGAAGCTCTCATAAAGCTTGCAGGGGAAGATGATCCCGAGACAGAGGGTGAGCCAGAAGGGGTGTAGAGGTGGAAGAAGGCCTCTCCCCAGGCCTTACTAGAGTTGGCGAACAGCCAGAGGCTGCGACAAGATTGGAGGCAAGTACTGGAAGACTAAGGCGGTTTCGATTGCATGTGCATGTGTGCGCAAATCTGACCCCATCCGAACTCGAAATCTAACCCAACCCATAGATGAATGAAGTGCCGAAAATGGCAGCAAGAGGTGATGATCCGTACCTCGGAAGGTGAGAAACGAGTTCCCCACGACGAGATCTTCACGTGGGCACCTCCGACTTTGAGATCGGGCGCTCCGGTGACCTCGGGCAGCTCAGACGAGCTCTAGGGCGGAGCTCCGGCGTCCTTGGCTTGGGAAAAAGGGGCTAGGTCGACCAATCAATGCCCAGCCTCCTTTTATGCCCGAGTTGGTTAGTCTGATCCGGTTACTTACCCATGGTCATAAAATGATCATATCTCCCTCATCCGATGTCGGATTTGGACGTTCTTAGACTCGTTGGAAAGATCTCGACGAGCACTACGTGATGGATTCCTAATTTGAATTTTTTGAAACTCTGGGTAAGTACAGATTTTGTAATTAAACTCAGACTTCAGTAATTTTTGCAATTTCGGGGTTTTACATCCTCCCTCAATATCGCAAACCTTGTCAACCTCTGTCGAATCCCATCAAATCTCTGATTTGCCGCCACCCATCATCGATCCCTTTCCATCTCAAGCCTTCCCTTCCATCCTATAAGAGTTGCACCGCTCCTCCCTTCACCCTCATCCACCGATCACCCCATAGAAGAGGAGGGGCTAGGCGGCAACAACGCCCCCTCTCCGTCTGCTCGGTGAGGTATGAGCAGACCCCTTCCACCTTCCTCGTTGCAGCTTCACCCTTGTCATGAAGCTTGCCCATTCGCTCCGACCATCCTTGGTCGTCAAGTCGCTCCGGCTTCGACCACGGAGCCCGTACCTCCATCTTCCTCCATCTCTCGATTCCGCTCGCTCGACTGTTCATCTTTGAAAAGCTCTACTTTGATCGCTCCGCCGCAAGCCTCCTCGAGGGTCTACCTTCAAGCTCGACACCAGCCTCTCCTGGAGAACCTTGCTACACCCTTGCCGACTACCAGTCTGTCCGCTCTGACTTCTCTTCCAGGTGCAACTCCAGGAGCATCATCATCGCCATCGGCTCTGCCTTCAAGTGCTCTTCCTATACGACACTGGATAACCCAACTCCATTGCCATCAGTTGTCCATGTGCTCCTTCGCTGACCAAATCCATGCTTCAGCGACCCCACTCCTGGACCTCCTCCACCTCGAAGTCGTCGCCGCTCCGCCAGGGACACGGAGTCTTAGACAGAATCCTCCCACGTGATCCTCGCGTGTGCGCGGGGGACATTTGCTGAAGAGCACCACCAGTTCTGCCCATTCACAGAAGCCCCCTACTGCCGAGGGGTCACGTGAGGAGCATGTGGCCCACTGGGCATTCTGCACAAATACCCTAAGGGGTTTAGGTAATTACTCTAAGGTTCATGTGCTGCATTAGTTTGTACTTAATTTGAATTCATGTTTGCATTTATACCCATGTGTTTCATGTGTATTTTGAACAGTCATCTGGCATCGTTTATTATTCAAAAAATAGCATTCTGTTATATAATTAATTCTCTACATTGTGGCATGTGTTTCACATTTTTATTCTCTGTGGTTATTTGATAATAATTATTTTAGTGTAATCTTGCATATTTTTCCCATGTTGTGCTTAAAAATTAGTAGAAAATTAACCACTATTCAGAAAATTATCGAAAATCCACGGAGCATCATTTGCTCTGTAAAAATCATTTTTTTTATTTCAATATTTAATTTTTAATAGGTGTTAAATCTTATATTTTTAGGATTTAGGAATTTTCTGAGATAGATCACCTAGTGATATATCTCAGATAATTTTATTCCCTAGAAGTAAGTAGGTTTAATATTTAGGGATTTTTACACCCATAACCCTGAGTAATTTCGCAATAACATTCATAACCCTGCATAATCGTGAATTACATGAGAAACCCTGAGTAATGCTTAACTCTTACATGACATAACCCTGTGTCATGTTCCATTTGGAATCCCCGTTATGTTTGATGGTTTCCGTTAAAAAAATACAAAACTACCCCTAATCTCTATTCTTATTTGCAAAATATGCCACCACCACTTCCCTCTCCCCTACACTAACACCCCTCTTCTCCTGCCGAGCATCAACTCTACCTTCCATGCAGGCCATGCGTCTGAACGCCCTGCCGCCAAGCTCATCCCCTTCGGTCCCTCCGTCGACCCATGCCTCTGAGCTCCATCCCCTTCGAAACCCACCCCCCTGGGCGAGCAAGGTCGCTCCCCTCTTGAAGGCTAAACCCCCCACCCCCCATCGATAGACCTGCAACCCCCCTCCCCCTCCTTGCGGTCGATCACCCCGTCCGAAGCCCCCCCCCCCCCCCCCGCCCCCGCAGTCGATCCTGACTTGCATCCCCCCAAACCCACCCGCCCAACCTCCAAACCCATCCCGTGCTTGAAGACAGACCTGCAATGCCCCCCCTGCGGTCGATCCCCGACCCCCCAGAAAACCTCCCCCCCGCAGTCGATCGCCCCATCCGAAGAACATCCCCCTCCCTCCCGCGTGGAGCCCCCCAAAACCCCACCTCCCCAGTGGTTGATCGTCCCGTCTGAAGAACACCCTCCGGAGAAACCCCCCCCCCCCCCCTCCGCAGTCGATCGCCCCATCCGGAGAACATCCCCCCCCGCGTGGAGAGACCTGCTACCACCACCTCCCGGTCAACCGATCCCCCTGTCCGAGCCATCCCTCACATCAACCGCAATCACCCCCTCCCCCCCGGTCAACCGACCTGCAGCCGCCACACCCCCCACCAACCTGCCCCCCCCCCCAATCCGAAGCTTTCCTGCAACTGAATTCCCCCACCCCTGACCAAAGCCTCCCCCACGCGCGACAACCGACCAAAGCCTCCCCCCAGTCCTGCTGCTTTCCACCGTTCCTCTGCATTCGCCTGCCGCAACCCTCCACCATCGTTGAAGCCTGCCACCGTGGTTCATGCAGCATTCCCACTCATTTTTAAATTTCACTCTCTCTCTTCCTCTACCAACTCGAGAGAAAGACAAGATCCTTATTTTTATATTTAGATTAAATTTCAGTCGTTGGATCGTTGATTAGTTAGATTAACACAACCATCTGGTTGAGTTAACAAAGTAAAGTAACGGAAGGTTATAGGTGTAAGACGGCACCCTTATTCAGGGTTCTCAGCGTAATTCACGATTATGCGGTGTTATGAATGTTATTGCGAAATTACTCAGGGTTATAGGTGTAAAAATCCCTAATATTTATTATAATTAATTATTGAGATCCATCTTATTTGCATTTATTAATTCATTAAATATTTATATTGTATCCAAAAATTCTAAAAAAATGGCTACATTTTCAACTGTAGTAAAAAAATACATTAAAAATACCGAAAATATTCAGCCTCGAAAACCACATACAAAATTTGATAGACATTAACATAGGTTGTTCCTTTGCCTCCTGGAGTTCGACCTTGGGACCTGCCGAGGCTAAATAAATATAAAACCACTCGAATTAAATTAGATTGAATAATTGAGTGGTTATTTTTTATTGATTCCGATTACCTGCCTACAAAGAACGCCATATTTTTAAACGCTTAATTCCCACAAATTAACAAAGGATAATCTGGACTCATCAATAACTCAATGAGAAGCTGTTGATAAATTCAGATGCAATCCAGGATGCTTTTACAAAGTTGCAACATGATGCTGTGATTCAGAGAATATTGAAGTGGATGAATGCTGGATTTGTCTCCATTTTTCAGTATATTGTAGATTCAGTCCAAGAGAAAATCAATGCACGCTCCCTTAGATTGATATAAATCTGACTAACTGTGCAGCTATTAAAACATCTTCATTTGATGGCCGATGTGTTTGACACTCAACAGACATCTACTCTCGAGTTCAATATTCAAAATCTAATGATACTCATACACTCGAAATGGGGCATGATAAAACAACAACCGGGTTAACTTTCAACTTAAAAATCATATAGTTTCAATATAGTTATTCTCATGAAAATGAATGTCATTTAGACACCTGCACAATGATTGCAACATCTATATTGAACCATGATCATAGAATGACATCATAATATGTTGGGAGAATTTCATCGCATCACATCTTCTATTGCTTACAGTAACATTGTTGAAATTTGACTTTAAAAAACCACGATATTAAGATGATGTTGACGCATATTGAGTTATTGTGTCTCTTTGCTATTTTATTTTCTTGTTATTCTCTTTATGTAATTTACCCATAGGCTACTCTCCTATATAAGAGAGCCTAGGGCTATGGAATAGACATCTCATTCACGTTTCCCAACATGGTATCAGAGCGACGGTCCTAGGCCGGAGTTCTCGAAACCCTAAACCTACCCCATCCCCACCCGCCGGCCTCTCTTCTCTCCCTCTCTCTCTCGGCGCCGCCAAATCCATCCCCAGCCGATCGGAGGCCCTTCTTCTCCGATCTGCGGTGATCTAGGGCGCCTCGGAGACCTCGTGCACATCCAGCGCATCTGGCGTACAGCGCCTCCTGCGCATCTTGCGCACCTTACGCATCCGGTGCCTAAGCCTCTCGCGCATCTGGTGCACAGCACCTCTCGCTCACAGCGCCTCCCGCGCTGAGCGACATCTGCGCATCTTCAACAGTGTGCTGTGCGGCATAGCGCCTCCCGTGCTGTGCTGTGTGCGGCACCTTGCGCCCCTTCAGCGTGCTGTGCGGCATCTGTGCGCTGCGCCATAGCGTGCACTCCTTCAGCGTGCTGTGCGCATCTCGCTCATAGCGTGCACTAGGGCACGAGATACCGCGCAACAGGAAGCAGTAGCGCGCGTCATCTCCAAGCGCGCGCGTCATCTCCAGTGCGTGAGGGTTACATATTGCGTGTACATACTGTGCGCGTGCGGATCGTAGCGCGCGCAGCTCCATGGGGATAGTTGCTTGAGATCTACACATGCAACTAATCCCGTCTATGTCATTGTAGACAAATATTATCTATTATCATTCGCTCCAGTCTTCCGTCTCCAGTATGTCAGAAAGCAAGGCAGATATCCCGTCTATGGGCGCATTTCGTGGTCCAGCGCCCATCGTCAAGATGGATGGTACGAACTATGAACTGTGGGCAATGCAGTTCATGAGTATGATGAAGTCCACAGGCAAGAAGCATATTCTCACCGAGCCCGAGCCTGCAGAGAAGACTGGAGTTCATGCCTCATGGGAGGTCGACGATGCATATGCCAAGGTGTGGCTATCTGGCACATTGGCTATTGAAATCGCCAATGACATTCTACATCAACCCACAACCAAAGACATGTGGGATATCCTGGCAGCGACATATTCTCAGGCGAAGAATGAGACGAAGATCCTGCAACTACAACATGATATATTCACAATAAAGCAGAACGGTCGCCCGTTACATTCTCTCTATACATCATTGAGAGGAATGTTTGAGAAGCTTTATAGCTTCATGCCTCTTACCGCCACGCCAGAACAACAGAAGACATAGAGGAATGCGACGATGGTGGGTGTGTTTCTCGCTGCACTTGATCCAGAGTACGAGGCAGCACGTTCACAGATTTTGACGGACTCGACTATTCCTCCCATGGAGGAAGCTTTTCACAGATTGAGCAGGATCACAGTACCTTCAGCAGCTGCGAGTCAGAATCCCTCAGCTATGGCGGCCAACAGAGGCCGTGGTTTTCATCATCAGGGCCGTGGACGTACTCCCCGTGGAAGGGGTGGCCGCACTAGGCCAACATGCTCATATTGTCACCGAGTCGGACATACTGAAGATACATGCTACTCAAAGCATGGATTTCCTGCATCCGCACGAGCAGCTGAGCAGATAGAGCCCCCGTCTGCTGCTACACTGGATCAACGATTTGATGACCTAGTTGCCCGTCTCAGGGGCATTATTCCACCATCTGGTCCAGCACCGACTGCAGAGAACCATACTGATGCTGCTGCTTTCGCCTCGGCCTCTACTAGTACTTCAGGTAGTCCACTTGCACTCCACAGTAGTAGATCTGATACACTGCCATGGATCATGGACTCCGGCGCTACACATCATCTATGTGGCGACCAGAGCCTACTTACAGGATACACCCAGATTCCTCCAGGACGGACAGTAGTTATTGCCAATGGCACGCATTCTCCTATCACGGGTCAGGGGGAGATCAGATTGACGTCTTCTATGCAGCTCAAGAATGTTTTGCATGCACCGCATTTTTCTATGAATCTGTTGTCAATTAGTCAGATTACGAAGGATCTTCATTGTCGAGCTATTTTTGATTCATCTTCATTGACTTTTCAGGACATCCGTACGGGCAACGTGATTGGTCATGGCTATGAGCAAGGAGGCCTTTATCGTCTGAACCAGACCCCGTTTGCCGGAATCACAGCTTCTCCCACAGAACAAGTATCTCCTCTCCTGTGGCATCTGCGTTTTGGTCATCTACCGCTTCAGAAGTTGCGTCTTGTCTTACCTTATAGTCTTTCTCACACACCTATCCAGTGTGAGGCGTGTCAGTTGGGAAAACATCACAGGTCATCTTTTCCCAGTAGTCAAGGTCGGAGTAGTAACTCCAAGTTTGAGTTGTTTCATGTCGACGTCTGGGGTCCAAGTCGTGTTCCCGATCATCAGGGGCACATGTTTTATATTGTATTTGTGGATGATTTCTCTAGAGCATCATGGGTATTTCTAATGAAAAATAAGTCTGAAGCTGGAAATATTATTATTCACTTTCTAAATGAGATTCAGAATGTTTTTTCCACAACTGTCAAAATTATGAGAAGTGACAATGCCTTAGAGTTGTGCACCAACAGTCTAGCCAACTACTACTTCTCTAAAGGAATTGTTCACCAAACATCCTGCGCTCATACGTCTCAACAAAATGGGGTTGCAGAAAGAAAACACCGTCACCTACTTGATGTCACAAGGTCACTTCTTATTCAGAGTCATGTTCTGTATTCCTACTGGGGTGATGCAGTCCTCACTACATGTTATCTTATAAATCGTATGCCCTCGTCTGTCTTGAATGAACAGGTTCCTTTCTCACTTATTTATCCTGACAAGAATCTGTTCACTCTTACCCCTCGTGTGTTTGGGTCAGTCGCATTTGTCCATCAGTTGTCGCCTGGTTCTGACAAGCTCTCTCCTAGGGCTGTCAAGTGCGTCTTTGTGGGGTACTCCAGAACTCAAAAGGGGTACAAGTGTTTTGACCCTGTGCGTCGGCGGTATATGATCAGTGCAGATGTTACATTCTTTGAATCCATTATGTATTTTTCAGAATCCGGGAACATGCAGCCACCACCTATATCTCCTGATACCGTATTCATGGCACCACCAACAACACCACCGTCACCACCATCTCCACCACCACCACCACCACCACCACCGCCACCAATAGTATCCCCGTTACCATTCCATTACACCCGCAGGCCGCATCCAGCTCATGGTCCTGACCAGTCAACTAGCTCGCCTATGGTATGTAATGAAAATATTAATGTTGATGGATCTGACGACATTTCTCAGCAGGATGCATTACAGGAGCATGGTGATACCACAGAGGATCTGGATGTTCCAATCGCTCTACGCAAGCCAAAGAGAAGCTGTGCCAAATATCCAGTATCAGCAGCGGTGTCTTTTGAGAGGCTATCTGGACACTTCAGGACGTTTGCATTGGCACTTTCAGCTACAGACATTCCACGGAACCACCATGAGGCTCTGCAGGATTCTAGATGGCGGCTAGCTATGGAGGAAGAGATGGCGACACTTCAGTCTAGAGGAACATGGAGCTTGGTTACTATACCTCCAGATGTCAACCCGGTGAGTTGCAAATGGGTGTTTACAGTGAAACATAATGCAGATGGCTCCATTGATAGGTACAAGGCACGCCTAGTTGCAAGGGGATTCACACAGACATATGGGGTAGATTACCTTGACACGTTCTCCCCGGTGGCTCGTCATTCCACTCTGCGGATCCTCTTATCAGTTGCAGTTACTAGAGACTGGCCACTCTATCAACTGGATGTGAAGAATGCCTTTCTGTATGGCGACCTGCAGGAGGAAGTCTACATGCAACAGCCACCAGGTTTTGCTGTTGAGGGGGAGTGTTCCAAGGTTTGCAGATTACATAAGGCCATCTATGGCCTTAAGCAGAGCCCCAGAGCATGGTTCCAGAAGCTGTCAGACCTCTTTGAGAAACAAGGATATAAACGCTCCAATGCTGATCATTCCTTGTTTGTACAGAAGATGGCAAGAGGTATTGTTGTAATCATGGTTTATGTTGACGATATCTTGATTACAGGTGATGATGACCAGAGCATTAAGCAGGCAAAGGAAAGGCTGGGGACCGAGTTTGTCACCAAGGACCTGGGAGTCCTTAGATATTTTCTGGGGCTGGAGTTTGCCAGAAATCCGTATGGATTAGTCATGTCACAGAGGAAGTATGTCACAGATCTACTGAGTGAGACAGGTATGCTAGGGTGTCGACCTGCTACGACACCAATGGACCCTAGCATAAAGCTGTATGATGATGACACAGAGGAGGTTGACAGGAGAAGATACAGAGAACTGGTAGGCAAATTGTTATATGTCACGATCACTAGGCCAGATATATTATTTGCAGTGAGCCGTGTGAGCCAGTTTATGGAGCAGCCACACCAGGTGCATATGGATGCAATACACATGATACTTAGATATCTCAAATCTTCTCCAGGTAAAGGTCTGCTATTCAAGAAAGGAAAGGGGATTTCTGTCTCAGCATGCGCAGATGCAGACTATGCAGGATGTCCTAAGTATAGGAAGTCCACCTCAGGGTATGCTGTCTATGTTGGAGATGCCCTAGTCTCATGGAGGAGCAAGAAACAAACTGTGGTAGCTAGATCCAGTGCTGAATCCGAATATAGGGCTATGGCCCAGGCTACTACAGAGATGATGTGGGTGAAAGCGGTGCTGACAGATTTATGCTTAGATGTACCACTTCCTATGAACTTGGAGTGTGATAATCAGGCTGCTTTGTTCATTGCAAACAATCCTGCATTCCATGAACGGACCAAGCATATTGAGGTGGATTGTCACTTCATACGTGATATGATTCAGAAAGGATCCATTGCCACATCTCATGTTACTTCAGAGAACCAGACTGCAGATATATTCACCAAGGCATTGTTACGAGGTCCATTTCAGAAGTGTGTTTCCAAGCTGAGCATGATTGACATCTATGCTCCATCTTGAGGGGGAGTGTTGACGCATATTGAGTTATTGTGTCTCTTTGCTATTTTATTTTCTTGTTATTCTCTTTATGTAATTTACCCATAGGCTACTCTCCTATATAAGAGAGCCTAGGGCTATGGAATAGACATCTCATTCACGTTTCCCAACATATGAGTTACAAAATATATCCCAGGTGTTTAGGTGTTCAGATATTCATGTGATAGATCTCAAGTGTTTGGCAAGTGTTC
Source organism: Ottelia alismoides (assembly GCA_037367405.1). NCBI lineage: Eukaryota > Viridiplantae > Streptophyta > Magnoliopsida > Alismatales > Hydrocharitaceae > Ottelia > Ottelia alismoides. Next base: position 1,670,094 of record JAZKJV010009748.1, on the reverse strand, counting down.
AAGAAGTTTTCATGTGTTCACACAGGTGTTCAGGTGTTTGTTTGCTCAGATTTTCGACTAGATATATCATAGATGTTCAAGTGTTCAACAACATAAATTTCTAGTGCTCAAGTGTTAGCAAGATATATCATAATGTTCATGTGTTCACATGAATCACAAGTGTTCAGGTGTCCAACAAGATATATCATAAAAGATCAGGTGTTCACAAAGTGCATCACAATTGTTCAGGTGTCCATGAATTTCATCTCAGTGTTTAGGTGTTCAACGAGGTATCATAGGTGTTCGATAAGGTATTTCACATGTGTTAGAGTGTTCACAGGTGTTCAACAAGTGTTCAAGAAGTGTTTTTAGGTGTTCATATGTTCATAAGGCATATCTCATGTACTCGGCAGTTCATGAATGCATCACAGATCCAGGTGTTCACCAGTTCATGAATGCATCATAGATCCAGGTGTTTAGTAGTTAATGAATGCATCATGTGCCAGGTGTTCCCGAACTGCAATTCCAGTGTCCAGGTGTTCAGGACCTCAGATACAGATCTCAAGTGTTTAAGCGTTCACGAAGTGCATCTCAAGTGTTTAGGTATTTCAGGTGTCCAGCAAGCATAATCTTACCACCAAATCGGTAAGGCTCTATACGATACGATCACACATATGGGATCAAAATCGAGCGGACATCGCAACAAAAGGAAGGGAAACATCATACCTCGAAGATATCGATTCCTCGATTTCATCACTCGTGAAGAATGGTGCACTTAGCGCTCCGTCCACGATGCGAAACTACACACGTGGATGACCTCGTTCTTCTCTACACGGTGACAGCTTTGGAACGTCGATCTGATGCGCTACGACGAGCTCTGGCAGTGCTCGAGTGAGGGGGATGGGAGAAGGAAGGGATGTTATTTGAGTTTTGGGCATTTAAGAGGAGAGAGGGTGGATCTGGGTTTTTTTATGTCGATCAAAATTCGGATCTGGATCTTGGTCTGGATTTGAATTTGACCCGTACTCTCACCCGTTAAAATACCCGTAACTTGGGCTCCCGAACTCAGATTTTTGCGTTCTTTCACTCGTTTAAAAGGTCTCGACGAGCTCTATGGGATGGAATACTCGTTTAATTTTTTTATTGCTAGATAAGAGTAGTTCTTATGAAAAGTTCAAGTTCGGATTACGAGAGGTCTCACAATAGATCATAAATAAAAAGGAAAAATGACCTAGCGCTTGGTCCCAGTTATATGGTGATGTCACGCATTATTTTTTTAACATAACAACAAGATTAACTACATACAACCATGGTGTTATGGTGAAAGGATCATGTTACGGTGAGGATAACTTGAATTACCACGAGATTCTTAAGAAAGTGCTCAAGATTTATATCATTTGTTGGTTCCTAATAAGCTTTTCTTGCTTTTGTATGACTGATAAGATCCACAACATGGTGTTGTTGTTGGCCATTTATATGATATTGTAGATATCACACTCTGGGAATTTATTCGAATATTTGAATCTTATGTCTTTAGTTCACAAGTTGATCAGATATATTACGTGCAAATAGTGGGAAAAGCGAAGGAGAGATGATCGCCTTTACAGTGAAGATGTCACACATTTATAACATTTTTAACAACCAAATGAATGCAGATGAGTAATCAACTCTACTTGTTCCAGACTATGAGCGACCGCATGTTGTAACAATGCATTTGTATCATCATTGACGACACAAGTTGATTAAAAATGAAGTCGATTTTTTCTAAAATTTTAATATATGTTTTTGAATTTTTATGCAATGACATATCCATGTATAAATGAAATTCCTATAACGCATGGACGATTTTCTAGGACCAACATGAGTGGACCGCGTCATCGATGGTCACACCCTAACTGTCGTACTCCATACATAGATGGTATGGTTCAATATATCAATGTGTTGTTTTTATAAGTAGTCGTGATTGCTCATCTTACATGCATGTTTTTACCATAAGCGAGCGTAATGAAGACGTTGTGAGGTTGGTTACTTACATGCTTGAGACATGCATAGATGTCCCTCCACATTATGCACTAGGGGTGCACACGGATCGGATTGGATCGGATTTTGACTTAATCCGTGCCCAGTCAGTACTTAACAATTTTATATTTTACCAATCCCGTCCACCATGTTACGGATTGGATCGGGTTTTTAATGCTCACCTATTGTCAATTCATAAGCTATGATTAAGTTTGTAGCACACTAGGCAATAACATTTGAATTGTGATTCTAAAACTGAGAGTATGTATAGGTGTAAAGAAGATGATAATTACATTTGGGAAACAAAAGAATATATGCTTGTTATGGATTTAATACGAACAATCATTTTGTAATTAAATATAAATAACATACCCGTAATCTGTTGAGAATGTAGAAGCATTACGTTGCCTTTTAATAAAATTACAAGTTTGTATATATCAAATAGGAACCACAACTAACCTTCTCGGTTGCATGGTGTAGGAGGGGAGGACTGTGTGTGTCTGTGGGGGGGGGGGGGGGGGTCTGGGGATGGCTGGACGACCTGTGAGGTGCGCATTGTGCAGGAGGGAGGCACCTAAGGTGTCCAGCCATGCACGTGAGGGAGGTTTGGGAAAGATGAGGATGAGGTCTGGTTACGCATGCGCAGACGAGGTCTAGCTACGTGTGTGCACGGTTTGTGGACAAGGACAATGTAGATGAGGGATGAGGTGGGAGGTCCATGAGAGCTGTGGATGAGGCATGGCTGCACAAGCGTGAGAGAGGTTTGGCTGCGTATGCGCGAGGCAGATCTGGTTGTGCATGCATGTGGTTGGGGATGAGGACGGCAACTAACGAAATGAGTGTGGTTGAGGGTGGGGAGGTGTGCAGCATAGGTGTATGTTTCGTTTGGAAGGGTCCGAAGAGGGGGCTTAGGTTTATGTATACTTTTCTAAAAGAGAGGGTGTTTTGTTTAGAAAATGGGAAGGGCACGAAGGACATTGCAGATAGGTATTAATTTTTTAAAATAAACCAATGAGGTGGGGTAAGCGGGTTTATAAACAAGTGGGGTGGGGTAAAGCATGAGTTGAAATGGGTTAAACTATGATGAGAGTAGCATAGATATTTACACATAGCTTTCATATATATTATATATATATATGTGTGTGTGTGTGTGTTGTGTATATATGTATATGTATATATATATATATATGTATATATATGCTCTAATGGAAACAAATGGATGATAAATTTTGTTTATTGACGTATTAACAAGATATATTGTTGAGAGTTTGGAGAAGGGACAGGTGCATGTCTCATACATTAACCTCATAAAAGAATATGTATGATATGCCATGATATTGTATAGGGATCCTATTTGGGAAGACTGATTATTTTGACATCAACATTAGTCTACATCAAAGTTCGACTTCGAGTCCATTCTTTTTTTACTATGATTGTTGACAAGTCATGTTCAGGATGAGATACCTTGGTGTATGTTATTCGTTGAGTGATATTGTATTGATTGATGAGACTAGAGATGGAGTAAGTGAGAAGCTTGAGGCCTGGAAACATGCACTGATGACAAAAGGCTTTCATGTGAGTATGGTTAAGACTTAATACTTGGAGTGCACTTTTGATGAAGCAATAGTGAATGGATCGAGGGGAAGATTGGTAATAACATTCATAAGAGAGTTTCTTTTAGATACTTTGGATCTATTTTGCAACATAATGGGAAAATTGGATGAAGAATAAATGCATGTTGGCTAAAGTAGAGAGGAGCCTCTAATGTTCTTTGTGATAAGAAATTTTCTTTGAAATCAAAGAAAGTTTTACAAAGCATCCGTGAGACATACTATGCTATATAGATCTGAATGTTGGCATGTGAACCATAGACATGTGCAGAGAATGGCGGTAGCAGAAATGAAAATGCCAAGGTAGATGTGTGGACCCATGTGTAAAGATCGAATTCAAAATGATGCAATCAGAAGGAAAGTTGATGTAGCTCGATCGAGAATAAAATGCGAGAAAACTGCTTAAGACGGATTGTCCATTTGCAAAGGAGGTCGGTTGATGCACTAGTAAGGAGATGTGAGTTTTGGGATGTTGAGCCAACTAAGAGAGGGCGATGAAGGCTCAAGAAGTGTTTGAATGAGACTATACGAAAAAAATACTAGTTTTTGTATATATAAGCCCGATATTGACCCAATATAGATATGAATGGAGGCAAAGAATCCATGTAGCCAAACCCTACTTAATGTGGAAAATCTTGTTGTTATTGTTGTTATTGTTGTTGTTGTATTGAAATAGATTAACGATGGATCAGATCGAATTCTGACAACAATCCGATCATGGATTAACGAATTGGATCGGACCGAATTCCGACAATAATCCGATCTAATCCATAAATGGAGTGATTTGTAGAATTTCAATCTGATCTGATCCATTAGACTTATAAATCCAAATCGATCCAATGATAATGGATTTGATCGAATTTAGGGTTTTATCAAATCCATGTGCACTCCTAGTATGCACATTATGTCCTTTCGGCAAAGACACCTCCCATTGTTAGATGTTCTCGCTAGCCCACTCCGTAATCCTCTGCCCATCACCATATCCCCCACAAGTCTCTAGATCCTCTCTAGCCTCCTCCAATTGGCTAGGGTCATCCAACTACAACCTCATGACACTCCCTAACGTTAAGACCCTCCCCCAATCTTAGGATCCCCGCTGATACTTGCAATTTCTACAAATTGGGCGTTTACATTACAAACAATTCTTTGGATTAGTATACATGTATACTTATCTATTTCTAATACATAATTTCCATATTTCAGGTACACAATTAGTAATCGCTTGACTATGCCTTTTGAGATATGCAATGTTGCTCGGATCACGGATGGAGTTGCATGGCACCAAAAACACGTGAGAGAATCATGGATGGTGCTTGTCTTATAGTCGTTAAGTAACATTTATTTAGTATTTATTCTCGTAATGATATTAGTAGTCAAATTAAAATGCATAATTCTTTTACGCTACCATGTTCATACCAAAATCATTTATCGGCATGCCATTGTAAAGTTAGCAAGAGATCGAGAAAAAGGTAATGTTTATATGGTTACAAAAGCTACAATAAAGAAGCTCGATGATATAGAAGATAGGGAGAGGGCACAAGCGGGCGGACCATCGTAGTGCACTCCTTGACTTTGAGCTGCTATATTGATCTCTTCATTCAAGATTTTTTCACAAGAGGTCTTAACCAAGGAAGATAAACAGAGGGTAACATACACCCAACTTCATTAATGGATCAATTAGCTTTGTAACTGCGAGACTTGAACTGGTACAAAATTTGACGTTAAAGTATTATTTCTAAATTTGGGTTGAGGAGTAATGTGTTGGCAATATAGCTTGCAACCAATAAACCTCTTCCATTGTTTATCAGATTGTGGAGTTGTGACTCATACTTATGAGGACGGCTAGTTCACTCATTAACCAAATACACTATTGGTGTATGTTTATTGTCATTTATATATTATTGTAATTTTTTGATGTTATACTAAAAATATAGTTTGTAGATTCGTGACATGAACCTGTACAGATTTAAGTTGGTATTTCCACTTACGAGAAAGAAACATGCTTAACGCTTGTTTATGGCAAGAGGTCATCGGTGAACGTGATGTGAGGTATAAAAAATAGACTTTGGATGGTTTTCCACCTACATTTCACGTCCGGTGATAGTTCCATTAGAGCCTCCCACTTTTTTATGACACCCTCAACTTGCAACATGTAGACATATCAGTATGGTGTACCCGAGATTGAGTTTAGACAACTCTCACAATTAGTGCATGAGTTGGTGAATAAGGCCGAAGACAATGTGCTCTGTTATGGATTCTTTCAAGTAGTCATTAGTCATTCGAGGTACACCTAACATTCTCATTATCGTGTAATTTTATATTATAACTTGAACCATTAAGTTGTTTTATTAGTATTAAAAAAAACCCTTTGTATGTTTTAGGAAACTGCATCAAGGCCTGATCATGAGGAAGTGGAAGAGGAGATGGTGAAAAAGAAGAGGACAATGACAAGGATACCAAGGTGTTGGGGATAATGGGGGCAACCAACCAGGATATATCTCCTGAAACTGTCCTGCAGCAAAGATGACACAACAAATATATGTTTCCCACACCGGAACTCAAAATGGCAACAATCACAATCAAGCACACAACCACACAAGACAGAGAATTTTACGTGGAAACCTTTACTCAACGTGAGCAAGGGAAAAACCACGGAGCAAGACCGGCAACAAATCACTACGGTCAAATAAGTCAATGTTCTTCCCGATTTTGTCGCCCACAAAACCGAGGTACAAGCCACACACAATGGATAGTTGTTTAACAAGTATCTAACTATCCCTAGATATCCAAAATACCAAATGTGCTCAAAAAAACGGTTCCGGCTACTTGAGGTTATTCCCAACGACCTCCTTGCTCCCAAACTCGAGCTCACACAACCCACAGCTTCTCACGAGCTCGCCCAGCAACTGCTCACCACGATGCACCTCAGCCCGCGACACCTCGGTAGACGGAGGAGGGAGGAGGAGCCCAGATGCCCTCCCTCTCGGCTCTCTCTCTCGCGGCTGGAAGAGACGAGGGTTTCAAAACCCTCGCTGCTGCACTCGGCTCTCTGTTTGTTGGAAAGATGGAACGAATGGGGGCTGCTATCGTGATTCCTTGGAATGGGGATAGGAATGGGGCCGATTGGGGTCCAACTTGCTGGCAAATATTAAAGAGCCCCCCCTCCAAGTTGGGGCTGGATATTTGCAAAGAAACCCAACAACCTCCTCCTCCAGCCCAATGGGGAGGTGTTGTCTTGTGATGGAGATCAAGAAGAGGTGACACCGCTCAGCTCTCTACAGAACTGAAGCTTGTCACGAGTGACTGCCTTGGTCAACATGTCTGAGGGGTTCTCATCTGTGTGGATCTTCTTCAACATGAGCTGCTTCTGTTCAATTGCATCCCTCAGCCAATGGTATCTCACATCAATGTGTTTTGTGCGAGCATGGTGCATTGTACTCTTGCTCAAGTCTATAGCGCTCTTCCACACTCTCGTTCCGCAAGAATGTAGGTACTCCAACTCCTACTCCAGTTGTTGTCGGTGCCGACATTTCTCGAGTTCATTACTGTTCTTACCTATCGCACTCAAGTCCTGGCTATCACAAAACACAATCGGCTCACTTTCACCCAATCCAAATTCACCAAGAAAGCGTTGTAGCCACAACACTTCTTTCCCAGCCTCTGCTGCTGCAATATATTCTGTCTCTGTAGTTGAAAGAGCAACACATTTCTGTAGCTTGGATTACCATGATATGGCTCCCCCTGCAAAAGTAAAAATATAGCCTGAGGTGGACTTTCTCTGGTCTATGTCACCTGCCATATCTGCATCAGTGTAGCCACACAGTTTGGGATCTGACCTCCCAAAAACAACACACATACTTGAGGTCCCTCTCAAGTATCTCAAGATCCACTTCACTGCCTCTCAATGGTCCTTCCCCGGATTGAACATGATCTGCTCACCACACCCACTGCATGGGCTATGTCGGGTCTAGTGCAAACCATGGCATACATGAGGCTCCCAACTGCTAACTGGTATGGGATCTTGGCCATCTCTGCTTTCTCCTCAGAAGTAGAAGGACATGACTCTTTCGTTAGCTTGAAATGAGAGGCTAAGGGCGTACTGACAGGCTTGGCATTCTTCATATTGAACCGCTCCAACACGCGTTCAACATAGCTCTCCTGTGACAACCACAGCATGCGCTTCTTCCTGTCCCTTGTAATCTGCATCCCAAGGATGTGACTTGCCTTGCCCAAATCTTTCATCTCAAACTCTTTGGAGAGTTCCCTCTTGAGCTTCGCAATTAGATTGGAATCATGACCTACAATCAATATGTCATCCACATATATCAAAAAAATGGCGAACCTGTCATTGGGAAGACGACAAACATATACGCATGGGTCGGTTGTTGTCCTCTTGAAGCCTTACTTTCCCATGAAAGCATCAAACTTCAAGTACCATTGTCTCGGAGCTTGCTTCAAGCCATAAAGACTCTTTCTCAACCTGAAAACCATGTGCTCTTTCCCTTTCTATTGAAAACCATGTGGTTGCTCCATGTAGATCTCTTCCTTCAAATCACCGTGAAGAAACGCCGTCTTAACATCCATCTGCTCCAGCTCAAGGTCCATGCTAGCAACAAGTCCTAGCACCATTCTCACTGAATTCATCTTCACCACTGGGGAGAAGATCTCATCATAGTCCACTCCTTCCTTCTGGCTGAACCCTTTCACGACCAATCTAGCCTTGTACTTCACCTGCTTGCCGCTGTCATCTGATTTCATCTTGTAGACCCATTTGTTCTTTAAGGCTCTCTTGCCTTTGGGAAGCTCAACAAGATCATAAGTGTGATTCTTTCTGAGGGATAGCATCTCTTCATTCATTGCATTCTGCCAATGACCCTTGTCCTTATGCATATGTGCCTCCTCAAAGGTGCATGGCTCGCCTGCATCTGTGAGCATCACGTACCTGGAAGTGGGGTAACGAGATGATGGCTGGCGTTTCTTCTCAGATCTCCTAACCTGAGGCTCTGCTGCGTCTGCATGTGGATGAGGCTGCTCCCCCTGCCCCAAGTTCCCTGGACCTGCATTAACGGGGTCTGCATCTGGCTCATGCTTCTCTAGTTGCTCATCCTCTCCACCTGTACCCTGTACTAGAGAGGGCTCTGTGTCCTCATCACTGTCATCGTCAATTGAAAACTCATCTGCATCACCACTCTCAGTGGTGTCCTCAGCTAACGTCTGGTTCTCATAAAAGATCACATCCCTGTGTCTAGCAACTGTCTTCTTCCTTGGATCCCAAAGACGGTATCCAAACTCCTGATCTCCATAGCCAAGAAAAATACAAGGCACCGCCTTGTCATCTAGCTTCTTCCGCTGCTCCTTGGGTACCAATGCATGCGCCTTACATCCAAACACCCTCAAATGAGCATATGAGGGGTCCTTCCCTGTCCAAACATGTTATGGAATATGAAAACCCAAAGGAACTGATGGAGATCGGTTTACCAAGTAACAAGCGGTGCGAACCGCCTCAGCCCAAAAAGTCTTGGGTAACTTCGCTGTCTTCAGCATACAATGGACTCTCTCAACAATGGTCATGTTCATCCTCTCAGCTAGACCATTATGCTGGGGTGTGCATGGCTCTGTCCTCTCATGCCTAATGCCGTGCTCTGCACAATAGCCCTGAAAGATATGGGAGGTGTATTCTCCTCCATTGTCTGTGCGTAGACACTTCAACAATTTTCATGTCTCACACTCAACCATGGCATGGAACTTCTTGAAGCAATCAAACACTTGATCCTTCGATCTCAGCACATACACCCACACCTTCCTAGATGCATCATAAATGAAGGTGACAAAATACCTGTTGCCTCCCAAAGAGGCCATGTCTATAGGACCACAAACGCCAGAATGAACCAACTGCAAAAGGTCTCCCTTCACCTTGGATCTCACTCTGTATGGTGCACTCCTGCTCTTCCCAACCTCACATGCATCACAAGGAGACAAAGTGATGTCATTGTGGTAGGGGATCAACTCTCTCTTGCTAAGAAGCTGCAATCCCTTTTGGCTCATGTGGCCAAACCGACGGTGCCACAAATCTGAATTATCTGCCTCGCTGGCATGCAAACTGCCATCCATGACCTTCACTCTAGTCATGTAGAGTGTGACACAAGCTGCCTCTAGCCATGATGAGATAACCTTTGCTTATCTTGCATTTGTTGTCGCCGAACTTCAGATGATAGCCTTCACTATCTTGTTGTGAACAAGATATAAGGCTAAGCCGCACATCAGGAACATGCCTCACATTATGGAGAGTCATTGAGCACCCAACATCCGTCTGAATCGAGATGGTACCCATGCCAATGATCTTAGAGTAACTCTCGTTACCATCAAGACTCTCCCATAATCACCCCTAGTGTAGGTGGTGAAGAACTCCCTGTGTGGAGTCACATGATAGGAGGCGACCATGTCAACGACCCACTCCAAATCACTCCGTGCGTGCAAGCACTGATCCTGGATGGTGAGAATCACCTCATCTGCACTGTCATCTGCCACAACTGCAGCTACATTCCCATCTTCCTTTTTCTGATCTTTCTTGGCTTCAGCTTGCTCTCTCTTCCAAAACTTGCAGTCTCTCTTCCAATGACCGGGCTTCTGGCAATGGTGACACTTTCCTCTGCCCTTGGACTTGTCTCTGGATTTCTGCCTCTCTTGTGACGCTCCTCTGCTGCTAGACCTTCCTCTCCTCTCAACTGCATACACATATGAAGAGGAGGATGCCTCTCCCGAAGAGCGACGTCTAATCTCCTCATTGAGGAGACTGCCTTTGACCATAGCCATGGTCAACTTGCTATCCTTAGCAGAGTTGCTCACAGTGACAACTAAGGTCTCCCAATTGTCTGGCAAAGAACCCAACAAGAGAAGTGCCTGCAGTTCGTCATCAAGTACCAACCCCACTGAAGTCAACTGGTTGATAATGCATTGGAAGTCATTCAAATGCTATGCCACTTTGGTCCCATCCTTGTATTTCAAATTCACAAGCTTTCTAATCAAGAAAGCCTTATTGGTTGCGGTATTCTGGTCATAGAGCTCGGACAACTTGTCCCATAGCTCCTTGGTATTCGTCTCTTCGGCAACATGATGGAACACCGACATGTCAAGCCACTTCCGAATGGTCCCAATGGCCTTTCGGTTCAATTTTGTCCACTCTCATGCGGACGTGTTCTCCGGCTTGGCGCTCTCCCCCTCCACGGGATCGTGGAGGTCCTTGCAATACAAGATATCTTCCATCTTGGCCTTCCAAATCTGCCAGTTGCTGCTTGTGAGCTTGATCATTGTGCCTTCATCATCTTTGCCCATTGCTCAACCTGAGCTCTGATACCACTTGTTGAGGATAATGGGGAAACAACCATGATATATCTCCTGAAACTGTCCTGCAGCAAAGATGGCACAACAAATATATGTTCCTCACACAGGAACTCAAAATGGCAGCAATTACAATCAAGCACACAACCACATGAGACAAAGAATTTTACGTGGAAACCCTTACTCAACGTGAGCAAGGGAAAAACCACGGGGCAAGACCGTCAACAAATCACTACGGTCAAATGAGTCAATGTTCTTCCCGATTTTGTTGCCCACAAAACCGAGGTACAAGCCACACACAATGGATAGTTTTTTAACAAGTATCTAACTATCCCTAGGTATCCAAAATACCGAATGTGCTCAAAACAAGGTAGATGGAGTGACTCCCCTTGTGGGCTCCCGAATGGAGATCCAAAATACGACTCCGGCTTCTTGAGGTCGTTCCCAACGACCGCCTTGCTCCCAAACTCGAGTTCACACAGCCCACAGCTTCTCACGAGCTCGCCCAGCAACTGCTCACCACGATGCACCTCAGCCTGCGGCACCTCGGTAGACAGAGGAGAGAGGAGGAGCCCAGCTGCCCTCCCTCTCGGCTCTCTCTCTCTCTCGGCTGGAAGAGACGAGGGTTTCAAAACCCTCGCTGCTGCACTCGGCTCTCTGTTTGTTGGAAAAATGGAACGAACGGGGACTGCTATCGTGATTCCCTGGAACGGGGATAGGAATGGGGCCCATTGGGGGGTCAACTTGCTGGCAAATATTAAAGAGGCCCCCCCTCCAAGTTGGGGTTGGATATTTGCAAGGAAATCCAACACAAGGAGGATGTCAAGGCTGCGGGGCATCACAAAGGAAAGGGCCTGTTTGGAAAGCGGTGTGGAGTGGGTTGGGCTGACCCACCCCACGTTTGGCTAATGGGGTATGCGGGTTGGTAGGGTCGAGGTGTGGTGTGCGATGCAAGGGTTTGGGAAGGCTGGTTTGGGATAGGTCTGCGTCCTACCGCTACAGGGCGTCGTCGACTCCTCCCTTCAATCCGCACGCCATCTCCAATACTGTCCCCGCTATCGTCCAAGATTGCGGTCTCCGGCCTCGTGAAGCACCGTCGCGCGCCACTGTTTGAAAGGATTGGACAAGTCAGGCTCCGCAGACGAGGCCCATTGTTCCTTGAAGAGCATCGGCCACAGGCGAGGGTCCTCCAGCATTGAAGATGGCCAGCTACGTCGAGTCCGTGGAATCGACAGCACCGGGCACATCACCAAAGCCCCTGCGTTGTGGACGAAGGGTTTCTATCATCGAGGAAGCCATCTACCCATATAAATTGTGGGCCACGGTCGTCGTTGCCCTCCACTCTCTTGCTGCTGCCGGTGTGCTTCTTCCGCCCGAGGTTCTCCAGGTCATTGCAAGCTGCTTGAAGGTGGTGCTTCTGAGGTTGGCTGCCTTAACCCCTTCCCTCTTACTCCAGATTTTGTGTCATAGCTCAATGGCTTCGAATAATGGCTACCAGCTTCTTTTGTAAGGAGTGTTTCCGTGTGCATATATGTCCTGTTTGAGTAGCTGAACATGTGTTATATGATTGGAATGGGTAACGATTGTTTCTTCTTTCTCCTTCAATGAATCTTCACTTATTTTGGTTTGAGTTGCAAACAAAGGTTTGCAAACCACTCCGTAATGATTCAATACCTGAGTATCTAAGTAGATCTCAAAAGCTGAGTACCTACGAAGATCTCAGTAGCTTATCTAAGTAGATCAGTTTAAAACGAGTCAGTAGATCAGTAAACAAGAGTAACTCAATTGAGTCTTTTGTGGATTTACTCCTTCAATTTCTTTTGATATGTTATGCAAAGCAATACGTAAACATTCTTTGGACTGATAGAACAGAGTAGATGGATACATTTCCCTTTCGTAGTAAAATGGAGATAGGTTCATGGAGTTCTGTACAATCGGGAATGCTACATCAACAGACATGAGTAAAGCAGTAGGCAACAGTATAACATGAGTACATATGTACACCCGATAGACCTGAAAGTTGAATGGAAACCGTGAAAAGAGGGTAGACCAATAAACATTAGCAGGAACATGAGTAGATCAGTTGATAAGTAGCTAAGCATGAGCAGGAACATGAGTATCTGAGTAGCTCATTAGCCAAGTAGGTCAGTTATCTTGAGTAAACAAGAGTAGCTGCGTTGATCAGTTCCTGACTAGATCATGGTAAACATGAGGTAGATAAGTAGGATGGATAAATTTGGGCCTTTGAACTAAAATGGAGATAGGTTACGTTGGTAGAGTAGGGAATGATACATGAACAGGCATGAGTAAAGAGTAAAAATTAGTACATATGTACACCCGATACATCAGTAAACAACTGAACTTACAGATCAATAGATCAATAGAAACCGTGATGGTAATAAAAGGTGGGGTAGATGCACCAACATGAGCATGACCATGAGTCGCTCCATAGATAAGTAGGTGAGTATGGTTCTCAGTAGATAAGTAGCTCAGTTGATAACAAGGTTAGTATGGGGTAGAAAAGTAGGAACATGAGATACAGCATTGTAAACATGATGTAGGTAAGTAGGAACATGGGGTAGACCATGGCAAACATGAGGTTGATAAGTAGGATGGATAATTTTGGGAATTTTAACTAAAATGGATATTGGTTCATGGATTTCTGAAGTTGGTATAGTACGTAATGATACATGAACAGGCGTGAGTAAAGAGTACAAATTAGTAGATATGTACACCCCATAGATCAGTAAACAACTGAACTGACAGATCAACATGAGGCTGATAGAGCTGCTGAACTAAAATGGATATATCAGGTGGATTTGAATGCCTTCCAAGTACTTCCTTACATGACTAGAGCCTGGTAACCCTGATTTATCACACAGGTATGACAGTGAAGATATTACATACCAAGATATTACCTTCTTTTATTATTTGAATGGTTAACGATTGAGTCTTTCTTGGGCGGTACCTTCTTATATTACATAACAAGATGTAACCATGATATCACACAGGTATGACAGTGAAGAACGTTCCTACATCTTCATTTCGTTAAAATCGAGATAGGATAAAGATAACATGGGTACATTAGTCACATGGGTACATTAGTAAACAACATTAGTTAAACAACTGAACGTTAGTACACAGATTATCAGGTTGATTACATGTATGCCTGCGTAGGAAATGATTAAATGCAGTCTGTAGCAATATTTACATCAGATAATTACATCAAAGACTGTTTCTTTGCTTTGTAGTCTTTCTAAATTTTAAGATACAATTTTGGACCTGCACCTGCACTGTGTATGAGTAAATTTTACATCAGATAAATACATCAAATGAGTAAATGCGATGCCAATTTTAAGATCCAATTCTTGACCTGCACCTGCACTGTGTATGAGGAAGAAAGTATGTTCTTTGTGTTGAACATCCTCCCTGCAATTATTTGATGTAACCCATTGAACAACACGCGCTGATTGCTTCCACATTTTAAGAGGAGAAATGTCCGACGAGATGCGCACAGGAGGAGGAGATGTTGGAGGAGGTCTTGAATTACCCCCTGCAGGACATGCACCCAACGCACATTGGAACTCCGCTCTTGACAAAATTTTTGTAGATGTTATGCTAGAGCACGAGAGTTCGTGGGCGGGAAGCACCTTCACAGTACCTGGCTGGCATTCTATTGTGAAGAGATTCAACGAACTTGCAAGTCGTGCATACACCAAGATTCAGTTGCAATATAGATGGAAAAACATGAAAAAGGACTACTCGTCATATCAGTATCTTCGTAACAAGTCTGGCTGGGGGTGGGATAGCGTTTACAACAGGCCAATTCCCCCATCGGACTATGCATGGAATGAGGTACGTTCGTTCACAACATTACTTACTTATTCTGACATTGCAAAATTCTTCATCTACGGCAATAATGTGATTGTCTACCAAACGTAGGTACCCGACAGATACCGCAAATACAGAAACAAACCATTCCTCTACTTTGGGGAGATTCAGAGGTTCTTGGTAAAGGACATCGCAACAGGAGCGCATGCATCATCTTCGCGACCTGCAAGGGGTAGATCGACGGCGGGTGCATGCAGCTCGCGGGTCGCATCTACGCAGAGGGAGTTGGACTTCGACGAAGATCTCGATGAATGCATGCCTGAACCTTGCGACGCCGACGAAGACAGTGATGGAATGGCTCCCACCCCTGTGTCAAGGAAGCGCAACTCAGCTGCGAAGCGCGCATTTACGAAGAAATCGAAAAGTCCTGGGACGCTCAGCGTTGCCGCGCAGGAGATGTTGTCCTGTTTCCTTACCACTCTCCCAAAAACCTTTGCAGAGGCCAGGGAAGATCCAGACAGGTTGGCAAACGAGTTGTGCGACGAGCTCAGTCAAATGCGGCCTGACCTTGATGCTGATGAGTTTGAGAAGATGGCAGACAAGATTGCAACTACTAGTGGACGCAACGTGTACAAGCACCTCAAGGGCGATCCGGCGAAGCTGAATGCTTGGATCGACAAGACCATCGGGCGCTGACTGATTTTCATCCTCCCGTCATTACTTTTCCATGCACGAAAACATTATTCGTCCTTATCTAATATTTGCTTTGATGAACATTAATATGTACGTAACTATGCTTTGACAATGGTTTTTTATGCATTGCGGTTATGCTTTACATTGCAGGTTTATCGTAAGGGGAAAATTGCAAATGTTGTATATTTCCGCAGGCTTTAACTAGTAGGATGCAGCATGCAAGGGAAAATTAACTTTTTCTGCAGGTTTCCCTATGCTGCCTCTCTCATGCCCACGTTTTGTGGCTGTTAAATGTTTCTGCTATATTTGCTTCTTTACATTAACATCTGTCTTTATATATATCTTATGAGGGTAGGCGTTGGGGTGTAGGCGGAATGCATGAAATGATTAAATGTATACTCTCATGGTGCCTAATGGGGACTTTAACGTAGCAGGTACCCGGTCGCTCATATGGCTTTACGTCGCTACAATCCGTTTGGGGAAATTGAGGAACAAATCCTCATAGCGTGTGCTGCAGTTGTAGGTGTGGTAGCAATACAAGAGTGGGACGCACGTAGACGTCAACTTCCACGTCCACTCCATACCCGTCCGCTGACAGGTCGCGACTGGATTAGGGAGATGCTAGACGGTCATGACGACAGGGCATTCCAAAACTTTCGGATGAGACCCAATATGCTCCGGAGATTTGTGCGTGTGTTAATGGAGCATGGACTGACACAAACAAGGTATATGGACGTCGACGAACAGGTCTGCATGTTCCTCTACGCATTCACAAACGGCCATTCAAATAGGGTAATCCAGGAAGCATTTCAGCATAGCGCTGAAACCATTTCCCGCCACATCCGGAATGTGTTAGCCAAGATCTTGACGCTGGAGCAGGAATACATACGGTTGGCTCCGCCGGTCACTCCATCAAGGATCACCGGAGATCCTCGTTACTACCCGTACTTCAAAGTAAGGCAACATTTTTTTACATGCATTGGGAATTGTAGGCCCTGAGTTCTCTTTCCTGGAACAGGGGGTGATTGGAGCTATAGATGGCACGTACATTCCGGCACACGTAGAACCAGAGGTTCAGGGAGCGTACCGGTGCAGGAAACTGTTTACAGCCCAGAACGTAATGGCAGCTGTGGATTTTAACTTGTGCTTCACGTACGTGGTAACTGGATGGGAAGGTTCTTGCGCCGACATGACGGTGCTTCGTGACTCAGTGGAGCGAGGGTCCCTACTTGTACCAGAAGGCTGCAAGTACTTGGTCGACTGCGGCTACGCAAATACGGACACTTTCATCGCTCCGTACCGCGGCTCTCTATATCACCTACCGGCTTGGCGGGCACGTGGATGCGTTTACGACAACCACAAGGACCTATTCAACCACCGTCACGCCAAGCTGCGTAACGTAGTTGAGCGCACGTTCGGCGTCTGGAAGAACAGGTTCAGCTGTCTTAGACATATGCCCTCCTATCCCTTTGAAGTACAACGAGACGTTGTTAGGGCGACATGTATCATACACAATTTCGTTCGATTTAATGGTGGAGATGCTGTATCCGAGGAGGATGCTGACGGGGAGATGATGCCGGAGGAGGTGGACGAGGACCATCTTCGAGAGGTTGCCATTCTTCGGGAGGACATTAGACGCGGTGAGGTCCTCCGCGATAGGATAGCCCGTGCAATGTGGAACAATAGGAGGAGGAGGGAGGAATAGAGTCATCGAGTCATTACTACTTGTACTTTCTACCTAGCGTCTCGCGAGGAGTGTTAGTTCTTGGCATGTAATGGAAACTCCAAAACCTTTAAATCTCATGTCATCGTCTTTACTTGTTTTCAGCTTTTGGGGCTTCTAGTACGATTTTATTGAGGTATGCGCCCGTTTAGATGAACCTGTCCATCGTAAAGTTTTGAATTTGTATGTATCAGGTAATGGACGCTACTGTACTATGCGCATGCGGTTTCCCTTCGATTTTGACATACGAACAGGGCGAACAGAACCCGTTGAGGCGTCTATTCTATGTCTGCTCATCCAGTCACTGCAGTTTTCGCATGCCTTACACAGATGCTCCTAGGACAACAGAGAATCACGCAAACGAGATCGCCTACATAGCTGACGTTCTGTGGGGGGCGGAGCGCAAGAATGTTGAACTCCAAGAAAAATTTGAAAGTGCTGTTTCAACGATAGATGACAAGGACTGCGAGCTTGCCTTCCTTTATTCGGAGCTGGACGATGCTGACGACAAAACAACTTCGCTGACAGACAGGGTCAATGCACTACGCATTCAATTGCAACATGTGGGCATCGAAACAGTGGACGACCGTGTTGTTGACAAGCACGTCGTCTGACGAAAGTTACTCTGCTTAGTACATCTGTTTCTCGCGTTGTAGGCGTGGGTAGCGTAAGCATTAATCAATGTACACGTCGTTGGATGCGTCTAAAGTCACATGGCTGTTTGGATGTTTACTTTTGTTTGCGTCGTGGTTTAGTGACACTATAATACAGATATATATCTTTAAGTACATGTTCGCTACGGTTTTCATTACTAGCTTCGTTAAGGAAAGTTATCGCCAGCTACTACTTAAATACCGGATGTAATTGACGTACAATGTTCGCAAACGTACAGCTATTTACCAATCGTAGAGGTATCCGTGCAAACGTAGGGGTATAAACGCAAATTTACGCAAATACAACGGTTTGCCCATATGTAACTTATGCGTTATATACTGCAGCCTAATCGTAATTTAATGTACATTAACGAAATAGGGATAAAACGGGACGCCCTCTACTAATCGTCAATCCTCTGACGTGCCCACCCACAGAACCATACGTTTACAGGGGTCATTACGAAAATAATTTAAAGAAAACGGTCCCCTGAGTAATAGAACGTGGGCTTTTTATTTGACAGCAACAGTTTTTTGGGCCAAAAAAAAACTAAAAAATTCGCACGGGGCTTAAATTGCAAAAATACCAAACCCATCCCAGCAACCAAACACCTACCCTAGTTGCACGGGTCTGCATCTGGCTCATGCTTCTCTAGTTGCTCATCCTCTCCACCTGTACCCTGTACTAGAGAGGGCTCTGTGTCCTCATCACTGTCATCGTCAATTGAAAACTCATCTGCATCACCACTCTCAGTGGTGTCCTCAGCTAACGTCTGGTTCTCATAAAAGATCACATCCCTGTGTCTAGCAACTGTCTTCTTCCTTGGATCCCAAAGACGGTATCCAAACTCCTGATCTCCATAGCCAAGAAAAATACAAGGCACCGCCTTGTCATCTAGCTTCTTCCGCTGCTCCTTGGGTACCAATGCATGCGCCTTACATCCAAACACCCTCAAATGAGCATATGAGGGGTCCTTCCCTGTCCAAACATGTTATGGAATATGAAAACCCAAAGGAACTGATGGAGATCGGTTTACCAAGTAACAAGCGGTGCGAACCGCCTCAGCCCAAAAAGTCTTGGGTAACTTCGCTGTCTTCAGCATACAATGGACTCTCTCAACAATGGTCATGTTCATCCTCTCAGCTAGACCATTATGCTGGGGTGTGCATGGCTCTGTCCTCTCATGCCTAATGCCGTGCTCTGCACAATAGCCCTGAAAGATATGGGAGGTGTATTCTCCTCCATTGTCTGTGCGTAGACACTTCAACAATTTTCATGTCTCACACTCAACCATGGCATGGAACTTCTTGAAGCAATCAAACACTTGATCCTTCGATCTCAGCACATACACCCACACCTTCCTAGATGCATCATAAATGAAGGTGACAAAATACCTGTTGCCTCCCAAAGAGGCCATGTCTATAGGACCACAAACGCCAGAATGAACCAACTGCAAAAGGTCTCCCTTCACCTTGGATCTCACTCTGTATGGTGCACTCCTGCTCTTCCCAACCTCACATGCATCACAAGGAGACAAAGTGATGTCATTGTGGTAGGGGATCAACTCTCTCTTGCTAAGAAGCTGCAATCCCTTTTGGCTCATGTGGCCAAACCGACGGTGCCACAAATCTGAATTATCTGCCTCGCTGGCATGCAAACTGCCATCCATGACCTTCACTCTAGTCATGTAGAGTGTGACACAAGCTGCCTCTAGCCATGATGAGATAACCTTTGCTTATCTTGCATTTGTTGTCGCCGAACTTCAGATGATAGCCTTCACTATCTTGTTGTGAACAAGATATAAGGCTAAGCCGCACATCAGGAACATGCCTCACATTATGGAGAGTCATTGAGCACCCAACATCCGTCTGAATCGAGATGGTACCCATGCCAATGATCTTAGAGTAACTCTCGTTACCATCAAGACTCTCCCATAATCACCCCTAGTGTAGGTGGTGAAGAACTCCCTGTGTGGAGTCACATGATAGGAGGCGACCATGTCAACGACCCACTCCAAATCACTCCGTGCGTGCAAGCACTGATCCTGGATGGTGAGAATCACCTCATCTGCACTGTCATCTGCCACAACTGCAGCTACATTCCCATCTTCCTTTTTCTGATCTTTCTTGGCTTCAGCTTGCTCTCTCTTCCAAAACTTGCAGTCTCTCTTCCAATGACCGGGCTTCTGGCAATGGTGACACTTTCCTCTGCCCTTGGACTTGTCTCTGGATTTCTGCCTCTCTTGTGACGCTCCTCTGCTGCTAGACCTTCCTCTCCTCTCAACTGCATACACATATGAAGAGGAGGATGCCTCTCCCGAAGAGCGACGTCTAATCTCCTCATTGAGGAGACTGCCTTTGACCATAGCCATGGTCAACTTGCTATCCTTAGCAGAGTTGCTCACAGTGACAACTAAGGTCTCCCAATTGTCTGGCAAAGAACCCAACAAGAGAAGTGCCTGCAGTTCGTCATCAAGTACCAACCCCACTGAAGTCAACTGGTTGATAATGCATTGGAAGTCATTCAAATGCTATGCCACTTTGGTCCCATCCTTGTATTTCAAATTCACAAGCTTTCTAATCAAGAAAGCCTTATTGGTTGCGGTATTCTGGTCATAGAGCTCGGACAACTTGTCCCATAGCTCCTTGGTATTCGTCTCTTCGGCAACATGATGGAACACCGACATGTCAAGCCACTTCCGAATGGTCCCAATGGCCTTTCGGTTCAATTTTGTCCACTCTCATGCGGACGTGTTCTCCGGCTTGGCGCTCTCCCCCTCCACGGGATCGTGGAGGTCCTTGCAATACAAGATATCTTCCATCTTGGCCTTCCAAATCTGCCAGTTGCTGCTTGTGAGCTTGATCATTGTGCCTTCATCATCTTTGCCCATTGCTCAACCTGAGCTCTGATACCACTTGTTGAGGATAATGGGGAAACAACCATGATATATCTCCTGAAACTGTCCTGCAGCAAAGATGGCACAACAAATATATGTTCCTCACACAGGAACTCAAAATGGCAGCAATTACAATCAAGCACACAACCACATGAGACAAAGAATTTTACGTGGAAACCCTTACTCAACGTGAGCAAGGGAAAAACCACGGGGCAAGACCGTCAACAAATCACTACGGTCAAATGAGTCAATGTTCTTCCCGATTTTGTTGCCCACAAAACCGAGGTACAAGCCACACACAATGGATAGTTTTTTAACAAGTATCTAACTATCCCTAGGTATCCAAAATACCGAATGTGCTCAAAACAAGGTAGATGGAGTGACTCCCCTTGTGGGCTCCCGAATGGAGATCCAAAATACGACTCCGGCTTCTTGAGGTCGTTCCCAACGACCGCCTTGCTCCCAAACTCGAGTTCACACAGCCCACAGCTTCTCACGAGCTCGCCCAGCAACTGCTCACCACGATGCACCTCAGCCTGCGGCACCTCGGTAGACAGAGGAGAGAGGAGGAGCCCAGCTGCCCTCCCTCTCGGCTCTCTCTCTCTCTCGGCTGGAAGAGACGAGGGTTTCAAAACCCTCGCTGCTGCACTCGGCTCTCTGTTTGTTGGAAAAATGGAACGAACGGGGACTGCTATCGTGATTCCCTGGAACGGGGATAGGAATGGGGCCCATTGGGGGGTCAACTTGCTGGCAAATATTAAAGAGGCCCCCCCTCCAAGTTGGGGTTGGATATTTGCAAGGAAATCCAACACAAGGAGGATGTCAAGGCTGCGGGGCATCACAAAGGAAAGAGTTTGTAATTTACGAACATGGAGAGAATACCAAGGAGGAAAAGTAATATACGAATGATAATGACATGACCGATAAAGATAACGTTTTTACCAAATGGAAGAAAGAGACATTTTAGTATAAACATTGTATTCCTTTATAATAGTTACGTCATATTTTAAAGCTATGTAATTTCAAAATCATGGATTATATTAGTTAGGTCTGTATTATATATAACTCATAACTTCTTCTATGACATTATTATTCTTGTCCTCCTGCTTTTGCAATTTGGATGATAAATGTGGGTTAGCATGAAATGCTGTGAAACAATGCTTTTTATCGTGTTCATTGCAAGACATATACATATAAATATATATATATATATATATATATATATATATATATATATATATATATATTAAGAGGTTAATGGGGCTGCCCCCTTGGGGTAGCCAACATGGCTGCCCCCACGCCATTTATGGCGTTTTTTTTATTTTTTTTCAAAAAATATCACTATGTATATTCATCCCTATATCCCTCCTATATGCTATTCGAATTTCGTCAGAAACAGAGCCTCCTACGGCCTCCATCTAGACGACCATTTTTTGACGATAACATGATTTTTTAAATCGACACCGTCTCGATGGAGGCCGTAGGAGTCTCTGTTTCTGACGAAATTCGAATGGTATATAGAAGGGATATAGGGATGCATATACATGGTTTTATTTTTCAAAAAAAATAAAAAAACACGCCGAAATAGGGGGCGGGGCAGCTACGTTGGCTGCCCCCAAGGGGCAGCCCCATTAAATCCATATATTAATATGTATTTTTATGTAAATGGTTCTTCCTATCGTTGGAACAATATATTAGATAATAAGTAATAGCAACAAATATTATTATATGTTTTCCAATTGTTTACAAGTTGACTTCTCAAGAGGTGCACGCGGGGCTCGTTTGGATTGTGGGTTCGAACCCAGGTTTGCAGCATACCCCGGTGTTCGACCCGCGTTTGAAATGCGGGGCATGCTGCATCGTTTCGTGCGGGAGGAGGTTTGCATTTGAAAGGGTTTTTGGGCTTTTGACCAGCATTGAAGACGTCTCTGCCATTCTGACATGTCTGGCAGGCATTAATTAAGGAAAGCTTTTCCTTTTCCAGGCGCCAGGGTGTCGTCTTCCCTTTCCTCCTCTCCACAATCGCGATTCCTGTCCGACACTCTCCTGTTCCTTCAGTCGACGATCAACTACAGTCGCGATCCATGTGCTGCTTTCCTCCTCGATCGCAGACCCTGACCTCGACCACACGGGGTAAAGGCGAGCTCGAGGGCTTCATTTCACCTGCAGTGCGTGCAGATCATCCCATAGTGGCGGACGGGATGGAGGAGCAGGCACCGTCGTGTGAGTCGACGGCACCGGCCCGCTCCCCCATGCCCTTGCGTGGAGGAAGGCGCGTACAGATGATAGTCAATGAGATTTACCCATTTAAATTGCTGGCGACGATGGTGCTAACGTTGCATGCCCTAGCGGTGGCGAAGGTACCAGTCGGAGACGCCGAGGTTGAGGACCTACGTCGGGGCTTCCAATTGCTGGTACAAAGGTATTATCCAACTCTGTCGTTGAGCATGTTGTGGTTGATTTTGCCCTCTTCCCGGTTTGTCATCTCATTTGGGTGTAATGTATTGAGACAATCGTTCCTGATCCGATGTTGTATTGGAAGAAAAATTACATCATTCCATCGGCTTCGTATGTTTGATGTTTGGGTATTGGAAGCTACGTTTGGGTATATGGGTTTATAATGCATATCTTGTGCGTAATTCGACAGTTCACTGCACATTACCGATTTAAGGAGCCCCGATTAGCTATTACTGTGAAATAGCTATTACTGATAGATTGTGCGTAAATACTGATAATGCATAATGGCAATTACTGTGAAGTACTGTGAAATTGACCCATATCTTACTGTGATATTACTGTGTAATATCTATTACTGATAATGCTTAATAGCTATTACTGATAATACGTATTTACTAGGAAATGCATAACAGCTGTGAAATAACCATTTAGTTCCAAATGCGTAATTACTGATAATGCACAATACCTATTTATCCAGCACTTTAGTCCTGCATATTACCAGTAGTCCAAAGTCAGCCGTTTGGATTAGCTACTCTGAAATTGATCCAATGGAGCAGTTTAAATCATTGACTGAATTAGATTAAGGAGAAGCAGCCATGTATATTTCATTTTTTCAATAGTTGCGTAGGTATATTTTCCTTATCAACTTACTGAACATCAGATTCAAAGACCCCACAACAAATCTCCTGGGTCCTCCTTTATGCTTATGTTGATGTTTATACAGCCGTGTATATTCTTCATCTGAGCTCACTGAATCAACATCTGATTCAAAGACCCCCCATTCCATCATAGGATTGATTCAGTGACCCACCCATACCTGCCTAGGATTGATTCAGCGACCCCCCCAACCGTGTCTATTTTTTGTCTGAGCATAACACAATGCCACTTTATTCTGTTTCCCCGAGAGGTAATAGCCTGGGGAGAGTACTGAACACACATTGCCACCTTACTGATCGCTGATGCCACCTTGTGTACCTAACACAAATTGAGTATAACACAATGCCACCTTACTGATCGCTAATCGCTATTACTGATAATGTGGAATTGTTGTAGATTCATATGTGAGTCATATTTGACTCATTTTTTGCATAATCGCTATTACTGATAATACGTAATTACTGGGAAATGCATAATAGCTGTGAAATCGAATAGGTTAAATGTTACTGTGAACTAGCTTTACTCTGAAATAGGTTAAATGTTAACTGCGTAATTACTGTCAAATGCGTACTTACTGATAGTGCATAATACCTATTTATCCAGCACTTTAGTCCTGCACATTACCAGTATTCCAAAGTCATCCGTTTGGATAAGCTGCTCTGAAATTGATCCAATGGAGCATCTTAAATCATTGACTGAATTAGATTAAGAAGAACCAGCCGTGTATATTTCATTTTTTCAATAGTTGCGTAGGTATATTTTTCCTATCAGATTCAAAGACGCCCCAACATATCTCCTGGGTCCTTGAATGTTTATACAACCGTGTATATTCTTCATCTGAGCATAATACAATTACTGAATCAACATGTGATTCAAAACCCCCCCATTCCATCATAGACCCTCCCATACCAGCCTAGGATTGTTTCAGTGAACCCCCCCCACCATGTATATTAATGACCCAGGAGTAAGAACCAGAATAGGATTACATTGATAGTCCTCAATAGGATAGTCCTCAAACGACTTATGATGGTGCTTTGATGTACAGGTCAGATACACACTTTTCATTGGAATTGTGTGTTCTAATAGAACTAAGTTAACATTTTCTTCGTATGGATGCATACTAGTGGATGATGCTTTCGCTATGTTTTTTGGGAACTTCAATTCTATTATCATGAAAGCCTTACGATATATGGATTTATGTATGCGTTGAGGGTCCGCAGAAAGAGAGGGATGGATGGACATTCGGAGGTCCCACCGGTGGGGTCAGCTCAAATTGCACAATGGAATTCTGCTCTCGATAGGATATTCGTTGATGCCATGGTAGAGCACGAGACATCTTGGACAGGGAGCACGTTTACTCTACCTGGTTGTCACTCTATTGTAAGGAGACTCAACGAACAGAGCGGATTAAGCTACACGAAGGTTCAAATCCAACATCACTGGAAAAACATGAAGAAGGACTACGCTTCATATCTATATCTCCGCAACAAGTCTTGTTGGGGCTGGGATACCATTTACAACATGCCTATTCCACCATCAGATGATGCATAGTTTGAGGTACTTCATACTTTTCACTTCACCTTTCAATTTGCATCATAACATGGAATATTGATCTTTGACCGAAACAGCTTGCAGATCGCTATCGCAAGTATCAGAACAAGTCGTTCTTGTACTTTGGCGACATAGAGAGGTTTCTCTCAAAGGACATCGCCACTGGCGTGCATGCGAACTCGTCACGACCACCAAGGGACAAGCAACCGATGGGTGCCTCTAGTTCTCGACAAGCATCAAGGCAACGCGAGTTGAACTTCGACGAAAATCTAGATGAATGTTTGCCGTATCACCCGGTAGATGACGAGGACAGCTAGGAGATGACTCCTACGCCCTCGTCTAGGAAGAGAACAACCGGGAATCGAAAAGGAAGATCGAAGAAGTCCAGGAGCGGAGGGGCATTATCCGAAGCGGGGCAACAGTTGCTTGAAAAGTTCTTGACGAACCTCCCCAAGAATTTTGCGGAGGGGAGACATGATCCTGATGAACTAGCAAACGAAGCATGCAGGGAAGTCAGCGCCTTCAGACCAGACCTTGACATCGAGCAGTTCGAAAGGGTCGCAGAGAAGCTAGCAACAACCAGTGGTAGAAATGTCTTCTATCATGTGAAAGGGGACCCCCATAAGCTGAACGAATGGATTGAGAAGACCATTCATCGTTGAAGGAAAACAACATCGCATTTACTTACTTTCATTTCCGAACTCGTGACATTTTATTTCGAACTTGTCTTAATTATGTCCTTTTGTCGTTTAGAAACACTTTTAATTTCGAAGAACATTGCTGCGAGGACAGCCATGCAGTAATAGGTACATTGGGCGGACTATGTTTCCGCAGTTATAGGTTTATGCAGGTTATGTTTTTGCAGGTAAGAGGTCCCCATGTTCGGATCAACTTTATGCATGAATGATGTTTATGCAGGTAACATTTCCACAGGTCCTGAACAAACTTATGAATGAATGATGCTTATGCAGGTAACAGGTACACAGGTCCTGAACAAGTTTATGAATGAATGATGTTTATGCAGATTACAGGTGCACAGGTCCAGAACAAGTTTATGAATGAATGATGTTTATGCAGATTACAGGTACACAGGTCCTGAACAAGTTTATGGATGAATGATGTTTTTGCAGGGAATAAATCACATTGGACCTGTATATGCAGGTCGCAGGTCCACGGATGTTGAGGAAGTTTATGTATGATAGTTGTTTATGCAGGGAGTAAATCACATGGGACATGTTTTTGTCATTACTCTACTTTGGATCTGTTTATGCATGGAACAAGTCGTTTTAGCAGTTAATTAACGCTGTAGCTTTTTCTCGCGAATTTGATTCCCACTGAAGTACATTGACGTTACATTCATCTTTCGTTACGATAGATACCCGTTGGTGGACAGATTTTGCGATCGGCGATGGACTTGCTTAGGTACAATCCGTTCGATGACATCATGGAGCAAGCAGTAATAGCCTGCATTGGGGTAGCAGCGGTGGTGACCGTGGAGCAGTTGGAGAGTGAGTCCTCCGGCAGACGAGTTCCTCGACCCATGCATACACGGCCTCTCAGCGGACGAGCCTGGGTGGAAGAGATGCTTGCGGGCCATGATGACAGGGCTTTCCAAAACTTCCGAATGCGACCGCCCATGCTTAGGAGGTTCGTTCGTGTGCTAAGTGATCATGGATTAACGCATACGAGGTACATGGACGTCATGGAGCAAGTGTGTATTTTTCTATACGCGTTCACCAATGCGCATTCAAACAGAATCATCCAGGAAGCATTCCAACATAGCGCGGAGACCATATCCCTCCATATTAAAAGGGTACTTGCGAAAGTCATCTCACTTGAACATGAGTATATACGACTTGCCCCGCCAGTCACTCCAGATGTAATCACTTCAAACCCACGCTACTACCCGTACTTCAAAGTAAGCACAAGTATAACACATTACTTCCGCTTTTGCCATATGTTCCCTAACTATCAACCGTTTACTCAGGGAGTTATAGGAGCTATCGACAGGACATACATACCAGCTCATGTTAAGCACGAGGAGGAAGGAGCTTATCGTTGCAGGAAGCTTTTCCCGACCCAAAATGTTATGGCAGCGGTTGACTTCAACCAATGTTTTACTTATGTCGTTACTGGATGGGAAGGTTCTTGCGCGGATATGACCGTGCTTCGACATTCCGTCGAGAGTGGGTCTTTGGTCGTCCCAGAGGGCTGCAAGTATTTGGTAGACTGTGGATACTCAAACACGGACACGTTCATCGTCCCGTACAGAGGCGCCCTGTATCATCTTCCAGCTTGGCGGGCATACGGGTGTCACTACGAAAATCATAAGGACCTGTTTAATCACCGGCATGCATGCTTGCGCAATGTGGTGGAGCGCACTTTCGGTGTGTGGAAGAATAGGTTCCACTGCCTTCGAGATATGCCATCGTACTCGTTCGACATACAACGGGATGTTGTACGGGCAACTTGCATTATTCACAACTTCATCCGAGTAAATGGTGGTGATTCAATATCTGACAACGAAGACGACGACAACCTGCCCGACGAGGTTGACGAGGATGAAAATCGGACCGTCGCCATACTTCGTGATGATATCCGTCGGAGGGGGGGTTCTGCGAGACAGGATAGCGCATGCAATGTGGAATAATAGACAAAGGAGGCAGTCATAGCGGACCGATGTTCATAAAATGGAATTTAATCTACTTGCGTTAATGTTTGTGTAATGACGTTAATATTGAAGTTTATGTGCTTCCATGTTTATGTAAACAGCTTGTTACTTTCGTAGGGAATTTGCAATGCACCCAAATGAACGATGTCGTTGCGGGACCCCTTCGGTCCTGAGCTATGAAGATGGGCAACAAAACCCGGTTGGAAGGCTCTTCTATGTTTGCTCTTCTGGACGATGCGATCATCGTGTGGCTCATACACGTGCTCCAAGGACAAAGGAGAATATGACAGACGAGTTTTTCTTTTTTGCATATCGTTTATGGGATATGGAAAGGGAAAATCGAGAATTCCGTCGAAAGCTGGAAAACGCGCAGAAAGATTTAATGGACAAGGAAAGCGAATTGGCTACTCTCTACGTGGAGTTAGAAGATGCTGGAGGCACGAGAGCTTCACTGCGGGACATGGTGGAGTCGTTGAGTATGCAACTGCGAGGTGCAGGACTACATGTGGTCGACGATGCTGTCATTGACAAGCATGTCCTGTGACTGCTTCTGTATTTTGTTCATGTACTCCTCTAGAAATTCGAATCATGTTATCTCGGGTAATGAATTAGCGTATCCTCGAGTCTGTAACGTACTATTGTATTTCCTTATATGCATTTCCGATGGGTGTTACAGTTTACGTCCTGCATTGGGTTATATATGTTTGCCACAACAATTTTATGTTTTGCTACCTTAGCCGTGTATATTTCAGACGATAATAACCTCGCATTAACGAGGGGTTTTCCAATTAATTTGCATATATTGCTGGGGCACAAGGAGAGAAATGCCTGGAATTCTATGTAACGAATAAAATGTATGTTGTTGGGGGTTTACATATTAATGAGAAGAAAAAACTACCCATATAACGCGGGTAGTAATGACATTTGCCCAAAAGTTTTTTAATATTATAATTCTAATGAGAAAGAGGATATTCTCCATCACATCAATTCATACCACATCCACCCCATCCATCCCACCCTCTATCCAAACACATACTATTGAAAATGGGTTATCCACCCCCAACCCCATCTCAAAGTTGGGATACCCCAACCCACCCCAACCCCATCTCAAAGGTTACAGATTTGAGATATTAATCAGACTTTGCCACTACATTGCTACCACAATGGTAGCGACATACTATCAACGTGGTAGAATTTCAGTGACAACAAAACAACAAGCGATTGTCCGTGAGGATCCCACCAGAGCGTCTTCTACTTTTAATAGGCCAAGAACTAGATCAGAATAATTCTCAACGAATCCATAAGAAGTGATCACATTTTTTTCATCGGGTCCGAGTGGAGACCAAAGATCTTGAGCGACCGATCCGACAGAACAAACTCGTGGTCCCAAGTTGGTACGTTGTGATCATTGTTCCCTTATGTGTACATGATGCGTGAGTAGTCACAATGTAGTGGCAATGTGGCTGCAAGTGGTTGGAGATATACCGTTGTTTGACGATTATAACTCGACTACTAGCGTAAATTGTTGTGACCAAAGTCGCGACTGCATTGTGGTTGCAATAAATATGCGCCTATCTTGGCGCTACTATAAAGTTTGCTACCACATGTGGTCGCAAACGCTACTACATGTGAAGCCACACAATCTTTTTTTCTTATAGTCACAACGGTGCATGAAAACACTACTGTTAAAAGGAATCAAAAGAACCCATAATGGTACGCCAAGCAACGTGTCCCGATTCACACTCTTCTGATTCCCGGACATCGAAGTTTACGAAAGGGATCCCATGGGTGTACACCCTTCATTTGGCAGCATCTACTCCAACTACTCATATATCATTAGAGCAAAACAATTGTGACATGCAATAATTCAACATGGGGACACTCATCCATTAAATTCAAGAACTGAGGGAAAAAAACAGATCTGCTAACAAGTTTCTGTACATAAAGGATGCTCTCAAAGGAGGCTTACCTGACGATTATATTTCTTTTATTTGCAATATGGACTCGATTTGCATTATAGTTATACAATAGACAGTTATTTACTTGCATTCATTGCATCTTGTAAAACTTGTGTATGTCTTATCGTTTCCATATTCCAAAAAACCAAATCAAGTTATGACCTAGGAGTAATGGATTAGCGTGATCAATCATCTATTGCGAATGATCGATTAACGAACTGGCATTATCCACTGATCATTTGACATGATTGATTAGCCATGATCGATCAACTAATTGGCTTGATCGATCAACCATGATCAGTCATCCAATTGACACAATCAATCATTTTCGGGACATTTTTCCGAAAAATGTTCCGTGTTTAAAAAAAAATACGCGTGAATGTTCCTCTTTTCATCTTCATCGCAGTGATATAACAATCGTAATTTCTCGAAAAAGAGTAAATACTCCTTTTTACATCTATTCAAATTATCAAAAGCACAATCCATATGTTAGGTGCTCCTAACACAACGATTGATCACGATGAAGAGAGCATGTAAGTATTGAGAATTCAATCCATAATCTAATGCATTGAATCGGACTGGATTATATAACGGATAAGATTGGATTGAAAAAACTCGTAATCCGTTATGGTTGGATTGGACATGGCTTGAACTAAAACCCATTCCGATCCGATCCACATGCACCCTTAGTCAGCGTGACATGACACATGGAACCATGAATCCATGGGATCATCAAAAGAATTGACACCTTAGGCTAAAACAAGTTTAATCACCTTGAGCTAAATCTTTAAGAAGTACTGCCTAATGTCCAATGTTTTACTAGCTGGACATGTATGACGTTTAAGATCCATATGTGACATAGATACCGAGTTTATCGTGTTCCAGAGTTATGATTGGTGCCATTTCCTTAAGACGATCAATATGAGTCACGCATTAGAAGGAGTGTTTGCATTTAAATATGCGAAACATTGGATTATCGACGTCCAATGTTTCGTGTGTGTATGGGTTATGAAACGCGAGAATTCATGAGATGAACGGAAAATACATTACGGGTTATTATTCAAACATCATTGGATGTAATATTATCTCAAGACCATGTCACTCTCACGTGACTTGATGTAGGCCACAGAATTCTCCATAGGCAATGGCACGTGAGCATTTAATCATGACTGAATTACAAAGAAGCCCTCAAATTTTTCACTTGGTATCGATGTGATCCCTTACCTCGTAAAGTAAACATTGAGGCCTCAAACTATTTGTTTAAATCAAAGTAGACCTCGGGTGTAAATTGGTCACAACACCATTTGGAAAATAACTAGAAGGCAACTCTGCCCAAAGGAAAGCTGACTCCAATCCTTAAAACCTCGTCTTGTATAGGGTTGCTAATTGAATTAAACATATTCGTAATTGTTTTGTGCTCTTTTGATAATAGTTCGAAAAATATTTGTTCATTACTAAATGAATTGAACATGAACTTCAAATATTAGTTCGATAACCTTAACAAAGCGAACATTACTTAACATGCTTCCGTTCGATTAGACTTTATATAAATTTGTATACAAGTAAAATATTTTGGAGCAAGTGAAACTAAGTATCAATATAGGGCTTTAATCCAATTCAACATGAACCATTATATATTTTTTTAATAAAATGATTATCGAACTATCGAACTTAATTATTGAATGATGGTTTCAAAGTTGCTCATTTAACAAGCCTGACCTTACGCTTAATAGTTAACAACCTATTATCAATCGAAACCTGAATATTCATTTTCCAAATGAACTTGAACTCGAATGTATGATACCTAATTAACTTATATCAAATCAAACTCGAATTTGAACTTTCAAACTTTCTCGTAAAACCAAACTCCAACATAGTTTCGTTCCATACAGCTTGGTTCGATCAACAGCCTTGTCTCGTCCATTGAACCTCTCTTTTCTCGCCTCATTGTCGACCTTCTCAACATACCAATTTGTTTGTTCATATATGTTGCTCCTCGCCTACACCATCCGCCTTCACCCCTCCCCTGGTCAGCATCAAAAGCCCTAACCCCAACTTCGAGGAAAACATGCTGGGTCAACAACCCCTTCCCTTGAATTGTTCCTATGTTTTACTCCTTATCCTGCCTTCATCCCTCGATATAGCAAAATTGAACAGTTCAATGATGAGTTAAAAGCAAACATATGACATAAATATATAGTAAAAGAATAAGATGGAAGACGTGTCATATACAATTGTACAAAAAGCACATGCTTAACCTTTGAGCCTTGAACTTATGAGTAAATCACACAGAAGTCATTAAATTGTTTGATTACTTTCCATGTTGTACTAGAATATTGGCAAGAAACAATCTAGTACTAGAACTTTGTGATATGCTCAATGTGGTCATAGACCAAGTGAATTAATTAAGTTGATCATTCTATCGTTCTGAACTTAACTCACAATAGCTATAAAATTTGAAATAAATTTTAAAAAGCATCCAAGGCATAGTTACGCTTGAAAGTTCATGTATGATATTGAAAACATGTGTATGATTCATGGATTTTTTATTTTACTGTAGACATAATTTATTTCAATGTTAATTTTCGCATAACACTAAATGCCAATCCCTTTTAAAAAGTTAATATTATTTTCTTAACTTGATGGGTATTGGCGTGATACATTAATAGGTGACCTTCGTCACTCACAATAGCAAGATTCGGAGATTGATATTTAAGAAAACTAAGAGATTATGCAATGTGGATAATAATAATAAAAGAAATAAAAAGAATAGCATCATTAATCTAGCGAACAACATTCATATGTATGCATTTAACAAAGCTATCTAAAGTTTTTTTTAGATATACACGTACATTGTCCATCAAAATCAATTATTAAAGCAATAAATATATCAATGGAAATCAGTGGCATTGTTAATGATCATATACACAACCAAAAAAAAACTATGACAAAAATTAATTCGTAATACACGTTAATGGCAAGACAAATAAACAAGGGATTCTTACCCGGCAGACCCTATAAACTTTGTCAATTACCTCCACGACCTTTGAAACAACCTAATTCCTCCCTCGACCTCGTAAACTTGCCAACTCTTACCCCATGAACCCTCTGGATAATATGTTTGAAGCCCGTGGGGGTTCTTGAGGTAATTTATAGGGTCGATGGGGGTAATTACGTTATGCAAAAGGTCGTAGAGGTAATTTAAAAAGTTTATAGAGTATGCCGGTAAAAATCCCAATAAACAAAGAAAACAATGACGATAAGCCATGCATTCTAGCATAAAAGATATAAAGGGGGTATCCGATTGCATGGACGCCGTTAGAGCAATGGGATGGTGATCTTCCAAAACAACAAGAACTTTCCCCTTTTGTTCGTCCTCTTCTCTCTCAAAATCGATCTACTGCTAATGACACTAATGCCTTTCTATATAGAGAACGAGGGGGTGTGAGAAGATAGGATTTCAAAAAAGAGATGGGGATCCATAGAGGTTGTTTTGGGGACCACAACCAATTCAACAACTTCCTCATTTGGATAATTATCAATTATACCCATCATAGATTTTGTAATTATCTCTTTTGATCTCTACATACTTAATCCACATGCAATCAAACTATGCACTTATGCCCAAAATAAATTCCTAATTTTATTTGATTACTTTCCTATATTAGGCCATAAATAAAGTTCACAATATTGTTATTTAAAAATATATACACATAAGTCCGTCGTTGGATATAAATTCCAACAATCTTCCACTTGGACTATATGTATTTATATTATAATCACATAGTATCTGAATAAGTTCAACCTTCCTATCATTACTTTAGTGTATATCTATAAATCATGTCTATTAGTTGCACCAATCATACGATCAAAATGGCTACGTTACAACCATAGTAACTTAACCTTTAATGGTCATGTAT
The DNA here is from genome assembly GCA_037367405.1 of Ottelia alismoides. NCBI lineage: Eukaryota > Viridiplantae > Streptophyta > Magnoliopsida > Alismatales > Hydrocharitaceae > Ottelia > Ottelia alismoides. Next base: position 1,636,140 of record JAZKJV010009748.1, on the reverse strand, counting down.
ATTAATACATCTTAATAACATGGATTAGAACATGTGCATGTAGCATGGAAATCATATACAATGTGATTTTAACATATTAATTTCCAACTGGTCCACTGAATGAGATCATACTTGATGAATAACATAGTGAACATAAAAGAATTGTTTATACAAAACAATAACCGTAACGTCCAAACTGAAATATCAAGATACAAAATATAATTGTTCACAAGCATTCTCAAAAATTACAAATTCCCACTAAAATGGAATATCTTTAACTGAAATGGCACCTATATTCATGGTATGATCATAAATACTTTAGGTGGCAACCCTTTAGCAAGCGGATCCACATCATGGAGTTTGTACCAGTATGCGCAATAAATAATTGTCCACTTTGTATTCTTTCTTCAACAAACAGAAATTTGATGTCTATATGCTTAGACTTTGTCGAACTTCTATTGTTATTGGAATATAAGACCGATGATTTGTTGTCAGAAAATAACTTTAATGTTCTTTCAATACCATCAATTAAATGCAGCTCAGTGACAAAATTACGCAGCCAAATTCCTTGATTGGATGCTTCGTAAAAAGCTATAATTTCTGCTGCCATAGTAGAAGAGGCTATGAGAGATTGCTTAGCACTCTTCCAAGAAATAACACCCCCAAAAAGTAGATAAATGTAGCCTGGTGTAGACTTCATACTATCTTGACATCTAGCAAAATCGGAATTTCTATAACCAATGATCTCAAGGTGATCTAACATCCTATATGTGAGCATATATTATTTTGTTCTTTGTAGATATCGCAAAACCCTTTTAGCTGTTTTCTAATGTTTTGGTCCTAGATTGCTCAAATATCTGCCTATCATCCATGTAGTATGTGCCAAGTCTGGTCGAGTACAAACTTACGTATACATTAGATTTTCAACTGCCGATGCATAAGGAATTCTTTGCATCTTCATTTTCTCAAAATCATTCTTGAGGCACTGGTTGAGACTGAATTTGTCTCCCTTAGCCACATGGGTATCGGTTGTTCTACAATCCTGCCTGCCATATCTTTTGAGAACCTTTTCGATATAGCTCTTTTGAGATAAACCAAGAATATGCTGAGAACGATCCCCATATATCTCAATACCCAAAACAAAAGAAGCATCACCAAGATCTTTCATGTTAAAATTCTTTGAAAGAAATTTCTTGGTATCCTGTAAAAAGTTCATATCATTGCTATCAAGTAATACGTCATCAATATATAACACCAGTAAAGTATGTTTACTCTCGCAAAATTTATGATATATGCACTCATCAGCCAAATTCATCTCAAAATCGATATATACGACCACATGATGAAATTTAAAATACCATTACATTGAAGCATGTTTGAGTCCATAGATGAATTTCTTGAGTTTGCAAACCATATTCTTTGGGTCACCCGACAGAAAGTTTTCTGGATGCACCATATATATTGTTTCGTCAATTTCACCATTGAGAGATTTTGTCTTACATCCATCCAATGCAAATCTAAATTAAAGAATGCAACTAAAGCCATCATAATCCTGAAAGAGTCTTTCGAAGAAACCGATGAGAAAATCCCTTTATAATCAATGCGTTCCTTTTGTGTAAATTGTTTTACAACAAGGTGGGCTTTGTATTTCTTCGCATCACCTTTTGAATCCCTCTTGGTTTTGAATATCCATTTGCAATCAATGGATTTCACACCTTCAGGTAGTGGGACAAGATACCACACATTGTTATCCTTTATGGACTTAATTATCTCATTCACGACATCTATCCACTTTAAAGAGTTAACACTTTGCATAGCTTAATGAAAGGTGATTGGATCATATTCCATCACTCCAATGTCTATATATTGTTCTTGGAGAAATACAATATACTCACATGGTATTGCACTTCTTCTCTCTCTAGCAGATCTTCTTAATGGCAAAGATTCATAAGATGTTGATGTTTGTTTCTTTATAGTTTCATTTTGGGTTGATTCGGTAATATTATCTTGAATGTTTGTGTCATCGAAAATGATAGGAATGTGATCCCTATCAAGTCCAACTACACATAAGGAAATATCGACATATTCCTCTTCAAAGACAAAATCTTTACCTTTATCTTCCCTCGCAAACTCAACATTCTCGAAAAATCTAACATTACAGGATTCAAAAATGATCTTAGTTGTGGGATCGTAAAATTTGTACCCCCTTGATCTTTCAAATTATCCAATAAAGTAACAACTAACTGTTCTTGCATCTAGTTTATTTTCATTAGGCTTATAAAGCCTTGCCTCAAAGGGACATCCCAAACATGAAGATGATTTAGATTGGTCTTCCTGCCCGTCTAAAGTACATGTGAGGTTTTATTAGTTGTCTTAGTTAAACTCTGTTTAAGATATATGATGTAGTCTTGAGTGCTTCTCTCGAAAGAGATTCTGGCAAGGTAGAATGGTAAATCATGCTCCTCACCATATCCTTAAGTGGTCTGTTTCGTCTTCCTGCTACACCATTCATGGTCGGTGACCCTGGCATGGTATATTGTGGGATGATACCACATTCTTTGAGATATATTGCAAAAGGTATTGGACGTTGTTCACCTGGACCGTCATATCTATCGTAGTATTCACCACCACGGTTAGATCCAATGCTATTAATCCTTTTACGGAGTTGATCCTCAACTTCAGTTTTTTGAACACATCCAAGGATTTAGATTATTCATGAATGAGATATATGTAGCCATATCTAGAAAAGTCATCTATGAATGTTGTAAAATATTGTTGTCCATTCCAAGCAACCGTAAAAAAACGGACCACAAATATATGTATGTATAACTTCTAAAACGCCTAATGATCTATCGGCTTCAAATATCATTTTGTTGGTTTGTTTTCCTTTTATTCAGTTCACACACATCAAATTCTGTAAAACCGAAAGGACTTAGAATTTCAGTTGACACAAGCCTTCTATCCTTCACCTGGATAAGTGCCATGATCGCTTGTGTCATAATGATGCTGAACTTGTGTATGTAATTTTCCTCTCCGTACCTCGTGAAGTAGAAAGAAAAATTCATTGTAAGAGGCTACATTATCCAAGCAATAAAGACGATCAAATTCAGATAAAAGACAAAACCAACAAGGATAGAGTTTTGAAATAAACTAAGTTTTCCATCACCAAAAGAAATAGAGTAACCGGCTTTTTCCAAAATATAAATCGAAATCAAGTTTCTACGAAAAGAAGGTGCAACAAAAAGTTTCATCTAAAAGCCACTCTTCAGCAATAATTTGAATTTTCCTATAGCTTCAACATCTATTGATTCATCATTCCACACGTAGAGGTACTTTTCAGCATGACTGGATTTTCGGTAGCTGAGGCAGCCCTGCATGGAGACTCTAACATGAGTAGTAGCTCCAGAATCTAGCCACCGGATGTGCTGCGGTACCGAAGTCAAATTAATTTCCGAACAAACCAAACTATGACGCATACCTTTCTTAGCACAACAAGAATGATAATTTGTGCATTGATTCTTCCTGTGTCATTCAGCTCCACAAAAGAAATAACTCGTAACAGATAGTTCTTTATTTTGTTGTTTCTTATGATGTATTGTGACTGCAACTTCCTTTCCTGCTTCTTTTCTTGCCCTTTCCATTAGAAGTTGAGGCAAGATGAGCACTTTCTGTCTTATCTCGCTTCAGCCTTTCTTCATCTTGAACACAATATGAGATAAGCTCATTCAGAGATCAAGTCTCTTTCTGATAGTTATAGCTCACATTAAACTGGTTGAATGAAGGAGGAAGAGATATAAGAACCAAATGCACCGACAGAGTCCTCAGCGAATTCAAGTTTGAGTGCTTTTAAATTAGAATCAATATGAGACATCTCCATGATGTACTCCATGATGTCGCCTTTTCCCTTATACCGCATTGAACTCAGACTAGCCAAGAGTGTACCAATTCCAGCCTTTTCATTCTTGGCAAACCGTTTTTCAATATCGACAAGGAATTCTTTAACAATACTTATTTTCTCAAACACATTGCCCTTGAATGCTTCCAGAGTGGCCCTTTTCACTATCGTCATCCACCCCTCTTTTCATCAGAGGTACTCTTATCCGTAAGTGGTGGAGGAGGGTCAATCCTTATCGCAAAGTTAAGATCCATGACCCGAGAACCATCAACAAGTTCTCCTGCCATGACTTAAAATTGGAGCCATTTAACATTATAATCGAATTGATGGTGGCAATTACGTTGGTGGAATTCATACCTAAAAAATGGTAATAAAAATGCCCATGTAACTGCAATAAAATCAAATATATTGAATATAGGTAAAATCACATCTCAAGATATCTACCACTCCATTACCGTTTTATCTTTGGATAAAATATAACTTGTGGGTGATATCTTGACATATTAATAAATATTGATGATAATAGTGTGCCCAATAGAAATCTACATTTGGGTGGATATAATATTTGCATGATATCCAAACAATCATCACACATTTAACACCACAATTGCATGCATAATTCTGATGGATATCAATTTTTCTTTGGGTAATTTTTTATCCATATAAATTACCAATGCATAGTCATTTATATTTCACCACACATTAATTTCAATAACATTGCTCACTTTGGTGACATATTATTTAAACTAATGTATAACAAGATATCTAAGTATCCATCCCTATATTAAAAAAGCTGTTGTCTAATTTTAACAATAAAAATGCCCTAATGGAAATTGTGGGCCCATAACCCATTGTTATTTTCTTAACTTGATGAGTATTGGCATGATACATTAATACGTGACCTTCGTCCCTCATAATAGCAAGATTTGGAGATTGATATTTAAGAAAAATAAGAGATTATGCAACGTGGATAATGATAATAAAAGGAATAAAAAAAAGAGTATCATTAATCTGACGAACAATTCATGGGTATGCATTTAACAAAGCTATCTAAAGTTTTTTTTAAATATACACGTCAATGATTATATACAAAATCAAAAGAAACTATGCAAAAAAATGATTTGTAATACATGTGACAAGACGAATAAACAAAGAAAACAACAATGATAAGCAATACATTCTAGCATTAAAAAATATAAAAGGAGTACCTGATTGCACGAACGTCATTAAAGCAATGGGATGGTCATCTTCCAAAACAACAAGAACTTTCCCGTGTTCCTCATCTTCTCTCTCAAAATTGATCTATTCCTCGTGGCACTAATGCCTTTCTATATAGCGAATGAGGGGGTGTGTAACTTTCCCTTTTTGAAGACGGGATTTCAAAAAAGAGATGAGGATCCAGAGGTTGTTTTGGGGACCACGACCAATTCAACAACTTCTTTATTTGGATAATTATCAAACATACCCATTATAGATTTTGAAATTATTCTTTTTGTTCTCTACAGAATTAATCCACATGCAATCAAAACATACACTTATGCTCAAAATAAATTCCTAATTTTATTTGATTACTTTCTTATATTGTACCATAAATAAAGTTGACATTATTATTAATTACAAATATATACGCATATACGTCCATCGTTCGTTGATTATAAATCCAACAGTTACAAACAAGGAAATAGAGAAATATGCAAACATAAGCAGTGAAAACCACGATCTTATAATTCCCTTCCTCTGTGTTCTCGAAGTTTATTGTGTTAAAAATAATTTTTTGATAATTGTCAATCATTATTTTCATATGAGATATTTGTTTATTTTTAAACTGACATTGTTTACAAAATATAAATTGCTAGAGCAGACACATATGCGCAGATGATCTCAAGTTTCCTGCATGGACAACATGTGTTGCATTATAAAGTGCGAAGACCAAACAACATGAAAAGACTCCAAGAAGATTGTTTTTATTCTTTTAGAGTTGTTTTGTAATAACTCAGTACGCGACTAAAAATGCATGAAGCACAAAACACTCTATATATACTTTCAGAGCATGTTGCACTAGTGTGGAGATCTCATGCCTCAGTACAACCTTAACATCTCACCATTTGCCAGAGCCATAATATTGTTGCACTGTGACAACGCAACCGTACACCAATCCATGGCCTGTAAGGGCCGGTTTGGTAACCGGGTTGGGTTGGGTTGAGGTATCTCGTATGAATAATAGTTGTTTGGATGGTTGGGGAGGGTTGGAAATGATTGAATGATACATGCGATGTGACATTGATTATGTATTTTAGTGATTATAATATATTTTTGGTTAAATAATACTATGCCAAAGAAAATGTAGGGTTCATACTAGTAACCCCCAATACAGGAATGCATGGATGGAGCTGGAGGTATGATGGGGACACCCCGATATAACCTAAGTGAATCGATTTACTTTCTAAACAGTCACACAATCATGATCTTATTCAAATGAAATTAATTGTTATCCTTGCACTCATACATCCTTTTGTACCACATCGTACAGTTTATATCATTAGTACTTAGAACTAAAGCATGCTATATTTCTAAAATTTCATTAACAGATGTGCACTATTGTGTAACTTTATGCACCATCACATCTTAATTGTTGGCTCACTTAGCTGGGAGAGGATCGTCTGTCGACAGATGAACGCCACGTGTACCGAAATAATCCAACGGTCTGCCCCGAATCCTCTCCTCCATGCCGAAGCCCTCTCGCACCCGAGCCCCCGCCGCTCGCCTAGCCCTCTTGCACCCTCTCGCCGCCTCGCCGTCGAAGTTGCTATGACGTCTTGGGCATGCACGTGGCAGCTTCCTGCTGGAGCAGATGTCGATGGCGGAGGAGCGAGGCGATGGTGCGGAGGTTCCCAACCGGTTGGCTACAGATGCGTGGGGGGAAGTCCTGGGGGCCGAAGGCGAGGCATGCTGGACCTGGTGGTGCTGGAGTTGAAGTCGTTGGGCGGTGGCGATGGAGATAGGAGTTGATGTCCTGCGACGTGTACGAGGATGATGATGCTGAGTCAACGGAGCAGCAAGGGAGAGGCGACGGGTGGCGGCGAGAGGCGGCGGGTGCGGGAGGGCTCGGGTGCGAGAGGGTGGCGACGAGGCGGCCCGGCGGGTGCGAGAGGGCTCGGCTAGGGGCCTCGAGGACGGCGAGAGGCGGCGGGGGATCGGGTGCGAGTGGGTGGCGGCGAGAGGGTGCGAGAGGGCTCGACGAGCGGCGGGGGCTCGGGTGCGAGAGGGCTTCGGCAGGGAGGAGAGGGAGGAGAGGATTCGGGGCAGGCCGTTGGATTATTTCGGTACACGTGGCGTTCATCTGTGAATTGCAGCAGAGACTGCTGCAATTCACTTACGGCAGACGATCCTCTCCCCACTTAGCTAGTGTGTTGAGCCCATGATGCCCTGATACACTTCCTTTTGCAGCCGTACACCATTAAATGAAAGTTATTCTTCAACATTTTTAGTGTAATTCATTTGTATCCTTCCATTCTTAGGTATCTTTAAGCCCACATAATGTGCTCGAATTTCAATTCTCATTAAGTGCATGACACTATTTCCTCTCTCAAAATAAGTTCAGTTGTTTACATGCTCACACTAAATTGTACTCTTTTGTGATTTTATTTATCAATCGTTAAATTTTTTGCTAAGCAGTTGTTTGATCTTTTTGTCTGCTAGGTTCGCATTTCACAGTTCATTATATTTTGAAATGCTTTATTTAGAATATTGTAAGTTACCTTATTATCGGACAAGAGGCATTGTGTGTGAAGGTCGTTCTTCCTGATCGAAAGATGGACCATTGGAATATATATGTCTTTCTTTTTATGTAGAAAATAAATATGGGAAGTTGTGTACTTTATAAGAGGTTTGGACTACAACAAAGGCGATTTGTATATGGATAGTTGACAAGCCTTGAGTAGCTCAAGCTCATGCACTTGATGTAGTCATTGTGTGGGGTGAACATGTATAGACTTTTGTCCACGGTAGGTAACTTGTTTGTTGTTGCTTCATATTATTTTGAGTTGCTTGTTTAGATTGACCATTATTTCCGCGTAAATATTGTAAATCTATGACATTTTGTTTTATTTTGATTGTTATATCCCCACCCTTATCAGTTATAAGATTAAGACCGATGCAATAATTATTTTGATATGTTCGTCAAAGTTCTATCATGTATCGGTCCAATTCGATATTTATGGAGGCAAAATTACATTGTTGTAAATTGGGTAGATACTTGAAAGTTAACTTAGATTATAAATTCCTTATTGTAATGCAACATATTGAATCTTTGCAATATATATAAGTTTCTTGCAACGATTTATGTCCAGTTTCGATGCAAGCATTTGGTCACCATTTCTAACATAGCTTGCATCATAGAGAAAGTAAGGGATGGATGATAATTTAACTGTGACTCGTACGTGATTCGTTCATGTTATACGTGGATGCTAAAAACTTTATACTATCAATTATATAACGGTTGGGAACATAGTCTAACACCTGAAATAATTTGGGACCTTCTTTGTTACTTTCACCAATTAGCGAATAATGTTTATATGAGACAAAAGTTTTGGAATTTTTATTGTAAATCGTTGCTTAATCAACTCAGATAAAATAAATTATTTGGAACTTACTTCTCACATCAGGGTTTACTCTTGGGGCTTACACAGGTACGTCCTTCCGCATGGCTGCGAGAGAACGAGAGAGAGAGAGGGAGAGAATGAGAGGGGGCTCCCTATGGTGAGGTAGATCTCGGAATGATCTTCCCCTCCTTATGGAGGTAGTTATATATAGGGGCGTGAACGTCCCCTCGCCAAGTCCGCCCCCTCCCCCACGCACGGCGGTTACGGTCCTCCTCGAGACCCGGCCACGCCACAACTGCCGTCCCCCCGGGTCAGCCGGATCGGGCGGCGACGGCTCTTGACCACTTGGTCAAAGGCCGTTCTACATCTCCCACTTGACCAAAGTGGTCAAGACATATATACTCCCACTATTCATGTAGTATATACATGGAGATTTATCATGTGAGGATCATTGTCTATGAAACATCTTCCTTGACTCATACATTCCTGAGTCCCATTAAACCAACATGTTTAATGTATGTTCCTGTTGTTATTCCCTTGGTAAGGGAATCATCCAACATGTCACTGGTAGGTATGTAGGTTACCGTGATTTCTTGCTTCACCACTATATCTTGTATATGGTGATATTGGATCTCAATGTGTTTTCCTTTAGAACTATTAGCCCCACTATTGATCAAGCTTATCGCAGCTTGATTGTCACAATACATTTCAATTGGCCCTTTGACCAATTCGAGGCTTAGGTTCTCTAGAAAATGTCTGATCCACACAGCATGAGTGGTAGCCATGCTACATGCAATGTACTCAACCTCATGTGTATGTCGAGATACACATCCTTGTTTCTTGCTACCCCAAGAAACGGCTGCACCATCAAACATGAACAGATAACCCGATGTGGATTTTCTATCATATACATCCCCTCCGAAATCAGCATCGGAGTAGCCTACCACTTCAAGCGATTCTGCTTGATACACAAGTTTCAGATGTACTGTTCCTTTCAGATATCGAAGAATCCTCTTTACAGCTTCCCAATATGCTGGACTGGGATTGCTTTGATATCTACTGACTAAGCTTATTGGATAAGCTAAATAAGGTCGAGTACACATCATTGCATACATTACACTTCCTACCGCTTGTGCATACGGTACATATAAAGGTTTCTGCCCCTTTCCGGGGTACTGACTCTTACTGAATCTCTTTCCCATCACAAGTGGTGTTGGAGCTGGAGTATTGTTGTGCATTCCAAATCTCCTTAATACAATATGCAAATATCTTTCTTGACTAAGGCTCAATGTCCTTGAGTCCATGTCTCTTGTTATTTGAATTCCAAGAACATAGGATGCTTCTCCCATGTCCTTCATCTCAAATTCGTTGCTCAATTTCTGTTTAATTTCATTGAGCATTTGTATGTCATTACCTGCAAGCAGAATGTCATCAACATATAATGACATGATCATAAAACTGCTCTCACTCTTCATGACATACACACAGTTATCCAATTTATTTGAATCAAATCCAAATTGAATAACTTTCTCATTAAATTTGAGATACTACTGCCGTGGAGACTGCTTTAAGCCATATAATGACTTTCTTAACTTGTAAACCTTTTTCTCCTGACCTTCAACCTGAGATCCATCAGGTTGTCGCATATAAATCTCCTCCTTTAAATCTCTATTAAGGAAGGTCGTCTTCACATCTATTTGGAATAATTCCAAATCCATATATGCGACTATGGCTAAGATTATCCGAATGGATGCAAATTTAGCCACTGGAGAGTAGGTTTCCTGAAAATCTATTCCAGCTTGCTGAGTATAACCCTTGGCAACTAATCTAGCTTTGTATTTATCAACAGTACCGTCAACTCGATACTTTTTCTTGAATACCCACTTACATCCTATGGATTGCCTACCTTCTGGCAAATCACATAATTCCCAAACACCGTTTCGCTCGATTGAGTCCAACTCATCTCTCATGACGACCGACCATGATTCCGACTCAGACGAAACCATAGCTTCATTAAAGGATATGGGATCTGTACAATCCGCGACATCCTCATCCACGGTGTAGCACGATGCCTCGCATCCATAGAAATGGTAATCTTCCATCCATGCGGGCCGTGTTCTGGGTCTCTTGTTGCCGATTATACTCGTGGGTTGTTTGGGTCCACCCACTTCTTCTAAAGGATCATCATGTTCCATAGGTTCATTCTCTACATTTGGATGATCGATATCATCCTCAAGTTCTTGTCTAATGTTCAAGTCGTCTTCATTGTCTTGTAAGACAATCAGAGGATCTGATTCCTCCACTTCATGCTCCTTTTCTTGATGAATTTCAAGAAAAGTTGCATCACGACTTTCGATCAGATCTTTAGTTTCATGGAAGAACTTATATCCTTTAGAATTTTCACTATATCAAATAAACTTAAACTTTAATGTCCTGAAGTCTAGCTTGTCCCTAAGCTGACTCGGTACCAGAACATGTGTGACACATCCCCATTTCCGGAGATGGCTCAACTCGGGCTTTCTGTCATTCCATATTTCATATGGCGTTGATTCTACGGACTTGATGGGAATCCTGTTCTGTATATAGTTCGCAGTCAATACTGCCTCTCCCCAAAATTTCTTGGAGAGTCCTAAGTGTGAAAGCATACACCTTACTGCATTCATCAAAGTTTGATTCTTTCTTTCTGCTACACCATTCTGTTGTGGTGTATATGGCATTGTAGTCTGCCTACGAATGCCTGCTTGAATGCAATAATCCTCAAAATCCTTTGAGGTATATTCCCCACCACTATCTGTCCTAAGAGTCTTGATTGGTTTTCCCAATCTTGTCTTCACTTCTGTCTTATATCTCTTAGATGTTTCAAGTGCTTCCGACTTTCTTCATAAGAGATAGATATAAGAGAAATTCGAGTAGTCATCAATGAATGTTATAAAGTAGGTCATCACTTGTGCCCCTCCGAGATATCGCAATATTAGTTATGCCCCTATCTTTTTGGTAATATCAGTTGTGCCCCTCACTTCTTGCTATTTTGTCACTTGTGTCCCTCGGGTTAGTGACCGTCCATCTACAATACAAACGGACGTTAACTTTGAGGACATAAGCGGAATTAATTTAAAAAAGGTTATACGGTTATTTTATACCCTCTTCCTCATCCTCTTCTTCTTCCTCCTCTTCCCCATCCTCTTCCTCCTCCTCCAACCTCCTCCTCCTCCCTCTCTGCCCCCGCCCCTGCCCCGTGTTGCCCAGCTCCGCCCTGAGCTCCCCTCCTCTCCCCGGTGCCGCCCCCTGCCGCCCCTCCGCCCCAGCCTCCAGGCCGCCCGACCTCCCCCCATCCCCTACGGCCCCTCCGCCCCCGCCTCCCCTCCCCGACGCCGCCCCCTGCCCCCGCGCCCCGCCCAGCCTGCATCTCCGCCCTCTTCCATGACCTCCCCCCGCCCCCTGCCCTCGCCTCCCTCCGCCCCAACCTCCCTCCTCCCAGACCGCCCCTCCCTCCCTACCCTTACCTCCCCCCGCCCTCGCATCCCTCCGCCCCAACCTCCCTCCGCCCAGACCGCCCCTTTGCCCCCTGCCCTGACCTCCCCCCGCCCCCTGCCCTCGCCTCCCTCCGCCCCAACCTCCCTCCGCCCAGACCGCCCCTCCGCCCCCTGCCATTAACGATACCCCTCGCACCTCCTCCCCTCGCAGGTGTCGCCCCCTGCTCCCCCTCCCCCTGGGCTGCACCCCTCCCAGCCCCGCACCTCCCCCCGCACCTCCTCCCCTCGCTGGCGCCGTCCCATGCTCCCCCTCCCCCTGGGCTGCACCCCCTCCCCCACACGCGCGGCCCCCCTGCTCCCCCTCCCCCCTGCTCCGCAACGCGCAACCACGCAACCGCGCAACCAGCACCAACCCCCCGACCTCCCGCAGCCACGCACTTCTCCAGCCCCTGCCTCCAGCCCCGCACCTCCTCCACAGCCTCGCACCTCCTCTCCAACCCTCCTACTCATTTGATTAATTCTGACCATAATACCCCTCTTAACCACACCATGGTTTGAGTAAACTATGGTTATTTCAATTTTTTGACGGTCAATCTGGAAGGGCACAACTGATGACGGAGAAAGAAGTGAGGGGCACAACTGATATTACCAAAAAGATAGGGGCATAACTGATATTGAGATATCTCGGAGGGGCACAAGTGATAAAATCCCTATAAAGTATTCCTTATTTCTATATGTGCTGACGTCCAGTGGTCCACATATGTCTGAATGGATCAAACCTAGTAACTCTGTTGATCGAATTCCGAATGAGAAGGGTCTTCTCGTCATTTTACCGGTCAGACAGTGTTTGCAGGGCAATGTCCTTGCACCCATGATCTTAGGCAACAGATTTGCCTTAATCATTTTGATCCATCTTAGAATTTCCCGGATGACCCAGTCGCATGTGCCACAAGTCATAATCAGACAAACAACACAAGGAATAATCAGAAGCGACATTCATTGATTCACGAGAATTTATTACAGGAAGACAGAACAGGTCATGCTCGGGCACAAACTTTTCCATCGCATAGACCTTCTTATTCTTGCCTATAGATACACGTTTATTATGAAACTAACTTCGAAGTCTTTCATGAGCAGCACTGGAACAGATATCAGGTTCTGACGTATCCTGGGGCATATAGTACATCATTCAGTACCATAATGCTATCTCCCAGGTCAAGTCTGTATGTCCCAACACCTTCCACGTCCAAGTAGGTGTTGTTCCCCATGAAGATCTTCTGTTCGCCTTTGCTCAGCTCCTTGAAGTCCACCAGGTCCTCCTTCGTCTTGGTGATGTGTCTGGTTGCTCCAGAGTCGATCCAACATCCGTCACTGTCCGTGACGATAGAGTTGCATTCTAAGACAACCACGAATTCCATCTTCTTCTTGCCTTTATTTCAAGGCATTTTAGAATTTCCTGGTTTTTTCTTGTTGGGGCAATTGATATTAAAATGGTCATATTTGTCACAACCGTAGCAAGAGCTACGTGGGTATTTCCCACTCTTTCCCTTGAAATTCGCTTTGGAGGGGCTAGTCTTTTCTTCGCGTGCATGACATTCGCTTCTTCTTCTTCCTCGACCTCAAAGATCTCAGCTCTTGATCTTTGCTTAGAAGGTCTTGTTCGATAGTCAGCTGTGCAGGTAGGTCCGTCACGGACTTAATGTTGACATTCATCTGCAGAGATGTGACAACCATGTCGAATGATGGTGGGAGACTTCCTAATATAGCTGCGATCTGCATCCTCTCCGGAATCGCGCAATCAGCACCCGCAAGATCCTTAGCCATTACGATCATCTTGTTCACGTGCTCGAGGACGCTTTCAGATTCCTTCATTTTACACGAGTTGTATTTGTGTAGAAGAAGTTGGACACTCACTTCCGACTTGGAGTGATATTTGTCCTTAACCGCGGTCCAGAGCTCGTAAGCTGATTCATAGGTCTCAAAGACCCGAATCATGTTCAAATCCATGTGGGTCAGCATAAAGCTCCTAGCCCGATTATCTGTTTTCTCACACTGTTCGCGGGACCTAATTTCCTCCATAGTTGGATTTTCAGATAAAGTTGGCCGGGTTTATCTATGATGGAGTGCATGCTATCGTGTAATAGGCCACAGTAGATCTTTCATTCCACAACTCGTAATTAGTACCGTTAAGGTACTCGATTTTCCCTACCTCAGTGGCAGTAGTCTTGCTTGTCATATTGGATCTAATGAAATAAATATAAGGTTGGGATGAGAGTAATCAAATCAATCAACAAGTCAAAACCCTTTTTTTATTCAACAAACAGTGATACAATCAACATGCAACAAGTTAAAGTGTGCAAATTATTGGATTACGGGTGCAAGTGTGTTTTTTTAATAACTAAGTTATCAGTTAATTAATTAAAAAAATAACTACAATGAATCGTAATCAATGGACTGAAGATCAATGTCTGTATGAGATTAAGCAATTTTAGTGATAACAAGCAAAAAAATATTTAGCAGGTATGACAAGCTAAATTTTAATTGATTAATATTAACAAGGGTAGATCTAAGCAATGAAAAAAAAACAATGGATTACCATCGTAAGTTATTAAAGACTATTATTAATCGATTAATCTGTCCCTTAAAAAAAGTTAAAAAAACTTATAAAAGGTCTAATTTGAAACAAACTTCCACTTTAATCAATAAATGATAAAAGATGTAATAAACGTACGGTATTGCAGTATACATAGCTTTTTTAACTCTCCTACTTTTAAATTAACAAACTCAAAAAAATATCAAATAAAGGATGGTTTCACTTTTAAACAATATGTAGTTGATATGATTAGTTGATCAATTAAAAAATGAGCAGTTTGCCCATAACTCACATAAACGGGCAAAAACGGAAATAAAGCTCTTCACTATACACCCCCTTATACACGTTTTCCTAATAGCAATATATCAAAGAATAAAAAAAAAGGACCCACCAAACAAAAGTTAGTTTCCACCCCTTTTTCAGGAACAGATGAGATGATTCGTCCCCACCCCTTTTTTATTTAAAATTAGGGCTTGTGTTAAAGAAGGAGAAAACAATGATAAAAAATACAAAAGTTCCCACTATACAAAAAAACGTTACCTCTATCTCGTTGCTTTGTTAGGATTTCACGAGTGGGCAGCGGTGGCGGGATTGGGGTCTTTGGATTCAACACCTTCACTCAAGGCATCGACGGCGACTATGGCACCTTGGCTCTGATACCAATCTTGGGACTTCCACAAGTACGTCCTTCCGTATGGCTGCGAGAGAACGAGAGAGAGAGAGATGGAGAGAATGAGAGGGGGCTCCCTATGGCGAGGTAGATCTCGGAATGATCTTCTCTCCTTATGGAGGTAGTTATATATAGAGGCGTGAACGCCCCCTCGCCAAGTCCGCCCCCTCCCCCACGCCCGGCGGTTACGGTCCTCCCAGAGACCCGGCCACGCCGCAACTGCCCCCCCCCCCTCGGATCGGCCGGATCGGCCGGCGACGGCTCGTGACCACTTGGTCAAAGGCCGTTCTACATTTACCAGGTTGTAGCTTTTGGTTGAGCTAGAAGAAAACTATTTTTACGGCATTAGCGAGACATGCAAGTTTTTTTTCTTAAAAGTAATATGTGTTTGGATGGTGAGAAAGATTAGAATGATGAGTGTGATGTGATGATATTTATTTGTTATATTGATGTATAATCAGATTATGCTTTTAATGTTTACATTTTTCATTTGAATGTGAGTGGAATTAAACTGAAATCCGATGGAAAGTCTGGAAACTTTTTCGTATGTTACTTTATAGTATAGAAATGTAGGATCCATAACATTATCTAATCAATGACAATAGGAGTAAAGATGGGTAAAACAATTCCAAATATATGTTAAATCATAGATAATCAAGGTTGACATGCATAAGGATGTGCATGGGGTAGGTGCACGACCAGTTCAACCATGATTTGCCTCGACTTGTTATTACCAGGTCAACATGTCAACCTGATCCGTTCCAATGGATGTCCAATTCTAATAGATATGGATTATTTGAATGAATAATGGGTACCCACGGTACCCGTGGATCACTACAACAAAAACCCACACCCATAAAACCAATGGGTGTCATGCGTTTGTAGTTTATTTAAAAGATAAATATATTAACAATACTCAAAATCCGATAAGTAGTCCAAGGTTAATCCGGTAAGATAAGATGTAGCTACAAGAATGAAACATAGATGATGACATCGTAAACGTTAACAAGTTTATATAATACAAATCATTCGACACGCGCATCGAACTTGACTATCGAACTACAATGATGCAGAACATAGAGCCAAAACACCATAAACAAACATCGAACTTGACCATCAAACCATAAAGATGCAAGTCACATAGCTAAAACACCATAAACAAACTTCGATCTTGATCGTCAAACTGTCAAAACTTTAGCTAACAAGACTGTATAAACACAAATCATTCGTTGCTCGTATCGAACTTGACCATCAAACTATGAGGATGTAAACATGTTGTTTGTGATATGCGAACACACCAGAAAAGTTTGGTTATGTTATTAGTAGAAAATTAAGGGCGTTGTTCAGTTGTAATTCGAGAGGGTGATGACAATTCACAAATACGTGGAATATAAAATATACTTATTGAGTTGTTCAATCATTAAAGAAACACATGCATACTAAATACATGAAAGAGCTCGTATAATACTCTGCCATATGAGATCGACAATGTAGAATTGCGTAAGAGTAATAGAGCAAGTGGCGGATCATCTATTCATTGTACAAATTGCATGTATTTTTTGCACTATGGTAGAGGAGAATGGGAACTACAAAATGATAGCATTTGATATAATTATCGACAACCTCTATCCTTAAGAGTGAGTTCTTACTTACTATTACACAACTTCACTAAATCAATGAGAATATGAGATAAACAAACACTTGTAAATTTAAAATCATGCTCTTCTTTAAAGCTTTATGACGAACATATTAACATCTAATGACTATTATGCAACTTCACTAAATGAATGAGAATCCGAGACAAATATATCACTTATAAATTTAAAATCATGCTCTTCTTTGAACTTTGATGACACACATATTAACCTTCAAGGAAAATATAAATAATAATAAAATGTTTAGTGAAGCACCATGTTCCACTTATAAACATTTACAAAATCGAGATTAATCTATGTTTTGACCATCAATCCCACACAAAGCATCCATATTTTCCCTTCCAACCAACTAACAGCAATAAGAAGAAGAAAATTGAGGTATGAATAATTAAAAATGAAACGGAAATGATATATTTTAGGCAGTATTTACGTGCTTAGGAAAATCAAAGTTTTCTTTGTTATGATACAAAGTGATACGACCAATATACATGGAAACATGTTTCTCATATGCGCTTCTCCTACACATTACGTTTATCCTACACATTATTAAGATGTAAGTTGCAATATATTACGATGAAAAAAACTCAAATGCAACAAAAGAATACTTGCAAATAAAAAGGAATTACAAGATTCCATTACTTCAAGCTTTTTCGGAGTTTATTCAATAAGAAACTGACTACTTGATTTTTAAAATCGATCTTATCCACAAATAAGAGTTCCAACCATTATTGGGGAAAGAAAGCTATGAAATGAATCAAGTACACGACCAACAACACTAAAACCTGACGATTGGCACTACTGTTGAAGCATGCATTGCAAACAAATCACATGCCATTGTAGACAAGATACAAAAATGTAAGACTTCGATCTCCACCAAGTCAGAAAGTATTGCTATTATGATCAACACAGTTTTCTTCCAATTATTTCTCCAATTCGCTTTTGTTATCCATTCATTCATGTCATGTGTATGGTTGATCATACATTAATCTTGTCACAAAATTATTCAATGTCTTTCACATCATTTATTTATTTGTTTACTTCATGCACTCGAGTATATCACCTTTTCCTTCAACATTATGGCTTTCTCGCAATCATGTGATTCATCAGTCATCCAATGGACATAAGATAACTTGTATCTTGGATCTACAATTATTTCTAGAAATAACATAATGCTTATGTTATCAACTCTCCCCCACTTATCATATTTAGCATTCGTCTTAGATGACATCAATTGAATGCGTAGATCGCCACATCTACATATATGACAAAAGATTGTACCAATACCAATCACTACTTGCATGTATTCATTTCCAGATATATGTTTAGAACTAGATCATTTCGAAGTAGAATCATGAAAAAAATTCGGAAACGATAAGCATGCTTCCGGTCATAACTTCGCAGCAAACATTCATCTCTCAGCAGAGTAAGATCATCCACGTACTTCCAAGTTAGCACCCTCATTTTGAAGAGCATGTTCATAGTCAAGTCATATCTATCGAGACTCTGTACTCGAATCCATAGTATCGTCCATGCTTGATATCAAATATAAAAGAAAAAACATAAAGTTAATTTGATTTTTTAACTACATGATTAAGTTAAAGGAAAAATACATTGAGATAAGTTCACATTTTCGTTACTCTATTTTCCATGATGGTGAAAGTTGTTGGCTGGAAATCTTGAATGAAAAATTAAATGGAATACGATTGTATTCCATACAACAATAAATATAAGAAAAAATATGACAGGGTCCCTTCAATATCACTTCCTAGAAAAACTAGGAAGAGTAATACATTGTCAGATCAAAGAGAAATCTTGCATACTAAATAAATTTGATTTCAAATGTTATCACAATTTTTTACATTATTAATAAACTATGCTAACTATCATTGATGGATCTAAGCAAAATCACCTTAACAAAATGTAAACAATTTATCCACAAAAGTGCAATTGTTAGTTAAATTCGTATGACGAAATACAAGTTTAATCACCCATCAAAATTAATTGCTATCTTACAACAACCAGACATGGAATGATATTCACGGGGAAATGTTGTAAAAACTCATGGACAAATCAATAGGAGTAGGTTGAAGAAGGCAAACAAGGAAGAAGACAACGAAGTATGCAAAAGAATTAGGTGGATCTAGATATAACACATACTAAATCTACAAGTTAAGCATAGATGAGTTAAAAGAAATAGCTGGGATCGACACTATAAAAGCAAGATTTCGCCAATATTTGATATACTCGAAGCACACATGATAGTTGCCTTATGGGGGGACGGAGTCCCGGGCGCTATTCACGGCTGCTACGCGCAAGAAAATGGAGAACAAAGTTTTCTTTGGACCACGTTTCTGTGCCTGACTAAAAAGAGAATCACACGGCGAGGGAATGCGGGAGCACATGGTGTGACAGTAAGGGGTTTGGTGGTAATGGATGCAGCAAGGGTGAGGAGAAAGTGGCTTGGGCTTTGACGGGTGAGGAAGCAACGTCGACTAACGAGAGTTTTAATGGTAGTCGGTCAAGGAGGCATGGTTTATTGGAACAAATGAGGAAAGAAAATGTAGGGTTTCAAACTCCAGGACGTTCACAAATCACCCATGTGGATATCCGAAACATGACCTTAATTCTGATGAAATTGCATTGGATTTTTGTTTTGACAAGTGGCTAAAATCAATACCCTGTAGCATTTCCTTTTCTTCGATTTCGTTAAAATTTTGACCATTTCAATAGAATTTCGAACGAATTGCAGCCGGAACAACAAAAAGATGAAATCTAGCAGGTTTGAATGAATTTCGTCCTCACATACCACTTTGTTACCTATTTTAACTATTTGGATTACTTACTCTTGAGCTGTATATATTGGTGCATTACATTGCATTATTTCATCTCACAATATGCTAGAAATCCACTAATTTATCAGACCCTATTTCTTGTTGCTTTTCTTTATTATAAGGATTAAATGTGACTATGCAAGTGCTAGGCTGTTGGCAACCTTCTAAGTCTTGAAACTGAAGTGTTTTCCTACTATTATGTTAGATATAGATTGTGCTTATGAATGATAAATAGTTTATTGATGTTAGCTGATATGTTTGTTTCTCATATATCATATATTTGACGATAATAAGCTCTATGACGAGTCTATTGTACTTACATGTTAGAATGATTTATGTGTTTACATGTGTGGATGTGCATATCTTATTTTACTCACGAAACTAATTATTTTTCTAAGTTCAAAGTATTTTGGTTGGATACGAGTTATAGATTATCACTTCGATCTTCAATTTATTACATAAGGTATCATTTTTGCTAGCCCTATTTGTTAGCATATGTTATAATATGTTATTATTCCATGTGTCAACATTTTCTTCATATTAATGAGGGGAAACTTATGTCTTGCAATCCAATTTCTAATTTTGATTATGCTTCCGAGAAAGATATTACGACTGTTGGAGAGATTGGATGGAAATATAATACAATATATCATGTTAAGGTCTTACTACTAGGAAAATATACGTATTTATATCTTAATTACTATATGAAAATATTAAAAACATCAATTTTACGAAAAATAAGTTCTTAAGTAATTTCTTCAAATTTCGACCATTTAAGCATATTTCATCGAATATCTCTTCATAAGCTTATAGAAATGAAATCAGTCGTTTAAGACTTCTACTAAATAGTTGATCGGCTTGAAGTTTTGAATATGACGATTTACATCACAATAGATAGTCGAATCGTAATAATTTATAGGATATTAATAACTTTAAGATCAATCCATACAGATTGAGTCGGTTATCCATTCAACCGGTAAACCATACATCCTATGAGTGTGTTCGGTAGGGGAATTAGCCTCGGAATAAGGGACTAATTCTCCTCCGAACATGGTTTCCAGTGGTATGACCATTCTTCATTGTTCCATCTTATTTCACCTTTATTCTTATCTTATCCCACCTCATCTATTCTTATTTCATCTTATTCTCTTTATTTTTATCTTCCAATCGAATAAAGAATATATCTTTATTCTCCTTATTCATGCTTATTTCCGAACGCTAAAAAAAAACCGAGATGCTTGTGTTTTTTTCATTGAGGACCTCGACAAGAAGTGTGCAAACAAACCGACCACACGGTAATCGGATGTGTTTCAGAATTCCACCACTAAACCGAAACAAGACCCGAATAAATCCATATATAAAACGGATCCTATTCCTCTTTGGCCCCCTCTCGTCTCAGCACATCCCATTCCCCGCCGCCCCCAAATTTATCCAGCACCAGCACTCTCCCTCCACTCATTTTACCCTTAAACCCTAACCTGTCGGAAGGTTGGAGAAGCAGCAGCAGCAGCAGCAGACAAAGAAGAGGAGGACTACGATGTCGAGCAGCGGCGGAGGGGAGGGGAGAGAGGGGGATTGGGAGTGCGGGGGTTGCCAGAACCGCAACTACGCCTTCCGATCGGTGTGCAACCGCTGCAAGCAGCCGCGCCTCCTTGTCGATACTAAGAACCCCGCGGACGCCAAGTGGCTCCCCCGCGCCGGCGATTGGATATGCTCTGGTATCCTTAATCTCTTCCTCCGCATCGCTGCTTTCCCTTTGATCGATTCGTGTTACAACGCACTGCTTGATTGATGGTTCTCTCGTAGAACCGTTACGAAAATTCTCCGAAGTAGTGGTCGGATTTTATAAGGTTTCAGAGCAGATCGTCTGGAAAGTTGGGTATGAGGGAAGAAGAGGGAAATGAGATACTGATTTTCATAAAAAATAAGGGAGAGGTGAAAAATGCGGAGGAAGAACTTTTAAAATCTATGAACCTACCATTTTCATAACCCGATCATCCGCACAAAGCCAATTTATACAGAGAGGGGGTGGGATTGCACGAAATAAAATAAAAATAAATGCTAACAAAAGCTGAAGACTTTTAAAATGCTTTTAGTTTAAATATCTAAATTATCCACCCAATATCGACTTTTAAAATTTTCTGAATCTATGCAAACAGAATAAAAGTCCATGACAGACACAAATAGCAGAAAAACTGACAAAAATTTCAATTTGATGACGACCCTAGTTTGTGATCGCATCATTCTCACGAAGTTGTTTTTACCATCCATTTATTGTCAAACTCCTTTGATTCAAACCCACTACTTCATGGTACTTATATTAAACAGCACATAGTATTGCAATTGTTGCAAAAGTCTGTCGGTGAAAACATGTCCACTGAGTAGTGGAAATCATGATAAGAAAATGACCTAACCTTCAAAGGAAAATAAGATGATCCGATACACGTGACTTTGAGGAGATTCTGTTCCTTAAACATCGGATGCTGAGTGCATGCTTAAGATTTTGCAAAAGAGTGTGCGGAAAACTTAACCAGATTAAACGGATGCCCCTTATGATAATGTTCTATATTTAATTAATGTTAAACAAACTAAACAAATGTCACATAGTACAGTGCTCCGCTAGTTAAATAAACGATAGTCAATTGTCTCTTTACGATTTTTTTGGTATGGAAATCAAATAGAATGCCTCCGTTGTTTCCACTCAGATTATATGCGGGATGGAGTTTGGTTACTAGACTACTGAAGTAATACTTTTGTTCAATGCATTGATTCTATGCCGGCTATCTGATATGTTTAAAATCGTTGTGTGTGATTCTTTCCCCTCTGCATCAAGCAACTTAGAGTAATTGTGTTATTTCTTTCTGTGTTAAGATTGAGTTGCAAATTACCGAGTTGAGTGATAACTTCTCTTGTTCCTGTGTGTTTCTGTGTCTCCTATCTGCATTTGGGTTGGGATGATTGGCGTGCGTGTACTTGGATCCTTCCCGGTTGCACCATTGGTTGTATGTATGGTGTGTGAACCAATAGGTTGCAGTAACAACAACTATGCATCGAGAGATAAATGCAAAAAGTGTGGCCGGCCGAAGGAGGAATC
Organism: Ottelia alismoides; assembly: GCA_037367405.1. Lineage (NCBI taxonomy): Eukaryota > Viridiplantae > Streptophyta > Magnoliopsida > Alismatales > Hydrocharitaceae > Ottelia > Ottelia alismoides. Next base: position 1,613,349 of record JAZKJV010009748.1, on the reverse strand, counting down.
AGCAATGCCTGCACTTGCAATGCATGGAGCCTCTCTCCCGACTTATGCGCATTATTTTGCCAGGGCGCAAGCGCAGGGACTTCTTGGGATTGAGGATGAATTATGGAATGGTGAATGGTGCTGGTCTTCAGCAGGGACTTCCTCCTTATTCTAATTGGCCGTATGGAGGAGCAGATAGGTATGGGCTTCAATCGGGTTCTGGTTGGCCACTTGGTGGAAGTAGCAGCCTGCTACCATATGGCGATGGCAATGGGAATCAGATCGACACACTCCCAAAGGATTGGCGAAATGGTGACTGGATGTGCAATTGTGGTTTTCATAACTATGCATCTCGATCTCAGGTTGGCGGGCATGTCTTGTTATGCACCTTCAAATTCTTTCGAGTATTTTTCCGTGTACTATTTGTCACATCCTTAAATTTGTTTCATTCATCCCCACATTTTTAAATTTATTGATATTTTTGCCCAATTTCATCAACGTCAGTATCCACTGGAAATTCAATTTTAAATGCTCATTGTTGGTAATTAGTTGTTATCAGTTAAAGCGGAATATAATTTTTGTGGGTTGAGAGTGCACGTTCTAAAGAGAAAAGTGAAAACAATGATACATGTCATCGAAGAATTTATTTGTGGTTTGAAGGTCTGTTTATTATTTGTATATTTTATTTTCCACATATTTCTCTCCATTGCTGGATTTTCTAATAAACATATCAGTAGTGCTTGATTTTCTATTTATGTTTTTGTAGGTCAATTCTTGTCTAATTACTCCCACGACATACCCTTCTTTTAAAAATCATGGCATACCCTTCTGTCTCTTTACAGGTGACAGTAAACAAATGAAGTTATAGAGAATAGATGCTTAAATGGCATTGAGAGGCCATGTTGGACAATATAGTTGATCGGGCTTAAATTTGTCTCTATTAATTGGTGTCCATGTAAATTGTGAACATGAGCAACCAACGGTGTTTTTTTGAACCTGAAAAGAATCCTGCCTTAAAATTAAACTTGTACTTTCTAAGTCCATGTGGTGGTGATTTACACGTCGTGAGCATTTTGTCAAGATCAGGGGAAGGGAAAATTATTATGTATTGCCTTATTCGTTGTATTGTCCCAGATGAATGTCTGATGAATTTATTCGTTGTATTGTTACGGATTGGTAGTTGAAATATCGATACTTTAACTGAAAAATTGATGGAGATAGTGGATACAATGGAAAGAAGGAAGATTCATATATTATGTCTTCAAGAGACTAAATGGGTTGGAGAGAAAGCAAGGGAGATCGAGAAGACAAGCTTTAAACTTTGGTATTCAGGTAAAGATAAGGGCAGAAACGATGTTGGAGTGGTTGTTCATAAAGATTTGAAGGATTGTGTGGTTGAGGTGCAAAGATTTGGGGATCAAATTATTTTGCTAAAGTTGGTGCTTGAAGAAGAAATTCTGAATATCATCTCAGTTTATGCACCACAATTTGGTTTAAATGAAAGGTCTAAACAAGCTTTTTGGGAGGATCCTGGATAAGATTTTACAAGGAATCCCACAAAGAGAGATGGTTTGCATAGGTGGAGATCTTAATGGACATGTGTGAAAAGACGTTTCAGGGTATGCAAGTGTGCATGGAGGACATGATTTTGGGGATAGAAACGAAGAGGGAAAAGTCATTCTGGATTTTGTAACTGCATATGATCTTTTCATAGCAAACACTCTTTTCAAGAAGAGGGAGGAGCATTTAATTACTTATAAGAATGGTTCAACTAGAACACAGATTACTTTGCGTTGAGGAGAAGAGATCGGTTGTGTTGCAAAGATTGCAAAGTAATCCCTGGAGAGAGTTTGACAACCCAACATCGCTTGTTAGTCTTGGATTTACAAATAAAAGGGTTGGTAAAGAAGAGGAAGGTTCCTAAGATCACTAGAACTAGGTGGTGGAATCTTATGAAGCAATCAAGCTTCAGGGAGAAGGTTTTAAAGACTTATCTTGGGATTGTAGTGGTAGTGCAACGAGATGTGGGATGCAATAGCATCTTGTATCCGAAAGGTAGCCAAAGAGATGCTAGGCGAGTCAAAAGGAGGGCTCCGGGTCAAAAGGAGGCTTGGTGGTGGAGTGAAGGGGTGCAAGAGAAGCTAAAAATTAAAAGAGCTTGCTTTAAAGCTATATCTAAGGATAGAACATAGGAAACTACCACATACTATAAAATAGCGAAGAAGGAAGCAAAGAAGGCCATAAGCGAAGCTAAGTCAAAAGTTTATGAGATTTTGTATAAAAATCTCAACTCTAAGGAGGGCCGGAAGGATATATTCAGTTGGCCAAAGCAAGAGAAAGAAAGACCAAAGACCTTTCTCAAGTGAGATGCATTAAGGACGAGGAAGGTCACGTGCTTGTTACTCAGAAGGATATAGAGACTAGATGGGAGCAGTACTTCCATAAACTTTTCATTGGAGAAGGAAATAGAGAGATCACTTTGGGTGATCTAGCTAGTAGTGAAAGTTACTTGAACCGTGCATGCTATAGACGAATATAAAGAAAAGAAGTAGAGGAGGCTTGAAGGTTATGAGACCCGGGAAAGGTGTTGGACCGGATGACATCCTGTAGAAGTATGGAAAGTTTTAGGTGAACGTGGTTTGACTTGGCTTACAAATCTATTTAATGTTATTTGGCGAAGCAAGAAAATGCCTGAAGATTGGAGGATGAGTATCGTGGTGCCTCTTTATAAGAACAAAGGAGACATTCAAAATTGTTCAAATTACAGAGGTATCAAGCTGATGAGTCACACTATGAAAATTTGGGAACGTGTGATCGAAAGAAGGTTGAGGCAAGTTTCCCAAGTAAAAGAAAACCAATTCGGATTCATGCCAGATCACTCAACTATTGAAGCCATCCATTTGCTGAGGAGAACAATGGAGATTTATAGAGCTAAAAGGAAGAATCTCCATATGATCTTTATTGATTGGAGAAGGCTTATGATTCCGTCCCCACGAGAGATAGTGTGGAGAGTTTTGGAGAAGGAGACAAGTACCTGTCTTATACATTAATCTCATAAAGGATATGTATGATAGGGATTTATCTTGTGTAAGGACCACGACGGGGAAGACTGACTATTTTGATATCAACATGGTTTACATCAAGGTTTCAGCTTTGAGTCCATTTCTTTTTACTTTGATTATGGACGAGTTGACAAGTCACATTCAGGATGAGTTACCTTGGTGTATGTTATTGCTATGGATATTGTGCTGATTGACGAGACTAGAGATGAGTAAATGAGAAGCTTGAGGTTTGGAGACATGCATTGGAGACTAAAGGTTTCGTATAAGTAGGGGCTAAGACGGAATATATGGAATGCACCTTTGATGGAAGCAATGGTGAAGGAATCAAGGTGAAGATTGGTGACGATAACATTCAGAAGAGAGATTCTTTTAGATATCTGGGATCTATTTTGCAACATGATGGGGAAATTGATGGAGATATTACTAATAGAATAAATGCAGGCTGACTAAAGTGGAGAGGATCCTCCGCTGTTATCTGTGATAAGAAAATTCCTTTAAAAATTAAAGGGAAGTTTTACAAAGCAGCCGTGAGAACTGCTATGCTTTATGGTTCTGAATGTTGGCCTGTGAACCATAGACATGTGCAGAGAATGGCTGTAGCAGAAATGAAAATGCTAAGATGGATGTGTGGACATACACGTAAAGATCGGATTCGGAATGATGCAATCAGAAAGAAAGTTGGTGTAGCTCCGATCGAGGATAAGATGCGAGAAAACCGTTTAAGATGGTTTGGTTATTTGCAAAGAAGATCAACTGATGCACCGGTTATGAGATGCGAGTGTTGGGACGTTGAGCCGGCTAAGAGAGGGCAATGACGGCCCAAGAAGTGTTGGAAAGAGACTATACGAAGGGATCTTAGTTTTTTGGATATAAGTCCGAGATTGACCCAAGATAGATCTGAATGGAAGAGGCGAAAAATCCATGTAGCCGACCCTACTTAATTGTGGGAAAAGGCTTTGTTGTTGTTGTTGTATTTAGGACTACTATTTGGGAAATAAACACACGAATCACTGAAAGTATCCCCTCTAGAGGCACCATGCATCCACTGCTGGAAAGATAAGAGGCTTTTGAACTAAAGAGCTTGTGTTTTAGCATCTTGACCAAGGGAAACTCGCCCACTTGATGAAGTATCTCGCATATGTTACACGAGAGAACTGAACATGTAGAGGATGATTGCCAGTATCCCAAGGATCATAGCCAATGAGGACTTTTATGGGGTTTTCAGTGTTGCTTTTGCTGTAGATTGTAGACATCTTTGCCCAGACAACATCATAACAGTGTTCCTTTCTTTGCTGATGGATATCCTACCTTCAATCCACGTGTTATCTCTATTGGTAAAATAAACACTTAATCTTTTAAATAGGTGAAATGAATATTCCCTTACCTAACAATTGAAACGGGGACCTGGAAGTAAACTATTCATTTTTGGTTGTCTTCCATCTTTTCTAATTATATGGTAGATATGTTGGATTTGAAATGGTTTCATAGTTTTTTGTGTTATACTTGAAATCAAATAGTTGAATGCATCTATTCATTTAAGTTATTGTATTTATCAAACGCACAAGATAAGAAGAAACTTTCTTGTGGTTGAAGGGCTGGCAACAAATGTTTTACTTATTTTAAAATTATACCATCATCAGTAGCAATCCCATATTTCAAAATATGTTGACTTCTTGCAAGCCTCTGTCATTTTATTAACGCATTTTAATGAGATAGTTCATTTTTATTATATCGCTTTTTGATATTTTCCTGACTAGTGCAAGAAGTGTGATGCACCTATACCTTCGGGTGGTCCTTCAGCAGCAGCTTCAACACCTTCTGATTTATTTCCTGGTACTTCTTTGCCATATTACTATTTCATATATCGTTTCTGCAATGTTATCTTGACATACGAAATGCTCACACTCACATGCCACATTTGTGTCATTCTGTGTATATTTTTTTTCATGTTTCTACTGTTAATAGTAATTTTTGTTTATCATTTTCAGACAGGGGATTTATCCTTTGCAGGCCCTTATCCTTTTGATAATCTAAATTCAATACACATGTTTTCTGATGATATTCATGATCTTTTTTGTTATCATAATTAACTGAAGCTATGGTGCTTATTTTTGTTTTAAATTGAGATGGTTTTATTGATGTTGTTCAGCCCTAGGGACGAAGAGATTAGCATCCGAGGAATTTGTTAAGGAATGGGATAATAAGAGGCTTAATGCTGGGGATTACAACAGCCATTTCCTGGTACCTGGAACATTTTCCAGATGTAAATTATTTATTCATTTCCTTGCAACTTCTAAGTTTGTCCATGTTTAACAACCATCTATCTGTTGTCATGTATTTGAAGGCAAATATGCAGCAAAATCCCTATGACACATTTGAGAAGTTTACAGGATCTGGTGATGGTCAATTTTCTGGATTCAATTCCAAATATCTAGTTAGGAATCCTACATCGCAAATGCATTCACCACACCATCTATGATGGCTACTCTCCCAGGAAAAGGGTAAGCGTTCTTTTCTTCTGCTGCATGTCTTTTATAGCAGACGTCATTGTTTGTATATTTAATATCTTTACATGATTCCTTAAGGTATTTATTTCAATTCCTCCATCATCGGGTCACGATTGATTCCTCCAATTTTCTAATTAATAGCCTCACATTTGGTATCTTTTTGTTTAACTCTCTGCTGTTACTGTTATCTGATGGTTGCTATAACCATAATTACTTTGGCAAGGGGAACCTTTCAAACAGATTATTTCAAAAAAAGTTTTCCACTTTTTGCAAAGGTGTCTTACAACCTTTCAGGATGGCTGCTTCTCACTAGTTCTCTTCTTTTTTGTATTAAAAAAATGTTACAACACAATCAACAAGAATCTGTCTTTCACGAATGATTTTTATGGCAAGAATGCTCGAGGCTTCCATAGGAAATGTTGTGGCTTAGAAGACATCTTTACCTTCAAAATAAGCGTGTTACAATGATTGATCTTTTGCATTTAGGTTGGGTAGTTATAGTGGAATAAGTTCTGAAAATGTTTGTTGTATATCAAAATGTGCACTGTTCATTGTTGTATTTTTCCATCATATGAAAGAAAAGCCCTTGTGATGGGGTATTGCATTGCCATCTTTTGTGAAAAAAATAACTTGGGGGACGAGGTATAGAAATTGAGTGCTAGTTTTGAGTGCGGGCGCACTCACTCTAGCGGCGTACCTTTCACGTGATGGGGTTGTGAGGAAATGGAATAGAGTCTTCAGCCATTAGGTGTAGATTGTTGATGCACTTTAGCCCCTAACTTGTGGGCCAAAAGGATTCTTTATTGTTATGTTGTTTTTAGGGGTTCCCATATAAATTTCATTGTTCTATTCTTAGAGCCTATGATTTTGAAGGGGCTGCCTATGTTCTACGGTGCAACCCATCTTAATTTGGGCTTTCTTTTTGTATTATAGGGACCAGCCCTGTTACAAAAGAGGGAATCTGAGGGGATTCGAGAACTAAAAATCCCCAAGGGCCTTACCCCCTCATCCCATTCCCGATTCTTCTCCTCTCGTCCTTCTTCTTTTCTCCTCTCAACCAATTTGTCCCTCTTCTCCCAACTCTCCATCATCCTATCTTCTCCCCAATTCTCCAGCCTCCTCCCTCCTTACCAACAGCCCCTCGTTTTCCTCTCCCCATCCCAATTTCTCCTCCTAGCCTTTCTTGTTCCCCCCCTCCCAGCATCTCTTTTCACTTTTCTCTCCAGCAGCTCCAGAAGTCCAACTCTCCTCACGCCCTCACCCTCAACTCCTCTCTTCACCAGCCCACCTCGTGGCCACCAACCTTTCACCTACTGCCTCCTTATCCACCAGTACTGCAGCCACCGCCACTCATTCACCAATCCTGCTGTCCTCAAAGTCAGTAGGTTGGGGGTTTTCTATTTTTTATCTGTGGTGTTGCTGCCTAGCTCGAAGTAGCCCCATTAGTCAGTTTTCTTTTTCCATTTAGAGTTCCAGTTGTATTATCATCAGTCTTCTACTACTCAGCTTTCTATACTTTTATTACTATAGCTTCATTTTTATTTCTGCACCGAGTTAATTTATTTTCCATGGTGGGTTCATCTATTTCCCATTTCTTCCTGATTGTGGAGCTGACTTATCATGGCAATTTCTGTTCTAATTTTCTTTTTGGTCCTGTATGCTGGCCCGCCTTCATTTTACTTCCCATGTTCTGGCAGCAAGTAACCACAGCATCGATCTGACTATCACTTCTGTTTGGGCAAGCGGCAGAAGATTATGCTGCATACTCAATCAATTCGTTGGGTGTAGACATCACATCGTATCTACCTACTCATTCGTTTAGCTACCAATCTAGGGGGTAGTTTGACTCAAGGTTTTAAAAAGCGGCGAGGCATAATAAGGAGATCCTCCCTTTATCGAGCGAAGCGTAAGTCTCGAGGTGGTCGATGCATACATCTCACTTTTTGGGAAAAAACTACCGTGATAAAGAAAGAATAAATATTGTGGAAAAGAAATTAAGGCTAGACTTAGAGAAAACCACTTACACGTCATTCTAAACATTATATCAGGGTATTATAATTACATATATTCTATACGTCATTTTTCTTTATTTAGCATGGTTATATCATGTAATGATTCAACTTCTTTAACTTACATGACTCAACTTTCTATTTAGCTCCTAGTACATATTGAAAGCAATACTTATTAATCGTAGCCATACTTATACCAAGAATCAATGCATGTAATAATATCAAAGAACAATCCAAAGTTATTTTGCGATGCTGCCTTTACTGGAGGTGCAATGTTTTTTGTTCGGAGCAAGAGACCTTGATGCACATGATTATGCGGATCTTGTTGTGTGTGTGCTTTTGATGTTAGGATGCTGAACATTTGATATGGGCTTGTAGATGTAGTAGATATTGTTGACGGGCTATGCGGCCCTCAGAGGTGGTTTGGGGGCATGTTGCAAGGATCGAAGATTGGGGATTGGATGGCTATGTATTGAGCATTGCCAAGGATTCTCATGTTATGGAGGAGCTACTGGATTGAGTTTCTTGTTAGGTAGGGTTTTAGATGTCATGATATATCGGTATCACCCACTGACTCAAGGATCGATACCGATACCGATATGGCAATATGGACATCTTTTTCGATCCTTCACAAATGGGCGTTGATATTAGCGATATTTCGACGATATATCGTCGATAGATCGTATCGACATGAGACTGATATGGATCCCGTTATAGATATTTAAATCCTCGTTGTTAGGATCCTTAAAGGATGTTGATGACACATTTCAAGATTTGTAGAGTGTGAGGGATGGCGATACTTCAGGGTTCTTCCATTATGGGGAAGTTGCTGGAGGAGTATTGACATGGCATTGGGACATTGGAGATTGAGGGGGATTTGGGTTTCAAGGAGATGTTTTTCACGTCGTGAGATCTTTTATTTTGGAAGTGGCATTAGAGATAGTTCCTTGACTTTAACTAGGCTACATTGTTTTTTGGATTGAAGGGGTTTTGATTTGTTGGATTGAAGTGGTTTCAATATGTTTTGGAAGTAACATCGGGTTGAGGAGTCGATGGCTCCATTTCAAAACTTGAGATTCATAGATCTTTGTGGGATTGGTCATGTAGTGATTAACTTGGAAATGCTAGTTGGTTTTTATGGATCCTGTTATCGATATTTAAATCCTTGTTGTTAGGATCCTTGAAGGACGTTGAGGACACATTTCAAGATTTGAAGAGAGTGAGGATGGAGATACTCAAGGGTTCTTCCATTATGGGGAAGTTGCTGGAGGAGTATTGACATGGTATTGGGGACATTAGAGATTGAGGGGGATTTGGGTTTCAAGGAGATGTTTTTCGCATCGTGAGCTCTTTGATTTTGAAGTGGCATTAGAGATAGTTCCCTGACTTTAACTATATTACATTGGTTTTAGATTGAAGGGGTTTAGATTTGTTGGTTGAAGGGGTTTCAATATGTCATGGGAAGCAAAAGAGGAGTTGACGGATCCATTTCGAAAAGGTTAGAGTCATAGATGTTGGTGGAATAGTCATGCAGTGATAAACTTGGAAATGCTTGTTTTTTGCTCCAGGCGAAAGGATGCTTGGTGGTGGAGTGGAGGGGTGCAATTGAAGCTCAAAATCAAGTACATGCTTCAGAGCTATGTCTAAGGATAGAACGGATGAAAACTGTCACAAACTACAAAATAGCGAAGAAGGAAGCAAAGAAGCTTGGTAAGCGAAGCTAAGTCAAAAGCTTATGAAGTTTTGTACAAAAATCTCCACTCTAAGGAGGTCCAAAGGATATATTCAGGTTGACCAAAGCAATAGAAAGAAAGACCAAAGACCTTTCTCAAGTGACATGTACTAAGGATGAGGAAGGTCACATACTTGTTACTCAGAAGGATATATAGACTAGATGGAAGCGATACTTCCATAAGCTTTTCATTGGGGAAGGAAATAGAGAGATCACTTTGGGGGATCTAGCTAGCAGTGAAAGTTACTTGAATCGTGTAAGCTATAGGCTTATACAAAGGAAGGAAGTAGATGACGATTTGAGGGTTATGAGACTTGGGAAAAGTGTAGGATCCGATGATATTCCTATAGAAGTTTGGAGAGTTTTGGTTAGTGTGGTTTGAATTAGCATACAAATTTATTAAATGTTATTTGGCGAAGCAAGAAATGCCGGAAGATTGGAGAATTATCGTGGTGCTTCTTTATAAGAACTATGAGACATTCAAAATTGTTCAAATTTCAGATGTAGCTGATGAGTCACACTATGGAAATTTGGGAACGTGTTCGATGATTGTTCGCTTTATGGTTTGGAGCTTCAAGGAGCGATGCATTCTTTGTACATGATACTCGATTCGTCGTGAATTGTTCTGTTATGTTTGTTTGTTTCTAGTTGTTGTCGTGTCGATTAAAAAGGTTTCCTAGGTTAAATATAGAAGGGGTGGGGAAGTAGATGCATGAGGGGGGGGGTGGAGGAGATTGTAATGACGGGGAGAAGGAGAGATGAACTCGGATGGCGTAGGATCCACATTGACATTTCGTAAGTTGGTGGTGGGATTACATTGTCATTTCACAATTTTTGAGGGGTCGGATTATTTACTAAGGATTAATTAACAATCAATTGTTTTTTTAAATATTCTGATGTATATTTTATTTTTCAATATATATTCCTATATATTTATTTAGATTTGGACATTTTATAAACTGCCATAATGAAATAAATGAAAATAGTCGATGAGGTCCTCAAGGGTGATCTCAACATCTCCATTCTCAGTAAAGTGCTCGGTGAAACAATTCTTAATGCTTGTAGATCTCCACTTGCCTCATATATTGTATATCTTTGGCTTATATTTCCAAGCCTTAGATAGTTTGATTTTATCTTTTACATCTTTTTAATTCCACTTTCATATACAATGCTTGCAAGCCGGTCATTTTTGGTTTTTTCTCAGCATATTATTCAAGTTTTCATCTTGCTTTACTCAGAAAGAAATACACTGCAAACATTTTATACAAAGTTTTTCTTGGACTTTAGCCATATTTCTTCAGCATAATAGATTTGAAAACTTCTTTTTCCTTTTGAGATTTATACTATTTGGTTCTTATCGTCCTTACACGGTTTGTTTTTAATTTAGCTTCTTTATAAGCACACCCAACTTTGATACAGTGTTTGTCAGTTGTGGTCACTTGGTATGTTCCAACTATCTTTACAGTATAAGTTTGAACTGTTCTTCTCCCAGGAAAAAAAGTTGATACAGACGAATCCTACTTCTTTGTGGATTAGATAAACCTTGTCGAGCCCTCTCCTAAAACTCTCCTTTTCAACTTGGAGGCATGTGCACAATGCGTTAATAATTTTCTCAAGTATTGTTTTGGCCAGACCGTAACCAACTTTCTTTATGCTTTTTATTCACCTGAATTCATTCATACTGCAGTACTGACTTATTGTTGATTGAAGTTTGTGACTGGATGTTGCTTTCTCGATGTGAAAATTTAATTTAGAAAAAATGCAGTTTTCTTCTCTTTCCAAGCGCCTTGTTTTTTTCTCAAGATGTTATAATGGCCGGTTCTTGTTCACTGATGTTTTTCCTTTAATTTTATAATCCAAAAAGGGGGAAAGACTGTTGGTGTCCACCATAAATTGCTTTTCCTTCGATTATCTTTAACGGAAGGATTCACTACGAGTCGGCACTACTCTTCTGAAGAAAGACAAAATATAAGAACTCATTAAATGGTTCTTGGCTATGTTCATTTAACATTGTTGAAAACATGAAATTTTGTTAAAGGATTTAAGAAAGTTTAATGCAAGTGTTATTTGTACCAAAAAAAGATGCACATCAAAATCGATGTTTCTCTAACGAGTTGATCCTACACGTTTCATTTTTTCAAAATATTTTCTACCGTTATTTTTTTGAAGTCTTCACTGGCGCTTTTCCTTAATAATCCTTAACGGATGGAATCGCCATTATTCTTCTGAAGAAAGATTTTTACTGTGGAAGGGCTTAAAGTTTGTGGGGAAAATGCATGAAGTATAGGAACTCATGAAATATGGTTCTTGACCATGCCCATTCAACATTGTCCAAAAGCTACGCGGACCCGAAAAATGCTTACTCTGAATGGATTATTATTTTCTATTTCTAGTGCGAAACATTGGCGTGATGGCGATTGGATGTGCACAAGTTGCAATAATCACAATTATGCTTCCCGTTCACAATGCAACAGGTATGTTTGTGTTCTTTATCGTGTAAGCCTTGTGATCGATCCTTTCTTTCTCTTTGATGAATCTGCAGTGTTCTTGAATTATAATAATATGTGCACAACTGAGTTAAAGATGCAGTTAACCTCTAAGTTGCGTTTTTTTTCATTTTATGCTGGAAATGAATTTGTATCTGAAATTACATCTAATTTTGAGTCAAGTGCAATTTTTACTGAATCTAGTATTCTCTTGTTCTTTTCCGAAGCTGAGAGATGAAGTCCATGTATTACTCAACCACGGTTTTTCCTTTCCAGTAACAGTAAATCAAATATTCATTTGGTTCATAGTTTTCTCGTGGACTGGATTTTTGTTTACAGGTTTGCTTTTATTGTTTTATAACAGAGTTGTTTTCAAGTCCACATTAACATTTAGGTCTCTTTGTTATGCACACGTCTACACTGGCCTTACCCGCATTTACGATATGTAGAATATAGCTATATATGTGTGCATGTCTGGATGTGAGTATATACAGCTACTGTCTAAAGAACATTGTATTTGTGTGCTTATGGGGCATTGTACCTGCAGGTGCAAGGCTGATAAGGAAGCAACCGCAGGTGATGGAACCGGGCATATTGTCTAGATCTATCTGATAGGAGGTCATCAGCAGGTTGTTTCACTTGAGATCGCCAATGTATGTGCTTCCATGCGATTTTTGTGAGCCTTTTTTGTCCCTGCTTTTAGGTGGAGTTTTCTTCCTGCTGCAATTCTTCTTTGTATGATGTAGAATTGTGGTTCATCTTGATCAGATTACCGGATTTGATGTTGAGATTTTTGCCTGACAATTTAGCTATTTCGTAGGCAATGCTTGAGATTGTAACCCTTTGTAGGCATGTTCCTTTTATCAATGTACGACATAGGGATTTGATATTTGATGCGTTTATTCTACCTTCTGTTTCAAGTATGCATTTGCCTTCCATTATATAGCAGTTGATTGTATGGATCTTTTCTCTAGACCCCGGGCTTTAGCACGACCTATTTTGATTTGATCATTTTCTGCATAACATGTTTTCCGTCTGTGTTGGAATGGAAGTTCCGTAACCGGAAGGGTATCAGGATTTCTGCATCATTATATCTTCCATGCTTACATGCTTTTTAGATGATATTTTTGCTAGAGATGGTTTGTGTTGCCACTGCCTGTTAATCTAACCTCTACAGATCTTTTAGAATTCTATTTTGTTATGCATGCTTTTTTGAAATATGTGAATCAGAAACGTAAGTTTTAAATCAGTTTGTATGAATAAAAAATGATGGGGGTTGTAGTATATTCAATGGTTGATAATAGACCTTGAAGCAGATTGGTGACTTCATGGGCTGCTTTGGACAGATGTGTTCTGGAATATGTATGTGTGTATAGTCAGATGCATTTATATGCAAAGATACATACTTGCAAGCCTGGATATACTTAGGTGCATTCGAATTCAATGCATGTGCCTGTAAAGTCTAATTGCCAATATTAATTGTCATAACATATTGTGAAACAATGTGCATATCCCATTACTTGTAAGATGGTGAGGAAGATATGATTATGAGTTATTTTGTTGTGTATTTGAATGTAGTGTCCCATGATATTAGCTCAGTCCATCTTGATGCCTGAAGTTGACAGTAAAGACTCAAGTCTTAGCAATCACAAATTGTCTTACCTGAGATGTTTGCATGTTTCATTAGTCATCCCTTTTGCGATAACGGCAGAGAGATGGTTCGACATTGAAAAATATATGATTTTATTTGTAATCAAAATAATAAAGAATTTATTCTACCTTCTCACTCGCTTGCCTCATTGATTTGTGGTAGTATGTGGGATTGAGATCACCATTCTTGTTCTTGGTACTTTTAATTTTGCATAAATAGGTGAATGGTTTATTTTCAAGTAGGTGTTCATCTCATGATGTTTACTCCCTTCATTATAATCTATTTCCGTATAGAGGTAGCTGCTGATCTATTAGGATTTCTGTGGTTATTTTTAATGAGTTGCCGAATATCACAAACTTATCCCTCCCAATCCATTTTTTGGAACAAGTTTAAGGGATAGGTATTATTGATGGGGAAATCAATAAATTGGGTTTGTCTGGAGTATACCAGGTAGGGGTGTAAGAAAATTCTCAAGTTCGATATTTGCTCAGGTTTGGCTCGCTAAAAGTTCGATTTAGACTCAGGCTGGAAATAATATAACCGAACCTGAATACAAGTTTAGGTTTGATTAAATAAATGAATCAAATCTAAAAAATGTAGATTTGCTCAGGTTCGATTCGTTAAAAGCTTGATAAACACACGCACATACATATTTATAAATTAAATCCTTATCTGGAGATGTGGACCTTATTTTGAGATAAGTGGATTTTATCCAAGGATAAGTGAACTTTGTCTAGAGATGTATTTACGGGATAATTAGGTTTTATCTCAGTATAAACTATTTCAAAATAAATAATCACACCATGTTTATAACATCCATCATCTATGTGTATAGTACTTTTCCCTTCTTTATTCTCAAATCAACATAATAAGTATAAACCTGACTCCACATTATTCCTTATCATCATCTGAACAAATATAAAAATATACTGTAATTATACTTTTTTTCAAAGAGATGAATCCTTATTAATCTATTTTTTTCAAAAGATGAAGATGAGTTAAATAAAGCGAAAAACTGAATGAATATTTATTTTAATTATAGACACATATATTCCCATTTCTCTTCTTTTCACTCCCTCTTATTAGAGAGTTCTCAAGTTCGATATTCGATTATGTTCGATTCGATTAAAAAGAGGTTCGATTCAAATTCGGTTCGAAATTAAACGAACCGAACCTGAACACAAGTTGAGGCTTGATTAAATAAACGAACCGAACCTAAAAAATATAGGTTCGCTCAAGTTCGATCCGTTTACACTCCTGATACCATGTCATCTTTGTAAAGTTGATAATTATGAGTGTTATAAGGGATTTCGACTGAGAAGTCCAATGGTAAAAAGGAGATTTATTAGCTCATTATTTAGTACGAATTAGGAATTGCGCTACGGAAGAGGATCCTCTGCTGTAGAGGGTATTGCAGCAGAGGTACTGTAAACCCCAATATTTTTTTTGATTTAGATTCTAAAATTCAACCTTATAGATTGAATCTTAGGTTAATGCTCTACATATCCTCCAAATTTCACTTAAATCCGATATTATTTGTTATTTTATCTTAATAGTTCAAGATTCCGATCTTTTTTAAATGGAGTTCAAGTTGCTTAGATCTTGACCGATTGTTTGACCATTAAGATGATTATACCAAATAATGTTGGATTTAAGCGAAATTTGAACGATATGTAGAGCATTAACCTAAGATTCAATCTATAAGGTTGGATTTTTGAATCTAAATCACAAAAAAAATTTATTTGGGGATTACATCACCTCTGCTACAATACCCTCTACAATAGAGGATACTCTTCCTTGCGCTAGTCGCTAGCTAGGCATACACATGTTAGGAAGTAATTTATGATAAGATAAGCATTAGTTACCAATTGCATTTATTTTTCAATTTCCTTCGATACAGAAAATATTTGGAAACATTTTAGTGTTCGTGAAGCTATTCTTGAAATGGATCCAAGGGATTCGATATCTCGTGACAGTCCCTATTTGGATTTTCAGATTTTCTAACTTAGACAACAACTAACAGACAGAACTGGTTACACGAAGACAAACTGCCATTAAAAAAACAATCCTAAAATGAGAGAATATACAAATCCCATCACATATATAATTCTAAAATTATTCATTTTACATGTATGCCAGCATCTGAAAAGAACCTACAAAACATGGAAGGCCATATCGGTATCGCTATTGTGTTGATATGATATCCCCGATATTGAACCGATTTCGTGAAGAAAATTGCCTTCCAAGGTTAAATATCGGCGATATATTGGTCATTTGTGATATATCGTGATATGGCCTTCCATGCTACAAAACAACTTGAACAGTGGTGTGGTAGCGACTAATTGCTACTTAGCTTTTGTTCCTTTATGACTTGTGGATGTTTATTAAGATTTCAAGGCATATACGTAATGTGTGAGCAGAGTACTTCAAGAGAAAGAATGAAAGCAAAATTATTGTCTGGGGATAAAATTGGTAACTGAGTGAGCTCCTTCTCCCACTTTAAAACATGACCCGTAGTAGAATTTAAATAACATAGTAATTTATTCTTTATAAAAGTCTATTACGTCAAGGATCTGGATTGTGGAGTTCACACTTCGTTGGCTAAAAGACTATTCGAATCACTGGTTGCTTACTTAAAAGCATTTATAATACGAGCTTCTTAATTTGGTTAATCATGCATGATAAGTCAAGTATCACATGTTGAAATATTTACATTAGGCATACTTTATTATGCGGAAATAATCGAGTACTGCTTACGTTGGGACCTGATAACCTTACTAGTTAGAGACTTGCCGAGAATATGCAAGAGGAGCTCTCAACAATTACAGAAGCAAAAGAATGAATCACACTCACGCAATTAGACGAAAAAAAGGGAGAAGTTGCTAAATTCTAGGCTAAATTACAAAAAAGGGATCGATCTTTACATGGATTCTCAAATAACGGACTGATCTTTAGATTGTAAAAAACAAGAGACTCATCTTTGATTTAACGATGTAAGCCCCAACGACGTTAACAGATTACTCAATTTATGATTTAGATGGACGAGTATACCCCTGGGTCTCAGGGGGCGGGAGGGCTTCTCTGGCCTGTAGCGGCCGCCATCTCTGGGCTGTGGCGGGCTTCGCGGGGGGCTTCCCGGGGGGAAGGTGAGCTGGACACAGGAGGCACGGGGGTGGGGGGGTGGGGGGAGGCGAGCTGGACACGGGAGGCGGGGGGGGGGGGGGGGGGGGGGGTGAGGGGGGGGGGGGGGGGGGCTTGGGGGTGGTGGGCTTGGGGACCGTGGAAGCTCGGCCCGCGGGAGGAGGGGGCTCCAGGACGGGGAAGCTCGGCCTGCAGGGGGGCGGTGAAGGGCTCCGGGACGGGGAAGCTCGACCCGCAGGGGAAGCGGTGGGGGTCTCTGGGACAGGGCAAACTCGGCACGCGGGGTTGGGGGGGGGGGGGGGGCACGGGGGGTGTTTCGGGCCCATGGAAGCTCGGTCCGCGGGAGGAGGGGGGCTCCGGGACGGGGAAGCTCGGTCCGCAGGGGTGGCGGTGGGGGCCTCCGAGGACAGGGGAAACTCGGTGCGGGGGGGGGGGGGGGGGGGCATGGATGAGGGCGGCGACCGCCATGGTGGGAGAAAGTGAAAACGAAGGGCATGCTCGTCCATCTACTGTTATTCACTGACGTCGTTAAGGCCACCATCGTTAAATCAAAGATGAGTCTCTTATTTGTTACAATCTAAAGAGCATACCCTTATTTGGGAATTCATGTAAAGATCGGTCTCTTTTTTGTAATTACCCTAAATTCTATCGATGTTCGATGTCCATACGGGGGGAGAGTCTTTCTCTCCAAATTTGGAGGAGTTGGGAGTGTTCGGTCGTTCTCCTCTCTTTCAGACGCCTCGCCTAGAAAGGCGCATGTTTCCGCTTACTAGAGAGGATCGTATGCTGTGCTTTATCCCTGGCAGGGGGTCCGTCGTATGCGTGATGGACGGCACACGAGTAATCAGCTGGCAACAAGTGCGAGTCAACTGGTTCGACTAACCATTCTAGGTTTGGTAACACTAGAAATGTTTTGTTATTCGTATTGATTTTATATCCCACGTCAAAATCATATTTTGTTTTTTTTTTGGTTATTCGTAAGACCTTTTTCTATCAAGCATGTTCTAGTTGAATCCTCACGATTCATTTTGTTTAGCGTCCTAAGTTTTGTGATGTATTGGGTACGTGAACACGATCATTTTAGCGATTCCATGGTGATTATGATGTTTATCCACAGAACTATGCTAGGTTAAAACTGCAAAAGATGTATACATTATTTATTTGACAATAAAGATACTTCGAATAAGTCTACCATCCTTCTATGATACTAGTTGATGGGACACGACTCAGTATCGTCTCTACTCAGATACCGGTTGCTAGGGATACAACTCACCTGATACATATGTGGGTGCACAATCACCCACCACTACGGAAGTACGCGAAGAAAAGAAAACAAGATATAACGGTGGTTGATCACCTCTCATGACCAACAGAGACGAATGATCACCATAAATTAGAACATGTACAACTCTCTCTGTTCTCTCATTCTTTCACCTCTCTCTTTTCTGTCCCTCCCCCCTTTCTCTAGGGGTTACATTGTTATTGTGGTGGTTGATTGCGCATCCGTATATGAGGGTTCATCCGATATTTGAGCAGAAGCGATACCGGGTCGTGTCCCAACAACTGGTAATAGAGCTTGGTTTGACGACAGCGAAGGATACAACGTGGCTGATCAGAATGAGATTAGACATCAAGGAGACAACGTGACACAATAGATGTACCTTCTTCAGAGGCTGTAAAAAACCAACGCTTATGGTGAATCGTTGAGATCGAAAACATCTGGAAACCGATTGAGGTGATCTAGGAGTTCATATAGGGATTTTGTGCGCTCAGTACGTGTTGGACGATTCGGATCGAGGGGATTCTGCTCTGATTTTTCAGATAGTACAGGGAGGTACGATAGCAAAGCAGATGGCAAAATTTACACCAATAGGTGCATCATTCTTTGTGGAACCCTTCAACGGGAAGAATGACTTCACCTTATGGCAACAACGGGTGAAGAACATACTCACGTGAGAAGGACTTCTGAAAGCTCTCCAGGATAAAGAAAAGAAGGCAGAGAAGATGGAAGAGGAAGAGTGGAAGGAGATGAGGGATCTCACGAATAGTACAATAAAACTGTTCTTGACAGACAACACTCTTTGCGAAGTCATTAGCCTGGAGGATCCAACGAAAGTTTGGATAAGGCTCGAGGGACGATACAAGTCCAAATTTTTGACGAACCATCTATTGACGAAGAAGAAGCTCTATGGTCTAAAGATGACCGAGGGGACAAATCTTGAAGTGCACTTGGATGAATTCAATAAGATTCTTCTCATACTTGAGGAGAAGAATGCGAAAGGAGAATTTCTCTTCAAGGAGGAGGATAAGGCACTCATCTTTTTGAGTTTCCTTCCATCTTACTACGATCATATTGTGACGACGTTGCTCTATGATAAAGAAACCATCACATTGGACGAGACAGTTGCTTCACTGCTTATGAACGAGTGTCGATGGAGGTCGACGGATGAGGCAACAGATGATGAAGTTCATGTGCTGGTAACAGAGGATAGGCATTCAAGATCAAGGGTGATAGGATTCAGAGGTCGATCCAAGTCACGAGATCCAATCATATGCTTCTATTATGACTCACAAAAGAGCCGATTGTCTAAGATGTGAGAAGGAGAAAAGAAAGAAGAAGGTTGGTGACTCTGAATCAGACCAAGAGGATTCCACCGCAGTCTGCGAGAGGGACTTGCTAGCGTACTTTAGGGAGATGAAGGCAGATTCAAGATGGCTTTTGAACTCGACATGTTCAGATCACGTGTGTTCATCTAGAGAGCAGTTTAGTACATATCAGATATGTAATGATGGCACGATCAAGATGGGAGGTGGAGAGGTTCACCACGTCAAGGGAAGTGGATCAATGCAATTCTGCAAGTTTGATGGAAAGTACAAACTCTGACAGGTGTCAGACACATTCCTACAGTCAAGAAGAATCGATTTCACTGAGAACGATCGAGTCACGAGAACATCGAGTCTCCATTGAAGAGGAAGTTCTCAGAGCAAGCAAGGGAGCACATGTGGTGATGCATGGGACGATGATGCCGAACAATGTGTATAAGCTCGAGGGATGGATCATGACAAGTGATGGAGCTCCAGTTATTCCCAGGATGAGCAGTACGATAAGAGAGCAATAGGTTATCAACATCACTGTTGCAGAAGTGTGCAACAAGGAGAAGCGCGTGCGATTCGCTTTACCTGAGGTTGTTGGCACAATCTCTAGTCACGAGAGATTTGTGGTGTCGCATCATGAGGCACAATATTGAGTTGTGCGAGTGTCCGAGAGGGGGCACATCGAGGGTGCCCAGTGACGGGTGCGTCACCCAGAGTTTGTAAGATCCTGCTAATGAGACCTGCAGATGACAACGATGGTACAGTGCAGACTCAAAACAATGAAGAGATTGTGATGGAATTCAACTCAAGGCGGAGATTGTTAGGATTAGAGTCAAATTAGGATTTGGAATACTAATGGGATTGGACTCCTAATCCTACGAGTAGTTGAGTTGTATTCTATTTATAGTCCTATTGGGAATAAGATTATGGGGTTGTATTTGGGCTATATAAAGAGGGGCATGGAGGCATTGCCTCTACACCATAACAAGAGGGAATACAACAAGAGGAGAGAGAGAGAGAGGAGATGTGAGAGAGCGATGTAACAGAGAGAGTTGTACTCGTCCTCTTATAGTGATCTTTCTTCTCCGGTAGTCGCGAGAGGTGACTGATCACCATTATATCTGGTTGTTCTTTCTTTCACATGCTTCCGTGATGGTGATCGATTGCATATCTACATCCATATCCAGGGGTTCATCCACAACAGCTGGTACCTGAGAGGAAACGATGCTAGGTCATGTCCCAACATGTAACGTCCCGGACTTATGTCACCGGTTTGTTATTGAGGAAAACTAGCTATATCAACTTGTTGAGCATGGGCCCGATTGGACCCGTTGACAACTATCCAAAATAATTAAGCTTACGTTGTCAAGTAGTAGTATGCATCACTTACAACCCACACCCATACTTCATGAGTTTTAAATGTGTGGCTGTTTGGGTGTTGGAGTGTTATACCCACATATTGAGATTCAAATGAATAAAGGCATTAGAGCTAGTGATGCCATTAGTAGAAACTAATGTTTATCGCATAAAACTAATGTTCTATGATTCCATCTCTCATAGAATGATAGAATGCGAAACTATTAGCTTTCCTAATATGATTAAAATTTGTTGCATGGAAGCATAAATGTTGCCGGAGAAATGACATTGGAGAGAAGAAGTTGTTGACATTAAAGAGCATCAATGTGTAATTGTATGGGCTCAATGATATACGGTTGTGGTTTTTATGGTTGACTAACATTCGACACTTCAAAGCAAATGGTCAATCTCATAGAAAACGTGTTCAATCTCTCAAAACAACAACACAGTGTCTCAAACTTATGAGTATAACCTCTCAAAAATCGTTGCATGATGGCGAGATGCATAAAGGAAGGATAAAATTTGCTCTCGAGAGGAAGGAGGTCGTGGGCATGGATGTGGTGAACTCACCCTCGATGATGATGCTAGTGGTGCACAAAGACGAGACGACATGGCGCAGCTTGGTGGTGGTGACATAGTAGAATGAGGAGGAGATGGTGTTAGCGCAACTGCCAAGGCTGGCTAGTTTAGCGACGACAATGCAAAGAGGAGGCAACAACTTATAATTACAATGGAGAGACAATGTTAGAGACAACTGCTAAGAAGGCGGGAGCATGAGGTAGAGATTTTGCATAGATGAGTTGGCAATGGTGTGGACGTTGAAGACGGAGAGGGATCGTGTCCTCTGTTGTGGTGCTGTACCTGCTGTACCCACCACAGCCGCTCGATCAAACTTGAGCTTGATAGAGTGCATGTGGTGGGTACAACAGGTACAACACCACAACAAACCTCACACTACAACATTTAATATTTTGGCCGACGTTCTTGCATTAAGAACGTCGACCTAGAACGAAACTTAGGCGATGTTAGTTTTAACGTCGGCATATTTAATCTCTATCGACATTCAAGTACTAACGTCAAACTGACCCTGACAACTTGTTGGGTATGAGCCCAAATGGACCCGTTGGCAACCACCCAAAATGCTTAAGCTTAAGTTGTCAAGTAGTAATCCTCACCACTTATATACCACACCCACACTTTGTGAGTTTTAGGTATGTCACTATGTTTGGGGTTGGGGTGTTACAACATATCACTCAGATGGAGAAGATATAAAAATACAGATTGATAGGGGAAATGCCACCCCATTAGAAATTTCCGAAACAAATAAGTTGCACGTGGTCTGCACATGTTATGCAAACCTATGTATACAATTCCTTGTGTGTGCCTAAGTCATTCCCGGCCTTTGAAATTCACCAAATTCAATGTCAGATTCGCTGTCTAGGCTCTGAAGGTGGCATTATAGTGTACACATTTTCAACAAATTGATCTTTTGGGATTCCCAAAAAAATTCTTCGGTTCCTGTCAAAAGTCGATTATTCATCTGCTTCTCACCTTTCATGAATAGCCAAGACATTGAGGAAAATCCAAAAAGACATTTCTAATTGCCTATCCGCCAGTAAAAACACCACTTCCTGTCTGACTTTCATGTGTTAAATATGCCGCGAATGTCCATCCCGAGCCAGGATATTTAAACTCTCCGTGAGATCATTATTACGTGTCTGATTGATAATTTTTTTATATTTGTTAGTTGTTCGGTCAATTTTGATATTAAAATTTATCATTTCAATAATAATCGTACTTAAAAAAACAGATATATTAGATGGGTTAAAAAATTATATTAATATCTTTTTTATATATAGGTAATTTTAGATCCCAATGGGCATGCGTAGTGTTGGTTTCTAAGGGTCTGTTTGGTTGCTGGGTTGGACTGGGTTGGGTTGGGTTACACCGGTGTACCCTTTCTTCCAATCCTCTCAATCCTCCTCACAGTTTACTATTCACAGGGGTACAATTTACTATTCACAGGGGTACCCCAACCCAACCCAACCCAGTCCAACCCAGCAACCAAACATGTAAGAGTCTTTTCTGAACCCCAGAAAGAGCAAAGAGAATTCTTCCTCCATGCTTTTCCTGCTTGTCCAACTTCAATTCACCAAACTTAGGTTCATCTCGTGTAGCGATTGTGGACTTGATCTTCAATTGACACAACTTATTGAGTAGATGATTGATGTATCGGACTCGACCCTATCTTTCATAACATGCATTCCCATTAGTCTTGTGTACAGAAAATTGAGGTTCCCCAACCCCTACTCATGGCAACCTTCCGGATGCCCATACAACAACAGACAATATCGACTTGTTAAACAAACATAACGACTAATAATCTAACGTTTTCATATTGAAGGACTCAGTCCCTCCTTTCAAAATCTTTCGAGCTATCTCTTATGACTCATGTCATCATGTTAAGTATATTTTTGAAGGGACACAGTGCCACTTGTTAGGGATACGAACCTTCGCGAATACGGAAGCGAATACATATACAAATGCGGATGCGAAATCGATCACTATCTCAGAAGTACATGAAGAAAAGAATAACTAGGTATAACGGTGGTCGGTCATCTCTCGCGACCACCGGAGAAGAAAGATCACTAAAAGAAGAACGAGTACAACTCTCTTCGTTCACTCGTTCTCTTCCTCTCTTCTCTCCCTCTCACCCTTTCTCTCTAGGGGTTACATTGTTCTTGTAATAGTGCTAAGACAATGCCTCCCACATCTTCTATATATAGCCCAATTACAAACCCATAGTCCTATTTCCATTAGAACTAAAAATGGAACAACTCAATTACTATTAGAATTAGGAGTTCAATCTCAATAGGATCTTAATCCTAGTTTGACTCTAATCCTAACAAAACCATGTATATATAAAAATCGATGCAGAATAATCTCGGACGTAGAAAAATCACAAGCAAACATTACACTAACAAAACACGTACTGTCAGAATATTTTGAAGTTGTTCAGATCTTATATTACGTAGAGATAATTACAATATAATCAAGATAATAGTTATTGCACACTTAACTTGTCTGAGGCGGCGCCTCGAGTGCGCCTCGAGAAACACCTCAATTTTTAAGGCTTAAACGTCGCTTGGGCTGCCTAAGGCTATAGCATCGAGGCGGTTTTAATGAAAAATACTTTGAGGAATACACCTCTTCACCTCGAAGTGCAATTTTTATAACCATACTCAAGAATCATCTGGGAATGTGGAAGAATGGAAGAGGAGGGAGGGGGATGACACATGTTGATGGTTGCAACGTGTGCCACCACAAGGGCATCGCCACAAGCAGAGGTGTTCGGGGGAGAAAGGGTCGCGCCGATCCGATGGCACTTGCTGGGAAGGAGTGTTGTAAACAGGATTATCAAGATATGTTTTAAATAGTAATTACACATATACAAATGAATTAAAAGAAAGGGATTTTATCACTTGTGCCCCTCCGAGATGTTGCAATATCAGTTATGCCCCTATCTTTTTGGTAATATCAGTTGTGCCCCTCAAAACTTGCTATTTTATCACTTGTGCCCCTCGGGTTAGTGACCGTCCATCTACAATGCAAACGGACGTTAACTTTGAGGACATAAGCGGAATTATTTTTTTTGAAAAGGTTATGTGGTCATTTCCTCCTCCTCTTCCCCAACCTCTTCTTCTTCCTCCTCTTCCCATCTTCTTCCTCCTCCTCCGACCTCTCCGCCCCGAGCTCCCCGCAGCCCCTCCCCTCCCCGGCGCCGCACCTCCTCCCTCCCGCACCTCCTCCCAGCCCGCCGCCCCCTCCCCTCCCCGGCGCCGCCCCCTCCCCTCCCCGACACCGCCCCCTGTGCCCCCTCCCCCTGGGTTGCACCCCTCCCAGCCCCGCTCCTCCTCCCCTCGTCTTCTCCAATCCCAGGCAAAAACTATCTCGTCCACCTTCAACCTCCAGGCAAAACCCCTTACTCCTCCCGACACCCACCCCTAGAGCAACCGCGCCTCCCAACAGACGGCCTCCACCGGCTTCGCCAGCGCGAGCCACCGCGCAACACCGTCCGTGTGCCGGCTCCCTTCCTCTGTACCTTCCACGCGCCAGCCGCCAGCGAACATCGCTCTCCACTCCCTACCCGCCTCGCCTCGCTGCGTCACCACCTGGAGGAGTCGCTCCATGCGGCTGTGAGCCGTCGCATCACCGAGGAGCCTCTCCTTCCGCCCCCACCCGACCCCCGCCCAACACTCTCCTGGCTCCGCCTCCCCCGTCACCCTCGCCCTCCGCACCTCCCCCCACCGTCCCGCCCCCAGGTCGCCCCGCCGCCCCTTCCCCCAGGTCGCCCCGCCGCCCCCGCTCCCTACGCCTCCCCCTCCCCCGTGCCCCCCTTCCGCCCTCCTCCGCCTGTGGATGGAACTGAGTTGTGTTTTTTTGTTAAATTTTGATAAATTTTTGACTAATTGATTCATAAAAAATCATCCAAAAATTCAATAAAATTCATCGTTTGATTCGTAACGAGTGATATGTCCGTGGAAATATAAAATTTTAGAGATTCGATGGATGCATGAAGGTGTTAGTAAGAGAGAGAAATTATGAAGAGAAGGAAGAAGAGCAAATGGAGGAGGAAGAAGATGAAGAAGGGTATGGACCATAATACCCTTCTTAACCACACCATGGTTTGAATAAACCATGGTTATTTTAATTTTTTGACGGTCAATCTGACGGAAGGGCACAACTGATGACGGAGCAAGTTTTGAGGGGCACGACTGATATTACCAAAAAGATAGGGACATAACTGATATTGCAACATCTCGGAGGGGCACAAGTGATAAAATCCCTAAAAGAAAAGCATTGCAGATTAACAACATTATAATCATGCATTTCCTATCCATTATCTTATTACATAATACACACATGAACTGATTAAATAAACAGAACCATGAATTAGGGCGAGATCCAGGAAAGGTAAAGCAATAAACGAATTGCAGCAAACAGAAAGATAAACAGATTAGATTAGAAGTCACCGAAGCGTCCATGTAATAGATTGTCCTTAAAAAGGATATCGCTCCCACAATACCGGTGTAAAGGACACTGGCGATCCGCTCCCAGGATACGACAACACACGATCTTCGTCTGTGCACAACGACGAGATCGACCTCGAATATACCTCAGAGAACTACAACCAAGAGAGGAAGAACGAGAACAGAGCCAAAGCGGTGTGGTAGGTGTTTTCTTGCGAGTGAAGAAAACGACGTAGGGGAAGAGGTATAAAAAGGTCGCGTGCCCTAGCACGTGGTACCTTTTGATTTCCGAAAAGGCCCCTCAAGGGGCGTATCCCTTCGGATTTCGAAACCATGACTAAAATGAGCCATTTCGGGTCGACTCAGATTCCCATTGCGATCGAATTCAAATTAATCCGTCTGATTAATTTAATCGACCAACCAAATGAAACCTGCAGCAAACGTATCGAGATCCGAATTGACTCTCTCGAGCCTGAGCCCGAGCTGGAGACGGAGCAGAACGTGTACACCTGTGGTCCTCTATTCATCCTCTCTATTATTGCTACAAGAGCTTGGGATGTGAACTCATATATAAGCCCACCAAAAGTTTAGAAATATTAGATGTGGTACTAAACTCCTCTCAAGTTATTCCATGTTTCAAATTTGGGAATTCCCAACTTTCTCTCCAAGCCATTTGATTTCCCAATTGAAACCAAATTGTCTCTTATAGTAATTGCATAAGTTTTCCAATTAAAACCTAAATTATTTATTTTAAATACAACAAGGAGGGGATGAGAGAGATTGTGTGCAAGGCGGTGTAAAGGCGAACCCACTTCAATGGTCTAATAGTAGAACAATGTGCATACCACCTAAAGGACCAGGATTCGAACCTCCCCTTCCTCATATTTACCCGTTCAAAAAAAAGTGGTGTAAAGGCACATATATAAGGGAGATCGATGGGAAGGTGAAGCGGCCTAACACTATATAAGTGGTGACAGAGTCGAGGAGGGAATGGAGACAGAGGAGGAAGAGGTAGTGAAGAGGCGGCATGAGGTGGTGGCGGGAGGGGTCACATGCAACCAGAAATCGTTTAACGGATCTCTCTAAAGTTGATTTCGATTTTGATGGAAGTTAACCAAAGGATTATAGTGTAAGAGTTAGTAAGTTCGCATGGGTCTTGGGGTAAATATGAAAATATCATAGATTATGATGGAATTGCAAAAGTTTGTTGTGGTTGTTGTGTAAAATCCATTCATGATTATTGACTAAAAATAATATTTGATTAATCAATCGGGGAATCCAATGCAATATTAGAAAATCATCTCACCAACAGAATTGACCTATAGTAAAAACTATTTCGGAGACAATTATTATACCATTTGATTTTATGAATATAACATAGGATTCCGTTTTGTTGTGAAATTAGTTTTTTTTCACAAATTCACCACAAATGTAATATCCATTGTTATCGTTTATATAACAATAATTACCTGTTACCACTTTTCTTTTTATAAAATTTCCACTAACCCTTGCTAACTTTAGTAACAGTTATATATACAAGGGTTTTCAAATGAGATATGGTTTTTATGCCATCACGCTAAGCTGTAAATGAGATTCATTAGATCAATCTAACGTTTGAATAAAAAATCTGATCTAAAATGATATTTCAGTCATTATTATTCATTAAATTTGAATTTCGTTTAATAATATCGATTTGCAATTTTAAGCTTGTTTTGATTTGATATTTTTTGTTTACACATTTATTTATTTTGTATTATATTTTCTTAGCGATCTGGTTTCAATCAGCACTCCCTTCGTATGATGTATGCTTGCTGAAAAAAATAAATTGGTTATTTTTTTTCATACTTTTTGCCAAACAATTTTCGAAACTATGATGCCTAATAGTTTGTGCACAATCCACACTCCCTTTGAATTCATGTACGCTTTCCACAAAAAATAGACAAATTTGTATGTCAATTACGGTATATCTAACTTTTTTTAAAAAAAATAGCATGTAAAAAATACAATTTTGTAGCTCAATAAAGGAACTGGTAAGATGCATATTAAGTTATATTAAGTTATGTGAACAACATGGTAAAATAAAATAAATTGGAAGTGATTGTTCTATGCATTGTGGTTGCATGGATGGTGTGGTTGGTGGAGACGGTCCGGATGGATCTTCGGAACCCATGTTGGTGATGGATGTTGAAAATGTAATTTATAATTTATCCAAGAATTATTGTTATTGCCATGAGCCTTATACAAATGGGCCTATATTCCTTCACCCAAATAACACAAGAGAAGCACAACACATTCACTGCCATCACAAGAGTCATCCTTCAAAGTCTTGTAAGTCCTTATTTTTGTAAATTGTAAGTCATTTTCATGTACAAGTACAAGTCTTATTTGCAAATTCAAGTTTTAATGAAAAGAAGTTCTTGAATTCGCATATACCTTGTGTATTGATCCATATTCTCTCATTTTAATTTGCTTCTTATCCACCACCAATCTTCCGCTGCTCCAACAATGAAGAATGATGTTGTCATCTCTCCAGGTCACCTCCATGTGCACGTCGCCGCCCTCCATGTTGTTGACCTCCATGTCGCTGCTTCCACGCATGCTACCACCCTCCACATCACTACCTCCACGTGCAACCCGCCACAACATAGTTGATTTCGCCACCACCATCGTGCAACCCTCCATCCACACAATATAGTGTCAAACGTGGATCTAACTTTTCAATTTTGAATGATGAAAGAGAATTGAGAGTTTTGGAGAAAATTTAAGAACACGGGTTATTACAATCTATTTTTAAAATGTGTAAGTAACCAAAAAGATTCTTGATCAATTAAAAATAAACATTAATATCCATTTACTTGCAATCACATGATTGAAAATCTAACATAGCCACGCTGATAACCTACCATGATAATGTAATATCTTACTTGAAGTTTTCTATATATATATTTACAAAGGAAAAGACAATGAATAATTATTGCTATACAATTTTTTGGTAA
This sequence comes from Ottelia alismoides, assembly GCA_037367405.1. NCBI lineage: Eukaryota > Viridiplantae > Streptophyta > Magnoliopsida > Alismatales > Hydrocharitaceae > Ottelia > Ottelia alismoides. The sequence goes on along the minus strand of JAZKJV010009748.1, from coordinate 1,584,805 downwards.
TGATAAAAAAACTTAATATATTATTCGCTGTTAAGTTTATCACTGCGGTATACTTTAACATCCTAAAATATAGTAACAATTCTTCGAATTATTCATTCTTAAGGTTTGTTATGATTATAGTTAGACAAGCTACACGATATATACAAAGTATCCAAATCGAGATGCCATTCATATATAATGTTAATTTGACTTGAATCCTATCCACTGGTTGGGTTACTGATGTGGCTGATCTGTATCCTGACTTCTGATTGGCTGAGAGCTGTTGGGTCAGGATTGCTGACATGTCTGATCTGTGTCCTGCCTTCTGATTGCTGAGAGCTGTTGGGCCAGGATTGCTGACAAGTCTGATCTGTGTCCTGCCTTCTGATTGGCTGATAGCTGTTGGGCCAGGATTGCTGACATGTCTGGTCCGTATCCTATCTTATGATTGGCTGAGAGTTGTTGGGATGAATCGCTGAATACATATGGTATTCTTCTGTTGCAGTATAAAAGGAGCCCTAGAGCCATCAGATACTGCAGTCCTCAATTCTGATCCTGTTTCTCATCCCATATATGTACCTTCTCAGTACCCTCTGTATTACATTTTCCTCCAAATAGTGAAACCGATCGCCGCCGCCCAAGGACGTAGCCCATTTACGGGTGAACCTTGTAAATCCTTGTGTTTGTGTCTTACTTGTTTGATCGTGTTTGTGTTTATTTGCTTCCGCGATTCGCAACAAACTGGTATCAGAGCTTCAGGTTCCGTCAGGATCATCCAGCAAGATGGCATCGCACATTCTGAAGATCGAGAAGTTCACGGGGAAGAATGGATTCAGTCTATGGCAGATCAAGATGCATGATGGAGTAATGAAGACAGTGACAGAAGTACGCCATGTTCCTGATTTGAGGAAGAACCTGATATCCCTTGGAGTCTTGGTCTCTAAAGGATATAAGTACAACGCTGAAGGTGGAGTCATACAAGTTGCCAAAGCTGGGATTGTTGTCATCAAGGGCAACAAGCAGAAGACCTTGTATGTCTTGCAAGGGTGTACAATTCCTGGGAGTAAGTTCAAGTGTTGTTTGAACTTGCTCAATATCGACAGTTGACAGTAGCCCCAAGGAGGGGCTGGCGACGGCGCGGTGAAGCTTGGCGAAACTTCTCTGAGGAGAAATTTCAAGGTGAATATTGTTTATAATCCCTTGATTCCTGTTATCTGAATTTCAAGTGGTGAATTATAGTAGTGGTCAATTTTGCTATATGAGAATTCAACCCCGGTGGAGTCTAGCAGTGGCTAATTCTACTAGTGGAGAATTCAACTCATAGTGGAGTATAGCAGTGGTTAATTCTGTTATATGAGAATTCAACCCCGGTGGAGTCTAACAGTGGTTAATTCTGCTAGTGGAGAATTCAGCTCATGGTGGAGTAATAGTAGTGGTTCATTCTACTATATGAGGATTCAATTGAAGGTGGAGATTGTTAATTTGACTTGAATCTTATCCACTGGTTGGGTTGCTGATGTGACTGATCTGTATCCTGACTTCTGATTGGCTGAGAGCTATTGGATCAGGATTGCTGACATGCCTGATCTGTGTCATGCCTTCTGATTGGCTGAGAGTTTTGGGCTAGGATTGCTGACAAGTCTGATCTGTGTCCTGCCTTCTGATTGACTGAGAGCTGTTGGGCCAGGATTGCTGACATGTCTGATCCGTGTCCTATCTTCTGATTGGCTGAGAGATGTTGGAATGGATTGCTGAATACATATGGTATTCTTCTGTTGCAGTATAAAAGGGACCCTAGAGCCATCAGATACTGCAGTCCTCAATTCTGATCCTGTTTCTCATCCCATATCTGTACCTTCTCAGTACCCTTTGTATTACATTTTCCTCCAAATAGTGAAACCGATCGCCGCCGCCCAAGGACGTAGCCCATTTACGGGTGAACCTTGTAAATCCTTGTGTTTGTGTCTTGCTTGTTTGATCGTGTTTGTGTTTGTTTGCTTCCGCGATTCACAACATATAAACTCAGGACCCAATCATCACTAATTTGTAAGCCTGTGAGATGTTACTCCCATATATACTTAAAGCACAACATGTGCTCTTTATCTAATGATAGACTGTAAACTGAGAACAGTTCAGTAATGTCATACAGTATCAGACTACTTGAAATCATAGTTGAGATATTAGTTCAATAATGTCCTACAGTCTTACACTTCGAAATCATAGTTGAGATTAGAGGCTAGTGGTCATAGTTTGAAGCTGGCATCTTCTTCCCATCTTCTTCTCAGTATTGCATGATAAATGAGATCAAGTTGCATATGCATTATTTACTGCGAATGCGGTGATGTCTTTGGCTGTGGTGTGAGAAGAGTAGACGATGAAGCCATGGGTTCATGCACTACTGAATTAGAAGAAACATAGACGGGGCTCCCCACAAGTTGCAGCATGATGCTTCCAAGGATCTCCATCACCAGTTTCTTGAACTCATCTTCGTGCACGGCTTTCCCGTCGGAAGCGCTCACTAATCGGAGAGCTTCATCCATTATGGTATCAACCTGGCAAATCAAGACTCTGAACTTGCAGTTGCACGAGAGAAGCAATCTAAAGAAATGCTATAAATCCGTAAGCAAATCACGGAAACCAAAGAGTGGCTTACTTTTGTTGCGAGACAAAGTGCAGCAATAACATTGTGGATTTATATTATACACAAAATCAAGTCCAAGTCCTTCACGAATATAACGCGGAAGATTTACTATCAACCAAGAAATTCGAAGCCCCAATTGGACTCTCAATGTTCGAATTTTAAAATTAATCGGGCAAATTAATTTATCCATAATCTGCGACAGAAGAATCGAGATTCGAATGACTCTTCCAAGTCGAAACTGGAGTCCACGCAGAAGGCGCATGTGTGTAGCTCTCCAACCCATCTTTCTATTTTTGCTTCAAGAACTAAAAACATATAAATCGCATAAATGCATAAATACCTGATTGATAGCACCATAAGGAGGCAGTCCAGCTGAAGGGCCAACATCATCTAAAACAACACGCAGATGTTGTTTACATACTTTATGATGGCGATCCTTGGGAAGATTGTTCCATGCTGTACTCAATATCTATAATAATTCGAGAAAAACGGTAATCTGAGTACACATTTGCTTTCAATAAACACGGATATGTTAAATTTGCTATTTTTTAAAAAGAAAGGTACCTTGTCAAGTTCAAATTTATTGGATAACAAATTCTTAATTCCACTTCCATCAAAGGTGTTCTCGCTGTGAGCAACGATAACGGGGTGCTCCTTCAGGCGCTGAGCAATGACTTCGAGAACCTTCTTAAACTCCACCAAGAAAAGCTCTTCAGAAGCAGGATTCTGAAGCTGTTGATCCGACACAGAAAACAGAGCCGGATTTACCACATGCTCAGTTACCTATGGTAGAAAAGAAACATGTCAATATGGATTCTCATAACTGAATGAAAGTATTCTCATAGACAGTAGAATCTGCGGTAACTATATTATTTTTTACACGAAGATCTCAAGAATTACTGCCATGTTAAGTATGCAACCACAGTAAGCCACATCTCAGAATCATAAGCACAGTAATATTTTTCATCCCTGTCAGTAAAATGTATGTGGGACATGAAGCTCGTGCAAACTTGATAATATCAGCTAATATATATTAGCATTAGCAAAATAGAGATCACTCGATCTACTGAGCATTTCAAGTTAGAGGGGGGAATCGGTACCCAAGAGTCGGAGGACGGAGGCATCCCATTTTCGACCGTGAGTGTTTCTAGGGCCATGGTAATGCATCTGAGCAGCGGTACATTCTCGGACTCCAACTTTGAGTACAAGGCGACCGCCTCCAACTCGAATTCTGCGCTCGCGATAAATTCCTTGAGATCTTCGCCATCCATTCTTAAGATCACAATGGGATCCCTGTTAAGTCCTGCTGCCATGCCCAGTAAGATGTCTGAAAATACCTCCTTGAATTCACTCTTGCTCACTTCTTTCTTCTCCCCGTGGGTGAACTCGTTCAGAACCTTCACAAGTCAAGTGAATATCTTGAATCTTGATAACTTTATAGATGGAAATATAATGCAAATCAGTTGTGAAAAATAAAAACAGGCAAAGAAATCCCTTACCCATGTTCAGCTGGTTCATCTTAACATAATCACATAAAAATAACGTTAAACAGGAATCTGACTTGGTTTCTCAGAGTTTGATCTTTAGTAGGAATAACTTAAACTATACTAATTTCAAAGCAACTTGGAATATATCAGTCATACAAACTAGAAGCTCCAGATATGGAGAAGCCTGGTAATACTGTCTCTACCGAAAAAGCCAAGCAAGCAATCTTCAAGTCTATCTTAAGTGATATCTGAGTTTTCTCTCTTTGTTAATCAGGTCTAATGTATATTTTCGACAATCATGGTATTGTAAAAATTTTCGAAAAATGTCAAATTTTTAAAAAGCCGGCCTTGTAGAAAATCTTATTTCAAAGAATAACTTAATGGGATATTGATGACATAGATTTTCTGAAAATTTAATATCTTAATTTTTTTTGCAAAAAAATCTATCATAAAGAGTAAATTACACAAAAGTCCATGAAATATACACTTGATTTCAATGTTATACCCGAACTTTAAAAGATAACAATACGATATCCGATCTTTAATATTTGCTTTAATGTGATTTTTAGCTATGTGATATCCTCTTATTGTGATTTAAGATTAGAAAAACAAAATGATCGATTAAATTTGAATAGTTAAGGACAACATTGAGAATAATCTTAAAGATTGGATACCATATTGTTACTTTTCAAAGTTTATGCACCACATTGAAATCGGATGTATAGTTCTGGAAAATCTTTGTAATGGGATAAAGGTAGAGTTTCCATAACTATCCCATTGGTCATTCTTTCAAAAAGATTTAAAAATGGTGTAATTATGGAAAAAAAGTAGAGTTTCCAAAATTATGACATTTTAAAATCTCACCAAACTATGACATTTCAAAGAATAGTAAAGAATTTATTTTTTTTGAAAGAATCATTTCATGAAAATAGTTGAGAAAAATAAAATGACGACATTATCCTCTTATTACAATAACAAAGTCTTTTCCCACTATTAAGTAAGGCCATCTACATATATTTTCTGCCTCTATTCAGACCTATTTTGAGTCATTCTCAAGCTTGCGTCGCTAGTATGGAACACTGATGAATCCACATTTCATCATCTTTATTCTATCATTTTGGCACCAAAAACCCTAGTAAATGCCTGTAAATCACCTTAAATATATCATCTTAGCATTCATGCATGTGCACCCCATTAGTGTATAAAATACTGTAATTAAAGCCAAAATTATAGAATAAATAAAAGAAAAGAAAAAGAATAAAATATTGTAAATATTTTATGACCAAAAACCCCGAGACCTAGGCATCTTGATGAATAGGTCGACCAGGAATAAAGTAGGGGGAGATAAGGGTCAAATACCTATATTATTCTATTCATTCTTTATTAATTTTGAGACCTATTTTTGGTTCCACTTTTTATACATCAAATAAAGAAACTTTGTACATGAAAGTTGTAGATAATTAAATAAAGAAAAATACAAAATTGATTTCACAGAAAAATAATGTACAGATAAAAAGTTATGGTCTGAATAAAAATCCAGAATCCCAACTTCCCAGACCCGTATCTCACAAATGAAAACTCCAAATGCATCAAACTCACCTTTAATTGTATATAATTCAAAATAAGCTATTTAATGGCGGTGGTTTCGCATTTGGCGGAGCTACGGTTTGAAAGTTGAGTTTTGGACCCCCATTGTACAACTGTACTGATTAAAAAATTCAATTTATTCTTTATTCATTATTTTTGTATTTTTATAATCTTATAAATATTACTTATAATAAATATGTATATTAAAATCAGAGCAAAAACTCAAAGAAAACTCAAAATAAAATACTTGTATATAAAATATATAGGTATTATACCTGTAAATATACCTACATAAACTATACTTTTATTTTATTTAATATACAAAACACCTCAGAAAAATAAAATAAAAATATATTTGTGCATATAACAATATTTTATAATTTTATAAAATTAGAAACAAAAATAATAAAATTAAAATACACAGAATAAAAATAAAAGACTAAAATATATAGGTATTATACCTATAAAGGGCTAAAAAGTAAACTCATAAAAATATACCTCATAAAATAAATTAAAAATCATAATAAAATACTACATAAAATAACGAATATTTTTTATTTCATAATCATAATTTAATTCGGCCTTTTTCTATTTTTAAACGAATTAATAAAAGATTTAATCAGGGTTTTTCCTGGTTGGTCCACGTGGACCAACCAGGCGCAAGCCTTAGTTGACTCTGGTCAACTGGGTGTCCTAGACCCCTGTCAGCTCTGCCAGCCTCATTTTTGACCCATCTTGGTGGATTTTTCGAGGCCAAATCTTGCACGTTTTGGTGATGAATCCTTCTGCAAAGATGTTCATCGACCATCCCTCTAGCTCGCCCATGAATAATCTTGGTCTTTGGACCCAAGATTTGTGAGATATTCGTTGATCTTTGAACCCCTGTCACCTCGGGTCAACCCAAATATAAGGAACCCTCGACTTTGAATTTGATTTTGAGTCCCTTCGGTCCACCCCTCTCTGCCTCTCTTGTGCTCTGAAGCTCCCTGGAGGTGACAGCTCCACCGCGAGCTCATCAGCCAAGGCGTACGAGGTCGAGGGCAGCTCCACCACCTCCCGCAACTCCGGCGGTTGAGGTACCTCCTCCCTCCGGTTCACACCGTCGAGGAAGCCATCTCCCCTCTTTATTTTTCGTTCTTTAGCTTCGCCTTAGTCGTAGGAACAAAAGCCCTCTAGAAATTTAGGAAACCATCGCTCGAATCGCCCAAATCCCTATCGTGGCCGGAGCGCACCTCCACCCAATTACCGTCGTGCCGCTTTGTGCATCGATTCCGCCTCCCTAAGGTCCAGGCATTTTGCCATGGACCTCCTAACCATTTTTGCAGGGTCAACGCACTTTGACTCGCACCTGGAGGCTATTTTGGAGCCTCGCCGGAGCTCGCAAAGCCCCCCAGCTCCGCCGGCCGCCAGCGAGCGCCTCGGCCGTCGCCGAGGTCTTTTGAAGCCTCCAGGAGGAAGAGAAGACCCCCCAGAGTCTCCACGGCCATTTTGAAGCTTCATCGTCGCCGGAGGACGGAGATCTTGGACGGCGAAGTTCGCCCTCGTCGGCGTTCTTCGCTGTTCTTGGTCCTCGTCTCCCGACCGTCGGATCGTGGAGGAGCCCCAGATCGCACATCCACCGTCGGATGGAGTAGCGCCAGCACCGTTCGATCATCGTCCAGGATCTAATCCCAGCCGTGCAACGTGAAGCGTCATCGACCGTTGGATTCACGCCACGTGTTTAAGTGAAGATCTGCAGCCGTTGGATCCGCGCACCAGGGGTATTTTGCATCTCAACCCCTGCGCATTTTGTATTTACTTTTTAGTCCACAAACTTTCGTCTGTAGTGTAAAAGTTTTGTAAAATTTGCAAATAGACCCTCGCACTTATTTTATTTACACATAGATCCTCCGCCACGTCACCTCGGGTTTTGTAGAGAGGCCCTTGGCCTTTTATTTATTTCGTTTTAATACCAGAACTTGTAATTTAAGTGTTATCTTTTTGGAAAAATTGCATGTAATCCCTCAGGCTCTGTGGAAATTACGTTTGGATCCCCGCCAGGCGCGTGCAAGTCACGCGCCCTGGTGGGTATTTTGTGCCGATACCCCTGCGGGTTTAGGAATTTGTAATTGGTCCATAAATTCGAATATTCAGTTCAATATTTTGTGGAAAATTGCATGTCTGCCCCTGGACTTTTGGATATTTGCATATATACCCCTGCCAGGTTGTGATATTTTTGTGAACTTGTCTTATTTATTTGGAGCCTCATTTTAATTCGAAAAATTCTCAAAAATTCAACTTAAGCTCCTTTGTGCTTGTTCTTTGACGCTATATTTTTAGTTTTTGATTTTAGTTCATTTTTATATTTATTAAAAATAAAAAAACATGCTTTTTGCCTACTGTCTAGCTTAGAAAATACCAAAAAATAGTAAAATACCTCGAAAAATTCTAAAAAATTCCCCACAGTCTATTTTAACCTATTTTAGTGTCAGTCAAAAAATCCCTAAAAATCTCAAAAGAAAAACCTTAAAAATTAGAAAATACTCAAAAACTTCAAAAAATTCTAAAAAATTATAGAAAATTCCAAAAATTGCAAACTCAGTTCCTGTAGGTTCTATATTTTATTATCTTTAATTGAAAATTAGTTTGGGAAAATTTTGTGGTTGTTTGATATTTTGAAGTTCTGTTTTATCTTCAGCCAGTAGCTAATTCAATGTTTTGATTTATTTCAGTGTTTAAAAATACAAAAAATATTTTGTAAAATACCCAAAAATCACAAAAACAGTAGAAAATTATAAAAATACCAAAAAGATTTTATTTCTGAATTTCTGGTTATTTTTGCACATTTTTATAACTAGTTTATCACCCTTTTTATTACATTGTTTCTATCTTCCAATATTGAAAAAAAGTATAAAATATAAAATTATAAAAATTAGAAAATTAAAAATCAAAATACAAAATTAAAAATTATTTTTTTTTAAAACCCACAAAAATATTTGCTTGCATAGTGTAGACACACTTCACACTCACACACACACACACATTAGATTGTTCTACCTTGTTTGCTCCCTGTGTTCGAACTCTCTGCATACTTGTCCTATACATCTTTTGTGCAGAGTTAAAAATAAATTTTAACTCCACATTTATTTCTAATTGTTTGATCTATAGTGTGGGTTAATTGTTGATTAAATACAGTTTATTGTTGGTCACTGCAGCGACCTCGGTTGTCTCCGCCTTGTGTGAGACATACTATTTAGGCCTCCGATAAATTGTGTTCATCAAACACCCCAATGAAATTTAAATGTTTGTTTAAATCTATGTTGAAAAGATCCGTCTGTCTTAAGGCGAATGCTTAAATAGTATTTTTTTAAAAACTATTTAGGAATTTGTATCCGACTATATGTTGGTTGTGGACTACCTAAGGCAACTCTTTTCATTTATTGGAGCGTGAGACCAGGACCAACCAGTCCCCTTGTTATTTTAACAAAAAATAAAGCTAATAGTGAAAATACCACATGACTATATTAACAAAAAGAAAAAGAAAAACAATACTTGGTGGGATATAAGGTATTATCAAACAGTTCTTCGGAAACTGCTACATTTTGTTTTTTACACTTATTTCCCTTTTGAATTTTGCAATTTTATACCCTGATCTTTTTGCAATGAGTTATGGTCCTATGTCTTTAGGAAATTCACAATTCTGGCTGTTTATTACACTTATGCCCTTATTTTTACTTAATAGGATGACAAATTTTGAATCTTGTAAGAATATAGCAAAAAAAGGTAAAGGTATATCTGTAGTTGCAGAATCTCGGAGGGACACAAGGTAGAAAACCCAACTATCTTTAGCTCAATATTATTTACTAATGTATATATCGAACCAAACCGCACCCGAATCATATCACGCGAAATTGCATTTAATTTTTTTCTCGAAAAGAAATGATCGAAAAAAATAAAAGAAATAAGAGCAGCAGTGAGCGACCTCGGAGTAAATCTGATCGGACTCCGCGGACTGGCCCTTGGCGGGAAGGCCGAGGGCCGCGCCGATGTCGGCGACAGCCGGCTGCAGCTCCTCGACGGAGAGCTTGCCGTCTCGGTCGCGGTCGAGCTCCCGGAACTTGTGATCCACGTAAGTATCGAACACCTCCTTGTTCCCTACAAGCTCGCAGATGTCGGAGCCGTCGAGCACTACCACCTCCTCCTCGTGGATATCGTTATCCCTGTTCGTCTGGCTATCCAACCTGGCGGTCCTCCTTATACGGGCCTTGAGCTTGCGCAGGATCCTGCTCCCGCGGCTCTTGTGCTTGGCCGCAGTGCTCCCTCCCATCTCCCTCCAATATGTTATGTTTATGGTTAGAGAAGGCGAGCGGGAATCCCGTGAGGGTGGAAAACGAAGTCGCGACGGCCTTTTTGTTATCGGCGTCTTTTGCGATTTATATCTAACAAAAACAAAAAAAATAACAAATTATGGGTGAATTGCATCTCAAACCCAATGGTGGTTACGATGTGTATTAAATCCCAAACGGATCATCCGTCCTCCGAAGTTTTGTCCTTTTTGTTTCTCTTGCATGAGTCTCCCGTATTTGGGTTATTGATCGAGTCGAGAACGAGCAGATCCAGTATTAGTAGAGAGGAGATGAAACAAAGATATGTGAGGGAGGAGATGGAAATTAGGCGGGAGGTCAACAAGAGAGGAGGAGGCGTCGAGACACGTCAGGGCAGGGAAGGCGACGCGTGGTCGTCGCCGTTGGGCTTTAAATAAAAGGGGATAAGAAGGAAAGAAGAGCTGTAGGAGGAGAAAAGGTGGCGGTCGCTGCTGAATCCCGACGACGTCTGCATGTCATCCATCTGTGATTGTCCTTCTTCTTCCTGCAGCTTTTCAGTCAGAGACTTAATCGATACTATGAAAAAATTTTGATTCCCTCGTACGTGCCATTTCTACGTATGCAGCAGGCGTGAGTAGCCTTCCGTATTGATCTTCGTTGAATTGCTTTCTGAGGAAGATCAGCGTGTCAGCACCCCTTTTTCGCTTGGACATCTGTATACTCTGTATAAAGTTGGATTTTTCCATTATTTATAATTAGTGATAGTCCCGTGCAATGTACGGAAAAACGTTCAAGATAATAATATTTACGAAAATACATTTACATGAGTGTACTTAGAAATTAATAGATATAGAAATATAATAATAAAAAAATTCTAATATTGTTTTAATCAATATCGTTCTCATAGTCAATAGTTTCTTTCAAATGAAAATTAATAGGTAACAAACATTTCTCACACATATAGTCTCCAGTTTAATGTTCTGAGATGTAAAGATATTTGAAAAAACTAATTATGTAGTCATCTTTGCACATGCTCAAATCACTCAAAAGCATAAAAATAAAAATATCATGACAGACAAAGACTTAACGACTAGCAAGTGCAAATTGTAGTGTGATATGTGATCAAAAAAGATTTTTTTACTTCAAAGTTCATAATTACTATCATTAAGATATTCAATTTTCTGACCTTCATTGGCTATTATTTTTCTTACCATTTCAGATCTACTGAATGTAAGGCTGGATATAAGATTATACAATATACATGTGTGCACATCCGTGGAAAGCATGGGGAGAGAGAACTTGTCAAAAATTAAAATTATAATCGAAGACTACCCGGATCATCAGTAAAATAGCACATATCGTGAGAAAGTGAGGAATTATATACCTGACTTGTCAGTAAAATATCACATATTTTGGAATATTTATTTGGAAAAAAATCTGTGCACGAATTTCCAAAATGAGTATAAAGGGAAATATACCGATTTTACAAAGGAGAATTGTCAAAGAAGACATGAAATATTATAATATAACTATTCCAAGCTTTTGAATGATATAGACTGTAGGTAATGTATACTTGAGTAAATTAAGTTTTTTAACCTTAGATCACATGCAATCCTAATATTGAAATATACCGGTTAAATTACTCAGTTTACTTTAAGTAATAATAACTCAAAGTCTAAAAAACAATTATGTAAAAAGGCTCTCTGTTCTCCTAGCTCCCAACTATTTAGTGCTCGTTTGTTAGAAGGATAGAAGAAGGGATAAAGTTTAAGGATGGTTTTTCCCTCTTTTCTCTTCGATTGGAGGGTTATGATTTATAGGGACAAGTGGTGATTATTTGCTATTCTTTGTTAGGTCATGAAAAGAAAGAATAAGAGACATAAATTACACTACAAACTGGAGGGCCTTTGGGAACGGTTATTGGGGAACGGTCATCCAGCAACCGTCCCATATCCTATTGCAGGGGATGGTTGTATGCTGACCGTCCCTTCTTTATGTTTCTAGAGACAGTCAATTATGACCGTCGCCTTTAATATAACCTTTAGGGACGGTTATATAACCGTCCCTTATGAGCACCTATAGGGGACGGTCATAACTGTCCCCGTTACTTCACTGTGGCCGTCGCTTATACAAAAACTATAGGGGACGGTGACACCGTCCCTTATAGTTTGGTTTTATGGGACGGTTGGATAACCGTCCCTAAAACCAATCTAGTTGGCGCGTTGTTGAAAATATCTGCAACCAGATGGGACGGTCAACTTTTAACCGTCCCCAATTAACATTATAAGGGACGGTTGTAATCGTCCCTTAAAGTTGGTTATAGGGGACGGTTGGGTAACCGTCCATAATACCAAGCAGAGGGGACGTTCCACTTATAACCATCCCCGATTATTATTAAAGGGAGAGTCGTTCAACCGTCCCCGATGGTCATATACCCATCCCGACGAATCCATCTCCCTCATTCCTCCACTCGATTCCTCCTCCTCCATAGCCCCTCGCCCCTTGCCCTCCTCCTCCGCCCTCCGCCCTCCGCCCTCTCGCCCCCAAGCTCTGTCGCCCTCCTCCTCCGCGCGCTCGTCCTCTCCGCCCCCGATCGCCCTCGGCCTCAGCCGCCGCTGATCGCCCTCCTCCTCCACTCGCTCATCCTCTCCGCCCCTGGTCGCCCTCGGCCTCAGCCGCCGCCGGTCGTCCTCCTCCTCAGCCGCCGCTGGTCGCCCTCCGTCGCTTGGTTGTAAGTTTTTTTATTGTTTTTTAATATACGAATCTTGCTTATGATTGCATATTTTTTTAATATATGGTATTAGTAAATGCTTATTAGTTTAGTTAAATGCTTAAGATAGTAGATTAAAAAGATAGTGGATAATCTTGGTTATGATTAAATGCTTTTAGTGGTAAATGCTTATTAGTTTATCTAAATGCATGTAAGTGTTATTTTAAAACATAGTTAGATTAAAAACATAGTAGTTAAATGCTTCTTAGTTTAGTTTAGAGGATAAAAAAATACAACTTACCATACATTATTGAAACTTATCATACATTACTGTAGTTAACTTTGGATCTTACCTTTAAGTAATGGATAAAAGTTGGATGAACAAAAGATTCGATGATTATCAGACATATAACAAAGGAGTTATCGGATTCTTAGACTGGGCATTTCGATATGAGTCGCTCTATCATATTGTAGGAGGTGAAGGAGATAAGATACATTATCCTTGCATAAGATGCAAGAACACTCTGACCTAAAATCGAACCATGGTTTATGAACATTTGATATTAAACGGTTTTTGGCTTCCTTATACAAATTGGACGTATCATGGTGAAGGAGTTATTTTAGAGGAAGATAATAATGACCAAGTTGATACTCAAAGAGATGTCTCTGAAACACATGACTGTGATGCTATGTTTGAGTTGATAGATAACATTTGAGGACATGATACTGATGAAATGATGGATTCACCTCCGGATTCCTTACTTGAAAAAATACAAGATGCAGAAAAGTCATTATGTGAGGAATCAAAATGCCTCGGTTACGTTTTCTTCTGGAAATGTTTAAGATAAAAGTGAAGAATCAGTGTACAACGGTTACGATGACAGATATCTTACAATTGATTAGGACCTTATTAAATAATCCAGAAAATTTTCCAAAGGATTGGACGGACGCTAAATCAAGATTTCGGTCACTTGGATTAAACTATGAGAAAATTGACGCATGTCCAAACGACTGCATTTTATATTGGAAGGATTACTCAAACCTAGATACATGTCCTGACTGCAAAAGTAGCAGATAGAAGAATTTGGGTCATGATTCGAAAAGGAAAAAATCGGAGAAGATTTTATGATTCTTTCCTTTGATTCCTCGATTACAGCGATTATATTCATATGAAAGAACAACTAAAATGATGATATGGCACAACATTATCAAAAAGAAAGATGTAACTGGTGTTATGCATCATCCGTCAGATACAGAGGAGTGGAGGAAATTTTATGCGCCAAGCCACGCCCTCTGTACAAGCTGCACAACTCGGCGACGATGAGGAGAGTGAGGAGGAGAGCGACGAGAGTGACGCATCTGAGTAGATAGCATCGATGTAGTAAATTTTAGTTTTTCTTTGAATTTTTTATTGTAATGTTTTTTACTAATGCCTAAGATTATGTAGACTTGAAAACCATTTCTTCGTAGCTATGTTATAATTTATTATGATCTTGATTGTTGAGTTTACGATGTTGAATGTTGAGTTTATTTGATCCTGAATGGTGAGTGTATTGGTTTTGCAGAGGGAGCAGGGAAGACACCATGAATTTAGTAATTTTTTTCCCTGTCAGGGTGTATTGGGGACGGTTGTAACCGTCCCCTAATGAGCTACAGAAACATCCCGCCTGCTCAAATAGTTCACGGGAGATTATTGGAGACGGTTAGGACGTTCCCCTATACGCTTCTGTTGGCTCGCTAACAACAAGAAGATGGGACGGTTTTAACCATCCCTTATACGCTTCTGTTGGCGTCGCTATAGACGCACTCGTAGAGGGGACGGTTACAACCGTCCCGTATACTCTTCTCACTACAGACGGGTGGGTCTAAGGGGACGGTCGTAGACCGTCCTTTTTGTCTCTAGAACCGTCCCCTCTGATCAACGGGGACGGTTCCTAAACCGTCCCTTCAGCCACCGTCTCATTTGACTATATGGGACGCTTCTGACAACCGTCTCATGTAATCAACCATTGGGGACGGTTGTAACCGTCCCTTACACGAAGGCTATTAGGGACGGTTGCGACCGTCCTTACAACCTATAGTATTAGAGACGGTTAGCAACCGTACCTAATGGGCTTCAACATTTTGAGACGGCCCCAGAAAATCTTTGGGGACGGTTATCCCCGTCGCATGCGTTTCTCAGATGGGACGGTTGTAACCGTCCCCTTTACCATAGCGTCTATAGCGACGCCGACATAAGTGTATAAGGGACGGTTTCAACCGTCGCGTCTGCCCAACTAAAGGGGACGGTTATAACCATCCCTACTAGTCTTCTGTTGGCGTCGCTATAGACTATTCCAGGCTTCTTTTGGCGTCGCAAAAAGACCTGCATAGTAGAAGGGACGGTTACAACCGTCGCATACATTTGCATGTAGGGACGGTTGTAACCGTTCCTTCTACTCTTCAGGTCTTTTGCGACGCCAACAGAAGCCTGGAATAGTCTATAGCGACGCCAACAGAAGACTATTAGAGACGGTTGTAACCGTCCCCTCTAGTAGTAGCATCTATAGCGACGCCAACAGAAGGGTAGACGGGGACGGTTTTAACCGTCCCAATTGCGCTTACCTAATGGGGACGGTTCGAACCGTCCCCAATAGTCTCCGTGATTTGTTCTGGCTGGGGGGACGTTTCTGTAGCTTTAAAGGGGACGGTTACAACCGTCCCCAATAAACCATGACAGGAAAAAAATTTTATATATTCTGATATCTTCCTTACATCATTCAATATTACACCTGACAACAATATGGACATAATAGACTCTACAACATCCATCATTCTTCTCTGCAAAAGAACAAACCACAACATCCAACAACTAACCATATCATAAATTGAACATCAAACAACACATTACATTCAACATAATCATAAAGTCAACATTAATAAACGATAAGAAGTCTACATAATGTTAGACATTAATAAAAAACATTACAATTAAAAGATAAAAATTAACTAGGGTACTACATCCATGTCACCTACTCTGATGCGCCACTCCCGTCACTCCCGTCACTCTCTTCGGTTTCCTCCTCACTCTCCTCGTCTTCGCCGAGATGTGCAGGTTGTACAGGGGGCGTGGCTTGACTTTGAAGACGGCTTACTAAGGACCTGAAATTCGCCATGTCCATACGCATCTGTGCCATCTACGCAGCTTGTGCATTCATCGTTGCCTTTACTTCGCGCAACTCCCTCTCCATCTCTCTTTCTCTCTGGCTTCCCTGCGAGGAAGACTGCGACCCACCTGCACCACCCATTCCGTACCATGTACGGATCGTTTCGCCCCGTCCTCCGCAACGGATGCGTCTACTGTGTTCTAAATCAGTGGCTTGACAGAAGGCATCATCGGCTGTCAACGGGGGATTGCTCGTCCCCGTTCTATCCAGCGAGGAGGTGGTAGAGAGCCTAATCATTTCTTCCTGCATATGAGAAATAGAAAATAAATTTAGTATATTATCATAAGTAATCCTTTAAGTAAAAATTATATTTATACTTACATGTATTGGTGCGTAGGCTTCATCAACCCACTGCACCTCTCCTCCTAAGTGTCTGCTCTTTGACCCAGCAAAAACCTTTATGCGGGTCATTTCTCGTTCATTTTCTCTCAACTATAAAAAGTTAAACAACTTCTTAAAATTGTTTTAAGACTCAAAATTAATCGTTGTAAATATTTTTTAAATACTTACAAAGTCGTACTTCAATTGGTTTGTGTTCTTCCTTCCCATCTTATGCGTCGACCTAAACCCTTTCGAACGATTCGCCGTATTCTTGGAAGAAATCGACTGAAATTTCACAAAGTCAGTATAAAAATAAAAGAAATAACTAAGAAAACTATATACATACCGTAAAATCCTAACTGGATCAAAAATTAATCAGCTCTTTCCATTGCTCTGGTGTAACACCAGGAGGGATATTCTACACAAGCTGCTTATATGGAATCTGGGGGTTGAAGTACTACAAATGGAGAAATAAATATAATCAATATGTAAATATCTTGATATTAAATATTAATAAAAAAATCTTTCCTTAGCCTTTATGCGTCCCTTGTATCGACGCAACATCTCAGCAGCATGGGATAAAATCTGAGAATCGACATGGGTACTGCGTTCCAATGTAAATACAGCCTGATACAACAAATATAATAACGATTACCTCATAAAATGCAAAAACTGTTTTAAGATTTTAGAATACCTCCAGATCAGCAAGTATGGCAGCCTTGATAGCATAAGGAAGCTGTCGGAAGTCGTGAGTGGTGATGGGGACGCGCGCACGGGCAACCTGGCCAAGGTAGCTCTGGAACTCCGTGGAGTTCTCTCCTACCGCATCTCCGCAAACAATGCGTACATGTAACGTCTGCCCTGTTGCAAGATGGTCTAAGAATCTACACTGAGACGGTTCATGCCGTCTCGGTGTAGCTCCACTACCTGCATCAGAAGAACCGCCCTGTGGCTGCTGGGGAGGTTCAGGGACCTCCCGAATACGTCTAGGTCTAGGAGCCATGACTGCAATTTTAAAGAGTTATTTCAAATATATACATTTCGATAGATGACAACAATTTCAATTAATAGAAATTGAAAATAAAAAAACATTACCTGAAATTGCTAGTTCCAAGTTCCATTGTCGTTGTCTAATACCTCATGCAAAAAATCATTGGAGTTATTTTGATATGCTACATCATTGTCTAGTGCATCTGCCTCTTCGTTTACGTCGAAGAAATCTCTCGGTGTTGTTTTAATTGGTATTATCCATCCACTAACTAAGTTATCTGGAACATAAAAGACCTGTTCGACCTGACTGGCAAGCGTATACGGTTCATTTGTTTGTAACCTACCTGTTTGTTTTAAAGAAAGAACCCCATTTCTATCCTTTTTGTAACCTACTCTAACTCGACCAACATCGAACCAGATGCAATGAAATAGAACACACCTTGCATCATGTGTAAAACTGATTTCAAGTATATCAATAATCTCGCCATAGTATCCGTCAATTTCAGCATTGAGATCAGCCTTCACTATTACTCCTGAAAGTTGTGACGCTTTATTTTCATCAATTGACTTCTTTCGAAATCTAAACCCGTTAACGATATAGCCAGAATGTGATATTATCAATGAGTATGGACTCCTGTGAATTATATCGAGATTTGCGCTCCACCGTTCATCTTTGTTAACTTTTAATATTTTAATTTTATCCCCGAACCATTTCAGAAAGTCTGATTTGCTAATGGTTGTTGACTGAAACTCTTCGAAGAAAGAATCTACCTCGTCTACTTGCATCAAAATATAATAATGAATAAGATCTCTTTCAATGTCTGAAATACTACGACAGGTACTCTTTAGAATAGCTCGGCCATTCTGTTGAAATATCCAAAGTTTATTTGGATCTTCTGTCCACAACTCACCATCATTATTTCGTTCTAACCTATCGAATCTAATACTCTTTCCATCACCCATATACATGTCACAAAATGTGATACATTCTTTACATAAATATCCCTCGGCAATACAACCTTCAGGTGCAGCTTTGTTAAATACCATATTCTTTAATTTCCGTAAATATCTTTCAATTGGATACATCCATCGATACTGTACAGGACCACATATCCGGGCTTCGCTAGCAAGATGAATAATGAGATGAACCATTATATCAAAAAATGTAGGTGGAAAGAGCTGCTCCAGCTTACATAAAGTTATAACTATATCTGTCTCTAGTCTGAACAATACTTCCGGGTCTAAAGTCTTCGAACACAAAGCCTTAAAAAACTAACTGACTTCAATTAGTGGCTGCAAAACATCTGGATGTACAACTCCTCTGATTGACAACGGAAAATGAACTTGCATAAGTACGTGACAATCATGACTTTTTAATGACGATATCTTTCTTTCCGTCATATTTATGCATCTGTTAATTTGAGAGGAGAATCCATCAGATACTCTAACGGATTTAATAAAATCCAGTATCTTATCTTTGTCAGCATTGGATAAATTGGCATATGCTGGAAAATCATTAATTGTCCACAATAAAGAAGCACACATTGTAAAGAATTCTTTCTTTACCGCATCATACGTACTAACTCCAGAATTCCACAGAATCTTTAGTTCGTCAATAAAAGGTTGCATATATGTATCTATCGCATTACCTGGCCCCTTAGGACCAGGTATCAATAACGACATCATCATAAAGGAAGATGCCATTGACATCCATGGTGGCAGATTATATGTAACAAGTATCACAGGCCAAATAGAGTAACTCGTACTCATATTTCCGAATGGATTAAAGCCGTCAGAAGCAAGACCCAATCGTACGTTTCTTACTTCTTCAGAAAACGATGAATACATTTCATCAAACTTGCTCCACTCCTCTGCATCTGATGGATGTCGCATAACACCGGTTACATCTTTCCTTTTGATATTACTGTGCCATATCATCATTTTAGCTGTTCTTTCGTATGAATACAATCGCTGTAATCGGGGAATCAAAGGAAAGAACCTTAAAATCTTCTCTAGTTTTTTCCTCTTCGAATCAGTATCATTATTCTTATATCTGCTACTTTTGCAGTCAGGACATTTATCTAAATTTGAGTAATCCTTCCAATATAAAATGTTGTCGTTCGGACATGCGTCAATTTTCTCGTAGTTCAGTCCAAGTGCACGAAATCTAGACTTAGCATCCTTCCAGTCCTTTGAAAAGTTTTCTGGATTATTTAATAATGTCCTAATCAGAAGTAAGACATCTGTCATCGTAACCGCTGTACACCGATTCTTCACTTTTATCTTAAACATCTCCAGAAGAAAACGTAATCGAGACATTTTGACTTCAGGGCATAACGACTTCTCTGCATCTTGTATTTTTTCATGCAACGTATCCAGAAGCGAATCCATCATTTCATCGGTGTCATGTCCTCGAATGTTATCTATCATCTCAAATATAGCATCACGGTCTGTATTTCTGAGACATCTCTTTCAGTATCACCGTGGACATTACTATCTTCTTCTAAATTAACTCCTTCACCATGATATGTCCAATTCGTATAATGTAGACAAAATCCATTTAATATCAAATGCTCGTAAACTGTGGCTCGATTTTGGGTCAAAGTATTTTTGCATCTTATGCAAGGACAATGTATCTTATCTCCTTCACCTCCTACAATATGATAGTGCGATTCATATCGAAAAACCCAGTCTATGAATCCGATAACTCCTTTATTATACGTCCGATAGTCATCGAAGCTTTTGTTCATCCAACTTTTATCCATTGCCTAAAGGTAAGATATAAAGTTAATTTCAAAAATATTTGGTAATGTTCATAACAACAACATGACATCATTATTAACTAGGGTAGTTAACAGGTTTTAAGTACAACCTAACTATTCTACTAAATATCATGTGGCACACTTGGCCTTCGATCCAGAGAGTCCGGTCTCGGTCTACCCCTCCTCCTCCCGACAAATCGGGTTCAGGAGCAGCGCTTGGCAGGGCAGGCTGCGGCACGTAGGATCGAAGGAAAATGAATCGGCTATACAAAAATATTCTACTTAATGAACAAATATTCTACTAAATATCATGTGGCACACTTGGCCTTCGATCCAGAGAGTCCGGTCTCGGTCTACCCCTCCTCCTCCCGACAAATCGGGTTCAGGAGCAGCGCTTGGTAGGGCAGGCTGCGGCACGTAGGCTCGAAGGAAAATGAATAGGCTATACACAAATATTCTACTTAATGAACAAATATTCTACTAAATATCATGTGGCACACTTGGCCTTCGATCCAGAGAGTCCGGTCTCGGTCTACCCCTCCTCCTCCCGACAAATCGGGTTCAGGAGCAGCGCTTGGCAAGGCAGGCTGCGGCACGTAGGATCGAAGGAAAATGAATCGGCTATACAAAAATATTCTACTTAATGAACAAATATTCTACTAAATATCATGTGGCACACTTGGCCTTCGATCCAGAGAGTCCGGTCTCGGTCTACCCCTCCTGCTCTCGACAAATCGGGTTCAGGAGCAGCGCTTGGCAGGGCAGGCTGCGGCACGTTAGGCTCGAAGGAAAATGAATCAGCTATACACAAATATCTCACATTTGCATCATAGCTCTACACGTTCACGTCATAAAACTAGGGTAGTCATTGACATCATACGTTTACACATTCAGAGCATACAATTTTTCATTCACATCATGCATTTACACCTTTTGGTGTTTGTATAACACCGCATACTATCATCACATTCACATCTATACACCATCATTCACAACAATGCTTATCCATCATATACTATACATACTTATCCATCATAGCAACAATAATTTCACATACTTATCCATCATCACAACAATACTTTCACATACTATACATACTTATCCATCATACTATTCACATCATAAGCAAGCATGATAAGATTATAAAAATAAACAATGCTTTTACAATAAACAATTCTTTAACAAATCTATACATACAAATTAAGATTATGAAATTAAAGCAAGCACAATATATTAATAAATAACCAGAAAATTTAAAAAAAACTTACATCCAAATGAGGACGTGAAGGCCGGTGTCGGTGGGCGGAGGCTGGAGTGCCGAGGAGGAGGCCGGACGGCGGAGGAGGAGGTGGAGGCTGGAGGACGGATGCTGGAGGGCAACGGACGAGATAGGGGACGCCGGAGGGTGGAGGCGGAGGCCGGAGGACAAGGGGCGCGAGGATGGACGTCGGAGGGTGGAGGAGGAGGCAGGAGGGCGGTGTAGGACGCCGGAGTACGAGTGGGATGAAAGGGCGGAATGAGGAAGAATGAGGAAGATGGGTTCGACGGGGATGGGTATATTACCATCGGGGACGGTCGTTCGACCGTCCCTTTTACTAAGAATCGGCGACGGTTATAAGTGGACCGTCCCCTCAGATAATTTTTATTTAAAGCGATGGTTACAACCGTCCCTTATAATTATAATCGGGGACGGTCGCAAGTTGACCGTCCCCTATGGTTACATACATTTTACCCAGCGCGCCATTTACAGAGGTTGTAGGGATGGTTATGCAACCGTCCCATAAAACGAAACCGTAAGGGACGGTTACAACCGTCCCCTTTACTTTCACTTATATGCGACGGTCACAGTGAAGTAACAGGGACGGTTATGACCGTCCCCTAAAGGCTTGTTCCGGGGACGGTCCTATAACCGTCCCTAATTGTCATGTAAAAAGGGGCGGTCATAACCGACCATCGCTAAACCTTTACATAGGGGACGGGCAGCAAACAACCGTCCCCTAAAGTAGTATAGGGAACGGTTGCTGTTTGACCGTCCCCAATAACCGTCCCTAAAGGCTGTCCAGTTTGTAGTGTCTGTTGGCGTCGCTATAGACTCTTCCAGCCTTCTGTTGGCGTCGCAAAAGGTATGTATTGTAGAAGAGACAGTCACAACCGTCTCGACTACGTGAAGTATGCGACGGTTACAACCGTCCCCAAAGGTTTTCTGTAGCCGTCTCAAAATGATGTTTAACCATTGGGGACAGTTGTCAACCATCCCTAATACAAGAGGTACTAGGGACGGTCGTATCCGTCTCCAATCTTAATCGTGAAAGGGACGGTTACAACCATCCCCAATGGCTGATTAAAATGGACGGTTGTCAGAAACGTCCCAGTTAATCAAATGAGACGGTGTCAGAAGGGACGGTTAGTAAACCGTCCCCTCTGCTCAGATGAGACGGTTATAACTACAAAGAGGACGGTCTTTGACTGTCCCGTTAGCCCCACCCGCCTGTAGTGTTAGCTATGTTAAAGGATAAGAAGGAATTGCACATAATGCATGTCAGTAGTTACCGCATGAACACAAAGTGCTCATATGCATTACTCCAAATGTGATTGTTTTAGTTCTTTGAGTGGTATCTCATGCAGCCAACTACTTGCAGTTTTTTATTGAAAGAGTGCTATGATTAATCATAAAAGCTAGATGGATGAAAATTCTTATATGGCTAATATAGTTTTTTATTGATTTTTCCACAGTATTGATAGGGCATGTAATATGTTGAATTTTGACAGGAACTTTGTCATGCATCCTTTTAACAATTAAGTTGTATGCATGAAGCAATAAGATTGATCTATATCAAAATATGCAATGTAGTTCTATAGTATATGAGTGTAGATTTTTCACTTGAAATGTCAAGGTCCCAGTATTCGTCAACCTCTAAGATGTATGCATCAATAACTACTTAATAGTTGTCGTGATATAACAATTTACAATAGTGGTCGAGTCCATGACTACAACATTCACTACCTCACTACTTTACAAGTGATGCACCCATTTCAAGCACCATCTCTGAGCAAACATTTAAAGTCATGTCACATATTCTTTTATAACTTACATAGAGTATTATGGGTTTGGATTATCTCAATTTCTACGAAGTAGGGTTTGTGGTGTAGTCGATGATAAGGCACATCGATCTTGCAAAGTCAAGAATCAAGAAAATGATGTCATTAGCAAGTCGACGGTGTCAACGATGGTGAAGGAGGGAACCGATATTGAAGGGACTGGTCGAGACATGATCAGATGAGGTTGATTGTGGTGTTGACATGACTGGGCTCGATGGCACAACAGATAAAACATATAACGAGGCACGATCAGACTTAAGGATTAGATTATCATCGATGATAGGGCACATGGTTTTAGAGAAATCGATGAGCAAAACATCAACCACGTTATCGGGTCGATGGTGCTGACGATCTCGAAGGAGGGAACATATATCAAAAGAGACATGCGAACGACAGATCGACACTGGAGGTAGTGGAGGGTGGGGTTGTGAGATGACGATGGTGGGAAGAGTCGAGAGATGCAGTGGTATATTTGACCCGTGGGGCAGATGCACGACAACCAACAATGATAACTGGTGGGTGCAGTAAAGAGTACGATGGCGGCGAAACTCAAGATAAAAGAGTTTGGATTGTTTGACGTCACATGCTCGCTATCCTTTTCATGAGTATGTACATTGATTCACACAGAATTAGCACATAGTCTCTAGATCACGCAATAGAAAAGTGTCAATGTACCCCGTATATTGTTGATTGAATTTGTAACCAACATAACATTCGCAAGAGAAGAGAATAATTGTGGCAAAAAAATATCACTGTATATTATGCTCAACACCATTATCAAATCATTATTTCAATAAAATCATTGCAACTATGTAATCTCTCAACTTATCCCTAATTAATAGGAACATAAAGTCAAATGGCAGCTTGACTAATCAAAACAATCATAAGTAAAGCAGTCGAAATCCAAATAATCCACGATTTCAACATGATGATATTGAGTTTATCATTTTTTTCATATGATAGTGGTCTCAAAACCTTTGAGATAATTATGTAAGGATCTATGCTCCACTTTAGCTTGATGTCCTCGAAGTAACCCGAAGAAAAACACAAGTTTGAGACGTGTAAACAGGCACATATTAAAGTTTTAGTCATGTTCCACAAGAGTTAACAATGTGTGCACTTCTTGTCAATCGCCAAGGATGAAATCCAGGCTTTAGTCCCTTTTCATCTTCCAGTTTCTGGATTTCATCCTCAGATAGCAGACAGCTTCTTATCCAAAGATGCAAACAAACTTTCAGTATGTGAGTACGAAATTCCATTTTCTCGAAGTATATCCCCAACCATTCTCATTTCTTTTCCCGTGATAGATTGCTTATGGAAAACCCATCGGTAACCCAAATCGAATGAGCTGGACCATGGTTAACAACTGCCAGAGAAGAAAAATAGAACGATCAGAAGTTATGGTTATATGTTGCTACTACCTCAAATAAATTTAGCACTGTTGAAAAGTTTTATAGCTTAGGCAGCATAAATTATTAAAATGTTGGGTGATGTTAAACAACCAAGCTATGAGGTAGATCAAAAGTCGATTGACTTACTTGCCAGAGAACATCCAAATCAAGCTTTATCCACAACAATGAATATGAATGTCACCTTTCTTTATATCGTATGCATCAAGCCTAATTTATTAAGTTGGATAACTTTTTTGTGGATTTGAAAATAATGCTCCTCAACCAAAATGCATAAAGCACTGTATGCTGACGATTATGAAACAAAACCAATAGCAGTTTATCGTAATTTGTCATTGGGAAGATCTCATCCATTCACAGTCACAATCAACGCAAGTGCCTGAATCAAGGAAATGTTCGACTGGCACACTTGCTATGTCAGATTATATCACTCTTCTTATTCAAAAATAGATCAATGTGGAATCATGCAAGAGCTGCCACATAAATACATTTTCAGAATTTATACTGCAAAGTCAACTCCCCATCGCTTGAGCACCTCATAAAAAAACACCAGACTCCTTTGTCCAAATCAAATAATAACAAATCAAAATAAACACCCACCAAATCTATTAACTCCAAATCACATCCTTTCCCCTTCATGGCCGCATCAAATGTAGAAACATGCAAATGATTTAGAAAACGCCTTCTTTATAATGCTTTCATCACTTGCCCTGCTGAGCAAGGAGGTGGCCAATGCAAAAACTTCAGCTACAAATATCTAAGCTCCCTGCTAAGCCCCCACCCGCCCCCCTCTCTCCCGCCCCCGCAAAAACTTCAGCTACAAATACTTCTTTATAATCCCTGCTAAGCCCCCACCCGCCCCCCTCTCTCCATCACTGTCTCTCTCACACTCAACACAAATATCTACATGAATATATATTTAAGTAAAATGATTTTCACAAGAAATCCTTAAAAAATACATATTCATAAGAATATGATTTTTCTACTCTATTTAAAATTTTAAAACTCAATTATAATATACGAGAAAGTAAAGAGATTATAATACAAGTATAAAGTTCTAAAGTTATTTCTTATATTTTACGAAAAGGGTGACTTGCATAGTTTGGATTTGTGTTTAAATGTTTGTGTATATTAAATATAGATAAATATTTGATTATAAT
The DNA here is from genome assembly GCA_037367405.1 of Ottelia alismoides. NCBI lineage: Eukaryota > Viridiplantae > Streptophyta > Magnoliopsida > Alismatales > Hydrocharitaceae > Ottelia > Ottelia alismoides. The sequence goes on along the minus strand of JAZKJV010009748.1, from coordinate 1,559,150 downwards.
TTATTAATGTAGCAAATGCAAATTTATATGGACAAATGTTATCATGCTTAGAAAATAGTGATATGATATGCATGCATATTTTTATAAATTGAAGTCATAATATTGTTATATATTGGAATATTAATAGATAAAATTAATAAGAGTATACATTTCTATATTATATTATTATCTTCAATAACTATAAATATTTTATGTTTAAAAATATTTTTGACATCTAAACTTACAAATAAATCTTAATAGAGTATTAATTTATACAACAATTTTAACTTACCTAAAGTATCAAAACATAGATAATATATATGCAATTGAAATTGATTTTTTTAATCCATTTCAATTGTTATTAATTAATTAAATTAATTATATTTTTAAAATATTTCGAACTTCAATAGATGATAAGATAAGGTGATATAGGATAAAAATTTTATATTTCAATTATTTTTCCTAATAAAATATTTATATATAAAATATACAATTCTATCTCATACTCTAACACTTATATGTATACATATATTTATATAAAATTATATTTTATTTTTAAAAATAATAAAAATATTGATATCATGATGCTTATATGAAATGAATAATAAAATGGAAGGAAATGTATATTTCTCTCACTGTTGTTAATTTTATATACATCTTCCTATTCGAATATGATATAACATATCACTATCCACTTATATAATCTAAATATGCCAAAATTGTATTCGATAATTTCTTTAAAGTATACATTTAAACCACTTATATAATCTAAACCTGCACGAAAGCTGGGTTTTTGCCTCAGCCATTACTACACGGATGGTCTGGTTGGGGCAAAAGCCCAACTTTAGTCTATCCAATTTTTTTCTCGAGTAAACAACTCCCAAAAACAGTACACCACCACGCTCTCAATTATGCCACCCCTAACCCAGTCTACTGATGGAATCCGACTGCCATCCTCCCTCTCCGCGTGAAAGCGCTAAAGACGATGATGATGACAATGCTCCTCTGCTCCTCCTTCCCATCGGCGTCTGTGAAGAAGACAGTGAATGTGACGCCCTCAGATCCGGATACCAATTTACATGGCATTCACGGTACTACATTCAATAATGATCACATTAGACAATATAAAATTGAGGGGAAATCACGTTTCACATCTGACATTCAGATCCAATGTATACAACCACAAAATCAACAAGAAAGGACCACCAAATTGCATTCATTAGTTGTTATATATATACATAATATGTAACAAAATAAGCTGATAGTGTATACATTTATCCCAAAATGTACATAAGATAAATAAAAAAAATACTATTCACAACCAGAACAAAAACTGTAACAATTGTACCATCTGGTATAGCAGCAGATGCTCTGTATCATCAATCAACTACTGAGATGCAGGTGATTTTCTTTCCAAGCATGCAAGGCACAAATGGACGTCAATGGATGTTGTGTACATTCAAGCATATTAAATGATAACAAGAATTTAATGTCTCCAAAAGAAAGGAAGTAGAAAAACAATGATATTAAAATTTAATAAACTACATGCGTAGAAAATAGTTTCCAAACTGCTCTGTATTTATGCCCATGATCCCCCATCACCCCAAAATTTTCCATATATATATATATTAGTTAATGATCCAAATATATAGGTTATTGCATTTTTATTTACTTTAAAGAAAAGATTGATGGATCTTGGTATTGATGATGATGAATCTTTGAACTGATCTTCAATTCTGTATCATTTATCAACTTTAGTGGATAGTATGTGGTCTAGGTCTGAGGTTGACCTCACGCTATGACTCTAAGGTATGAAGAATACCTTAGGGTTGTGGTGCCTCTGTAAGCATGCGGTGAAGTACAATGCATCCTCGCTAAGTTTCCAACACTCCCACTGGCTTATCTTATCATCATAGTAGTAATTTTGAAATCCGATGAATTGTCGATGATTGAGGATTTATGATAAATAATGATTTTGTACCAAACTCAACTATTAATCAAACTCAACTAGGATTGATCTCAACACCAGTCCAACTCAATTGTAATTCATTTCAATGCTCAATTATAACTTATTCAGATCCAACTGTACTAATTCGTATGTAGCCATCACCAAGCCTGTTGTCGAAAAAGTTATCAAGACTCAAGCGATGAGGAAGTCTCCTAAGAGATCCTTCCGTCTTGCCCTTTAAGTGGAAGTGCGGTCCATTAGAGGGATAGGTCTACTCCAAAACTACGTTACCGAGACGGGTGAGAGAGACTTTCCGGATAAGTCACTCTAGGCGGGCCCTACTAGTTCGGGCTGATGAGCTCATAAAGAAAATTAAAACTGAGGGACCCCCAACCTAGGTACCCTAAAATAGAGGGTCAGCCGAACTGATCAAAAGTCGGAATCCCAACAAGGCATAAAAATACTGTGAACTCGTGCAAATCGTAAACAAGACTGAGATCCTAGACCCGCGCACTAAGCGATCGCTTCCCTAACTGGGCTTCTTATCTCCTGCCCAGTTGAAGGTCACCGCGCCCTCACATGGTCAGGTGTAAGAGTCACCGTAATCGGCATAGTGCCTATTACTACTTATTCACAATTTAGATTCTAACTCACGTCAAGGAAATCATTCCCAATTTAGATCATCTACTCCATTCAGGCAACGCCACATATATGATGAATGCTTCTAAGAATAAAATAATTTGTCTATAACTTGCACTTTCTAAATAAAGCTCGGAATCTGAACATAATATGGACACGTTAACATGGTGCAACTACTAATAATATCTGATAATTCATCTATCTGGTCTAATAAGCCATGGAAAATGATTGAGAATAATGCTTTAGTACTAATGCATCAATATCGATCACCAATTGGTTTGGGATCATAGCAGGCAACAAATCTATATCTAGGTAATGGGGAGTGATTCAGTGTTTGTCACCATATGTTAAAAAGGAATGAAAATAGATTTCTAAATTGCTTTTGACAAACAATCACTTAGGCTTAAATGTTAAGATATCTCCTAATTAATCTTAACAATCTTAATGATGGAGATCACTCCAGGGAACATACAAATAAATGACCTCGGTTCTATCGGAATGACTCAGAATTTCATTTATCTAGATAGTCAAGTCAATTATCACAGTAATAGATGCACTGACCATAACTACTACAATGATCGTGTACTATATAAGTAAACAAAATTTTCTTAATTGCATATGAGGTCCCCTATCAGGATATCTTATTGCCGGATGTTAGCAATAATATGAGCAATTTCACATGGATTTTTGAATTTAGAAAATGGGACGGAGTATTTGTTATCCTAATATCACATGACATCAAAATATCTACAATAATCTGAGATGGTTTGTTTTATCACGATCCTTATTGATATAAGCACCAAATTTGAAAGACTATGTACATGAGATTTTCTTCTTTATCTTCTGGTTGTCTATCCATAACTCCAACATTCTGGACAAATTACTTTACTACACAGAATTTTTTTTCATGTCAGTCAATTGGTCACAGTTGACTTCGTAAGTTAAAGAGTAATGTCAACCTCAACCATTCTCCTATTTCGGTTTGAGATATCATGAATGTCCTTAAGTATCGATTGCAAGGTGGCCCAAACCACATTTAAGTTGGTTGAAGTCAATAAGTTAGTTTAAGTTAAAGAGTTTTACTAATCCATAGATTTAAGATGATCTCCCTTTTTGGCCTGATGATTGACATGGATTTTTTTAACATATTCAAGCATTAGTTCTCTTGAAAGAACTGAAGCATGCCAGCTATGTAATTAAATTTCTATACATTCAATTTATAGCCAAAGGAATTCTGTAGGTAATGTTGATATGCCTTGAATCCTAACCATCTGACCCAGGTTGAAGAACCGCATATGCATCCCCCTGCCGTACCATACCCCAACAAGACGGGGGTCTCGCTGCCCGGTCAGCGAGCCTGTGGGGGGGGGGGGGTCTAGGGGGGAGCAGGTGCCCCCCCCCCCCCTGCGGGGGTGTAGGAGCAGCGCCCCCGGCGAAAATTTTATGGAGCGGTTCTATTTGTATTCGGGTATTTGGATCCTTCTATTTTTAGGGATCCGTCTGTATGGGAGTGCTATATTAACTCCTTAGAGTTAGGGTTTTAAAGTATCCTTTGTATTCATTCTTTTCTCCACATAGTGAAACCGATCGCCGCCGCCCAAGGACGTAGCCCAGTTACGGGTGAACCTTGCAAATCCGTGTGTTTGCGTTCTTGCTTGTTTGATCGTGTTTGTGCGTGTTCGCTTCCGCGATTCACAACAAACTGGTATCAGAGCTTCGGGTTCCGTCAGGATCATCCAGCAAGATGTCGTCACACAATATGAAGATTGAGAAGTTCACAGGGAAGAACGGATTCAGTCTATGGCAGATCAAGATGCGCGCCCTTCTGAAGCAGCAGGGCATCTGAGCGCCATTGGACCAGGAGTGTGCGAAGGCACTCGAACCCTCCGAGTTGACGGTGCAGGAAGAGAAGGCGCACTCGATGATTATGCTGTGTCTGGCGGACGAGATTATCGCGGAGGTTGCTGATGAGACTTCTGCGGCCGGTCTGTGGTTGATATTCGAAAGTCTATACATGACGAAGTCTCTGACCAACAAGTTGCTTTTGAAGCAGCATTTGTTCTCTCTCCGCATGCAGGAAGGTACATCTCTTAAAGAACATCTAGATCGCTTAAATACATTGTTGATGGATTTAAGAAACGTAGATGTTAAGATTGAAGATGAGGATGCTGCTTTGATTTTGTTAGTTTCTCTTCCATTATCATTTGAGAATTTTGTTCAATCGTTCATTGTGGGAAGAGAATCGATAACCCTAGAGGAAGTTCGCGCGAGTCTGCATACGCGTGAACTTCAACATATGGCTACCGGGAAGCAGGACTCTAACGCTGCAGGTTTGGTTATGACTCATGAGAAGAGTCATGCCAATTCTGGCTACGCAAAGAAGGGAAAGCAGAAGTCCAAATCGAAGAATCACAATGCTAGGGACATTTGCAATTACTGCAAGGAACCTGTACATTGGAAGAAAGACTGCCTGAAGAAGAAAGGGAAAGCCACAGTTGCTGCCGTGGCTCATGGAGGCGCAGATTCTGAAGATGACCTGGTTCTCACCGTCACAGATCAGACGACCACAGACAACACATGGATTCTTGATTCAGGCTATTCTTACCATATGACTCCCAATGAAGACTGGTTCTGCAACTACGAGAAGATAGATGGTGGGAACGTTGTCATGGGAAATGATGCAGCATGCAAGATAGTAGGGATCGACTCTGTGAAGATCAAGATGCATGATGGAGTCGTGAGGACGGTCACAGAAGTACGTCATGTCCCTGATTTGAGGAAGAACCTAATATCCCTTGGAGTCTTGGACTCTAAAGGATATAGGTACAGTGCTGAAGGTGGAGTCATGCAGGTTGTCAAAGGCGGGGTGGTTGTCATCAAGGGCAACAAGCAGAAGACCCTATACATCCTGCAAGGGTCTACAGTTATAGGTTCTGTTCCAGTGGTGTCCCAAGCTGTAAGATCAGAGTCCGAATTGTGGCATATGCGGCTAGGACACGTGAGTCAGATGGGGATGAATATCCTCAATCAGAAGGGTCTCATCGGGGATCTCAAGGGATCTAAGCTGGAGTTCTGTGAGCATTGCGTGTTCGGGAAACAACACAGAAAGCAATTCAGTAAAGCTATCCAAAGGACGAAGGAGACACTTGACTACATCCATGCTGATTGTTGGGGCCCTTCACGGGTTCCATCTTTGGGAGGCACCAGGTATTTTTTATCTATTATTGATGATTATTCCAGGATGGTGTGGGTGTATATTATGAAGCACAAGAGCGAAGCATTTCAGACCTTCAGGCAGTGGAAGATCTTGGTGGAAAATCAGACTGCTAAGAAGGTGAAGCGTCTTCGCACAGATAACGGACTGGAGTTCTGTTCATCAGAGTTCAATGAGTTCTGCAAGGAGGAGGGTGTTGCGAGACATCTTACCGTTAGAGATACACCACAACAAAATGGAGTTGCTAAACGAATGAACACGACACTTCTGGAGAGAGCAAGGTGCATGCTCTCTAATTCTGGACTTGGTAGAGCATTCTGGGCTGAAATTGTGAATACAGCCTGTTACTTGGTGAATCGGAGTCCCGCGTCTGCCATTGATTGTAAAACACCCATGGAGGTATGGTATGGTAATCATGCTGATTATTCTATTTTACGAGTCTTTGGTTGTGCTGCCTATTATCATGTTAGTGAAGGAAAGTTAGAACCAAGGGAAAAGAAAGGGGTGTTTACAGGATATGGTGCAGGAGTGAAGGGGTATAGAATCTGGTCCCCTTCTGAGTATAGAATTATTGTTAGCAGGAATGTTACTTTTGATGAGAATTCCGTGCTTCACTCGAGTAGTGAGTCTGTTGATGCAGGGACAGGTGATGATGTGCCCGAATAGGTGGAGTTCGAACTGACACCAAGTAGTGATCACGCAGTTGGTCACACCACTCCTGATCAGGCTGTTGTTGAACAGCCTGAAGCAGAGCAACCAGAAGAGATGCAACCTAGTATTGCTACTGATCGGCCCCGTAGAGAGATACATCCACAGTAGAGATACGGATTCGAAGATATGGTTGCATTTGCACTACAGGTTGCGGAGGAGGCAGAGTCACCAGAACCCTCCACTTACAGGGAGGCAATATCTGGGGTAGAATCTGTGCAGTGGATTGCTGCTATGGGTGAGGAGATGGAGTCTCTTCACAAGAATCAGACATGGGAACTTGTCAAATTGCCAAAGGGGAGAAAGATCGTTGGATGCAAATGGGTCTTCAAGAAAAAGACATGAATTTCAGACAGTGAAGTCATCAGATACAAAGCACGCCTAGTTGCGAAGGGTTACAGTCAGAAGGAAGGTGTGGATTACAACGAGATATTTTCTCCTGTTGTAAGACATACATCCATCAGGGTGCTACTAGCTCTTTTAGCACATCAAGACTTGGAGCTGGAGCAGTTAGATGTGACGACATCCTTCTTACATGGTGAACTCGAAGAAGACATTCTTATGAGCCAACCAGAGGGATTCCTATCTCAGGGCAAGGAAGATCATGTATGTAGATTGAAGAAGTATTTGTATGGGCTTAAGCAGTCTCCCAGGCAGTGGTACAAGAAGTTTGATAGTTTCATGACTGATCATGGATTCAACAGGAGCCCATACGACTGTTGTGTTTACCACAACAAGGTGGAGGATGGATCCTTCATCTATCTGTTACTGTACGTCGATGATATGCTGATTGCTGCCAAACAGAGGAGTACCATAGATGATCTGAAGAAGCTCCTTAGTATAGAATTTGACATGAAGGATCTTGGTGCAGCGAAGAAGATTTTAGGGATGGAGATCATTAGAGATCGTGCAGAAGGGAAACTTTTCTTATCTCAGAAGAACTACATTGAGAAAGTTCTACTGAGATTTGGGATGTCTACAACCAAGCCTCTAAGTACTCCATCCGCTTCAAATATTCATCTCTCAGTTTCTTTTGCACCACAGTCAAATGCTGATAAGGAATTACATGTCACGTGTTCCCTATGCCAGCGCAGTTGGGAGTCTTATGTATGCCATGGTATGCACAAGACCTGACATCGCTCATGCTGTGAGCGTTGTTAGTAGATTCATAGGTAACCCAGGAAAGGAGCATTGGCAGGCAGTCAAGCGGATTTTCCGTTATCTGAAAGGAACAACAAACATCGGCCTCATTTATAGAAGTGATTCAAAGTGCTTGGTTGCTGGATATTCAGATTCAGACTATGCAGCAGATATTGATGGGAGGAGATAGATGACAGGCTACATCTTCACTTTAGGGAATTCGGTCATCAATTGGAAGGCTACCTTACAGCCATCGGTTACTTTGTCTACTACAGAGGCAGAATACATGGCACTGACAGAGGCTGCAAAGGAAGGAATTTGGCTGAAGGGCTTACTTGGAGTCCTCGGTCTGCAACAAAATCAGGCTATAGTATATGTGACAGTCTTAGTGCAATATGCTTAGCCAAGGACCATGTTCATCATGAGAGAACGAAGCACATAGATGTCAGATATCACTTCATTCGTTCTGAGAAGAGGATCAAGGTGAAGAAGGTTGGTACAACAGATAATCCAACCGATATGTTCACGAAGGCGGTTCCTGGGAGTAAGTTCAAACATTGTTTGAACTTGCTCAATGTCGACAGTTGGGAGTAGCCCCAGGGAGGGGCTGGCGGCAGCACGACGAAGCTTAGAGAAGCTTCTCAGAGGATTCAATTCAAGGTGAAGATTGTTGATATGCCTTGAATCCTAACCATCTGACCCAGGTTGAAGAACTGCATATGCATCCCCCTGCCGTACCATACCCCCAACAAGACGGGGGTCTCGCTGTGGGGGGGTCTAGGGGGGGAGCAGGTGCGCCCCCCCCTGCGGGGGTGTGGGGGCAGCGCCCCCGATGAAAATTTTATGGAGTGGTTCTATTTGTATTCAGGTATTTGGATCCTTCTATTTTTTGGGATCCGTCTATATGGGAGTGCTATATAAACTCCTTAGGGTTAGGTTTTAAAGTATCCTCTGTATTCATTCTTTTCTCCACATAGTGAAACCGATCGCCGCCGCCCAAGGACGTAGCCCAGTTACGGGTGAACCTTGTAAATCCGTGTGTTTGCGTTCTTGCTTGTTTGATCGTGTTTGTGCGTGTTCGCTTCCGCGATTCACAACAGGTAACACCCTAATTAGACACATTTGGAACTGATTTGAATTAGGCTCAAAACAACATCATTGACTAACTTTAAAGATCCAAATGTGTCAAAATGATATGGTAGGCAACAAAAGAATGGTTTAACTTGAGCATTCATGGCAACAAGGAGGGGGAGGGATTGCACCTTTTTATTTTAGGTATCCAAAATGAAGATCACATGCATGCAACAAGATTTGAAAGCTCCAAGGGGTTTCCAGGCTTTCTTCAATTGCTGGAAATTGATCTCCAGCAGCAGAACTTGGAGATTTGGAAGTTGGGCAGCCACATGCAGCAGTAGCTGCAGCTTCTTGGCAGCAAGAAGGGCTCTAGGCTGGGGGAGGGGGGGGGACTCCAAAAGCACCATCAACAACTCTTAGAGCTGGACGATAGCAGTTGAAGCAGGAAGAATATGCTCCTTTGGCTGGAGAAAAGAAGAGAGGAGAGAGGGAAAAAAAGGAAGGGGGAGGGCTCTTACGACTAGAATTGGGGAAGAATTAGGAGGCTTTTGTAACTTAGAATGACATCATTGATGAAGCATCATAATCTTTATATATATTATTTCCATCTTTTGTACTTCTTGGAAACCTCAAAATCACTCGTATTCGCATCTTGAGACTCCGATTTTGACGAATAATAACTCGTTTCAATCGTCTCTAAATGACGATCAAAATGAGTACAATATTTATATACTTTAGATCGGGTTTGAATCCCTGAAATTTTACATTTTTGGTTTGTGACAAAATTTTGTGATTTAGAGTTATCAAATGATTTCTAATTGACGAACGATCGATTCCGTTGGACTTATTTCGTCGAATCGGATTTTCAGATGGTCTCAGTTTGTTTTGGGTTTCCTATTTACATCGTGACTTTTCCGTGGTACGCTTTACAATGTGATCAACTTTTGGTTGATTGTGATCGAACAACTTTTCATATACGATCAACTGATAGATTTAGGTTATTTAATATCGATTGATAATTTTATTGGATAAATCGGGCCCTAATCTGGTTGGATTCGGGTTTATACAGACCTGGATGTTGCAGTAAAGCTTGATCGTGACATCAACAATATTACCTATGAGGTCCCCCTCCTCTTCTCTCCCCTACATATATCTTCCTAGGATTTCCTCGTCGGACGTTCCGGCATTGCCTCCCTATTGCACGGGAAGAAAACTATCTGGAGTGAGCATCTTCAATTTACCGCGCATGTACATGCCCAACCGCAACTTCCTCCTTGACTGCCTCCCAGAGCTATCGGAGCCATCACGATTGTTGGAGAAGAAGAAGGACACGGAGGAGGTGTTGCCCTCTGCACAGAGGATAGAGAGTTTTCCGTCTTCTCATGCTTTCCTCAATACATTTTCTTCTCCAGTCAAATAATGACCAGAGCTACTAGCTCTGATGTCTCATGCCTGAAGGAGAATTCCCATATTACTATTCCCTTGTCATTTGAAGAAACTTAATCAACCATCATCTGCAGTGCATACAAAATTGCCTGAAGAGACTTGCTCAATTTTTAGGGAAGAACATATCTCATATTTCAGGATGTACAACCGTCAGATCAGATCTGATCCTCTCCAACTCGGCTTCTCACCACCACCAATTTGTACATTGTTGTCACATGTCGTCGCCAAACATTTTGTGGACCAATTACGTAATATTCCTTGGCATGTATTGATATTTGATGAATATGCGATCCATCGCCTTTATTCTTTCATTTTGGCTAAAATCCTTGGTAAAATACATGTAAATAATCATTAATTCCAACTAATTATCATTCTAACCACAATTATTAATATTATATTTTTAACACTTATTTTATCCAAAATTAAAGAATAAAAATAAAAGAAAAAAGGCCGTAAATATGAAATAGATACAGACTGATCCTAACCCCGAGATCAGGTCAATATTGAGTTGGTCGACAAAATAAATAAGTACTGTGAGATAATGATCCTAACTTATAAAAATATCAAGAAAATCAAGACCAAAAATATAATTTACCCATTTATCACATTGTTAATATTTCACCTATTTTATTTATCACATATCATTCCAAATCAAAATACTTCTTTTACAAAAATGTTCACAAAAATATATATTACTTTATAAAAATATCTGAAAAATAATTCATCACAAAAAATAATTAACCACAATGGACCAAAAAAGCCACAGAAGCCGACTTCCGAGGTTCATAACTATTTATAGAAAACACCAAACGGATCAAACTCACTTTTAGGATCCCTTTTATACTTAGTACTATTTACAAAAAAATATCAAAAAATATTTGAATAAAACCGGCGAGTTTTGGCATCAGGACCCGTTGTATATATGTAATATGTAGAATCTTCCCAGATTTTTAATTAAATAATCGTAAATCTGATTAAAATTTTCTTTTCTAAAAATCATATAAAAATGTAAATAAAAATATAAAAATATAACTAAGGCAAAATACCAATAAAACTCGAAGCCTTGAAGCCGCTACCTAAATTTTCCGGACCTTATAACTCAGCCGTACAAATCTGAATTAGGCGAAGTCTACTTTAAAATTCATAATATTAAATTATCTATAAAATGGCATTGATTTTACTAAAATCGGAGTTAATACGAAAAATACAGTTTTCGGGTCCATATTGGTATATTGTACAATGAACCGTAATTTATATTATTATAATTTATTTATTTATTTATTTTATTCATTAATTCATTTATTTGTTTAATTTTTTATTTTTCATTTTTTATTTATTAATTTAAATAATTATATACTTAGTTATTTATTTAATTACTTAATTATCTATTTAACTACTTAATTAACTATTCAATTATATTTTAAAATTATTTAATTATTAATCTAACCAATTATTAATTATTAATTATATTAATTAATTTTAATAGTTTTATTTTATTTCTCCTTTCATCTCTCCTCTTTTTCTTCCCTCCCTCTCTTACTTTATCAATTTCTTCCTTCTTCCCCGTTGTTTCTTCCTCCACGCTGTTAACCTCCGACCCTCTTCCTCCGCCCATCACCCAACTCCTTCAACAGCTTGGCCGTTGGCCAACCGCTCGAGCTTTTATCATCATCTTCGGTGACCCCATCCCATATTCCCTATTTATACCCCTCAAGCTCCTCCCGCCGGCCCTATCCGCCATTTTCTTCATCCATCCCTGGCTCCGAGAGAGAGAGAGAGACCGAGAGAGTGACATCCTCCGCCATTTTCACCGGAGATTTAGGTCGAATCAGATAGATCCAGCATGATCTCGCAGCGTGAAGCTTCCGCTCCGCTGCGATTCAGCCCCCGCGAACATTACCGTCGCGTAGTAGGTACGACCCCTGGAGCTTCGTGCTCCGATTTCCAGGCGACAACACTCATTTCATCCTCCGTTTCGAGGTTACATATTCCTTCTTCATCTTCTCCCTACTCCATTCTCATCTCTGTTCTCATCTCGATCCCCCTTCTAATTCTCCTTCTCTCTTCATTTCCCTTCTTCTCTTTTCAATCCCACTTTTCATCTTGAACTTCATCGATTTTGGTACCCGAAACCATCCGAGTTCCACCCACATGCGATCCATCCACTTCGTAATACCTACATTTGATTTCTATTTCTCAGATTTGACCCTCCTCCGTTCGCAGCTATTAATCAGAGGTACTGAGGTTCCATTCCCACATAAAAAAATGGGAAGCCCCATTCACATCCCTTCTGTTGTTTCTGGAGCAAGAGAACAAGCATTAATAGGGAATCACCGTGTATTTGAGAGTTTTACCGCCTGGAACTTCATCGTCAATAGCTGAGAACCACTGACTTGTAGAAATCAAGACCTGAAGCGCAAAGCACTACCATGAGATCCACTTGTTGTATCATCGAGCTGAGAATATCTGCATGCCTATGAAAACTAAACTCCGATCAATATCATGCACTTGGAGCCGTGATCGAACACCTCCAACACCACAGTTGTTGTGCCGAGCTATACCGTACCTCGAAGTTGCATAGCTAGAGTCCGGAGAACGAAGAAGGTCAACAACGACCAACACATCGAAACCACATCACGTCCGTTTCAAATTCAGATTTGGGGAAGAATACTGAAAAAGTTCCAGATTTGTGCATTACTGTCCGATCAAATTCAATCGGACGCACGTCGTCCTGCCACGTGTCGTTTCCGCATCGGACGCACGGCCCCACCGCTCAAGGGATAGCACGCGCGATTCATGTGCGGCTAGATTTTTGGCATTTTTTTGCAATTTATATCCCATGCTTTCTTTTAATTACAAGCAGGTCCTCCCCCTGACTAACATGTGAACTGCACGTGCTTCTGGATAATTTGCGTGACTCACCCTCCAGTCTTCTATTATTCACGAGCAGGTCAGGATGAAGCTGAGCATGTGGCCTGCGTGAAGTCTCTACGGAATTTGCATCAGACACCCCGTGTTTCTGTTATTTACCAGTAGGTCCATGTAGGTTGAAGCACGTGAAAGAGCATGAGAATAACTGAAACATTTGCACAAACACTCCCTCAGCTTCTGACATTTACGCTTATGCCCCATATTTTTCCTATAATCACATACGTAACCCTATCCAGTGTATACAATATACTATATACTCTATACATAATAAACAAAATAAAAAATACAAAATATAAAAAATATAATAAAAATACATAAAATACCAATATTTTACTATATATAGTATAAAAGCACATTTTGAAAATAAAAATACGTTTTGAATTAAATAAATTATTATAACACCATAAAAACATAACAAACTCTAAAAATCATAGAAAAATATACAAATGCCTTTAAGAATCTAATAAAAATTATCTATAGTATATTTTATTGTATTTTACATATTAAATCAAAAACAAAATAAAAATCAAATATTAAAATCAATAAAAATACAAAATTCATTAAAATTTGTAAAAATCATAACTAAATAAATAAAAATCCCATAAAAACGTACATCACATCATTTTAAAGGTAATTTCACCTACTTTCTAATAAAAATAAAATACAAATATTTTGATACTATTTTCCTTATTAAAATCCAAAATAAAATTATGTTTTCAATAAAATTTTACTTTTCAACCTTAATAATTCAAAATATATAAAAATCCTTAAAACTTGCTAAAATTCATAAAAACAATAAAATAAAATTAAAACATAAAAGTAATAAAATAGAAATTAAATAAAAATTACAAAGTATATTTTCTAAAATAATAAAAAATTGTAAAATACCTTAAAATTAACAAAAATAATATAAAATTCATAAAAATTAAATAAAAATATAGAAAAATATCTATAAAATAAAATAAAAATTTAATAACCTTTACCTTAAGATTTCTATAGTTTAGCCCTAGTTATCAAAAGTTTGCCTCTATGAGTTCGACACTCCCGTGCTTAACCGCTATACACTTAAGTTTAGGAGTATAAATAAAATAAATAAAAAGATTAACTAAACCTTAATCTTTTCTGCTAAAACTCACCCGGTCAATACAACGACCATGAAATTGATTTTCTTTCTCCTTTGCAGGAATAAAGAAGCTGATCGGGTGGTTTTTCAGATGGTGTCGTTGTTATGGAGGAAGCACTAGGGTAGTCGTAGATGTAGGTTTAGGATTTCTCTTTTTACCGTTTTCTTTCCTAATCTCACGGCTATTTTATTCTGATTTATGCAGCATAGGTCGAGCCACATAGCTGAGAACCACAAAGCCGATTTTTCTTGAAATTTTCTTGTAATAAAAAATCTTAAACATTGTTTGTAGGAAGGGGCCCCTTCAGGGTATCCTGACTTGTACCTCTCCCTCCTTTCTTCTCGGGGTCTGTTTTTCTCAGGGTTGTCCTCCTGGGAAAGCAGAGCACCCACTGTGACTTTTTCGCATCGCGATTTTATCGACAGTTTTCTGCGGTTTTTCGAGGATAGGTGCTTGTTAGGATTTCTCGATTTTCCCCCTTCTCTTCGCAGCTGTAGCTAGGTGCTTGCTTAGGTCGAAACACCTAGTTACTTGTACTTAGGACCAAACCCAAAAAGACAAAGAGACGTTAGACGATTGTTTGAAAATACCTAAAAATGAAAACCGAAAATAAAACAGGGACTACTAAATACATCTAACTCTAAAACAAAACGTAAGGACTCCACTTGTTTTGGGGAGAGCAATCCCTTGCAATTACATTGCAGGTACTCTCTCCAGATTTGTGAGTGAGAGACGACCCATAAGGTAGAGCCCGAGCCTGGACTTCTTTCGGGTTACTACTAAGTTCATACGTTTAATCACTTGCTCATCAGTGGGTACTCTCAGGTAGCCGGTAACGATCTGATTTTACTTAGTAAATGGGGGATTTAGAGGACATTGCATAAGGCACGATCCTCAAGTAGCACGGGTAGCCGGCAACGGTCCGTACTTACTCCCATACTGGCTGAGAATAGGTGATTTCTTGTAAGAACTCGGGATAGTTTTCTGGAGAAATTACGGGCACCTATCTGATCTCGCTAATCTGTGAGAAGATTTGTCTGCCAAACAACCTTAAAATTGAGAAGATAAACAACCGAACTCTTACGGTCATCACCATAGTTACGTTGGTGAACTCGGGGTTTGCTTTGTGTTTACTTGCGGTGTGAGTCCAATCTTTTGAGATCTTGATCAACAAAATCTATCAAGATGATGGGAAGGCGATTGTTGTGGTCGTCTCTGACCGATCCACTCTCTCGCAAATCTGCCCATTCATCCCGATCGATTCGGGATGTCTCTCGTCCGAAACTGAAATCAAATCGAGTTTCTAATTCCAGGCGTCACTCTAACTCTGGAAGCTCATCAACGATTTCTTCTACTCATTCTCCCGCATCGTCACCTGCACTAGGACCGAACTGAACAATGCAACAACTCTACAACCCATGAGCTACTACGACCCATCGATGGACCCGTCTCCCTGTCATTCATGGGAACTTTGAGTTCTGTCCTCAGACGATCCAACTGTTGCCCAAGCTTCACGGGCTTTATAATGAGGAAACCCCAATAAAATATTCATAATCTTCCTAGGGCGCAGCTGTAAATCCTCCAATAAAATATTGAAAACCCCAATTCTAGGGTTGGTTCCTTCGTTTCTTTTCTTGTTCCACAAGGGAGGGAGGCAACAGTGTGCCGCCGTCCACCGAAGGAGGAGGAGGCTGTGCGGCAGTGCACCGCGGAGGCGGTGCGAGGGGCTACAGGAGACACAGCCGCCGCCGCCCCCTTCAGATCTGGAGGCGCACGGCGGTGGGCTGTCGAGGGCGCGGGGCGCGTGCGGGGAGGATGAGCGGCAGGCGCGCCGCCGGGCGCTGCTGGGACTGGACGCGTGGAAGAACTGAAGGAGGCGCGGCTTGGCGGTGGAGGGCAGCGCCGCAGAGGAGGTCGGGCGAACGGAGGGTGCGTGGGACGCGGAGGCGCGAGGCCACGCGCGTAGGGGAATCGCCGGCGGGAGGCCGAGCGCACCGCCCTCTCTGGGCGGAGATGGCGGATCTGGAGGTGAGGCGTCTTGAGGCTGCAACGCGGCCGCGCACCACGGCAGGAGGCGGAGGATCGGGACACCGCGACGGATACGAGGTCTGGAGGGAGGAGGGGGCGGCGCCGCCCGCTGGTTGGTGTTGGCGGGGGGCGGCGCTGCCGCGAGGCTGGAGGGTCGTGGGGCTCACGGGCGGGCTGAAGGGGCCTGCGCGCGGAGGAGGCGCGCGGAGGCGCCTGGAGGCGCGGGCCTGGCCGCGAGGCCGCGCCGCCTTGGAGGGAGGTCGCGGCGGATTCGGCGCCGCCGCCCGCTGGGTACGGAGGTGGCGGCCTCGGGGTGGTGCTGTATGGATGGTGGGCGGCGGCAGCCGCCAGTTACAATTTTTTATTTTTTTTGTTTTTTTTATTTTTTTGTAATTTTCTACCTGCAGGAAAGGGTTAGAGAAAGAAACAGTACTTAAATGTTTTTTTATTTTTTTTATCTTGCAAAACAGATGTCAGAAGAAAACAATTTTTTTTTTATTTTTGTTTAATTTCTCCTGCAACACAAAGGTTAGATAGGAAATACAACAAAAAATTTATTTCTTTTTTTTTAAGTTTTCCTGTAACAAAACAAAAACAATGTTAGAGATAAAAACAACAATTTTTTTATGTTATTTGTTCCTGCAAAAACAAATGTTAGAGAAACAGGATACGATTTTTTTTTAAATTTATTTATAAACAAAGATTGGAATGTATGAATGAGCAGATCTAGGCGATGCGTGAGATAGATCCGAGGCTCCGGTCACCGTGCGTGACCGGAGGTGAGAGATTGCGTGAGGTAGAACGTGAATATGTAGGGATTGGAAAATGAGATGGAAATCGGTTTCGAGGCGGAAAAGTGTGATGGAATTTTTTAATCTAAAAATTACTTCCTACTCCTACGCTAAGATCTAACTCTACGATTACCTAGGAAAAACAACAAGTAAAAATGGATCTCACCTCGGGGATCGGACAAGCCATGATGGCCTCGACGAAGCTCACGCCGCTGTCACCGACTGGATCGGAGGCTAGGACCCTCTTCAACAAGAAACCTCTCGGAAACCGGGCTCCTCTCCGCCAAAGATCGATCAAATGTGAATGAGGGAGGAGGAGCCCATTAAAAAGAGGCAAAAAATTAAAAAAGGAAAATATTTACAAAAAAGGAATGTGTTTATTGGATGGATTAATAAAATAATTAAATTAATAAATTAATTAATTAAATAATTACGAAATTCGAAATTAATAAATTAAATAAATTAATAAATTAATTGGAAATTAATTGGCCACCTTAATGGTGGCCATTAAAGGTATGAAATCAAATCATGTATATATGGTAGCTTATTAAGTCACATAAATCAAATAAAATCAAATGATTAAATACAAAATTCGGAAATAATTTAAATTAATTAATTAATGTTAGGTAATTAAATTTTTTGGTGGATTTTATAAATGGAAGTTAGTGGCATATATATATTATATACATAAGATATAATGTACATAGGTGCAAATAAGGAAATAATTTTTATACAAGATTTTTTTATTTTATTTTTTTTAATTTTTATTTTTATTGAAAACAATATTTATAATATATACATTAAGTAAAAATAAATATTAATAATTATATACACAGATATATGGGTAAACTGCACAATACACCCCAGAAAACCGACTTTTTAACCGTAACTCTAAAAAATACGAAAACACAGCCATTTGAAAGATAATTTAATTTATAGTATTATGGAAGTGAGTTTGATTCGATTTGAGCTCGTATGGAGCCGGAATTGATGTTTCAATTATCACATTGCGGCTTTTTCTGGGTGTAATTATTTACAATATATACAATATTTTATTTTACAAATATTTTTATTATTTACAACATAGTTTTATTTACAACTT
Source organism: Ottelia alismoides (assembly GCA_037367405.1). Lineage (NCBI taxonomy): Eukaryota > Viridiplantae > Streptophyta > Magnoliopsida > Alismatales > Hydrocharitaceae > Ottelia > Ottelia alismoides. The sequence continues at coordinate 1,541,026 of JAZKJV010009748.1, read as the reverse complement.
TTATTTACAAAAGTAAGTGGTTTGAGGTCAAATTATATACAAATAAAATAATGTACGTTTTATACAAATATACATGAAAAATATGTACAAGTTATTTTTGGATTTTTTGACAGACAACCTTATCTCCCCCTACTTTATTCCTGGTCGATCAGGTCAAGTCTTGACCTTCTCTCGGGGTTTGGGTCAGTCTGTATTTATTGCATAAATACCTCCTTTTCTTTTTCTTTTCTCCTTTATTCTTTTATTTATTTACAAAAAGTGTTAAAAATGATTAATTAACAAATGCATGCAAAATGGTAATTTTATGAAATTAATGGGTATTTACAGGTATTTGACTAAGGAAAAGAGGATAAAATAAAAGAATAAAGGTGATGAATCGTGGATTCATCATTCCCCTATACTTTACCTTTGCTAGTCCCTTAGCAAACACTTATTTGAAAAATAAGTGAAAATAAAAATAAAGAAAAGAAAAAGGAAAGAAGTTAAGAACAATGTTGACTTTCAAACTTATCTTCATAAAAATGTAGTCTGGAGCTCTGTCGGACCTTTGGATTATTAATGTGTCGGAACCTTAATGGGACATGGATTTAAAACTTAACAGCCTCTAAGTTCCATAAGACTCCTATTCAGGTCTCCTCAACAGTCAGATCAGAACAAGTCTACAGACACAAATTCTTATGACTATGAATTCTTACTTGTACGTGTAAGTGAAATTTAGCTCTTCATCTCAAAAGTAGCAAAGATTCAGCCTCTCTCAACAAGGTAACTCAATAACCCGGTCTGGCAACTCTTTCCTCGAGGAGCGGGGATATTCCCTTCTAAGTTCAAGTACAACCAGCTCAAGAAGAGGGGATGGAGAAGAGAATGGACGGTAACCAGTGTAGTTACCTATCCTTGGATGCATGACCAGTGTAGACATGTCACCCGCTGCAAGCTCATAAATATATGACTTTGAAGCTCTTATTCTTTTTTTTTACAGGCATTTTATTTTTTTATCAAGCCTGTCCACTTTTGGAGATTTTGCTTTTTTTTTCTTCTTTTTTTTTGAAATATATACAAGGTGCAGCATGTACATAAGGAGTTTTTCCTCTTGAGCCAGTAGACTATCCCTCTTTTGAAGCATTATTGCAACCCCACAGCTCCTGTCGTTAGACCTCAACATCACCAGACTAGGTTGAGACGCACTTCCCTCCCTAGAGGAGGACGAGAGGTTCCGCCTAGATGTACTACCCTCGTATGCTACCCCAAGCCAAAAGATTCTGCTCCCTCACTACCTCATCCATGAAGAGCTACGTGTAAAGTGCAGTGTCCAAGGTAAGCCACAGTCTGAAAGAATCATGTGTGTGTTGTTAAATGTTCTACTTAGACTCATCAAGATGACATGTGAACATAGTCTTATGGACTCAAAGAATTAAGTCACTAGGACCTGAAAAGTCTTAACTCCAAATCTTATAAGGTTCCTCTGAAATTAAGTGGATTAAGGTCCAACTAAGCTCCATTCTTCAAATTTATTCCAGACTTAGTTTAAATGTCAAAATCATCCTGAAAAATACTCATGCAAATGCAAATGCAAGAAAGTATGTACATGCAAGGAAAAGAAAACAAAATCTTTTTGTGAAACAACTTTCAAAATTTTAAAATTTTTATGGATTTTTGAAAAATGATGATGCACATGCAAAAAGTTTTTTTTTTGCAAATAGTTAGTAATATATACAAATATATACAAAAGTTTTTTTTATTGTTTTTCTAATAAGGAAAAAAATGCATATTTACACAAGAGTGAGATGATTATTTCACAAGAATGCGATGCAAGAAGTTACAAATTGAGTCATTTATACAAGTATATACAGAGTGGTTTTTTTTTAATTGATTTTTTTTTCATCAATTTTTTTTTGAGTTTTTTTTTGAGTATTTACAGTGTGTTTTAGCCATATAAAAATAATGTATGAAAGTACGAGTTATGGCTAAAGTATATATACCATATATACGACACCCCCCTATACTTAGCTCGAACTATGTCCTCATAGTGATCAAAGAGCTGGAAAGAAAGACATAACTCGTGCCGCGTATAGAAAAGTGAAAAGAAGAGTATACTACAACGACGACTAAACAATAGAAGTCGGTAATCCCCCTATACTTAGGATCAAGTAATCCTAAGTATAGCAGACTGTACACAAAGGAGAAAACCGAGGAGATGAATATACAGAGTCTACCTCCCCTATACTTAGGGTAAAATATCCCTAAGTATAGGCAGCACAACAGAGGTAAAAAGAATCAAAAGAATAATCAAACGTCTGACACCCCCCTATACTTAGGGTAAAGTACACCCTAAGTATGAAATGATCATGCGATGGAGATGGGGTGTAAGACAGAAAGAATGTATGATATTGACAGATGGTCTATACAGATGTGAGTCGATCAATGTTGAGGTGCCTCTCAACAAGCGCTAGAGTTTACGCCCCTAGCTGGGCGCAAATGTTAGGATAACGCCGTGTCAAGGTTCAGGACAACATCTGTCAGGCGAATACCGTACTGTTGTTGTCGTCTCGGTGGGAGAACAACAACGGAGTCAGGAGGGTCAAGAGAGTGAATGATAACACCCAGGTAATCAATCAGGCGGGTGTTTGCTACCGGATCAAGATATTGGCAGATAAAGTCGGGCTCCGGTAACACAAAAGAAACCATCGGCTCAAGATCTAAATGGAGTGAAAGGATGGAGCCGAAGTAATCAAACGTGGAGAAGGAAGGATCTGTCAGGGAATCCTCCACGTCAATCACCGTCTCAAATAGATATGGAAGATCATGATCTGGAGACTCACTATAAAGGCTGATATCCGATGTATGGAATGTAGACAAATCAGTGAAATCATCGAATACCTCAAAGATTGGATCATCCTCGCGAGGGTCGTCGAGGAGAGAATCATCAAACTCATTATCAGAAATATCAAAATACTCGGTCTCGTGATCCGACAGATCGGATGCATTCTCAGAAAGTGAGACCGAGTACACATGGTCCATGACATCCTCCCGCAGTAAACCCTCGGGGAGTAATGCCGAATCATCAGGTACGTTGGGATCGATGCTGTCAAATGTCAGGTCCTCCAAAAATATATCGACCTCATCAAATGGGAGGACACATGGCTCAAGTACGGGACTATCAAGTTCTGTAAAATCCAAAATCAGTCCCTCATCAAACTCTCTATGCTGAGATGAATCCAAATGTATCTCTGAATCTGAGAAGATCTCCTGAAGACAAGACACTGTATCAACTGTGTATGGACACTGAAAAGAATCAGAGGATGGATGAGATGTGGGTTCCTCCTCTATCTCTTGGGATCCTAGCAGATATAGAATCGAAGAATCTTCTACGTGATAGAGCGGGACTGGCTCAAAATCTGATTGTAAATCCAATTGGTCCTTAACCAATGTCCGGCTCTCAGAACTCACAGTAGTAGTCAACACATCCATCAAATTAGAAGTAGAAGCATCCATATCCTCAGATTTGTGTGTGCTATCAAGATCAGCATGGTGTGTCACACACTGAATTGTTGTCATCTCTCCCTCACGTGTTGTCCTGAATAAATCATCTCGTGTATATGAAAGATCAGAAAGTGAATCCAGGATGGTCTCAACTAAATCCATGTCAGGACTGTGGTGTGAATCATCACACGAGGTAATGACATATGAAATCTGTTCTGCGGTCCTCCCCCTCATGGCGATATGGATAAGGTCAGTCATCGAAAATCCATGATCTGGAAATCGCCTCAAAAGTTCTCGTAACCTCAACCATGAATCTCTCAATGGCTTTTGGGGGTTAACAGAAAAATCACGAATACACGACCGCATCATCTCTGCTCTACACTGGGGGTAAAATTTCTTCAAAAATAATGATCGTAAATCTCCCCATGTAGCAATCTTCCTTCCCAATCGTCTGTGCCAAGTTTTGGCTCTACTCTGAAGTGTAAACGGGAAGGTAATCAGCATCATTTCCTCAGAAGTTATATCGGAATATGATCGCGATTCAGAAATATCCTCAAACTCTTCGATATGTAAATATGGTTCCTCGTGCATACCCCCTAAAAATTTGGGCAGTATATTAATTAACTCTAAATCCAAAATGAAGGGGCTCAGTGTAGAAGCGGAGTGTGCTTCTTGATCGGTGTACTCATCCATCATCTTAGGATTAAAGTCATCTAAAACTTGCCAATGCCCCATTTGATCGCCTATGGGATGCACTTTCATCTCAGCAAGGTGAACACACGAGTTTCTTATTTGGTCAATCTGGTCTCTTCGAGTGTCACTCACAGCATGTCCCGAATGGGAGGGTGGGTAGGGAGCAGATAGAAAATCAGATTGATGGGTGTGAGGATAAGAAGCCGCAGAATTCTGCTGGAATGGAAAGTGACCCATCATGAAGAGAGAGAAATGAAGGGCGGGAGGGTGGGCGAGTAGAAAGAGAGATAGGAGGGAGGGAGGAAAGGATAGAAGCAGAAGGTGACCGCTATTGATCTCGGAGAATGACTATAACCGACTCGCACCAAAGACATACAAAACACAAAGCAAACCCTCAATTCACCAACTCTACACAATGTGAAGACCGTGGAATTCGATCCTTTATCTTTTCAATTTTAGAGTTAGGTGATCAACGAAAATTGTACAAACACTTAGGAGGCTTGAATAGGATTTGGGCACTACTCCTTAGTGTGTATGCGAGCGAGTAAAAGCGCAAACAATGAGGGGATTGCTCTCCCAATACAATGAAGTGAATCAATTACGTTTGATTTTAGAGTCAAGTTCAATTAGCAGTCCCAATTTTTTTAATTTTTGATTTTGTGATTTTTTTGGATATTTTCAAGAATAAACGCCTAACGAGCTTTCCGATTTCCTCTTTGATTAGTTTGAATCCAAAAAAACAGGGGGAGGGATCGAGAAAGCCAATGCACGGTCAAAAACGATGATGCATGCAGAGATAGAAAATGCGTACCTTACTCCAGCACTCTGCATGCAAAATGATCCGCGCAGAAAATTAAATACAGAAATTTAAACTACCTAAATGATGCAAGTGAAAATCCGAGCCCTAAGCAGCAGTTCTACTCGAAAGAACCGTCTAATCGGTCACCGACCTCCAAGCCAAAGGGTCCGGTCTTGGCCCACCCCTCCTCTGCCCAACAAATCGGGGGTAGGAGAAAGCGCTTTACAGGGTGGACTGCGGCACGTAGGCTACGAAGGAGATGAGTCGATTATTTTTATTAATTGATTATTAGTAGGTGTCCAATTAAGCGCACTATAGGAACATGCAGATAATTAAGTGTGGGGACCCTACTAATTACGGCACAAGCAAGAGAAAATCCTAAGGCTAGGGGCTCGAAAATCTCGTGAATCAAATAAAATAAAATAAAATAAAAAATGCGAGAAAACAAAACCAGCGAAAAACAACGGTGAGGTCCCCCAAGTGCACCGGCACTTGGCGAAACAGACCCCGAAAAATGTCCAAGTCCACAAGTGTTCAAAGGTCCTAAATTATTACAAAAATATTGTTCTCTCTCTCTCTCAAAAATAAAAAATTCTTCCTCTCTCTCTCTTCCTCATGCACGGGATCTCTAAAAAGAAACTCCAAGTCGTCCAAGCAGTACCTCGCACAAAAATACAAGAGAGAATGTCAGAAAACAATTATAATATAGAGAGACAAAAATAAAAAAAATGAAAAATGACTACAAAGCCGTGCTCCCCGACAACGGCGCCATTCTGTTGACACGGAAACCGACGGTCGAGAGAGGTGTAAATATAATAATGTCACAAATATGTCGTTGTTCTCAACCGCACGATTCGGTCAACGGAAAAATGATTAAAACCACTTAAGAGAAGATAAATCGATGAAAACAAAGTGTAAGCGGTCTTCGCTATTCTTTTTACCTGGTATAGCGACCAGGGTCGAACACAAGGAGTACGATTTAAAAACTCTATAGTCAGATTTCAAAAGCTAATTTTTTTAGTGTTTTTTTTTATATTTTTTTATTTTTTTTAAAAGACGAATAATAAACAGAAACACAAGCACACACTCTTTTTGGTATTTTTCAAAATAAAAAAATGTACAGAAAATTAAAAGAAAATATTTTTGGGTTTTATATACTTTAAAATATTTTTGGTGAATTTTTCTCAATTTTCTGATGTTTTTATAAGATTTTTCGTATTTTGCAATTTTTTTGAATTTTTATAAAAGAAAAATGCACTAAAATTGGATAGAAACTAAAAGAAGTCAATATGCACCTACAGGAATTTTTGTAGAATTTTTAGGTACTTTTTCGATTTTTTTATGGATTTCGCAATTATGGACAGACAAAATACCACTGTTTTTGATTTTTTAAATTTATCAAATCAAGTCAAAATGCTATGATAGTTTTATGCAATGTCAAAGCACATAGCAGGAGATTACAATAATTTTTGCAAAATTTTCAGACCAATAAAAGCATTTATTTTAATGAAAGAAAGTGTTAGAGTTCAAGTCTGAAAGGCAAGGACCAAACTGCAATTTATGGGAAGTTTTTGCATAAAACAAGTAACAGAATAAAAATAAGAGGGAATACTTGTAATTTACCCATCAAACATGTGCCAAGCACATGACTTTCTAGAGCAGGGGTATATGTGCAATGTTTGGAAGCACCGGGGACACAAATGTAATATTCTTAATCTTCCTAGGGCGCAGCTGTAAATCCTCCAATAAAATATTGAAAACCCCAATTCTAGGGTTGGTTCCTTCGCTTCTTTTCTTGTTCCACAAGGGAGGGAGGCAACAGGGTGCCGCCGTCCACCGAAGGAGGAGGAGGTTGTGCGGTAGTGCACCGCGGAGGCGGCACGAGGGGCTACAGGAGACACAGCCGCCGCCGCCCCCTTCAGATCTGGAGGCGCACGGCGGTGGGCTGTCGAGGGCGCGGGGCGCGTGCGGGGAGGATGAGCGGCAGGCGTGCCGCCGGGCGCTGCTGGGACTGGACGCGTGGAAGAACTGAAGGAGGCGCGGCTTGGCGGTGGAGGGCAGTGCCGCAGAGGAGGTCGGGCGAACGGAGGGCGCGTGGGTCGCGGAGGCGCGAGGCCACGCGCGTGGGGGAATCGCCGGCGGGAGGCCGAGCGCACCGCCCTCTCTGGGCGGAGATGGCGGATCTGGAGGTGAGGCATCTTGGGGCTGCAACGCGGCCGCGCACCACGGCAGGAGGCGGAGGATCGGGACACCATGGCGGATACGAGGTCTGGAGGGAGGAGGGGGCGGCGCCGCCCGCTGGTTGGTGTTGGCGGGGGGCGGCGCTGCCGCGAGGATGGAGGGTCGCGGGGCTCACGGGCGGGCTGAAGGGGCCTGCGCGCGGAGGCGCCTGGAGGCGCGGGCCTGGCCGCGGGGCCGCGCTGCCTTGGAGGGAGGTCGCGGCGGATTCGGCGTCGCCGCCCGCTGGGTACGGAGGTGGCGGCCTCGGGGTGGTGCTGTATGGATGGTGGGCGGCGGCAACCGCCAGTTACAATTTTTTATTTTTTTATTTTTTTTATTTTTTTGTAATTTTCTACCTGCAGGAAAGGGTTAGAGAAAGAAACAGTACTTAAATGTTTTTTTATTTTTTTTATCTTGCAAAACAGATGTCAGAAGAAAACAAATTTTTTTTATTTTTGTTTAATTTCTCCTGCAACACAAAGGTTAGATAGGAAATACAACAAAAATTTTATTTCTTTTTTTTTAAGTTTTCCTGTAACAAAACAAAAAAAAATGTTAGAGATAAAAACAACAATTTTTTTATGTTATTTGTTCCTGCAAAAACAAATGTTAGAGAAACAGGATACGATTTTTTTTTTAAATTTATTTATAAACAAAGATTGGAATGTATGAATGAGCAGATCTAGGCGATGCGTGAGATAGATCCGAGGCTCCGGTCACCGTGCGTGACCGGAGGTGAGAGATTGCGTGAGGTAGAACATGAATATGTAGGGATTGGAAAATGAGATGGAAATCGGTTTCGAGGCGGAAAAGCGTGATGGAATTTTTTAATCTAAAAATTACTTCCTACTCCTACGCTAAGATCTAACTCTACGATTACCTAGGAAAAACAACAAGTAAAAATGGATCTCACCTCGGGGATCGGACAAGCCATGATGGCCTCGACGAAGCTCACGCTGCTGTCACCGACTGGATCGGAGGCTAGGACCCTCTTCAACAAGAAACCTCTCGGAACCCGGGCTCCTCTCCGCCAAAGATCGATCAAATGTGAATGAGGGAGGAGGAGCCCATTAAAAAGAGGCAAAAAATTAAAAAAGGAAAATATTTACAAAAAAGGAATGTGTTTATTGGATGGATTAATAAAATAATTAAATTAATAAATTAATTAATTAAATAATTACGAAATTCGAAATTAATAAATTAAATAAATTAATAAATTAATCGGAAATTAATTGGCCACCTTAATGGTGGCCATTAAAGGTACGAAATCAAATCATGTATATATGGTAGCTTATTAAGTCACATAAATCAAATAAAATCAAATGATTAAATACAAAATTCGGAATTAATTTAAATTAATTAATTAATGTTAGGTAATTAAATTTTTTGGTGGATTTTATAAATGGAAGTTAGTGGCATATATATATTATATACATAAGATATAATGTACATAGGTGCAAATAAGGAAATAATTTTTATACAAGATTTTTTTTATTTTATTTTTTTTAATTTTTATTTTTATTGAAAACAATATTTATAATATATACATTAAGTAAAAATAAATATTAATAATTATATACACAGATATATGGGTAAACTGCACAATACACCCCAGAAAACCGACTTTTTAACCGTAACTCTAAAAAATACGAAAACACAGCCATTTGAAAGATAATTTAATTTATAGTATTATGGAAGTGAGTTTGATTCGATTTGAGCTCGTATGGAGCCGGAATTGATGTTTCAATTATCACATTGCGGCTTTTTCTGGGTGTAATTATTTACAATATATACAATATTTTATTTTACAAATATTTTTATTATTTGCAACATAGTTTTATTTACAACTTTTATTTACAAAAGTAAGTGGTTTGAGGTCAAATTATATACAAATAAAATAATGTACGTTTTATACAAATATACATGAAAAATATGTACAAGTTATTTTTGGATTTTTTGACAGACAACCTTATCTCCCCCTACTTTATTCCTGGTCGATCAGGTCAAGTCTTGACCTTCTCTCGGGGTTTGGGTCAGTCTGTATTTATTGCATAAATACCTCCTTTTCTTTTTCTTTTCTCCTTTATTCTTTTATTTATTTACAAAAAGTGTTAAAAATGATTAATTAACAAATGCATGCAAAATGATAATTTTATGAAATTAATGGGTATTTACAGGTATTTGACTAAGGAAAAGAGGCTAAAATAAAAGAATAAAGGCGATGAATCGTGGATTCATCACCTGCACTAGGACCGAACCGAACAATGCAACAACTCTACAACCCATGAGCTACTACGACCCATCGATGGACCCGTCTCCCTGTCATTCATGGGAACTTTGAGTTCTGTCCTCAGACGATCCAACTGTTGCCCAAGCGTCACGGGCTTTATAATGAGGAGCCGCTTCTGCACCTTTAGGAGTTCGAGCTTATCTGGAGTATAGTGCATGATGCGCATGTGAACGGAGATGCGATCAAGTTGATCGCTTTTCCTATCTCCCTCGTTGATCGAGTAGCCTACTGGCTGAAACACTTAGGGAGATATGTTTCGATGTGGGAGGAGCTACACACCGCATATCTAAACAAGTATTATCCCCTCAGTTGAACGAATGTTGTCAGAGCCATGATCAATAACTTCACCATGATCAGGAACAAGCAGTTCCACGAGGCATGTGACCATTTTAGAGAGCTCATTGATTGTTGTCTCCATCATGAACTTTCCAAGCCAACTCTTATACAGAGTTTCTTTAGCGAGTTGACACTAGAGTTACAGGGATTGGTGAATGCTTCCTACGGTGAATCATACTTCTCGATGCATGAGGATCAGGTTTAGGTCATTTATGAGAAAATGGCAGAGAATTATACAACAATGTCCCAGATTTGAGTTTTCAATCAGACGAAGCCACCTACTTATAGCCAGCACTCCGAGTGGCACACATTGAAGGGAATCCGTCTTCTATTGTTTCGATACCTATTGAATCCTCATCAGCTGATATGGGGATCATTTGTTATAAGTTGAACTGTATGGAGATAATTGAGAAAAAGTACCAGAATTCAGACAAGCTCGATAAGATTGACGAGCTTGAGAGGTGTCTGAGTGATTTAAAGACAGATTATGTGCCTTCAAGATATACAAGCAGACTCCAACATGTCTTAGAGATCACAGGCTGATTCAGGAAGCCAAGACCAAGGCATACTTCTGAGGCCTCCAGTACAACACATATACCATGTGCATTCTGAGCCGACACATCAACCCTCGATGTACTCGCAACTCCAGCAGACGCCATCTTCTGACAATCAGATGGTGGTGTATCAAAGCGACCAGCCTTTGGCATCAATGCCGAAAGCTTATTCTGAGATGCATGAGCCATTGACTGAGGTCAATGAGATTTGGTACAACTAGCCACAACAACCAGAGGTGCCTCTTCCCAGCAGCAACCACAGGCACCGATGGGGCAGAGCAGAGAACCCCAGCAACATTCCGATCCTCGTCAATTCCAGCAACCTTAGTGCAGGTAGAGCACTTATGAGTCTCAATATCAACAACATTATCCTCCACAGCAACAGCCAGCTCAGCCGCAACCTCAGTATCATCGAGGCGACTCATCCGGGTCTCATGGGACTTTCCATGATAACCCATCGTTAGAATACCTCGCCAACCTGATCACTGACCAACAAGCATCTTTTACATGAGAAATGGATGAGTTTAAAACTCATGTCACATATTTGGCGAAAGGGAAGTCCGCCTTGCCTGCTCGGATAGAGCCCAATCTGAATAATCTGAAGCAAAAGTCAGAGCAAGTAGATTTGACCAAACCCACCCTCCAATCATAAGTATTTTTCGATGATTATCTTTACTATGATGACCCTGACTTCATTTCTCTTAGGAGCGGTAGGATGCTAGTAGGTGGAGACTCTACTAGGCTCGAAGAGGACACTTTGGATAACACAAGCAAGCTTATAGAAGACATTGATGGCAGTACTGAAGCCGCACCCGTTGATGATGAAGATGGTGGTGCTGAAGCCACCAAGTCTGAAGAGCAGTCAGAGCTGAATGCTGGCGTAGGTGCTTTACCTTTCTTTGTATCCAATGATGATGAGAGAAAAACATAAAAAATGTACAAAGGAGAAGAACTCGGAAAAGAAATAAAAAGATATTTGATCAATATCTTTCTCTTTCTGATGACTCGAAAAAAGCAAGTCCCCATTTTTCAAAAACATTTCCTTCTACTTATTCTGATCCTTCGATTGTACAGACTAATCAGGAGGATGTACAGATTCCTTTTCCCAAAGCACTCTACTTAGAAAAAAGTGATAAAAAAATACCAAAAATATCCAAATGAATGATCTAACGAAAGAGATGATCGACAAGTTCACGATCCAACTCACTCTTTCGGAAGCCTTGGCACACATCCCTCTTCTGCATAAAGGCCTAAAAGAACGAACCACATTCAACAGGAAGAAGAGGCGGTGTAATCACTGTTATGAGATCCATGTGCTGACAAAGGAAACATGTCATGCTGTTCAGAACCGTCTCCCAGCCAAGAGATCAGATTCAGGAGCGTCGTATGTCAGATGCGAGATCTTTGATCAGACTTTTGATCGGACTCTATTAGATAGTGGATCTTTGATTAATCTCCTTCCTTATTTCTTACTCGACAAGTTCGAGTTTGGACCTCTTCGACCAAGCTGAACGGTCTTACAGTTTGTTGATAGATTGGTCAAGATGTCTAAGGGTTTAATCGAAGATGTCATTGTTACCATTCAGGGTTTGCAATTCCTCGTGGTCTTCGTCGTGTTGGACATGAAGATCCCTGAATGCGTGACCGCTACCCCGATCATACTAGGATGACCTTTTCTGGCAACATCAAAGGTCATTTCCGACTATGGTACCGAGAAGGTATACTTTCGCATACAAGGAGAAAGTATACATATAGAGACGAACCAAGACCATCAATCTCAATCAACTGAATCAGAGCAAGCATCTAAGGATGAACCCGACAGTCATCAGGATTGTGATTTTGTACAAATAAATGATGAGGCCGTCTGAGCCGAACCTAGCACCCAAACTTTTATCACACCTTTGGTAGAAGCTGAGATTAATATATCTGACGATGGGAGGTTGGAGAAAATAATCTTTGAGCCGAGTAGAGAGAATCTTGATGGAGATGATTCTGAGATTTTCAGATCATTCAGACATTATATATCCCTCCGTGTCAACTGTCAGTCACCCACAGATCATTCAGATTATGAAGATGGTGATTGACAGTATTTCGCTGAATTCGTATCATTTCAGAATCCATCCAAAAAGCCTACAGCCAGTCTGAAGACCGAATCAGAGCATAATATCCAGCAATCTCCAGATCTTTCTGAGTCAGAATAGGCCGAGTTTACACAGACAGACCTAGTTGCCTATACCCAGACCCTAGTTAAATCAACTCTTCCTGTTCCTTCTCCCCCTGAGCTTAAACCGTTGCCTCAGAGCATGAAATATCGATTCCTTGCTGGCGAATCTAAAATGTTTCCGATCATCATCTCTTTTAATCTGACCGAAGATCAAGAATCCCAGTTAATGGAGATTCTTGAAAAGAACCGCAAGGCGATCAAGTGGTCAGTAGCTGATCTCCATGGGATTAGACCGGCTCTGTGCTCCTACCACATCTTTCTCGAGGATGATGCCAAGCCATCTCATGAGTTTCAGCGCAGACTGAACCCGAATCTTCGCGAGGTGGTTATGAAGGAAATATCCAAGTGGTGGAGAGCCGATTTTATCTATCCGATCTCTGACTCGAAATGGGTTAGTCCTTTGCATGTGGTACCCAAGAAGACGGGTATCACTACAGTGATCAATGAGGACAGAGATGAGATCGCTACCCGAGTATCGACTTCTTGGCACGTCTATGTGGACTACAGACGTTTGAATCAGGCGATCAAGAAGGATCACTTCTCGCTACCGTTCATTGATCAGATCATCGAACGGTTAGCTAGGAAGAGCCATTATTGCTTTCTCGATGGGTACTCGGGATATAATCAAGTGACCATTGCTCCTAAAGACTAAGGAAAGATGTCATTCACCTATCCGTTCGGAATGCATGCTTTCAAACGGATGCCCTTTGGACTATGTAATGCTCCAGCTACATTCCAGAGGTGCATGCTTTCGATATTCGCAGATATGGTGGGAGATATCTTGGAGGTCTTCATGGATGATTTCTCGATCTACAGAGATGATTTTGATTCCCGCCTTTCTAGCCTAGACCGCGTGCTTCAGAGGTGCACGGAAGTTAACCTCTTACTTTCTTGAGAGAAGAGTCATTTTATGATGACTCAGGGGACGGTCCTTGGTCATATTATCTCCAGAAGGGGCATGGAGGTGGATCTAGCCAAGGTGGATATAAACTCAATCCACCGTCCAATCTCAAGCAGTTACGATCTTTCCTCGGGCATGTCGGTTTCTACCGACGTTTCATATGAGACTTCTGTAAAATTGTCCGACTGTTATCTGATCTTCTTGCGAAAGACACCGAGTTTATCGTTGATGATAAGTGTCTTTCAATATTCGAAAATCTCAAGAATATGGTTGTAGAGGCTCCTGTCTTTCAACCACCCGATAGGTCTCTCCCATTCGAGATCATGACGGACGCCTCCAATTTTGCTGTTGGGACTGTGTTGGGACAGAGGAGGGATATGATTCCATTTTCCATACATTACGCTAGCAAGACTTTGGATTCCACGCAGCGGAATTACACTGTTACTGAGAAAGAAATGCTAGCCGTAGTATTTGCCTTAGACAAATTTAGATCCCACATCTTAGGCTCAAAAGTCGCTATTTTCATTGATCATACCGCCATCCGATATCTAATGGACAAGAAGGATTCGAAGCCGTGTTTGACAAGATGGATCCGTCTACTCCAGGAGTTCGATATTGTGATCAAGGATAAACCTGGAGTCAAGAATGTGGTGGCGGATCACCTCCCGACTAGAACTCCCCGAGACTTCTGAGTTTGATTCACCAATCACCGAGACCTTCCCCGACGAGGCGATTCTTGCTATTGCCTCCCTGCCATGGCATGCCGACATTGTGAACTTTCTTGGTGCTAAGAAAATCCCACAAGGTTGGTCCAGACAGAGACTTGAGACTTCCCTCACGAAAGCCAAGTCTTACCATTGGGAGGATCCTATCCTTTATCATGAAAGAACGAATTCCGTCCGGTGTCGGTGTATTCATGAGGAGGAATACCAGAGTATCCTCACATATTGCCATAGATTAGAAGATGGAGGACACAATTCAGGGATGAGGACAGAACAAAAGGTGCTCCAATCCGGCCTTTGGTGGCCTACACTCGTTCGGATGCCCACGCACTCGTAAAGAGATGTACTGACTGCCAGAAAATGGGCACTTGTAGAGATAGAGGTATGATTCTGATGTAGCCGATTCACTTCTGCGAAGAGTTTAATGCATGAGGTATCGACTTTATGGGCCCATTTCCTAAAAGTCAGGGGTTTTGAGTATATCCTTCTAGCTGTGGATTATGTGAGTCATTGGGTAGAGTCTATTCTTGTCCGAGCCGCTGATGCGAACACGGTTTGCAAGTTCTTGAGAAAGCATATCATTATGCGGTTCGGGGTCCCTCGTGTTCTGATCTCAGATGGGGGTAGCCACTTTAACAATGACAAGGTAAGAGCACTTGCTAACAAGTTTGGTATAGATCATCGGGTTGCTATTCCATATCATCCTCAGACGAATGGTATAACCGAGGTCTCGAATAGGGAGATCAAGACGATCTTGCAGAAGGTTGTTCGCCCAGACCAAAAATGGATTGGTGATGAATACTCATTCATCACTCTTTATTCTTATATTTTAGCTACAAAAACCTTTGCAAATACATGTAGATATGTGTAAATACAAATAATTAACAAAAGGCATGCATTGTGTAAAAACTAATAATTAGCATGTTTTTGTGCAAAAATAAAAGAATAAAGAAACAAAGAAAAAGAGGGAAATATTTAGAATAAATATTGAGCAACCTAATCCCAAGGGAGGGCTCAGCATGGGCCTGACCGCATAAAATCCAAAGTAGAGAGAGATAGGGAGCTCATGTGTGTAAATATACATGTAAATATAATAAAAATATTTTCTTCTAAAAATAAAATAAAAATGGGTTTGTTTATATTTGTATATATTTGTAAATACAAAATCAAAATAAAAAGAAGAAAATCAAAAAGAAACAAAAATAACTCTCATTGTACATATTCACCATGCACATAAAGCCACTTTCTCTATTTATTTCACCCTATAAATAAATAAATTAAAACCCCTAAAAATTTGTATATATTCTATATTTCAAGTTGTAAATAAATAAAATAAAAACCATAAAAACAAAAATTAAATAAAAAGAACAAAATTAAAAACAAAAAAGAACATTGTACATATACTATGTATATACTTGTATATAGCTATTTATTTTACCCTTATATATAAATAATAAAAATAAAATAAAAACATCAAAATATTCCTAATTTTATGCTATAAATAAATAAAATATAAAATGGGGATAAAAATGCATAAAAATAACTAATTAAAAATCAAAAATGAAAAATCAATATTGTATATATACCTATATATAGCACTATATTATAAATACCTTATTTTTATATTAAAAATCACAAAAAAATAGAAAAAAATAAAACAAACATTTTTTATGTTTTACGTTTTTCCTAAATAGGCCATTTATTATTTTATTTCTAATTTCCAATTATTTCTGATGTGGCCTAATCTGATTGGTCCACGGGGGATGTTGACCCCCCGGTCAACTCCCCCCCTTGGACCACTTCCCACGGGTCAATGACGCCCAGCCCGATTTCGCCGAATTACTGCGTCATGACCCGATCACCAAATCCGATATTCCCGGGCTCTCCTTCTTCCTCCTGCATCAGAGATGCACGCCCGATCACCAGCCTTGGGATCCGCGCTCCGAGCTTCACGCCCGACTCCCATTTAGCCGGACCCCTAGAGGTATTTAGCCTGAGCTCCGCCTCCATTTTCACGTATCTTTGGATCGTTTCACTCCACCCTAGGACCTCCACAGCCACCGCGAGAGTGACAGCTTGCTTCCGGTCGTGTCACGGCGAGGAGGGAGTGGACGGACCTCTGATCCGGCGACTTCGCACCGCCGTGCGCCGCCCAGAGGTGGTGCTCGAGCCTCGGGCACCGACGGCCCTCGAGGCAAGGACCTGGAGCATCCCCAGCTCTTCCCCAGTCGACCTCAGCCATCAGGTATACCCAGTTCTTCTTCTCCTTAGCTAATTTCGCTTTTCGCCCAATTCACCCCGTCGCCGACGAGCTCCGATTCCGACCACCATAGCCACCCGTTCGATCATCGGAATCGACCCACATCTTCGCCTTTCCCCCGTGCACCTTCTCCATCCCTTCGTTCAACCCAATTCACCACGGAACTGGGATTGGGGCTCCTCCGCCGTCGCTTCGCCGGAGCCCCTTCGTCCCGACGCACAGATCACCTTCACCATCCCTAACCGGGTCGAGGCACTTTGCCCTCGACTCAGGAGCTTGTTGTCGTGCTTTGCAGGTCCAAGCGAGTCCATCTGAGGGCTCGTCGTTCTGGAGCAGCAGCTCGACATCTGCCGGTATCGCCTGAGCTCTCCGGAGCTCCGTCGCGTCATCGGAGGAGCCCATTAGACGCGGGAGGCCCAGGCGTATCTTCTCCGATCACTTGCAGCCCGCGAGGAGGGTCACCGTGCGTGCACAGGGCCGGCGAAGTTTGCCGGCCACTTGTTCTTCGTGCACCCTCCAGAGACGTCCGATCAACCCTCCAGCTCCAGATCTTCATCGAGCCATTCATTTGAGGAGTAGTAGTGACCGTTTGATCATCAGAGGGAGGATCTCGACCGTCCGATCAGCGAGGTCTACCCACGTTGCTTCCCAGCCGCCCGATCTTCCACGTGGGGAGGCCCCAGCCGTCAGATCTGCACCGAGGGTTCCTTTGTTGTGAGCTACGCCCTCTCCACCATCAGATCTCCACGTGGCGCCACGCCAGCCCTCGGATTTAATAAAGGGTAAATTTACTCTTAGGCCCTTAGCTTCTGAGTTGTTAATCTTTAGTCCTGTAAATATTTTAGAACTTTTATTTCAGTTTGGTAATTTGCATAGAGGACCTTGTCATTTCTTGTATTAGCTTTTATACCCCTGTACGTAGTGGTGCATATGCTTCGACACGTGAGTCTGTGGGATATTTGCATGTATGGGCCTTATGTTCTAGGGTGTTAATGAATGAAATTATATTTCTACTATTTGCAGAAATGCCCCTGTGAGTGTGTTATTTCTGCATGTGCTATATTTCGTGGGCTTTTTATACTTTTTCCCCTGGACTTTTAGTACGTGTTACTAATTAGTCCAGGGACTTAAGTTTATTGCAATTAGGTCCCTGTGTGCCCAAGTCACGTGTTTGGCGTGTGAGACCTTGAAAATTTTGCATCGGACCCCCTGGAACTTCTCTTAATAGCGTACAGGTCCCTATGCACTGTACCTTTGTTTTTTATTTTAATAAAATAGCAAACCAACTCTGAATTTAATGAAAATTGGATACATGACTCCTGCCATAGTGTAAAATTTTCTCTAAATTTTGGAGACATTTTTGACACTTTTTATTATTTTTAAAAATTCAAAAACACGTATTTCCTTTACTGTCTAAGTTTAAAAATCACAAAAAAATATTAAAATACTTTTAAAAATTACAAAAAAACTATATATTGTTTGTTTTGTGTTGTTTGATTTTCTGACCAATTTTCGTCATTTTTAGATTTATAAAACCTATAAAAATTACAAAACCCCTAAAAAACCATAAAAATTCTAATAATTAAAAGAAAAATTAAAAATTATTAACTCCAGTGCCCAATTTTTCCTTGTATTTTCTTCTTTATAGGAAAATTACCTTCAGACCTTGATAAGGCCATTTTGCATTTTAATTTGGCCCTCCAAGTCTGACTGGACAGTGGTCTGCATTTTTAGCCTTGTTTGATTTTTATAAAATTCCTTAAAAATCAGAAAAACACCAAAAATTAACCAAAAACTCAGAAAAATATAAAAACATAAAAACATTTTTGTTTGAATTTTTGGGTGATTTTTGGGTAATTAAATAATTGTTTGTAGTTGGTTGTTTTATTGTTTTCCTATTTTCTTAATTAATTTAAAAATCCAAAAAAATAATAATACTAAAAATCCACCAAAAAGCCTTTTATTTTATTTTTCTTTTAGACTACTTCGTAGGCCGCGAGGCCATTACGTGCTCCCTGAGTCCGACCCTGGTCGCTATACCAGGTTAATCCAATAGCCATGGCCACTATTGAGTTTCCTTGATTTTTATTCTATTTTGGTGGTCTGCTCTTATTTTTCTTGATTGATCGGATTGTCTCCGAGATCTGGGTCGTAACGACCCTTGATCTACTATTCACCCGAGTGTCTTGGTGATTTTTCGGTCATCAATTGGTCGTAGCTTTTGGATTTGGTTCTTTGGGTCTGTAGAACATCCTTTAAAACTCCATTAGGTGCTTCTCCCTTTCGACTCGTTTATGGCAAGTCATGCCACTTACCTGTTGAGATCAAGCACAGATCCTTGTGGGAAGTGAAAGAAGTGATCTTTGACCTAGATGATTTGGAAGAGCAGAGACAGACTGAACTGGCAGCCCTGGAAGAATTACCAGATGAAGCTTTCACAAGTAGCCTTCATTATAAAGAGCAGATGAAAGAGTGGCATGATTCTCACATCAGCCACAAGCAATTTGAGCCAAATCAGAAAGTATAATTATTCAATGCGAGATTAAAGCTGTTTCCAGGGAAACTTCAGAGCAAGTGGAAAGGCCCCTATCTTATGCGAAAGGCGTACGACAATGGTAGCATCGGTATATCTGAGTTGTCATCTGATTTCACCTTTCGAGTCAACGGTCAGCGTTTGAACCTTTTCTCGATCATGAACTGCCAACCGTTGAAGTTTCCCCCTTCTATTTTGTATGAGATGATCTATTCACTCTTACACTCTGCATCTCATACCTGATTTACCAGATCACTTGTATATACTTTTGATTTTATTCTTTCTCCTTTCCGTTTGTCTTACACCCTTAGGTCCATCTAGAATTTTTCTATATTTAGGATGTGTTTTATCGTAAGTATAGGGGGTGTAGACATCGTTGTGTTCATCTCGTTCTGTTTTATTACCCCGGTCGTTGCTTATACTTAGGGTACGCTTTACCCTAAGTATATGGGGGTAATATCGCTCATGCCGACTTTTGATCATTTTCGATTCTTATATCGTCTGCTCCCTCGCTTGTCCCTTACCTTTTGATCTCCGTCTCTATACTTAGGGATATTTTACCCTAAGTATAGGGGGGACAAGCCGAGCCGTTGAGTATGTACATTCTCTTAACCTCGATCATCTTCTATTTTGAGTCTGCTATCCTTAGGATTACTTGATTCTAAGTATAGAGGAGATGATTGACTTCTATTCTTTCGTTCGTTATTCTTTGAGTCATTGTAGTATAGGATTCTTTTCACCGATCTATACTTAGTCCGAGTTATGTCTTCCTTTGTCGCTTCTTTGGTCACTATGAGGATATAGTTCATGCTAAGTATAGGGGGTGTCGTGTGTGTGTTTGTATACTATATATACTTTAGAAGTCATAACTCGTACTTTATTGTATTTTTAATAACATGGCTTTCTAAATGTATGAGTATATATTTTGAGTTTTTAAAGCCGTAAGAAAACCGTAAATATGACTTATTAAAAAAATGGCTTAAATTTTGTATATAAAAATATTGTAAAATTCTATAATAAAATCCTTAAAAATTTTGTAAATAAAATCCTTGTAAAATCTTGTATAAAAGCTGCATAATTCTGTATATAAAATATGTATAAAATCCTTTATAAAATATAAAAAATCCATGTAAAATCTGTGTAAATTGAATTAATTCACTAACTCTTTAAAAAGGGTTTTAAAATTCAATAAAAATTTACAACAGTCTTTAAAATTCACTTAAAAAGCTTAATCCGAAAAATGCACCTCATAAAAAAACTGTTGCATTCATTAGCATTTTTCAGAATAAGTCTGATTCTTAAATCGAATGGATCTAAGTCCGAGAGATGGAGCTTGGTTTAGGCCTTAATCCACTTAATTCTAAAGGAACTTTATTGGGAACTGGAATTGGGACTCTTCATGTCTTTTAGACTTTATTCTTTGGATTCCATGAGACATATTCGGAATTAAACTTGAAAGTGTCTAAGTAGGACACATGGTGTCATCCGTTTTAACTCTTTTCCATTTGAATCAATTTCGAGCTCATACACTCTATACCATGTTCGACATGCATGGGGCTGCGAAAGGCAATCCATTTCGGTGGTGTGTTTTCATCCTTGTCTGACGACGGTGATGTCTTAAGACGGGAGAGATTGGGGTTGAAATAAAGCTTCGAATGCGGGAAGGATCTGCTGGCATAATTTTTTCCAAGACCCTTAAAATGGACGGAATGAAAAGATGCTATATCCGTCGGGACATAAAATATCTATGCAGTGCAACAATTATCTCTACCAAAAAGAAGCCGAATACATCAAATACCAAAAAATGACCACAATGGTCCGAGCTTCAGAAAAGCATGCATGTCTTAGTGGAGACTTGGCTAAACTAGTCAGACTTCACATAAGATGTGATTACACTGATCATACTTCAGTTCTCTTCCTATTCTTTTTTCTTTTCCCTATACTCGATTATGGACACAACACGACATGGCCTTAGAAGGAAATATCTCCCTCCTTGAGGATTGAGTTGCTGGGTAAGGGTCCAATGGGAGTGTGTGACTGGATGGGCAGTTTCTTCGCTTCTCTAAGCGGGAAGAGCTAAAAACTTTCGCACATAGTACAAATTGCTTTTAAAACTGAAAAGTTTGTGTGATGAACAGGTGGATATGAGCTGGCTGTTAAGGTGAACCTGAGTAAGGACTTATGGAACTTGAGGGTTGTCGAGGCTTAAATCCTAATTCTAATAGAGTCCTGACACACTATTAATTCAAATGTTTGAATCCAAGCTCTAGATTTTGGGTGAAGTGAGATTCAGTTTAATGTTCTAAGTTCTTTTATTTTTCTTTTCCTTTTTCTTTTTGCTTGCACTTTTTTTATAGAATAAGTGTTTGCTAAGGGACTAGCAAAGGAAAAGTACAGGAGAATGATGAATCTGATTGCGATTCATCATTCCCCTATACTTTACCGTTGCTAGTCCCTTAGCAAACACTTATTCTATAAAAAAGTGAAAGTAAACCAAAAAAAAGGAAAATAAAAGAACTTAGAAAATGATTCTTTCTTTAAATCGAATCTCACTTCACCGAAAATCTAGAGCTTGGATTCATACCTTTGGATTAATAGTGTATCGAGACTCTATTATAATTAGGATTTAAGCCTCGACAATCCTTAAGTTCCACAAATCCTTATTCAGGTTCACCTTAACAGCCAGCTCAGATCCACATATTCATCACACAAACTTTACAGTTTTAAAAGCAATTTGTACTGTGTGTGAAAGGTTTTACCTCTTCCCGCTTAGAGAAGCGAACAAACTGCCCATCCAGTTACACACTCCCATTGGGCCCATATCCAGCAACTCAATCCTCGAGGAGGGAGGTATTTCCTTCTAAGGTCAGGTTGTGCTATGTCCACAATCGAGTATAGGGAGAAGAAAGAATAATAGGAAGAGAACTGGAGTGTGATGAGTATAATCACATCTCCTATGAAGCCTGACCAGTTTAGCCAAGTCTCCACTAATACATGCAGGCTTTTCTGAAGCTCGGACCATTGTGGTCATTTTTGGTATTTGATGTATTCAGCTTCTTTTTGGTAGAGATAATTGTTGCAATGCGTAGGTCTTTTATGCCCCGACTGATATAGCATATTTTCATTCTGTCCATTTTTTGGGATCTTGGAAAAAATGTGCCAACAGATCCTTCCCTCATCCGAAGCTTTATTTCAACCCCAATCTCTCCTATCTTAAGACGTCGTTGTTTCCAGACAAGGATGAGAATGCACCACCGAAATGGATTGCCCTTCGCATCCCATGCAAGTCGAGCTAAGTGTAGAGTGCATGATCTCAAAATTGATCCAAATGGAGAAGAGTTAAACGGATGACACCCGATATCTTACTTAGGTACTTTCAAGTTGAATTCTTAACATGTCTCATGGAACCCAAAGAATTAAGTCTAAAAGATCTGTAGAGTCTCAAATCCAGTTCCTAATAAAATCCCTTTAAAATTAAGTGGATTAAGGCCTAAACCAAGCTCCATCTCTCGAACTTAGATCCATTCGGTTCAAGAATCAGACTTGTTTTGAAAAATGCTAATGAATGCAACAATTTTTTATGAGGTATATTTTTCGGATTAAGCTTTTTAAGTGAATTTTAAAGATTTTTGCAAATTTTTATTGAATTTTAAAACTTTTCGATTTTTAAGGGTCTTTTTTGAAAGAGTTAGTGAATTAATTCAATTTACACAGATTTTACACGGATTTTGTATATTTTACGAAGGATTTTATACACATTTTATATGCAAAATTATATGACTTTTATACAAGATTTTACAAGGATTTTATTTACAAATTTTTTAAGGATTTTATCAAAGAATTTTACAATATTTTTATATATAAATTTTAAACCATTTTTTAATAAGTCATATTTATGGTTTTGTTGCGCTTTTAAAACCCAAAATATACACCCATACTTTTAGAAAGTTATATTATTAAAAATATAATAAAGTACAAATTATGGCTTCTAAAGTATATATAGCATATATATACGACAATATTTAAAAGTAGGATACTACAGGTCCTTACACGTGACGCATCAAGTGTTTCTTTTAGACTTTTTACTTGCATATACCCCAAACTCCAAATATTTGTGGATAAGTTCCTTCTTAGTTCAAGTCACATGGAGGGCAAAGTTAACTTTGGTTTATTTGCACATGCACTCCAAGCTATTTTCTTATTCACATACAAGTACACGTAAAGACTTAGGGCGTGTTCGGTAGGAGGTTAACGGGAATGGAATAAGGAGAATAAGCCCCCAACACGGTTCCCCGTGGTACGACTATTCCCCATTATTTCATCTTATTTCACTCTTATTCCTATCTTTATCCCACCTTACCTACCATTATTTCATCTTATTCTCCTTATTCTTATCCTCCAGCCGAACGGAAAATAGACCCTTATTCCCCTTATTCCCCATCCTTATTCCTGCTTATTCTCCTACCGAACGGGCCCTTAGTCACATGTCCAGCATGTGTTTGTTCTGATTTTTTTATGTCCATAACCGACACAAACTTTCTTTATTTCCTCGCACGCCTTATATTTTAATATTACCTACGTAACTACCTCTATACTTTAACTTAAATATAATGCATATTAAATATATATATGTATATATAAGTATATGTAATATACAATTTATAAAATAAAATAAAAGTAGTTGTATAAACATTATAATATCATATTTATAATATAATAACAGTTTTGAAAATAAAAAACATTTCTATTTTTACAAATAAAAAACAAAACATAAAATGCATTGAAACTTTAACAATCAAATAAATTCAGAAAGATTTTAAAAAAGTTATATTAAATATTATAGTATGTTAAAACATAAATAAAAATAAAATAATAATACAAAACAAAAATCCTAAAATTCTAAAAATACACAAGATCTTATAAAATTTTTAACTATTTAAACATCAAGTACTACAATCTTTTTTGATCAAACCTGATGTTATACTTCGTTTTTCCTTGGCCAAATGCAATGGCGTATATTTTTTTAAAAAATAAATAATATATTCATTTCATATTATTAATGGATATTACCTTGAAGGCTATGATGATAGTTACAGTTTACGAATGAATGGATATAATAGATCTTCTGCTAAATTTATGAAGAAACAAAATTGTAGCTTTTATTTACATGGGATAAGAATGTGCGTTGTTCATTTGTAACTGATCTAATAGACGGTGAGGCAATTTGAGAGACCTTCTCTAACATGCCAACATTTAAATTTGACAAGGATATAAATATGAACATATCTTCAATGTAATGACAATGCCACAGTCTGATCCCATATATGACATGACAATTTTATATGTCCACATTACAATTATGATGTCCTATCATAACATATTTCAATCTTCTGCTGAAATGACGTCCATATATTGGCTTAAGATTTCTCCCTGCTTATATGTAGTACGTGCTATTACATTTCTGTGTTATTTGGGCCTTTTATATATACAAGACCAGTTAGAGGCCAATAACTTCTATTCCCTTTTATAATTGTTATATCTATCGAATTTCAAACGAGTTTAGCTTCATTTTTTACCATTATCTCCCTTTTAGTCATCCACATATTTTTAAATTAATTTTCTCTTCTTTTGAAAATAGAACTATTCTAATTGTTAAATTAATTTTTCGTTCAAACATTGAACTGTTACTTTGATGATGTCATTGGAAACCTACTTTGCATTCTGTCAGTGTGCGTTATCGTTGATTTCATTTTTTTTCCTGAATATACCACAAGGCAATGATGACTACACCCGAATAAATTAATTTATTAATTATGTAGTAAGAGTGAGTCTGAGCCTCAAATATTTAGCTCTGCGCAAATACAAAATAATATACATATTACCTTACTTTTCTTATTTTTATGTCTTTAAATTTCATACTATCAAATTATTTTTTATACAAAATTTTATGATTAGAAACACGCACTATTGAGATTATTTACCTTTGTACTAAAATTATCTTCGAGTATCGCATATCTACTCAACAACAACTATGGGAAAGGAACATATATAATTTATATAGGTACATTTCCTTCTACTTATGTTTAAATATACATGTAAAAAATTGATCCAATCCCCATTTTGTATATAAAACTATTGTTATTGTTTTACTTTCTTTTAGTACTAGGGGGGAGTTTAAGGGGAATTCAAACCCTGGTCTTTTTTAGTGGGAGCCACTCCTTCTGCCACTAGAGCATTAGGGGGGGGGGGAGGGGTTCCTTATTGCTTTACTTACTCTAAAGTATTAGGAAAAACTCAAAGCTTGATAGCGAGCCAAGCGTCAAGAAAATGGGGCCCATGTATTGAAAGCTAACATTAAAGGGAGAAATTGCAGAGTATACAGAGGAAGCGAACAACAAGACTTGACATTTCTTAGGAATAACGTTGTAAAAAGCAGTATCTAAGGAAGAACAACTTTTTAGATCAATATTTATACCATTATCGATAGTCCTATAATTTTATTAGTTCGTTTAGGTTTCATGACAATATAATTCTATCCACATTTTTAAACATATGGAACACAAACAAAGAACAAATACTCTTATGTCTTTGATCTTCATGGTTGTAATTTTTTACGTTAAATATTCATGTTATAATTTTTTATATTTATACATCTAGGTTATAATTTTTACGTTTAAATATCTACTACTAAGTTGTTTGCATTCATGTACATACTTAATAAACAATTTAGATATAGATACTTTTTATATAGTTTTGAAATTGAAATTATAGTATTGATAAATTAACCAAATTTCGAATATTGTATTTATCTGTATCTGATCCGTATTCGATTAATATTTGGATACGGATATCCGTATCCGATAATTTTTCAGATACGATAGTGGATATTCAGATATATCCATATCCGTTTTCATCCCTATCAAATACTAATCCAATGTCTAAACAACTACACAAGCCCATTAATTATTTTCATTTGCACGTGTCATTTGACTCTTTATATTCTTAAATGGTTAAAAATCCTTTAGATTCCATAATGCCACATTAATATCTTAAGAGTTAAGACCCTATATTTAACTTAAATGTGTCCCACGGGACATTCTCCTCTTGTGATTTGCAATTTCCTCTACTGCTGCAATTTCTCCTGCTTTTAATTTGTGACTTGTTGTTGTTGGGCACCAATAATCACGGCCTCGGTTAATGGTATTTTTTTTATATTTGAGCATTGTATTTTTTTTCTTAAATCCACAAATAACGATTATTTTTTGGATCGTACACCTACTCACCATATTTGTGTAAGTATAAAGCACCTCTTGCCTTTTTTCTAAGCAAATACAAAATTGAAAGTTATTGCACATTGTAGAGGATTTGGAAATTGGCGTTAATTACTTGAATTATTGTTATATGTTTTACAAAAAAAATCACCTCTCATTGCTTAATCATAGGACATACGTTCCCTTTTTCAAAGTTTTTATTGTCATTATAATCAATTTTATATTTGTGGTAAGAATATTTTATTGTGGGATTGTGAATAACCATCCAATAATCTTTTTAGGTAATTTCTTTTGTTTTCTGTAAAATTAAATCTTTATTATTTAATATAGGTTTCAAGATTAATGATACTTGTGACTGAGAAGCTATTTTATTAACATATATCTGTTTAGATCTTGGACTGTTTATAGAAGCTATAACATGTCTTGATTACCAATGTCAAATAAAAAACTGATGACTTGGTTATTTTTTCTATAACTATTATTTTATTATTTGTTTAAATTGTGTATTATTTTTATTCCAACTAATTGTTTAGTGCTTCTTACTTGAATGTTATTATTATCTAACCTTATTTTTTCTGGCCCATATGATATGGAAAATAGACATTAAGAGATAAAACTCTTAATTTTTTAAATATTTGTGTTATTGTAGTTAATAGATATATGTGCTTCTGTGTTTGAACGTTCTCAAAAATCCTATTTAAAAAAACACATGCCACACATTTTTTTGCTTGCTATTGCCCATAGCTTTTGTTTGTATTTACGTTCCTTGAGTTGCATTACATCCATAGATGTCTATTCTGGTTGTAGAAATATTTTTTTATAATTTTTAATTTATGACTTATTGTTTGATGCTTGTCGATCATAAACATTCATAGTTCTTTGTAAAATGTAAAGAACTTTTT
This sequence comes from Ottelia alismoides, assembly GCA_037367405.1. Classification (NCBI taxonomy): domain Eukaryota; kingdom Viridiplantae; phylum Streptophyta; class Magnoliopsida; order Alismatales; family Hydrocharitaceae; genus Ottelia; species Ottelia alismoides. The sequence continues at coordinate 1,513,841 of JAZKJV010009748.1, read as the reverse complement.
TTAATAAGAAATTTACAAATTTTAAAAATTAATTTTTTTTATAGGGATTTTTTCCTCTTTTGCCTAGGGCGCAAAAAATGTTAGGGAAGACACTGACTATGTCTCTTCCGCCGCGAAGCGTGGGCAACATCTACTTCCATTAAAAATGAGTATCGTATACCATCCCCATTTATCGATTGGTAAAGCATTAAAATAACCAACTTGTAATCCCGTGCCTACCTGACAATGCGATCTGCAAGAATATAGAATTCTTAACTTGAATAAAAGGTGTCTCTGTATTTATCTGTATTTATACTACAATGATTTAGACCATTATTTTGACCACATATATTTTTTGTGTGATTTCGATAGGTCATTCTCTTGCTAATAATGAATATTCTATCTTGTTTTTATATCAGAATATTTCTTTCTTGGTTAAATATATTTTTACCTCCACTTGTCTGATTTAAGGATTCCCTTTTCCTCATGAGTTGTCTTTCTCTACTTACTGATCAATCCATTCCATTTTCCATTACTTTACTATATATTAAACAATGGTGCCCGACTCCCGCCCATTAATTTGTCCAACAAAAAATCCATTTATGTCCTTCCTTCCATTTATGTTCCAGCGAGCCTTCTACCAGAGCATCAACTTGTTGTGACGTCACCTCTTCAGTGTTGTCTCTTCACTGCTTGAGTTGTCTCCACAAGTACGGCTATAACATGATGAGAATGAAAGCGGTATCAACTCTGCAATGATACCAGTTGTTGGGATACGACCTAGTATTGTCTTCGCTCTGATACCGATTGTTGGGATACGAACTACCATACGGATGAACCCTCAGATATGGATGCACCTTATACGGATGCGGATGCACAATCGACCACCACCACCACAGAAGCACGTGAAAGAAAAACAACCAGATATAACGGTGGTCGGTCACTTCTCGCGACCATCGGAGAAAAAAGACCGCTAAAAGAAGAACAAGTACAACTTTCTCTATTCCCTCACTCTCTTCCTCTCTTCTCTCTCTCTATCTCCATTTCTCTAGGGGTTACATTATTCTTATGGTGGTGTAGAGACAATACCTCCACTCCTCTTTATATAGCTCAAATGCAACTCCATAGTCCTATTCCCAATAGAAATATAAATAGAATACAACTCAACTGATATTAGGATTATGAGTCCAATTCCATTAGGATTCCTAATCCAAATTTGACTCTAATCCTAACAATCTCCCCCTTGAATTGAATTCCATCATGATCTATTCATCGTCTTGAGTCTGCACTGAGTCATCCTCGGCATCTGCAGGTCTCGTTAGCAAGATCTCACCAACATTGATGACGCACCTATCACTGGGCACCCTCGACGTGGCCCATCTCAGGCACTCGTACAACTCAGCATTATGCCTCATGATGCGGCTCTACAAATCTCACGCTACTAGAGATTGTGCCGACATCATCTGGCAAAACGAATTGTACTCGCTTCTCCTTATTACGCACTTCTGAGGAGAGATGTTGATAACATGCTACTCTCTCATCGTATTGCTCATCCTAAGAATAACTAAAGCTCCATCACCTGTCACGACCCTTCCCTCAAGCATTTACACCTTGTTCGACATCCTCGTTGCTCCCGGATGTCGAATCTTGCTCTGATCCATCAAGTTGTATCTCTCGTTGTCATCGAACCAAGCTCGGATACATCATATCGTGTCCCTTCAATAATGCTAAACCTGGCTCTAATACTAGTTGATGGGAACGAAAGTGGTACCAACTCAGCTCTGATACCATTTGTTGGGACACGATTGGTATTGTCTTCGCTTTGATACCAGTTTTTGGGATAAGAACAGCCATATAGATGAACCCTCAGATATAGATGCACCTTATACCGATGCGGATGCACAATCAACCACCACCGCGTAAGCACGTAAAAGAAAGAACAACATATATAACGGTGGTCGGTCACTGAATATTACATTATATGTTGATATAATATGCTCAAATTATGTGAAGAACGACCTTAATGATTGAAATATACTCCTATTTCCTATAATTTATATTTTATTTATTCCATACACACATCAGAGAAAACCACCTTAATTACACAGAATCGATTAAATCACATCATAAATTGTCAGTTCACGGTTATTTATCCAAGCAAAATGTTATCAAAACTCTCGATTGACATACTATTTATGAATTAGATGGTGGGATTATATTTAATACTAAGATTGATAATCATTGTAACATCCGGTTTCCAATTAGCCCGCGATTGACCCAAGATAGATCTGAATGGAGGCGAATAATCCATGTAGCCGACCCTACTTAATTGTGGGAAAAGGCTTTGTTGTTGTTGTTTGTTGTTGTTGTGAACATCCGGTTTCCAATCAAACCCGGACCCGATCCGATTTGGGTCTGATTAACCCAATGAAGTTATCTGACAATCATCTATGTTCATCACCAAGATATAACTCAAATAATTATCTTTATAAACTAATAAATCATATTTATATAAAGAAAGAATTAAAATTTCATTAAAATTATAGTGAGAGTGTTGAATTTAATCAACAAGCCAACACATTGTTGTATATAAATTGGCTCTATAATTTCTCTTAATATTTTTGTTAAAAAGAAGAGGAGAGGGAGATTGGTGTAAAAATCCCATGCATGGAGCCCCTCACCCCATGTACAAACTCTTCCCTATATATTGAGCTACCCATGCATGTTCTCTCTTCCCTTTCCCGTGCATGTATTTAAGTTTTGTCTTTATGTGCATGATTATCTTCATTTCTACTTTATAGGTGGCCACCCATGACAAGGCTATAAAATCCCACACACGCCTCCCTCTCCAAAAAGGCACGTTCTCTCTCCATTCCCATACAGGACGTCCCCTCTTCACGCGTCTCTCCTTCTCGACGTAATGCTCCTCCATGGGACCTCCTTAGCTTCACCTCCTCGCACGGCCCTCCTTCTCGCACTCTAGCCCATGCACCAGCCCGCGACCCTCCTCAGCAAGTGTGGCCGCCACCACTAGTCTGCATCTCCTCTCGCATTGTTGTGCATAGCCGTCACTTCCAGCCCGCACCACCGTCGCTGTGTGCAGCCTTCCTCTGCGCATCCTCCTCCTCGATGTCCTCCTCCCGTGCGCATCCTCCTTAACGTGACTAGCAGCTCGTGCACACCATCAACCCGCACGTGTTCTCCTCGCGACTGCCTCTGCGCACATTCGTCTTCACGCAACCGTCACTGCCATCGGTGCCACCACCATAATCTTCATTCTAGGATTCGAATAGAGAAGCATTCCCTTCCTCATTTTTATTCCATATCTTGCATTTTTACATTAGTACTTTATTTAAATTGAACTTGGAAGCATTTTTATTTTGTATGCTATTCTCAACTCTAAGTTTTCTTTAATTACATGCCTTGCAAGTTTATATTCTATTATGCTCTTTGAAATATTACAAGTGTCATCTTATTTCTTCTATATTTGTTTGCAATCTAGTCCTCGCTTCATTAATTAGCTGCACTCACACTCTCATTTGTTTACTTCAAATTCCGGAAGTATTTTCACCATAGATCGCATTTCTCCTCGAGATTTTATAAATTTTCTCCCATCGCTATGGATTAAAATTTGAATTAAATTTGGAAGAAGAATGAGAATTATGAGTTATTAGTCTCAGTGGATACGAACCCCTACTTGCACTATACTTTATTTAATTAGTATCAAGCTTGTGGTTGTAACTTTATTTATTTGATTACAATTTTTGTGGAACAACAACGACGTGATAAAATCAACTTCTTAAACCGCGTAAAATTGCATCAACGTTTTAGCATCGTTGCCGGAAATTAGGCAATATTTGCATTTTTTTCTTCATTTCTGACTTATTTTCGATATTCTGATTCGTGCATTTTCTTTATTTTAAGTACTTGGACTCCAAAAAAGAAAAAAATGAAGATTCATGCATTTTAATTATTTTTGTTTTAGCGAACTTGTAATTTTTGTAAGTAGAAAAATTTTGTAAGTTAATTTCTCGCTCCTTCTCGAATCGCATGCCATCAGAAGGATAAAACATTACAGATATAGCACATAAGTGCATGAAATGTGAGCATTCTCTTCACTTATGAATTTTAACTTTTAATTTTTGTATTAGTTTACGCTTCGAAGTAAATCAGAAAAAAATTAAAAAAGAGTTCTTAATTGCATCATCTCTGCGGTCTTCTCCTTCTGATAATCTAATGCAAAAACCACTAAAATCGTGTTTTGATCACATAAAAAGATAAGCTTGTAAGATCATCGCAGTGATCCAAGCGAAAGCGAATGAAATTGAATGATTGTTTGAAAGCATCGTAGTGATTGACACAAATTCACGCGCACATAAAACTCTTGGATAGATACAAAATTCCTTGATATCACGTGAGATTGCATAGAGAAATCGTAACTTCTTAACGCGTTGGACACAAGTTCTCGCGGGAATAGCAGATCATTGACCTGATTACCCACCTTGGATCCTCCAGTCTAATGAGAACATCGATTTTTCATAATCTTCTATAAACACCTCTTCATTTAGGATCAATAATTCTCTGACAATATTTGTTGAGCAACTAAATCTAAAATTGAAAAGATAACCACATATGTGGTAATTTGTGTTGAGTTGGTGATTCAACAAATTGTCTTGCGTTTGTGCTGTTTATGTTTAATCGTAGATCCCTGAAAAATCCATTGCAACAACCGCTTGATTGCGACCTGATAAATCAAACAAAATCCTGCCCATCTTGTTCAAGTGAGAAGTCTAAAGATTTACCTGGCCTAGGAGACATGAGAGAAGAAAACAGAGCCAATCCCATGGATGTCATTTTTACAACAATTACAACTGCCGAGAGAAGAAAATGTCATGATCTGCCACATCATAGCTCCTCTCATCTTACTACCACCCATAAGTACACATTATAATCCTGCGTCGGAAGATTTAGTCCATTGGATCCAAATTCCACATGAGATAGGAGATTTCGAGATAAAACCAACATATCTCTCCTTGATACCAAAATTCTATGGAAATGAGAGTGACGATCCTTTCCTAGACATCCAAGATTTTTGATATGCCTGTGATACAATGAGCATCTCCGGGGTAGAAAGGGAATACATTTATATGAAACCCTCCACTTACTCTCTGAAGGAACAAGCACTCTAATGGCTCCGAAATTATGGAATCCCTCTGATCTCTTGGGATGCCTTAAGAGAGGCCTTAATCAGGAAGTACTTTCCAATAGGAAAGACAAATACCCTGAGATAAACCATATCATCCTTCACCCAAAAGAACTAAGAACCCATTCACGAAGCCTGAGAGCGTTTTAAGGAATTACAAAAGAAATGCCATCATCATGCGATCCTCAAATGGAAATTAGTTCAAATATTTTATTAAGGCATAGATACATATTTCAAGAGAGTTATCGACGATTTGTGTGACGGGAATTAGATGAACCGTGATGAACACTTCGTGCGCACTTTGTTTGAGAACATGGCAGATAATCCGGTGAACAACTCCTTCATTAAACAATATAGCGGGCACATGAGATCAACCAATGTAGTCGATCACGAGAGATCCACCAGTGACTCATCCAAGCATAATCATGATAAATGGGAAACCCTCTCCAAATAGATGGATCTCATGATCCAAACAGTCAGTAACTTGTCTCTGAATAAAGTCTCGAACAACATCTATGGGGTTACTTCTAACCTTAAAAGTTAGGACTTTGGCCATGTACCATTCACTTCTAACCAAGAAATGACTCTCGAGACTGTTAACTGGATACAAAAAAATCAAGGAGGATCATTCTCAAACACCCAAAATTAAGTATGGAGAGAACAACCAAATACTAGGTGGAATGGACAACACAATTATCACTTTCAAAATCACAACCAACCCAAACAACAGACGGGACCTCCAATAACTCAACCAACTACATCTATGAACTTTGATGCTCTAACCCAGTCTATTCAGCAACTTGTTGCAGCACAACAACATGCAGACCAAGCCCAACAATAAGACAACGTTGAAAATGCTCGGTAATTTGCTAACATCACGTCTTACATCCCAACACTATCACCTCAATCTCTACCCAACCCCAATACCAACAGAGCTATTTCATCTGGATCTTTTTACACCCTACCACCCACCAGGTTCTTCACTTCATCTAATAGGCTTAAACACCAAAATCAAGGATTTTCTACATCTCGTAAGATCAACAATTCAACCCAGGGGAACACACAACAACCGCCGAGGACTCACGTGAGTTTCAAAACACCAACCCGTTCCAACCAATCCGCCAATGTCGTGACTCTTCAAAATGGGAAAACTACGTCTGCTCACACCGCACTATAGACTGATGAGAATCGAATCAAAGAAGAAGAGGACATCGACAATAAAGAGGAACCAACTGAAACCCCCATCCCTTCTCCTTCCTCTCCGACCATAACCATTCCTTTTCCTGAAGCTATTCGCAGGAAAACACCAGATCATCCACTATCGATCTAGAGTTGGAAAAATTATTTTCGAACATTATCATTGAGATTCTGCTCCTAAAAGTCCTCGAACAAGTTTCAACCTTCTCCCTCTTTTTGAAAGAAAAATGCACACTAAAGAGGAAATCAAAGGGAAAGAATAAGAAAAATCACGAAAACATTGAAAATATATGCTCCTCAAGCAACATCCAATGCCATTTTCCAATTCTTGCCCACCAAGAAGAAAGATCTGGGAGCACCTCTAGTTAGATGCACAATTGGTGAATTGACTTTCAAGCGCACATTGCTAGATAATGGTACCTTAATCAATCTCCTCCCTACTGCTATTCTAGAGTAGTTTGACTTTGAGAAACTGAAACCTGTCTCGATGATTCTACAAATGGTTGATCATTCTGTGAAGAGATCGAGAGGACTACCTGAGGATGTAGTAGTTATCGTTCAAGGACACCAATTCCTGGTTGATTTTGTTGTGATGGATATGGATCCAACCAATACATTGAGTGAGACACCCATCATACTTGGACGACTATTTTTAACCACTGCTAAGGCACATTTTAATTTTGAAGATGGAAAAATGCAATTTAATATCAATGGCAAGATCGTCCCTGTTGATCTTGTCATTTCCGCATCCATTGATTATAAGACTGAAGATCATGGTTGGATAGAGAACTGTATTGTACTCGGCATAAAAAATGATTTTGCCCCTATCCATCTTTCCAAAGATCCTATGTAGGTTAGTCTGAACTCCTCCTACTCCACTTATAAGGATATGTCTCATCAGATTACCACATACAGTCTAAACTTTGCACTCGAAGCTCCACCATGCCCTCTCACTGATCAGGAAATTTTCAAATTGGATGAAGCATGGGATATATTGGATACTGAACTTGCATTGACTTCAACCCTGGTCATGCCCATAATGGAGCCACCCTTTAAGACTATGTCCTCGATAAACACATCAGAATAACATGCCCCTCTGCCCCCACCGACCCTCATTGTCGAACTAAAATCCTTACCACAAGATCTGAAGTACGCTTTTCTTGATGGTACACACTCTACCGGTCATCATTAATGCCAACCTAGAGCACACTCAGTAAAGACAACTAGTAGAAGTTTTGAAGAGGATTTCTTAAGCTATTAGATGGAAAATAACTTATTTGAAAGGAATAAGCCCAACATTTGGCACACACCACATATACTTGAAAAATGACAGTAAACCCTCTAGAAAAATGCAAAGAAAGTTGAATCCTAATCTGCGAGAAGTTGTGAAGAGTGAAATATACAAGTGGTCGAGTGATGACATCATTTATCCGATAGTCGACAATCCTTGGATAAATCCTCTTCAGGTCGTCCCCAAGAAAGCTGGATTAACAATTGTAAAAAATGAAAAAGTATAGGACATACCTACTCGAGTAGCAACATCTTGGAGAGTCTATGTCGATTATAGAAAACTCAATAAGGTTACATGAAAAGACCACATTCCACTACCATTCATTGACCAAACCGATGAGAGACTAGTTGGAAAAGAAATTCTTTTGAATTTTGTATGGATATTCCACATATAACCAAGTGACCATAGCACAAGAGAATCAAGATAAATCATCTTCACCTGCCCTTTTGGGACTTATGCATTTCGACGTTTGCCTTTCGGATTGTGTAATGCCCCAGCCACTTTTCAAAGATGTATGATAAAAATCTTTGCTGATATGATCGATGATTTTATGGAGGTATTTATAGATGATTTTTTAATTTTTGGGGACTCCTTGGAGGAAATACTTGGATTTTTGGATAGAATCTTACGAAAATTCATTGAAGTGAACTTGATATTATCTTGGGAAAAACCACATTTCATGGTGAAACAAGGGATTGTGCTAGGGCACATTGTGTCAAAGAAAGGAATGGAAGTGGATCCCTCAAAAATAAAGACCATCACTCACTTGTGCACGCCCATTAATATAAAAGGAGTCCAGTCCTTTTAGGCCGCGTCGACTTCTACCGATAATTTATCAAGGATTTATCAAAACTTGCTCGTACAGTCACCAAACTACTTGAGAAGGACCAAGATTTTACATTCATCGAGGAAGCATTCGAGTCCTTCACTCTTATGAGAAAAATCATCATTGAGACACCCACATTACAGCCCCCTGATTGGACCCTTGAATTTGAAATCATATGTGATTCCTCTAATTATATTGTAGGGCAGTTTTGGGACAAAGAAAGGATGGAAAGCCTTATGACATCCACTATGCCAACAAGACCCTGGACGATGCCCAAAGAAAGTGTAATGTGACTGAGAAAGAGTTGATGGTCGTGGTGTTTTCACTTGAAAAATTTCTATCGTACATCTTAGGGTCTCACATCATAATTTACGCAGACCACTCTGCTCTAAAGTATCTCTTCACAAAGAAAGATTCTAAGCCTAGACTCATTAGGTGGGTATTATTATTCCAAGAACTCAATTTGAAAATTCGAGATAAAGCCATAGCAAAGAATGTCGTAGCCGATCACTTATCAAGGCTTCCTTCGCCACCTTCACCGATCAACAACATGATCCCGATTTCTGATACTTTCCCAGATGAGAGTGTAATGTCTGTCTCTCAACTTCCTTGGTATGCGGATATCGTCAATAACCTCATCACTTTCACATTACGTGACGATTGACCGAGATATAAGAATGACAAAACAAAAGCCCAAGCCTGACACTATCACTGGGATAACCCTCTACTTTTCAAAGAGGGCACTGACTTGATATGGAGATGTTGTATCCCTGAATCTGAAGTCTCTAATGTCCTATCTCATTGCTACACCTCTAGGTGTGGAGGACACCATTCGGGGAAATGTACAGCCGCTAAAGTACTACAATGTGATTTCTATTGACCTTCATTGTTTAAGGATGCCCATCATTTTGCTCAAGCTTGTCCCGTCTGTCAAACCAATGGAATAATGACCCATCGCAACATGATGCCCCTCCAACCAGTAAATGTAGTCGAAATTTTTGATACTTGGATCATAGACTTCATGAGACCTTTTACCACATCACACGGCTACTTACACATTCTTCTTGTCATTGACTATGTCTCCCGTTGGGTTGAAGCCATTCCCACTCACGTTGCCTATAGCGCAAGTGTCATCAAATTCCTGACCAATCTCTTCTCTCTATTTGGATTACCTAAGGTGATCATTAGTGATGGTGGAACCCACTTTCTGAATGCATAAATGAAAAAACTACTTAAAAAGAATGGAGTTGAACACCGTGTCTCGATCGCCTACCACCCACAAATCAATGGAATGACCGAGCTTTCAAACTGAGAGATTAAAATCATACTCCAAAAAATTTCCGATTCGATCGCAAAGACTGGTCCCAACACTTGCCATATGCTCTCTGGGTTTACCATACAACGTTTCGCACACCTTTAGGAATGAGCCCATACAAACTTGTCTATGGAAAATCACGTCGTCTACCTGTTGAGATCCACCATATGTCACTATGAGCGATAAAGAAATGTCATTTTGATTATGATGAGGCTGGAAAAAGAAGATTACTAGATTTCACTGAATTGGAAGAATTACAATCACAAGCCTATGATAACAACTTGATCTACAGGGAGAAAATCAAAATATGACATGATACCTACACTTCGAGGAAAACAGTCCATGAGAATCAAAAAGTGTGTCTATTTGATGTAAAATTAAAACTATTTCCAGGAAAGCTGAGATCAAAATGGAAATGACCACACATTGTAACCCAATCTTTTGACAATGATCCAATAGAAATATCTGACCCAAATGCTAAAGCCACTTTCAGAGTCAATGGTCAAAGATTGAAACCCGTTGTTTAACCCTCTGGTCGCATGCTTGTAGTGCAACATACCTTCTATAGGAACAGTAAGCATTACACATCGTCGAGATGAGGCGTTAAACCTTGCATTCCCGTGAGTCTCTCCTCACAGGTACCTTTTCTTCTTATTTCTTACATATTTATTTTTACTGAATTGCATTAGATAAGTATGGGGGTATACCTCTATACTTCAAAAAAAACAAACAAAAATGAAAACACATACTCTTTCACATCACTCACCCAATATGTTAATCCTCTTATTAATTTTTGTTTTCACGATGAGGATATGGTTTCTGATAAGCATGGGGTGTCTGCATATTTCTCAAAATTCCATACTTTTCAAGATTGATATTTATCTTGAAAATTGCTTTCCAAAAAAATATTTGCATACTTACAAAAAAATCAAATAAAAATTTGCAAAATTCTTCTCAAAATATTTTTTTCAAAAACATCAGCAAAAAAATCTTTTCAAAAGCCACCAAAAAAAGTCCTTCCTTCCCATTTTATTCTATTTTGAGAAAATAGTTCTTCATTGCATAGATCATAAACTGAAGTTGAGTTGACCCTAACCCACTTAATTCCATCAGAATTTCACTAGGCATGAATTTTTAAACTTTCTTCAGGTCCGTATGGACTTTATTCTCTCAATTCCGCTAATTCTACGGGCGAATAAACTTCTGTATCTAACTAGATCACCTAAGAAAATAGCAGCACTATTAAACTATTCATTGGATATTAAATAACTACACATTCTACTTAGCTTGATTGAGTTTATTTTACGAGATACAGTTACAATCAAGTTGAGGTGAGGAATTTTCCTCTTGGTTGTGCCAATGTTCGAACCTTGTCTATGGTCAATGAAGGAACTTGACTTGGGAGCAACACAATCTCTCTAGTCTAAGTATCATGTTTCAGAAGTCAATATTAAACCGATGCTACCTTGACGCCAAACCCAAAGCAAAAACACCGCAAAAAGGCATACCATAATACAAAAGAATGACAAATACCACTAATTACGCAAAACGAGCAAAACAAAGCAAAGTAATGGAAGAAGATCCACCAAATAATCCTACTCCACCAACAAGCCATGGTAGCAGTCCAATGATGCTACCTAATTTCTTAAAAGAGGTCTAAAGAGGCACATGGTTATGCTCTACAAAAGGGGAAAAATGAGAGCAACGGACCAAAGCGGTCTACGGAAAACTGCGAAAATTAAGTCTTATTCTCCATATGAATTACATCCTATTTTTTTATGCTGACATACTTGGATGAAAAAAAACTATGCCTGAACTCATGTGAGGACTGGGACTATATGCGTAGGAAATCATTCGGTACGTTGATAGGTTGTGTTGTTATCCCGTTCTCTCAACTCATAAAAGGTACAACATCACTAACACTTTTTACATCCACTCAAGGCCAAAGAGAATACTTGTTGATTAGAATGTCTGACTTGATCGACTTTTTTGAAACCACTTCGATTTTATCGAAACTGAAAGGTTGTTGAAACTACAAACTCGAGTCAAGTTGATAATTCAAACAAATCTTTAATCTATGGGTTGACTCTACTGAAGTTTGTGTATTTATGCGGTATTGGACCTGAAAACCCAAGACTTTGTGGGTGTGTCTGGTGCTAACCCGCACCCGATTCATCTTGAATATGTCCCTCGTCCTTCATTATTATTATCTTATTCTTGCTCGAGACTAGCAAGATTTAAGTATGGGGATGTGACGATCACGTTATATATTTATATAATATACCCAAATTATGTGATGAACAAGATTACTGATTGATATATATACTCTAATTTTGAATAATTTATATCTTATTTATTCCATACACACAACAGAGAAAACCGTCTTAATTACACAGAATCGATCAAATCACAGCATAAATCGACAATTCATTGTTATTTATCCAAGCAAAATATTTTCAAAACTATCGATTGACATACTATTTATGAAGTAGATGGTGTAACTATATTTAACACTAAGATTGATAATCATCCATGTTCATCATCAAGATATAACTCAAATAATTATCTTTACAAACTAATAACTCTTACTTATATAAAGAAATAATTAAAACTTCATTAAAATTATAGGAAGAGTGTTGAGTTTAATCAACAAACCAATACATTATTGTATCTAAATTGGCTCTGTAATTTCTTCTAACATTTTTATTGGAAAGAAAAGGAGAGTGGGATTAGTGTAAAAATCTCATGTATGGAGCCCCTTACCCCACATACAAACTCTTCTCTATATATTGAGCCATCCATACATGTTCTCTCTCTTCCCTTTCCTATGCATGTATTTAAATTTTGTCTTTATGTGCATGATTCTCTTTGTTTCTTCTTTATAGGTGGCCACAAGGCTATAAAAGCTCGCAGACGCCTCCATCTCAAGGAAGGTACGTTCTCCCTCCATTCCCATACAGGACGCCCCACTCCACGCATCTCTCCCTCTCGACGCAACGCTCCTCCCCAGAACCTTCTCCTTAGCTTCACCTCCTCGTGCGGCCCTCCTTCTCGCACTCCAGCCCGCGCACAACCAGCTCCCGGCCCTCCTCACCCAGTGTGCGCCACCACCACCAGTCTGCATCTCCTCTCGTGTTGTTGTGCGAAACAATCACTTTCAGTCTGCGCCACCACCGATGCGCGCATCCTTCCTCCGAGCCTCCTCCTTCTCCTTGACACCCTCCTCCTGTGCGCGTCCTCCTCGACGCGACTAGCAGCCTGTGTACGCATTCTCCTCATGATCGCCTCCGCGCACATTCTTCTTCGCACAACCGTCACCGCCACTGTCGTCGTCTTCATTCCAGGATTCAGCTCTTGCATTTTTACATTAGAGTTTTGTTTAAAATTGAACTTGAAAGCATTCTTATTTTGTAAGCTATTCTCAACTCTAAGTTTTCTTTAATTACATGCATTGCAAGTTTATATTCTATTATGCTCTTTGAAATATTGCAACCGTCATCTTATTTCTTCTATATTAATTTGCAATGTATTCCCCACTTCCTTAAATAGTTGCACTCACACTCTCATTTGTCTACTTCAAATTTCAGGAAGTATTTTCACCATAGATTGCATTTGTTCCTTGAGATTTCGTATTTTTCTCCCATCACCATGGATTAAAATTTGAATCAAGTTTGGAAGAAGGACGAAATTACGAGTTTGCTTAGTCCCTGCGGATACGAACCTCTACTTGCACTATACATCTTATATGTTTTCATAATGCTTGTCGTTGTAACTTTATTTGTTTGATTATGGTTTTTCGTAGAATAACGACGATGTCGTAAAATCAACTTCTTAAACCGTGTAAAATCACATCAACAGAAACCTCTCACGACGACTGGAGAAGAAAGAACACTAAATGAAGAATGAGTTAGCTCTCTTCGTTCCCTCGTTCTCGTCCTCTCTTCTCTCTCTTTCTATCCCCATTTCTCTAGTAGTTACATTGTTCTTGTGGTGATGTACATGCAATGTCTCCACCCATCTTTATATAGCCCAAATACAACTCCATAATCCTATTCCCAATAAGACTATAAATAGAATACAACTCAACTAATATTAGAATTGGAAGTGCAATCCCATTGGGATTCCTAATCCTAATTTGACTCTAATCCTAACACAACACACCACCATCTCTATCGTCATCACGACAAGGACGGGGTCACCGTTCGTAAAAGATCCTCCCAGGATGCATCTCCAGCATGCTCGCACCACCCTAACGACGAGGAGGTCTAGTCGAAGATGATCGAGGCTCCACACGAGAACTCTTGTTGCGTTCATGTTTAATTGTGCTCCTCTCCATTTGGAGGAGAACCTTGTGCTTGAAGCTCTTTCAAGACAACCTGGACCTATCGACCTTGGATCGATACTTCACCTCCATCAACAACCCGAGCATGGGTAGCAAGTGGACTGGTGGAGACGTCAATACTGAGTCTAGAGGCAGGCCATGGAGATGGAGTCTTGGGAGGCAACGACGAGTGAATGGATGTGCAGAGGTGGGTCGGGATGAGGATGACAGAGCTGGGCTGAAGTAGGGCGCGACAGAGGCGGGGCTAGAATGCATTGCGTGGTGGAGGTGGGTTCACAGTAACGAACTAGTGAGGATTGCATGGCGGTGACTGGGATCTCCGCCCAGGTGGTGGGAGCTCCACTGCAGGCGGTTGTGAGCAGAGGGATATGCATGAGAGCATTTCAAAGTGATCTAAATTGGCCTCTACTGACTACTACTATCGCATTACTGGAAATATATGTATCACTTCACTACCAAAAAATATTAACATATATCTATGTATATCTAGTTTATTACATAATATAAACATGACTATGGATTTTAATATAGGAATACAGTAGCCGATTCTTAGAATCTCAAACATAAATATGAATTAGTTAGCTTCCCCGTTGATTTAATTGTTTGTATGACAGAAGTTTAAAGCCTAAAATATTATGATTGTTATAATATTAATTTTTACACGGCAGACCCTATAAATTTTTTAAATTACCTCTACGACCTTTTGCACAACGTAATTACTCCATCGACCCTAAAAATTACCCCAAGAACCCCCACGGGCTTCAAACAGATTACCCGGAGGGTTCGTGGGGTAAGAGTTGGCAAGTTTACGGGGTCGAGGGAGGAATTATGTTGTTTCAAAGGTCGTAGAGGTAATTGACAAAATTTATAGGATTTGTCCGGTAAAAATCCCTATTAAAATTATCGATTACTCAGTGATCCATTTCATATCTGCATATATATATATATATATCTATGGAGAATATGTCCTAAACCTATCAATATGGTAGTTTCTTCCTGCTAAAAATTCCATGCATGCATACTGTGATATACATCTAATATTTGTAATAAGTGCAAATTTTCCAAATAATATACCTAATAATGCAATTTTAACATTCAAAGTAGCGCATTCTTAAGAGTATGAAGATAATATTTACCCAATAATATCTTCAACATTGCATGTCAACTTCCTTCTCACCTAAACGATGATATTACTATCGATGTCACTCATAATCTTTTATAGGGCTATTGTTTATGTTTTCCATCATGAGAAAACTTTTTCGCTTGACCTAACCTTATGATATTTTAGTAATAGCTTCTATAGAAACATGACAACCATATTTGGTCAATAGCATTAAAAAACTTAATTTATAATTAACTTAACAAGTCAATTTTGCAAATCTATCTTCTCTTTTGATTTATCATTAAAAATTATGTAAATTACCAAAACGAACCCAACTATACCTCAACTCTTAATTAGGAGCCTCGATTTTCAATTGTAACAAAGAGGAGCCCGATATTATGCTGTTGTCTTAAATACATGCATCCCTAAGATTCAACGGCTCTTATACGATGATTTTAAAACCTTAAGTTGAAAGTTCATGTCCCAATTTATTGCAAGTGAAAAATGAGGCTATTAAGTGGGAATCGAGATATAGTTGAGGCCATTTTTTATAATTTACCCTTAAGAATTCCACCTACATAATTTTTTATGGATTTTTATCAGTTGTCCCCTCTGAGATATTGCAATGTCATTTATATCCATTCCTTTTTTGGAATATCGGTTGTGCCCCTTCCTTCTCGCAAAATTAACAATGTTGCCCTTATGTTAAGGTAAATTAAGGGCATAATTGATATTACAACAGGACAGAACTGTGAATTTTGCAAGAAGGTAAGGGTACAACTGATATTCTAAAAAGTGAGTGGCATAACTGATACTACAAATGGAATTTTTGCTGGACAAATTAATGGGCAGGGGGTCGGGTGCTCCTGCTTAATAGTCGTAGATGATAGCTTTCATATACACATGTGTGTTACGCTAACTTTCCCTTAATGCTCGCACTCTATAGATTTACATAGGTTGGAACTAAAGATATATTAGAGAAGGTGAATAGTATTTTTGTCGAATAATACTTAACTCAAACAATAAATTACTCAATGAACACACCACAACGAGCAAACCAAAGTACATATAGATTTAGACATCTTTCACCCACTCTGGGGCTACAACTTATGCTTGAGCTTGGCCAATCTAGGACTTATAAACACTATACTAAAACGAATTACTTTTGGTGTGAACCAAACCTTCTTACAAGCATGCAATTTACTCAAGTATATTACCGTAGACAAGAAGAAAGGCATTTACAAACAATGCCTCGAAGTACACAACCTCAGCAGAATTTCTCTTCTACACAAGATGAAAGACTTTCACATAGGATGACTCAAGGTACACAACCTCACCAACGGTTTATCTTCCTTCTGAGAAGAAAGATCGTTTACACACAAAAATACCTTTTAATCAGGAACAAATATAAAATGAAATTGTTCTAATAAAGCCATGTAAACAAACAAAAATGTAAATGCAAACCGAAAGGGACTTTAGAGCATTCACGTCCGATAGATGGAACAAATTCTCCACATCATTCTACATTTTTGGAAATCCTTCGTATCATCCGAGAAATCCCTAAACAACTTTTACATATTAGACATGCACTATTAAACATGCACTTCAACATTACCGTATTCGTCACCTTCATCTTAAACATTCTCAAGAGAAACTACAAGCATGTCATTATTAGTCCGACGGTAGGAATAATTTATTCCTTTATAATCCAAAGCACCTCGTAAAATCTGTGTCCAAGTATATGATCTCTGGTAAAATAGTGCTATCTATATGTTATATATTTAACAAAATGTTCCCTCTAACTAGATTAGACCTGGTCAAAACGCGGGTCAGATCGGCCCATGGGCCGAACCGAACGGACTGAGGTTTAAAAACCTCTGTCCAAAGCCCGCCATGGACCAGACCATGGCTCATTTGTTCTTTTCCATTGACTTTTTTAATGGTATTTAATAAGTATAAATGATTTTATTAATCTCGTCTATACTTTATATAACTAATATAAGTATTTTACTGACATGTAAACTATTAAATTTTATTTAAAACTAGTGTTACATATGAAGAACTTGAAGTGTGTGATATTAATACATGTATTATTTAGCTTATATTTATATTTTTTATTTTTTACGGGCCAGGCCAGGCCGGCCCATGCCTCAAATCTCTTAATCCAAACCTGGCCCATGAGCGGGCTGGGTAGGCGGGCCTCCAGCCCGTTGGCCAAGTCTAAACTAGACCTAGCCAAAGTGCGGGCTGGGCCGAACAAGCCGAGGTTCTAAAACTCCATATCCAAGGCCCGAGCCCGGCCTAGGTCTGGGCCAGGCCGACCCATGGACCGAATGTAAGTATTTTTTTCTTAATGTTTTAATCTAATTTATTGATATAATTATGTTTTAGCGACATCTAATATTTTTAAATCTAAATAACCATAATATGTGTTACTTGGCATGTAAAATATAAAATATGATGTAGTATTGATAATGTAAAACAAAAACTTGAAGTATATTATATTAAATGTATCTAAAATGTAATTTTTAAACTCGTATTTTTATATGTGTGCCCAGATCGGTCCAAGCTGAATTTTATAGCACACGTCCACTGTCAGTCTAGTTGACAGACTGGCCAAAGAGCGGGCCAGGCCAGACCGGCTCATTCATGAAATATCTTGACCCAAGCCCAACCCATGAGTGGGTTGAGCGGGCAGCCCTAGCATATTGGCCAGGTTTTCCTCTAACCGTATCTATTAAATGACTTGTCATCTCCTTTCTATCAAGCGATATCTATTAAATGACTTGTTATCTCCTTTCTATCACGAAACAATGTATTTTTGTAGCCCTTGGGCAAACATACAACATATGCTTACTTTTCACACCTTTTTTGTAAACTCTCCTACTCTTGTCAGGCACCCATATAGAAATGATATGATACCATTTTGTGTTTCCATAAATCAATGAAATACATGACTTGTCCATGGCAGGCCTATAAAAATGTATGGTATAATGATTCAAGCATATCATACATATTAATAACTATCCACATTCTACCCAAAATAGATGTAGCAATCTTATAAAAAAATACGACAAAGTTTCCCCCATTATTTTGTGTTTTCGTAGACCTTCAACCAACTTAACAAATAATCTATTAGTTGTTGTTGTTGTCCTATTCGTAATAAGAGTTCTTAATTCACAAGCTATTAGTTCACAATCTATAAAGGGATTTTAGTGTAGTTACATCTTTTAGCAAGGATATGTATGCAAATATCCCAATAAATGTACATATCACAAATAGTTGAAATACATGTAAAAATTTAAAAAAAAAAACATACACAGCTAATATAAATTACATATATGAGAAAATTATGATTATATTGGTAAAGATGAATGTGCAGCATCATGAGTGTTGCTCAAGATTCTATCGCCATCTCTTGTGTTATTTCTCATCTCTTCTCAACTTGCAATGAGGATGCTACTCATTTAGACTGTTAAGAGTATATCGAACTATTCGCATCCATGTTGTAACTTGAAAAGAAAATAAAAGCATTAGGGATGGTGATCAAACCCGAGCAACTAGGGATGAAAAATGTCGAATACATATATGAATGTAGGTATAATCATATCATCCATTTTAAAAAAATGAATACGAATAAGGATACGAATATTGACAAAATGTGAAAAAATGTGCTATTGTTGAGAGGAAAAATGGATTTCATAAAGAAGACCCTTGGGGGCCTGGCGGTGGCGCACATGGATCCTGGGGGGTCGGTGGCAGCGAAAGGAGGCCTTAGAGAGGCTTGGTAGCATTGCAACGGGCGAAGGAATGGGTTGACTACGGTGCAACAGCTAATGGCGGTGCTGTTGGGAGCCCTCGAAGGTGTCGCAAACAGCGACAACTTGCCAATGACACACACAGTGGAGAGAAGGGGGGTAGGTGGGGTTTGGGCACGAGATACGAGAACTCTGATCTTGGACCGTCGCTCTGATACCATGTTGAGAGAAAACAATGAACTGTTTATTCATAAGCCCCTAAAGTTCTCTTATATAAAGGAGAAACATGTTGGGTAAATTATATAAAGAAGACGGAAAGAATAAAGAATACAAAAATGAAACAAAATACAACTAATATCTCAACAGTTACCATATCCTTAGAAACAAATATGAATACAAAATGAGTATGATTTGAATATGAATATTAACAAAAATATTTAATAGAATAACTAAAATATACATCTTTGTACTTGTGAATACAAGTTTTTGGATGTCCACCTTTATAGTTAGACATCCTTTTTCCTTCAAAAAAACTAAAATATAAATGTTAAGGATGATTTAAACATAAAATAGACATCCAATATATATTCATTTTATAAAAATTATGCCAACAATGGCAAATGTAATCTTAAAATACGGTTACTCATAGTTATAAATATATGACTATATTTACGTACTAAAATAGATATATGAATACGAATATTAGCGAATGACATCGATATTCCCACCCACTTTAAAATAAATATGAATGTCAAAATATGTATAAAATGAATATGATAGCGGGTCGAATACGAATATATTCATATTCGTTTTCATCCTTACGTGTAGCCCATTCAATGTTCACCTCCACCTCGACCAAGACAACTTAAAATACGACCACCTCAAATACCACACCTCTCCTCCTCCACCTCCCCTTCCTTTCCTTCACAATATATCCCACCTCTCTTCTCCTTCTCCTTCCGTGCAAATGTTATTCTTCCCCTTCGATCTCCCCCATCCCTCCATCTACCTTCCTCCCTATTTTCCTAGCCTCCCTTGCCTCCTATGTATCACGTTCCTCTAGCCCCAACCTCTCCGACCTCCCTCTCCCATCGAACCATCTCTTCCTTCTCTCAAAATTAAAGTTCCCTCTTAAGAAAAAAACATGAGGATATTAGCGGGACAGGGGACTTAGAAGGGGAAGTAGTATCAACATGAAAAAAAAAGAGAAAGGGGAAATAGGGCGGAGAAAAGAAGCATATCCTTTTTATGTAAAAAATAGAGTTTTATCAGTTGTGCTCCCTCTAAGATATTGCGATTTCAGTTATGCCCCTCTTTTTTTAAAAAAATATCAATTGTTCCCCCGACTTCTTATTGTTCCATCACTTGTGCCCTTCCGTAATTTTAATCGTCATTGAGTTGAACTTAACCATAATTTTTCAAATCATAGTACGATTAATAGGGGCACAACAGTCCAAATACCCCACATCCTCCTCCTATTCATCCTATGTCTCTCTCCTCCTCCTCCTCCTTGAGAAACCAAAGCTTAAATGAGCATCGTGTGAATCCGACGAAGGGGATCGTTGTGTGGTGGTTCGAACCTTGCCTCGGGCAAATGAGGAGTTGGGGCGGAGGGCGAGGTGTGAGGAGAGGAGATGGGGTGAGGGGAGGAGCTCATGGCGGAGGAGGCAACAAAGGAGTTGGGGGAGGAGGGGGACAGAGGGGGAGGCACGTGGGCGGAGGGAGGAGCTCGTGGGAAAGGAGGTGGTGGAGGAGGAACGGGGAAGAGGGGTGACGAGTCGCTAGATACTAGATTTAATTTGGTCACGTTGTAGCACGTGTACTTAGCGATTCGGTCAGAACCGAGAGAAGATCTCCGTGAAGAGTGTCTCGACTTTAATTTATATCCCGGGCAAGTCCGGGGTCGAACTCAGGGAGGCAAAGGAACAACTTGGGGGTTAATTCGCAAACTTAGGTCTAGATTTCCAATGCGTATTTTTTAGATTTTTTTAATGCAAAAACCAAAGCAAATGCAAATGCGGCGGAATTAATACACTAAGAGAGCATACAACTTAGCCAAATTAATTTGAATAGAAAATAAGTCCAATTTAGCAAAGTTATATTTTTCCTAGAATACTAATCTAGAGATAAAAACAAAACACATTTTTTTGGAATTTTAGGACTTAAAATGCAATAATGAAAAATGCACACTTTTTAAGGGTCTTTTTGCAATTTATCACACAAACAGTAAGAAAAAAATATGAAAAATTTACTGAAATGAAAACATGATGCAAGAAGACTAGTAATTTTTTTAGAATTTTTTGACAAGTTATGATTTTTTATGAATTTTTTAGTGAAAACAGAGTGATAGTGAGTAATTAATTTCTATTAAATCCACGTTATCAAATTAATCAACTTGCAAATTATCTCAAGTAGATATTTAGATGAGCAATCCAGGAGACTTGAAATTTCGTGAAAAGCATGTATGTGGATTTAATTAAAAATCAAATACTAAATTCACTCTACGAATTATTTCAGGCACAAGACATCTCCATTTTAGATGAAATTTGGACAGTAATTACATCACATATCAAGGCATCATATTTATTTTTTGTGGAATTTTTGGAGCAATTATGCGTGAGATATAGTTTTAAGAGCACGGAATGGGTAAAATATGTAAAATTTCAGTTAATCATTTTTAATTAATTACCCATTACTCACAAAAATACAAATAAATAGTCTAAATGTAGGCAATTAGTCGCTCGTCACAAAGGCAATTTTCATTGAACAAAAAGATGTAATTTGGATGTCCAAATCAAGTCACAAACACAGGGTTATCCATGCAAAGATGAATTAAGTTAAACAGAACAAAATAATCACAGGGACTGATTTGCAATAACAAGAACTTGACGAAAAATAAGTACAATTTTTACATAATAAATAAAATAAAAAGGACCTCTTCTTCTTCGTTTTTGCAGGAGGCGCAGGAGGAGAACCCAAAAGGTCGGCAGCCGGCGGGGGTTCGACGGACGGCTACGCCGCACGCAAAGGTGGTCGGCGATGGACGGGCGCGTGGCGGCGCGGTGCGCGCAGCTGTGCGCGGAAGGGAGGAGCGACGGTGGTTGGGCCTTGGGGCTGGCAGCGCACGACGCGGGCGCACGCTGGCAGCGCGGGCGGTCGCGCGAGGGAACAGCAGTGGAGAGGCGCGGCCGGCGCGGCTGGGAGGGCCGTGGCGGCGCCGCTCGTGAAGGAATGGGGATGGCGGCGGCTGATGGCTGGAAAGGTGGGAGGGGCGGCGGGTGGAACCTGCACCTGCTGCTCCTTCCGATTTTTATTTTTTTATATTTTTTTGATTTTTTTGAATGATTTTTTACTGATTTGATGCAAATAATTTTTTTTTATTTTTTTAAACAGAGAATGCAAAAAGAAATGAGAATGAGGGGGACATTATGGTGATGAAATGATGAAGATGGTGAAGAAATATGATGTGATATAAACAAATGGGAGTAGGTGGAAATGGGGATATAAATGATAGGTGGTGAAGTGATGGTAGTAAAAAAAATGATCAAGACAACAAGAAAACAGAATATTAGATAAAATAAAATAACAATAGAAATGATGAGAA
Source organism: Ottelia alismoides (assembly GCA_037367405.1). Taxonomy (NCBI): domain Eukaryota; kingdom Viridiplantae; phylum Streptophyta; class Magnoliopsida; order Alismatales; family Hydrocharitaceae; genus Ottelia; species Ottelia alismoides. The sequence continues at coordinate 1,491,224 of JAZKJV010009748.1, read as the reverse complement.
ATACTTACCTGATTCTTCGCCGGATTTGCGGAGCAGCTACGCTGAACTCCTGTTGTTGCCTCGATCCGATTGGCGAAATAAAAATCGGAGAAGCTACGCGAGCTCGACGGGGAACTCGTGACGCGGAGTGGAGCTCCGCGGATCTCACCTGAAGGAGGTCGTCGCTTGAGGACGATGCTTCGCCGCTGTCACCAACAAAACACTCCAAGCTATCTCCTTATTCTATAAGAATGGTGGATGGGGAAAACATGTGGATGTGGAGATGATTATAAAGAGATGAATAATGGGAGTTAGAGAGGTGGTGGTGTTGAATGAGAAGTTAGATTATTGGTGGAGTTGAATGGGAGGTTATATGAAGAATATGGAGTGGAATGGAGGTTGAAAGAAGACTTGGAGGTTAATGGAGAAAGGGAAGTTATTGTAGAGAATGTTATTAAATAAATAAAAAATGAAATGAAATAAAGTAGGCTACTAAAAAGAGAAAATAAAATAAAGAGAAGAAAAAGAGTGGGGAATTTACAAAAAGAAGATATACAACATGTACATTTTTTTTGTTTGCTTTTCTTTTTATATTTTTTTGTCTTTTTAATAGTAGCTATGTACAACGAAGAAGTACAATAAAATACTACAATTAGAATACAACATAAGTATGATTTTTTTGTATTTTTAGTAATTAAGAAAGATAAAATAAAAAATGAAGAAAGAAAGAATATATACATAATATACAATGTACATCTAGGTCCCAAAACCCAACTTTTGCAAATGAGCTCCGAATTTGATGAAACCACTTCCGTTGGATAGATAATTTTCTAACTTGAACTTTAACAGTGGGTTTGATGAATTTGGAGTTCAGACGGAGCGGGAATTTAGCTTAGAAGTTGGACTTTACGGCTTTTTCTCTTTGGGATCTAGGAGCATTTATTTGAAGTAAAATTTATTTTGTATTTTTGTATTTTTATATACATTTTTATAAACAAGTTAGAGAAAGAATTAGGCAAAAAGGAGTTGAAATGAAATTATTAAAAATTCATGAAGTTTTGGGCTATTTACAAGTATAAAACTCCTTTATTTTTGCGGCTTTTTAGTGTTAGTTATTTTGTACAATCTAGTATACATTAATTAATGTATTTTATTTACAAGAGTCATTTTGTTAATTTATAGATTTTATATACATTTATTAGGGAATTTACTCGTGGATTTTGCTAAGATCAAGATATTGAGATGATGAATCGTGGATTCATCACCCCCCTATACTTAAACTTTGCTAGTCCTCGAGCAAATAAAGAACGAATAAGTTTGGTTAACCCCTGACTGTGCATGTGAATACAAGACTTGATCCGTTCAAGAACTCTCGGTTTTAGAGATCCTAAAATTCTAAGCTGAACCAAGCTCTAGTCAAAAGGTACCCAATTTCCCTAATCACCAGACTCTCTTTGTATACATATATATAAAAGGGATATGACTTTAAGTGTTGACCGCAGTTACAAGAGTAGAGTCACAACGTTGCCCAAGGTTCCAGTCCAAGAGACTCTCCTATGGACCCGATCCTCAACACTAGGGAATAAATCATTTCTTGCATCCAATCCACCGTCTCTTTAGTTGTCAGACTTGAAAGTGTAGATGGAAGGCCAGTCGATGGAGGGCATAGGATTGTGTCATTTCTTCTCTCCCTCTCATTGGAACAAGGATCCTCTCAAGTGCCTTATTACGCAACACATTTTTTTGGTGTTGATCAGTGCGTCCGTCAAGAGAAGTTGGAGCCGTCTGCACTTGTTTTCCTGGGAGTACACCGGGGTGTGCCTTTTTTTGAGTACCTATCGTACCTTCTACACCCAGACTTGTAGCATTTACGATGCAGAGCCCTTTTTTGGTGCAAGCCCGACTCCTGGTCCTAATAGCGGTGGTCCAAGTGGACACTTTAAAATGGTTGGGAGCGCTCGCCTTTGGTGGAAGCTCTTTTGATAATTGACTTTGTGGAATGAGAGCTTTTCTTTGACATTTTATTGCTTTGTAGTATTTGTGGCTAGCTCCACTGCTTTTACCAAGAGTTGGCGCACACTGATCAATATCTTTTATTTTATCACACCCTGGCACATAGGTAAATATCAAGAGATAGTACAAGAACGTGTTCTCATACTGGCTAAATGTGCTGACACTCAGGTTTCATGAAGCCTTCATTGATTTTATCCCATCCTCGAGCATCATCAAATCAAGTCCAAACTCAAATCCCTCATCCCAGTTCCTCAAGTGAAATTTCAACTCATCTCATCATAACTGCAGTCGTGTATGTGAGGTGCAGATCATATTCTTAAGGTAGAGACTAAGCATGCAATATAGCACACACATCTTTCAAACTAGGGAAATGTGAATAATTAAGTCAAGGACCCTAATGACTAAGGCTGGTTAACTCAAAATCTCAAGAGCTCATAAACCAAGTGTTCTTGATCATCACTAGTCTTGTGTGAAAGTGAATTGTGTCAGGGATTAAACCAACTTATTAGTTAGTTTTTTTTATGAATGTTTTTTTTTTGGTTTTTTTTGAAGGTTTTAGAATTTTTTTAAAAGTTTTTTTTTGAAAAGATAGGTAAATAAGAAAATACTTTTTTTTCTTTGAAAAAGTTTTTTTTACGCAAATAAGGAAAAAGAGTTTTTTTTAGGGATTTTTTTTGTTTTTTTTTGTTTTTTTTTGTACCCACCCCATAATTATTTTATAATATATACAAAAATACGTGAAAGTACGAGGTATGGGTAAAGTATATATGTAATATATACACGCCCCCCTATACTTAGCTTGTGCTATGTCCTCATGGCACTAGGTGACAAAAAGACATAGCTCGTACTAAGCGTAGGAAAGCTAAAATAATAAAAGTATAGAAGTCGATCCGCCCCCCCCCCCTATACTTAGGCTCTGGTCAGCCTAAGTGTAGAAGAAGAGAAAAAATGGGGCAGACGAGGTCAAGAGGAGAAATGATGAGTAAATACACATGGCGGGCATCGGTCCCCCCTATACTTAGGCTTTGGTCAGCCTAAGTATTGGAAAGAACACAAGATTGGAAGACCGATGAGAATGGGAAAGAATATACAAAAAGAAAATAAAAAGAAGAGAAGGAGTAAATCGGGTCACTCACCCCCTATACTTAGGATCTAGTCATCCTAAGTATTGCCACAAAATGAAAATGATACGGAACTGGGGCAAGTGATGCGAATCATGAGGGAGAGAGGTGAATAAAGGAAGGAAAATATGTACAAGGAGGTGGGAGAATATACAAGGATCAAGAAGGTTTGTGACAGACCTTCTTGCGGGAGCGATGGGGTGGGTAGTATACACATGTGTCGCTGTCAGAATCATCCTCCGAAGAATAATAGTGAGGTGTGGGGAACGACACACGGCTGCTTGCTCAAATATGGCTTCAGATAAGCCGAACTAAGCTCACTCATGTAGATCACCTCATCCGGACCTGATGAGGACTCCTCAGAAAGTTCCTTCTCTGAAACATCGAAGGTAACCTTCTTAGTCGGTTTTCTAGAACCTGAAGCATCAAGAGGAAGAGAAGATTGATACGTCTTAAGGAGTTCGGGGGAACACCTCAAGGAATCAACACTCGTCTTCTTCTTACTAGATGACCGACTAGAGGATGGAGCAACCGATTTATCAAGATTGGTCAATTTGGTCCCAATTGTCTCCTTTGATGTATGTCCTGGATGTGGTGTGTGTGAGGTTCTGACCAGAGGTTCATCATCAAATGAGTCACCATATGCATTGTAATACTCCTGCAAGGTCAGCACACGTCTCTGATAAGGCACAGTGTTCTCAGTTGGCTTGACATTGTTGGGTTCTTGTGTCGGATCATCGAAATGATCAAGGCAATCCACAAAGGTCATGTCCGACTCACTGATAGCTTCTGGTCTTGAGTCCTCTCTAGAAGCTGTCGTGGTGGTGGTGCAAGCAGTAAGCGGTGTGTGGTTGTAGGAAGTGTCTAAACCAATGGTTGTCTGGACAGTCAGTATCTCAGGTGTAGTAGAGAGATGGGACTCAACTGTCTCTCGAAGGTCACGACTGTCTGCAACTTTATGGGTTACCTTGGAATATCGTGTGTCCTCAAAGATCAGGTGAGGTCGGAGTGCTCCCAATGCAGAGAAATCGATCTCCCGAGTCTCACAATCTATAGTTGCCTTAGCCAAGGCTAAGAACGGCTTCCCAAGAATGATCGGAGACTGGGTGAACTCTCCTCGGTGCTCAATGTCAATGATCGTGAAGTCTATCTCCAGTAGAGCACCTTGGAAAGTGACGATGACTGAAATGGTTCCTCTCGACCGTTTAACAGATCGATCCGCCAACTGAATGATCTCTCTTGACTTCTTGGCAGATCCGAGTTTGAGCTTTGCAAACACAGAGGTCGGGAGGATATTAATTGGTAAGTCATCATCGATTCTTGCATGGGTGAATGTGGTATCTTTGATTTCACAATCAAACCTAGGCAACCGCTTTACTCTGCGGCTCTTGGTTTTTCTCCCTATCATCAAAGATGTGGCCATAGACACTATATGTATCTCAGTCCTTGTTCTCTTATTGCTCGATCTTTTAGGCATCAATTTACTTCTCACAAATCTTTTAAGGTCGGGAAAGTGCTTAATGGCCATTATTAAGGGAAGCTCAAAAATCAACTTTCTATCCAATGCTTCCCTAACCACAGGATCCAATTTTTTTTAGATCTTTTCCTTTTTCAATTTTTATGGTATTTTCTGAGTTTTCAATTTTTTTGGTCTTTTTGGTAGGTGAAGGAGGACTAGGAGAATGTACAGACTCTGGTTTGGAGGGAAAGTGGTTAGTAGAAGAGGGAGGTAGAAGGGACTCCAGCTGTACATGACGTGTGGTCAATCCAGTGTCTTCCAGGTTTTCAAGATTCAATCCGCAAGGTCCATGATCCACATTCCTACCTGGACTCTTGATCGGTCTACAAATGTCATCCTCCAATAAGTTCTCATGACACATCATGAGAGAAGTCGACGCAATTGGAGGATACTGCTGAGAACTCGGGCTCTTATACTCAACACACCTTGACTCGGGTGTGTAATACTGGGTTGAGTATGGCCCATATGTATGGCAGTTGTTGGCCGGAGCCTCATCAGGCGGAGTTAGTAGACAGGGGGTCTGTAAATCAGTCGCATGAATACAATCCCCTGTATATGTCGGCTCTCCGAATGGGTGATATAAAGGTTGGTCAATGTGGTCTCTATCACTCAGGTCAATCAAGTCAGGAAGATCGTACGGTGCAGGCCTCTCCATTCGGTTTGTCTGGTTGACCATGTTGTACCCTAAGGTTAAGTCGGGATGTGTGTATGGCAATTGTTGTTCTGTCCCAACTCGAGATGAAAGTGAGGTATGTGGGGTCAACTGATTATGCCAATCATTCATCTCAGCAGTCGCTTGCTCTTTGATTTGTTCCTTGATTCCAGCAAGCGGACGAGAATATAGTGAATCAATCCAAGGTGGTTGTGGGTCAGGGGTGCAAGAATGTGGGGTAGGTGAGAAGGACGAAGAAGTGGAGAAGTCAGTCGGAGTTCTGACTTCGCGGTTGTGGTGTGGGTATGAAGAGGAATAAGTGGGTGGAGATGATCGGAATATGGTCGAAGAAGGATGACTTGGATATGATGACCAAAATTCTGACATCTTGGAAGGGAGATGGGAGAATGAAGTGGATCGAGGAAGAAAGCGTGCAAGTGCACCGAATAACACACAAAACAAACAAACACAAGAGCAAACCCTGAGTTCACCTACTCAACACAGTGATGGTCGCAAAAGTCCGACCGTTTATCTTTTCAGTTTTAATTAGGTGATAAATCAAGATATCAATCCAATTACGCAAGGCTCAAAAGTAGGTTTTGGGCACTATCCTAGGGATGCGTCCTCACCTCTCAACAATCACAATTAGCCAAGCATACAATGAGGGTTTTACTCTCCCAAAACAAGTGTTAGTTTTAGTCAATTTTTTTGTGTCAACTCTGATTAGCAGTCCCGATTTTAAGTTTGGTTATCACTTGATTAATCCACCAAACAAAGCACGCCTAACGATCAGTCCCGATTTTCTTTTAACCTAAGTTTCAAAAACTAAGGGGAGGGAGTCGAGAAAAACCGATGCAAATAGTGAAATCAATGATGCATGCCCAGTTCAGAAGACTTACAGTGATCCTCGCGCTCTACATGTGGGATGCAAGGCAGAATTGAAATTTTATACTATATGAATGCAAACAAGAAAACCGTTCCTAGACAGGCAGTTCTATTAGCGAGTGATGAACAAATTAAATTTGACTAATAGTTCTGCGGTCTAAGTGCATCTCGTTAAATGTGATGTGTGGTCCTAAAAATTTACGAGCACAAGCAATAAAGATATTCTTATAAAATAAGCTCTAAGAGCCGCGAGTGCAAGTCCTATTCTACGTCAAGCAACCACACGACCACAAGAGGGTCCAAAGTCCAGTCCAGATACAAGCGCGAGCTCTCAAACAAGAGCCGCTGGAAAGTGCAAATTACCTAAATTATTACAAAAATTTACAAAATTTCTCTCGAAGATAAATTAATTCTCTTGCTCTTCAACAGTCGGCGTGCGTCGCGTCCGTCGACCTCCGATGCACTCCAAGTCCACCGGGCCCTCACAAGGAAAATAAGATTTATATTAGAGAGATAAAAACAAAATATATACAAAAATATGAAGAGAAATAACTGAAAGGAAAATGGTCTAAATACAAGGTGGCTCGGGGGTCAGACTACCCGAGTAGAGAAAATCTAAATCAAAAATTTTTAAACTAATCCCTAAGCCGTTTGCCTCCCCGGCAACGGCGCCATCTGACGAGTCGCTAGATACTAGATTTAATTTGGTCACGTTGTAGCACGTGTACTTAGCGATTCGGTCAGAACCGAGAGAAGATCTCCGTGAAGAGTGTCTCGGCTTTAATTTATATCCCGGGCAAGTCCGGGGTCGAACTCAGGGAGGCAAAGGAACAACTTGGGGGTTAATTCGCAAACTTAGGTCTAGATTTCCAATGCGTATTTTTTAGATTTTTTTAATGCAAAAACCAAAGCAAATGCAAATGCGGCGGAATTAATACACTAAGAGAGCATACAACTTAGCCAAATTAAATTGAATAGAAAATAAGTCCAATTTAGCAAAGTTATATTTTTCCTAGAATACTAATCTAGAGATAAAAACAAAACACATTTTTTTGGAATTTTAGGACTTAAAATGCAACAATGAAAAATGCACACTTTTTAAGGGTCTTTTTGCAATTTATCACACAAACAGTAAGAAAAAAAATATGAAAAATTTACTGAAATGAAAACATGATGCAAGAAGACTACAGTAATTTTTTTTAGAATTTTTTGACAAGTTATGATTTTTTTATGAATTTTTTAGTGAAAACAGAGTGATAGTGAGTAATTAATTTCTATTAAATCCAGTTATCAAATTAATCAACTTGCAAATTATCTCAAGTAGATATTTAGATGAGCAATCTAGGAGACTTGAAATTTCGTGAAAAGCATGTATGTGGATTTAATTAAAAATCAAATACTAAATTCACTCTACGAATTATTTCAGGCACAAGAGATCTCCATTTTAGATGAAATTTGGACAGTAATTACATCACATATCAAGGCATCATATTTATTTTTTGTGGAATTTTTGGAGCAATTATGCGTGAGATATAGTTTTAAGAGCACGGAATGGGTAAAATATGTAAAATTTCAGTTAATCATTTTTAATTAATTACCCATTACTCACAAAAATACAAATAAATAGTCTAAATGTAGGCAATTAGTCGCTCGTCACAAAGGCAATTTTCATTGAACAAAAAGATGTAATTTGGATGTCCAAATCAAGTCACAAACACAGGGTTATCCATGCAAAGATGAATTAAGTTAAACAGAACAAAATAATCACAGGGACTGATTTGCAATAACAAGAACTTGACGAAAAATAAGTACAATTTTTACATAATAAATAAAATAAAAAGGACCTCTTCTTCTTCGTTTTTGCAGGAGGCGCAGGAGGAGAACCCAAAAGGTCGGCAGCCGGCGGGGGTTCGACGGACGGCTACGCCGCACGCAAAGGTGGTCGGCGATGGACGGGCGCGTGGCGGCGCGGTGCGCGCAGCTGTGCGCGGAAGGGAGGAGCGACGGTGGTTGGGCCTTGGGGCTGGCAGCGCACGACGCGGGCGCACGCTGGCAGCGCGGGCGGCCGCGCGAGGGAACAGCAGTGGAGAGGCGCGGCCGGCGCGGCTGGGAGGGCCGTGGCGGCGCCGCTCGTGAAGGAATGGGGATGGCGGCGGCCGACGACTTGAAAGGTGGGAGGGGCGGCGGGTGGAACCTGCACCTGCTGCTCCTTCCGATTTTTATTTTTTTATATTTTTTTTTGATTTTTTTGAATGATTTTTTACTGATTTGATGCAAATAATTTTTTTTGATTTTTTTAAACAGAGAATGCAAAAAGAAATGAGAATGAGGGGGACATTATGGTGATGAAATGATGAAGATGGTGAAGAAATATGATGTGATATAAACAAATGGGAGTAGGTGGAAATGGGGATATAAATGATAGGTGGTGAAGTGATGGTAGTAGAAAAAAATGATCAAGACAACAAGAAAACAGAATATTAGATAAAATAAAATAACAATAGAAATGATGAGAAATACTTACCTGATTCTTCGCCGGATTTGCGGAGCAGCTACGCTGAACTCCTGTTGTTGCCTCGATCCGATTGGCGAAATAAAAATCGGAGAAGCTACGCGAGCTCGACGGGGAACTCGTGACGCGGAGTGGAGCTCCGTGGATCTCACCTGAAGGAGGTCGTCGCTTGAGGACGATGCTTCGCCGCTGTCACCAACAAAACACTCCAAGCTATCTCCTTATTCTATAAGAATGGTGGATGGGGAAAAAATGTGGATGTGGAGATGATTATAAAGAGATGAATAATGGGAGTTAGAGAGGTGGTGGTGTTGAATGAGAAGTTAGATTATTGGTGGAGTTGAATGGGAGGTTATATGAAGAATATGGAGTGGAATGGAGGTTGAAAGAAGACTTGGAGGTTAATGGAGAAAGGGAAGTTATTGTAGAGAATGTTAATAAATAAATAAAAAATGAAATGAAATAAAGTAGGCTACTAAAAAGAGAAAATAAAATAAAGAGAAGAAAAAGAGTGGGGAATTTACAAAAAGAAGATATACAACATGTACATTTTTTTTGTTTGCTTTTCTTTTTATATTTTTTTGTCTTTTTAATAGTAGCTATGTACAACGAAGAAGTACAATAAAATACTACAATTAGAATACAACATAAGTATGATTTTTTTGTATTTTTAGTAATTAAGAAAGATAAAATAAAAAATGAAGAAAGAAAGAATATATACATAATATACAATGTACATCTAGGTCCCAAAACCCAACTTTTGCAAATGAGCTCCGAATTTGATGAAACCACTTCCGTTGGATAGATAATTTTCTAACTTGAACTTTAACAGTGGGTTTGATGAATTTGGAGTTCAGACGGAGCGGGAATTTAGCTTAGAAGTTGGACTTTACGGCTTTTTCTCTTTGGGATCTAGGAGCATTTATTTGAAGTAAAATTTATTTTGTATTTTTGTATTTTTATATACATTTTTATAAACAAGTTAGAGAAAGAATTAGGCAAAAAGGAGTTGAAATGAAATTATTAAAAAATCATGAAGTTTTGGGCTATTTACAAGTATAAAACTCCTTTATTCTTGCGGCTTTTTAGTGTTAGTTATTTTGTACAATCTAGTATACATTAATTAATGTATTTTATTTACAAGAGTCATTTTGTTAATTTATAGATTTTATATACATTTATTAGGGAATTTACTCGTGGATTTTGCTAAGATCAAGATATTGAGATGATGAATCGTGGATTCATCAAGGGGGAGGCACATGGAGAGGAGATGGGGCGAGGGGAGGAGCTCGGGGTGGAGGAGGCGATAGAGGAGCTACGGGAAGAGCGGGGGCGGAGGGAGGAACAGGGGGGAGGAGCTCAGGCAAAGGAGTGGCAGAGGAGGAGGAGGGCGGAGGGAGAGGTGTTGGGGCAGGGATAGGGGGAGGAGTTGGGGGGCGGGGGGGAGCCGGTGAAGGAGGAGCATGAGGCTGAGGAGGGGGAGGAGAAGAAGAAGGGGAGGAAGAGAAAGAAGATGGGGGAAGAGGATGAGGATGACATTTCAATCTTCTTTTTTGAATTTATTTATGTTGTGTCCTCAAAGTTAACGTCTGTTTGTGTTGAGGATGGATGGCAACTAACTCGAGGGGCACAAGTGATAGAATGACAAGAAGTTGGAGGCACAACTCGAGGGGCACAAGTGATAGATAGACAAGAAGTCGGAGGCACAACCAACTCGAGGGGCACAAGTTAACGTCTGTTTGTGTTGAGGATGGATGGCAACAGTTAGTCTATCCAGGCAAGGTGCATCCTAAGGGTGCGTTTGGTTGGCGGGTTAAGGCAGGTTAAAGTGGTAGAGGGTAACTCGTTTTTGGATTTTGGTGTTTGGATAGAGAGTTAAACTGGGGGTAGGTTAGAAGTGGGTTTGGAGTGATATGATTGTATTGAAGTTTGAAAAAGTTAGTAGTTATTATGATGCGATTGTATTGAAGTTTGGAAAAGTGAGTAGAAGTGGAATAGTTTATAATTTTTATATGATATGAAGGTATAATATATTATTTTTTGATAGGATTGATGATGTAAAATTGATTTATTTATTTTTTTAAAAAAGGAATAAGTGGGACCCATGGGAAGAGAGGGAAATGTGGGTTAAGGGGGGTAAACTCCCCCAAGGGGAGGGTAACCCGATGGCCGAATGCTACCTTAGAGATTAAGTAAGCATGGTAATTCACATTAAAAAGAAAGAGAACCAATAAAACTAGTACTTGTGATCTACTCTTATCTTCGATTCACCATGCTTGCATATTTCTTGTATTTCATATTAAACTTATTCATAGCCCTTTGAAGGTATGGCTGGTGCAGTTTGAGACCAGTTATTGTTTCTATCGTCGTCCATATAAAGTATTGATTTGGCATTGAAATTAAACAAATTCAATTCTTGGAATGGAATAAAAGTGGATCTCACAAAAGAATGCACAATCGAGGAACTGTAAGATACATTACAAAAATGTATTGTGTAGAACTTAAAGTCAGACATGTACGGACAGCTGAGAAAGGATTTCTGTGCAGTACTGATGATCCTTCGCTCGTGGCTACATGCTTCCGTATAAGCCCCATTCTCCTGCAGTGGACTTAATTGTGTAGTAATCTCAATCATCATCCTTGAATTCCCTGAATGTACACGTGCATTAATGATGATCAGAAACCATATAAACTAAAAGAAAGAGCATATGAACTTTGTCTGAGAAGAATTGACAAAAGAACTACATGATAACATAGCAAATCTTTGGCAGCACATACACGTAAAACTTGTGTGGCACAGGCTCTCTTTAAATAGAACAGAGACCAGCAGCCTGAGAAGGGCTGATCTATCTTTCACAACTTTGGGAACATAGCAGATTTCATTCAATCCACATTTTTGTCATTCGGTGATCAATGCTTCCACATGTTGCTCTAGGGTTCATGGATCAAAGACTGTTTGAAGGATCAAGGAATCAACACTAAGAATGATAAAACTGATCCATTTTAAATTAGATAGACATGATGTTCTTAGGTGAGTTGAGAATACCTACTTCATCGCATCTGTAAAAAAAATTACCTAATTAAGCTTATTCTATATGATGTTTCATATTTGTCTCTTACAACTTAGCCATTGCATCAAAGAAAGAATCCCTCTCATAATGTATCTATTTTACCCTACTGTCTCACTACATTAGTCTTTGCCATTGGACTTCTTTCCAATTGAGACGAGGAAGTGTAGAAAGCAAGAAGGGTCATCTTCCTTGGAAATTAAGTCTATCTAATGGGTTGATTCTTTTACTGTCTAAATTAGGGATGGCAAAAAGATCACCTCACTGGACATATTTAATGCATCATACTTATGATTTGAAAAATTACTTGACGTCCTTGAATATTTTTTTACTAGTAGGACACCATGGATTTGGACGTTTCTAACATATGTTAAATGAAGCCTATGTTTCGTTCCAGTTGGAAAATATCAAATCCAAATAATTCTCCGACAAAAAAGATCAATATCATCTCCTCGACCCATCTATTTTTAAACTAATCCACATCTATTAATCAGTTCAACTCTTACTTCTCAAAGATTGCTTTTCTTCAAAGATTGCTCGTCAAGTGCATGTGCAAGTGCAACATACCAAATAGAAACTTTCTTTTTGTTTAATAGACTTAGAAGTAAAAGTCAATTGAAAAATCAACTAACCAGAAGCAACTAGGGTTGGGCATCGGTCCGAGTCGGGTTTAAGTTGGCATAGCCCAAGGCCATTTAAGTATATGGGCTAATGGGTCGAGCTTAGGCCCATTTTATGTTCAAATTCCAGACCCAAGCCCAAACCCGGCCCAAACAAAATGGATCGGGTTCGGACGGACCAACCCAATTAAATACCTATGTATACCAATATCATGTGTTCCGTTCTTCTTACATTTGTCTGGTTGTTTCTTATGCATGTGTGCATGTTTAAGACTTTAAGTATGCTAACTAATTCATGATTCTGACATTAGTTGTATGTTAGAAATAGAAATGTGGTAAAAAAATATGGCGACTTAAACCACCCTTTATTTGATCATTACATATTCTATTGTACATGCGGACACTATGACCCAATATAGATTGGCCCAGTACAAGCCCATTTAAGTATATGGACTAATGGGTCGGGCTTAGGCCCATTTTATTTTCAAATTCCAGACCCAAATCCAAACCCGGCCCAAACAAAATGGATCGGCTTAGGGTCGGGCCGGCCCAATTTGATACCTACGTATGCCAATATCATGTATTCTGTTCTTGCATTTGTCTGGTCGTTTCTTATGCATGTGTGCATGTTTAAGACTTTAAGTATACTAACTAATTAATGATTCTGGCATTAGTTGTATGTTAGAAATAGAAATGTGGTAAAAAAATGGCGACTTAAACCACCCTTTATTTCACCATTACATATTTTCTTGTACATGCGGACACTATGACCCAATATAGATTGGCTACTTACAGTTGTACATGCTCTAACACTTGATGACACAAATTCCATTCTTGCATATTAATGTAATAATGTCCTCAACCCACGCTAATGGATATGATTATTGGGTCTAAACATTTATTCTGCACTCGAAATAAGGACATGAAAGTTAGAATATGGCCAGGGTTAGTAATTTGGGTTTGGGTCTTAGAATGGGTCAGGCTATCAGGCTTGCAGGTTCGGGCCTTCTCAAGCTCGAACCCAACCCGATAATCAATATAGGCTCATTTTTGGTCCCACGGCTGACCCATTAAATTTCAAGTTTGGGTTTGGATCGGGTCGGGCCAACCCAATCCAATGCCCAACCCTAGAAACAGCCACTAGAAAGACTAAATATTTTTTCATGGGAGAGATCGGCTATGATCAACCAGTCGCCTAAGGCACATGGGATCGTTAACATAGACAGGCGTCAAGGAGAAAGATGTTTATCTAAAAGATGGAATCTCAAAAATATATAAGACTCCTCAACACCACATCTAATAATAATCTTCTAGGTCCTACCAGGAGCATGAGGCAAATTGACAAGTTATGTCATTTCTTCAAACTTAAAACAAGATTAAGGGAGAAAAAAATCTTTAACTTCCGCCATGAAATGATATGGTTGGACAAAAACAAGGGCAACTTAGGAGAACTCTGTGGAGAAATATGAGAAAACACAATGAGATAATCTTATTCAAGAGATCTAGGGAGTTATGTATAGTTTAAAACCTTATAGCACTCATAAACGAGAAATTACATAAAAGGACCCCGAGGAGTTACAATTAAATAAAACAAATAACATTGTCTCCAGCACTCCCCTTTAAGTTGGAGCATATATGCCGATGATGCGCAACTTGGAGATTATCTAAGAGAGGTGTTTCTTTGGTAGTGTCTTCATGAATTCGTCTGCAAGCGGAAAATCGATTGAGATGTATGGAGTTGTGATCTTCCTTCCTCATATAGCATCACGAACAACGTGACAGTCAATCTCAATGTGCTTGGTCCGCTCATGGAAAACAAGATTACTAGCAATGTGTGTAGCAGACTTGTTGTCATAATACAGACGAATACGTGTATTGCATTTTTTATAGAAAAGAGAGTAATCAGGTAATCTTACATGTGGCCTGAGCCATCGCCCTGTATTCTGCCTCTGCACTCGATCTGGAGACTACGGTCTTCTTCTTGCTTCACCAAGTGACAAGGTTTCCAACACTTATCATAGCACATCCTATAGTGGAGTGATGATCCTCATGTGAACTAGCATAATCCACGTCACCATAAGCAGATACATCAGTGTGATCATTGACCCCATAGAAGAGGCCTCATCCTGGTGATTCCTTCAAGTAGTGTTTATCACTAATAGCATTTAATCATAATCAAGATTAATCTACTGACTTACAAGCATTTTTCACAATTAGGCATTTATCCACTATTTTTTAATCTACTATCTTAAGCATTTGACTAAACTAATAAGTATATCAAAAAAATATGCAATCATAAGCATGATGAATATATAAGAAATTATGAACAAAACTTACAACCAAGTAATGCGGCGGGCAAGGCGGCGGACGGGCGGCGGGCGGACGGGCACGAGTTGAGGCCGAGGAGGAGGGCGGCGACGAGAGGGAGGTGGAGGAGGAGGAGGGCGGCGGCGAGAGGGAGGATGAGGGCGGTGGCGAGAGGGAGTAGGAGGAGGAGGGCGGCGGCGAGAGGGAGTAGGAGGAGGAGGTGGGTGCCGGCGAGTGGGAGGAGGAGGAGGGCGACGGTGAGTTGGGAGGAGGAGGAGGAGGGCGGCGGCGAGTTGGGAGGAGGAGGAGGGCGGCGGCGAGTTGGGAGAAGGAGGAGGAGGGCGGCGGCGAGTTGTGAGGAGGAGGAGGATGACGGCGGCGGCGAGAGGGTGGAGGAGGAGTGACGAGGCGGCGAGAGGGAGGAGGAGGAGGAAGAGGCGCGGCGGCGAGAGGGAGGACAGGACGACGGCGGCGGCGAGGTACGGTAAGGAGGGAGGGGTCGAATGAGAATGAGGAAGAGCCGCCTCCGTCGGAGGGGTATATCACCATCGGGGACGGTCAAACAACCGTCCCCTATATGAAAGATCGGGGACGGTTATGAGTGAACCGTCCCCTTTTCTAAGGGCTGAGGGGACGGTTTTGCAACCGTCCCCTATAACGAACTATCGGGGACGGTTACAACCGTCCCCTATAGTTTGATATAGGCGACGGGCACAGTGGAGTAATGGGGACAGTTATAACCGCCCCCTAAAGTTCCCGGGTTGACAAAAAAATAAACTGGGGCTAGCCTATTTAGAGACGGTTTGAGAACCGTCCCTAAAGGTCTTTTGTATAGGCGACGGGCACAGTGGAGTAATGGGGACGGTTATAACCGTCCCCTAAAGATCCCGGGTTGACAAAAAAACAAACTGGGGCTAGCCTATTTAGGGACGGGTCAAGAACCGTCCCTAAAGGTCTCTTAATGGCGACGGTCAATATTCACCGTCGCTATTACATTCGAAAGGGGACGGTTCGCTTCTGACCGTCCCCGATACTGTTATTGGGGACGGTTACTCCTTGACCGTCCCCAATAAGCGTCCCTGACCGTCCCCAATAAGCGTCCCTAAAGGACGTCTAGTTTGTAGTGATCAGAAGAACATCCTGCTAATGACTGTAAAGTGGTTTCTCCATGTGTTGGTTGGATTTGCTTACAACATAAAAAATATTCTGGCCTAGTGACAGTAAGGTAAAGCAATTGCCAACTAGGCTTTCGTATTGTGTAGTGTCTTCAAATGTAGGATCAGCTGAAGTAGAGTGCTTCATCGGGCCTGCAGGGATGCCAGAAGGCTTGCATCTAAGTAGTCCAAACTCAGTTAGGATGTTCAAGCAAACTTTCCTTTATGAGAGGCAAAGTCCCTCTGTAGTATGTATCACTTCTATGCCAAGGAAGTAGCGGAGTTGGCCAAGGTCATTCATGATGAAGACCTTCTGAAGAAAAGCTGTGGTCTGTAATATACCTTCAACATCACCTGTGACAACCATATCATCAACGTAAATTGCAAGAATGACAGTACCAGTAGACCGTCGTCTTACCATAACAGAGTAATCAGATGTTCTATGGAAGCCAAGAGTGATTATCTCGGTAATGAGTCTATCAAACCATACTCGAGGACTATGCTTTAGGCCATATATAACCTTGCGAAATAAGCACACACACTCCCCCTCAACTTCATCACCTGGAGGTTACATCATATAGACCTCCTCCTCAAGATCTCCATAGAGGAAATCATTCTTCACATCAAACTGAAATATAGGCGATCCCTTATTGGAATCTATTGAAAGGATGGTGCGAATAGAACCAATCATTGTCACAGGGGAGAAAGCTCGAAGTAGTCAACCCCATTGATATGTGTGAATCCTTTGGCAACAAGTTGTACTTTTAATCTGTCAATAGACCCATCAGGTGACTATTTGGTCGTGAAGACCCATCTGCAAGCCACATGTCAAATTCCCATGGGACACAATACAAGATAGTACGCTCCAATGGATGTAAGAGCATCTATTTCCTCATTCATTGCTTTTCGCTAGCCATGAAGTAAAGTATTGTGATGATTTCTGGGAACAAGAAATAGTAATGAGAGCATCTTCATATCTCTTGTCAGAGCATGATAATCCAACAATAGAAGTGAAATAAGACATTGATGGAAAGTGCATTGCCTCTTTATTCTACGGAGAGCTATGTGAAGCTCCCGAGGAGCAGTCGGGGCAGTAGTGGTGTGAACACTTGAAGATGGCATCTCATCCTGCAAAAAGGTACATGTAAAGATACATGAGCCGGCGCAGATGTATGCTTAAGCATATAAACAATTGGTGGTGTAGGAAGATCCAAGGGAAAATCCGTGATAGACTGCATACAGAAACTAGTTCGTTTAAAGACAGTAACATCTGTAGAAATATAGTATCGGTGGCTAGCCGGATCGTACCACCTGTAACACTTTTGGGTGCGTGAATAGCCAAGAAAGACACTTGATCGCCCTAGGTGGCAACTTATCAATGGCACGAAAATTGTGGACAAATGCAATACACTCAAAAATTCTCAGAGGCAGGGGAAGGGTGACTCATTGGGGTAGATTAACGTGAAAGGAGTGGACCCCTTTAGGATCGAAGATAGGACCTATTGATAAGATGGACAATTGTAAGTATGAGATCACCCCAAAAAGTCTTCGAAACCTTTATCTGGGTGATAAGAGACCTAGCAATGTCAAAAAGATGTTTATATTTCCTCTCTGGTACCCCATTATGTTGAGAGGTATACACTATACAGACAAGAGGTTTGGTGTACAGTTCCCTGGGAAGCAAAGAAAGTCGTCAAGTCATGTTGATGAATTCCAAAGTATTATCTGTACGAAAATTTTGAACAAAAGTAGAGAAGAATGCTTTGATGTACTGAAAGGAATTCTTGACAATTTTATTGATCTCTGAACATTCATTCATAAGATAGACCCAAAAGGATCAACTATAATCATCAATAAAAAACAACAAAATAGTTGTGTCCACGTGGAGTATGAACTGGGCAAAGTCCCTATATATCACAATGGACAAGGAAGAAAGGAACATCACGACGGGACTCAGTACATGAAAGGATGTTCGATGATGTTTCCCGAACTAACACGCCTCTCACTTGAAGGGCTTCAGCGTAAAAAGTTCAGGGAACATCATGAAGATAGCCTTAGCAGAAGGATGTTCACGAAAAGATGTTAAAGTAAAGGATCGTCGGAGATAGACGCTCCAACAAAACTTGAATCAGATGGAATGCTAAGATAGCATATTCCATTCTTCTCATGTCCCCCACCAAAAATCTGCTTCGTTCGGATATCCTGAAAATAACAACATAACTCATCAAAAATGACCCAACAATTAAGCTCAGCACATAAATTCTTAACAGATAATAAGCTAAGAAGAAATGCAGGGGCACAATGGACTCCAATGAGTCGGAGTTCGAAGGAGAACTCCACAGTTCCAATAGCAGTGATGGGGTAATGAGCCCGATTAGCAACCGAACCGTCTTTACAGAAGTAGAGGGTTGAGAAAAGGTAAGTAGACTACATTCTCCCATCAAATGCGTGGATGTCCTTGAGTCAATAATCCATGTGGGGCTAGAAGCAGAAACGAAGTTGGCTATTGTACCTGAAGTTGTAGCCAGACTAGCAATAGTAGTAGTGGTAGTACTATCACCGGTAGAAGTGCTGGAGTTTTGTAGAAGCTACTTTATGTAGGAGTATTCTGAAGCACTAAATGGGACTAGCGTTCCACCAGAATGTTGATCATGCAAGTCCTCTGTGGTATCATAGGATGTCTCAAATGAGGTTGTCTCATATGCACCGTTGGCATTGGACTGTATGTCAAACTTTTTCCAGTAATGCTCTGGCAGGTGGTTCCATCACCCACAATGAATGCATGTTGGATACTGAGGAGAAGCAAAATCACGATCACGGCTAAAGTCATGTCCAAGTGCTGAGTCACAGCTACAACCACGATAAAAGTTACTACCTCGATCCACACGGAAGCTCTGTCATCTTATGTTTCTGGACGATGCATAGTGAGCATAATTCTCTGTAGATGGTAGGGCAGAAAGACGTTCATCAGATGCCTCGAGTTCCTGTAGATGACCAAAGATGGTCTTAATCGATGGCAAAGTATCAAATGTCAAAAATTGATCCTTCACAGCATTATATCATGGATGTAGTCCAGAAAGGAAGCGGTAAACATGCCATTCAAATTGCTCTCCTGCCTGTTTATGACAATAGACTGGTTGAAAAATCAGAAGCTCCTCCAAAATACCATTCAGAAGCATGTAGTACTCAACGAAACTAGACTCCCCAAATCCTTGTATAAATGTATGAGAGGCGAAACTTGGTTGTCTTCTGGGAGTAATTTCATTTCAATTTCTTCCACATCTTTTTTACATAGTCTTTGTAGAGAAGAGTCGTCGCAATATTTGGATCGACGTTATTGGTCATCCAAGTGATGATCTGGCAATTGTATTTATACCATGTGTTATAATCCTTGTCCATCCCCTTAAGAGGATCTTTAGTGAGGATATGATTCTTGCATTGATCATCGATGGACACCTTGAATGATCTAGACCAGAACACATAGTTTTCCATGCCCTTCAATTTGATAGAGGTGCCATGTACCATCGCAAAAAAAGTCGAGTACAAGAGCTTAGTCTCAACCATCATGGTTACGAAGGTCAAGAAAAAGTAAACTAGAAGAAGATGTTTTAATCAAGCATATGGATGGCATAAATATATGTTTCATCCCCCTTCAAATTTCTGGAGCAACAAACTGTGACACCACAAATCAGACTTGACAGAGGCTTTGGAGCCCTAACAGAGCCTTGGCGGAGGTTGATGGCTCCAGTCGAAGCCCCTTAGAGCCCTAGGTGAGGTTGCTGGATGCCTGGCGGAGGCGATAAAGCCCCATCGAAGACAAGGGACCTCAAGCGGAGGCCTTCCAGAGGCAATGAAGGCCTTGGTTGTGGTGCAACAGCCCAGGCAGAGTCTATAGATGCCTTGATGGCGGCGCCTGAGGGCACTGGGGACCCTAGCAATCAGAGGAAGGGGCCTTAGAGACCTTGCGCAGGGCCCCCTAGTTGCTAGAAAGGGCATGTGCAAGGGCTGCGAAGAGGAAGAGAGATGAGGGCTAGTGGAGGTGGTGAGATCTACAATGTGAAGAAAGATGAGAAAACACAATGACATGATCTTATTGAAGAGATCTAGGGGTTCTTATATAGACTAACACTCTAAAGCACTCATAAATGAGAAATTACATAAAAAGACCCCGAGGGGTTACAACTAAATAATACAAATAACGTTGTCTCCAACAAACTCAATTGGAGTAATCGCAACCTTGATAGGGCAACGAGCATTGGGGTTTACTGCCAGAACAAAGTGTGGACTAGGGTGATGGAGAATTAAAATTTCCCTTGGAATACAACTTTATAGGTGTCATATGACACTCTTTGATTCCCATTTTGCAAGGGATTGGCGAGATCAAGGGTTGGTGATCCCCAGATTAGGCTGTGATTGGTGATTGTGCCACTAACAAAATTGGAGGGATTGCTTCTTTCTGAAAGATCCATGAAAACATTACCCCACTGCTTGAGAAGTGGCACCCAGCTATTATGTGAGCTAACTTTTATCATTCTTTTAAAGGAGATCAATATGGATACAAGGTAGGTGTGGATATTGAATAGGAAGTGAAAAAGTCGAAAGGAGTCAGTGACACCTCAGCAACACAACTTATTGCTAAGATTTGGATGTCCATAGACACTACCCTGCTTTCTACGTGGACACCTCCAAGAATTGGAAATAAACTTATTTTTGAATGTGCAACTATGACAAACTTGTGCAGAAGGGTAAACCAAGATGTCATTTCGAGGATTTTGAAGATTCTAAGATGGGGTTGTTCATCAAGATTGTTGATCGCATACATATTAATCTGGCTTAAAGCCTAGATCTGTTGCAATTATTTAGAAACTTTTGATTGGATGGAATGAAGTCCGTTTCCGAAGGTATAGATGTTATGTAGATAGTGTACAGAAAATCCTCTTTTCTAGCACAACAATTGGTCCATCGGTAATGTCCTTTCTATAACCTCGAAATGTGTTTTCATTGGGTTGCATTTAAGGGACATTTTCTCAAAACAAAGGACTTTCTACTATCTAAAAGCTGAAAGATAGAAATCATTAAATAAAATTGCATCTTACTTCAAGGCTTTCTAAATATGAGACAGAAGACCCAAACCATGCAAGGTGGACTAATCTCAACGTAAACTGAAAATTTTAAAATTAAAGAACCAAAGGTTTTCTCCATCCATCGTCCTAGTAATTATTTAGGAACAGTTGTTTGGCCAGATATATCTCAAACTTAGCCTATAAATAAACCAAAAGCATTCATCGGTTAAACAAAAGAAGCCTCCATTATGGACAAGAATAAACCTATCACATAATCTACCCTCGCCATGGCATCTTAGATTACATGGCTACTAAGTTCCAGAAATTAGAGAAGGCATAGAAAATGAGTGTCCTAACCTGCGATCAAGATAGCGAGGTTGGATCCCTGTTCCCTGGCAAGTTGTGCATGTTAAAGAACCTACTCCTTCACAGTTGATGCACTGAGATACTTCACTTTCACCTCCACCCAAAATTACTGTTACCTTGCCTGTTCCTGTGCAAAACCTGCACCTTTCTGACAAAACATGAATAACTCATCAGAAAAGGATTCTTCTATAAGAAATCATGCAAATATTTGAGAGAAACATGAAGCAGATTAGGGGTTACAAATACGAGCATTCAGGAAGGTAGTTTATGGGAAAACTTGAATAAGAGAAGATTCTGCTTCCCGCTCTTGCTAGAAGGAAAGCTTCAAGGGTAGGTCTCAACAACAAAGCCTTTTCCCACAATTAAGTAGGGTCAGCTACATGGATTCTTCGCCTCCATTCAGATCTATCTTGGGTCAATCTCGGGCTAATATCCAAAAAACTAAGATCCCTTCGTGTAAGTCTCTTTCCAACACTTCTTGAGCCGTCCTCACCTTCTCTTAGCCAGCTCAACATCCCAACACTCGCATCTCCTAACTTCAAGGATAGGTCTCATTTTAAAAATAGCCCTCTTTAGGGTGGTGGTAAAAATGTGAAATCCAAATCCTAACACCATAAAGTCAAGAAGAGCTTTCATAGATTGTTTAATACTCAAGCAAGTTCTTGGAACCGGATATAGCATTTACAAGGGTGGTCATATTTCCACATATAATTATTGTAGGGAATTGATTCACGCCGATATGTTTCACAAAGCAATTGGACAATAGACATAAAGATTTACGTGAAAAATTCCCCAGAGAGAAGTGTAAAAAGACCACAAGCAAAGAGAGATCCATTATGTTGATGTTAGGTATACACTTGACTAAATGTTAGATGCACTTGACTAAATGTTAAATGTTATGTAAATGTTAGCCATACACTTGACTAAATGTTAGATGCACCATGGAGGATAAAGTATGTTGATGTTAGGTATCACTTCATCCAAGAAACAATAACATAGGCAACATTCAGATGAAGAAGATTGTTACAAAGGTTTTTTTTAGAATAAAGAGGGTGACATCCCGAGATGGGATTCACCGCAAAGTCATTAGATTAAAAGGATATGAATAGTACACTAGCTGGAAGCCCGAAAACGAAAAACCACATTACAGTGAGAAACAACATTTTTGGAGTAAAACCCCTGATTTTTTATAATGAGATCATTTCTCCCTCCCCAAATGGCCCAATGAATCGCGAGAGGCAAGGTGCACTCATCCATAGAGTTGCTTCCCACCCCCTCACTGACCTCCAGAACTCGATAGATCCGTCGTACGAGACCCAAGGCACTCCAACCTCCCTCCAGACCTGCACCGACTTAGGGCACTTGAAGAAAAGATGGCCCGCATCCTCTGCTTATTCCCAACATCTATCACACTGCATGTCTAATATGCCAAACATCCTTCCCCTCCTGGATTTGTCGCACGACTTATCTCTTCTCGGACACCAGAGAAAAATTTTAACCTAGCAAGGGATCTTGCTTGCCCAAATAATTATCATGTCCTGGCACAGATCATCATCTAATTCGCCCCAGGCCCTTCTGAAATCCGCATGAGCCCTCTTCGTCGAGAATTTGCCCCCCTCCATTCAAAATGGTCCCTGCCTGCGAGATGCACTTAGGCGAAGGTACCTCAGACTGCAATCTGACAAGCTCCTCCAAACATTGATCCAAAATCTCCGCCACGAATTCGGGCATCCAGGTACCAGAACCCCCTGGTTGTAATAAAGAGCACTCCTTCGATACAACAAGGGCAAAAAGTCTCGGGAAGTGGGTGGAGAGTGCCCCGTCTCCGGTCCAGTCGTCCCACCAAAAATAAAAAAACTGTCCCTCCACCCACCATTGACCGCAATCTCGAAGCCATCAGAGGTAAAACCTCACGGACACCGGCCCAGAGAGGGGACTCGAAACGAACCCCCCTCGCATCAAGGGTGCCCTTCACACCATAGATCTCATGCATGAGTCTAGCCGTCAACATTTCTGAATCGCCCCAAATATGAACCACACGTTTCGCGAGCAATGCTTTGTTCATGCACTTCACATCCCGAACTCCTAGGCCGCCCTCACTACGCGCTCTCGTCACCTCCTCCCAACCCACCAAATGCAAGTCGGGCCAACGCTTTTTCCCATCCGACCAGAAAAATCTCCTCATCATAGATTCTATTCTTTTTCTCACCCTGCAAGTAACAATCTAGTGGAGAAGAAGAAGATGGGGACGGCTGAAAGCACATGTTTCAACAGGATTAGTTTTCCTCCTTTTGATAGGGTAATCGCCTTCCACCCTACCAGACATTGTTCTAATCTTTGAATGACCAGGCCCCATTCTGACTTCCTGAGCTTTTCGGCAATTAAAGGCAGACCTAGGTAGGAGATCGGCAACTCACCTAACGAAAAACCAAGCAACTCCGCCACACGTTCGCGTTCTACGACCGACATCCCGAACGGAATCACCATAGATTTTTGCTTATTGATTTCAAGGCCCGAAAGGCTGATGAAGATTTCCACCAACCACATCGCTCTTCTGTTCATATCTTGCGATTCGCCCAAGAAGATAATTATATCATTTGCATACTGAAGGAGAGGCAGAGAGATGTTCCCCATACGGAAGCCCTCACACCAATCTTCCTCCACTGCTCTTCTGAACAATGAAGCAAGAGCATCCGCCACCAGAACAAACACAATCGATACCAATGGACAACCCTGGCGAACCCCCCTCTGAGGCTAGAAAAAGCCCTCTTCAGGTCTACCATTCACCAAGAGCGAGAAGGAAGACGTGGTGACGCACCTCTTCATCCAAGCAATCCAAAGATCCGGGAAACCACATCGCTGGAGCGTCGTCCACAGGAAACTACAATCCACGTAATCATAAGATAACATCTTCTTCAGCATCTTATGCCTCCTGTCTTCTAGAATACCTAAAGAGACGAGGTTCTTCAGTATATCTGGAATATGATGAAAGCCTATCATAGTGACCATCATATATCATCCCATCAATTCTAGATTGCATGTCATTGATGATAATGAAAACTCCATGACTAATTTATATGTGTAGAACCAATCTTTGGTGGGTGTAATGTGGTGGATTGACCAGAGTCAAGGTACCATTCATCCTTTGATCTGTGTGGAGCAATGCCCATTATTGTGGGGTCATTGTCTCTATATTCAATCTCCATAGGACCAACTTGTGTAGAACTTCAAATGGATTTACTAGCGATTGATTTTCGTCTCTTTGTCCCTTTTTTGAAGTTCCTAGGACTCATTGTAGCATCAGAGCTTGCTAAGTCCCTTCTCCTTGTCATTACATGACTCCTCTGATTCCTCGTTTCAAAATCCCACCCCTCACATGTAATACATCAGCCTTCTTTTTCATCTATTGATAGGTCCATCAATTCGCGATTCATTCATTCCTTTGAGAGTAGGAAAAGCTTCACATTGTCCTATAAAATTCTATCGTTCATGTCGATTGCAATTTCTCTTTATATGGCAGGGTGGGGGTGGTTAATGAACAAAGCATTAGCAACACAATGATCTTAAACATCAACATCTTCTTCCACATATTGAGATGATCGAACAAAAATATTTGAACGAGATTTAATAGATGTACCTTCGATCATAGGAAGAATGAAGAGATATTGTTTCAAATGAAGGTGATTGGTGATATTCTTCCTCATCTCTACATCTCCAATTTCAACCATGTGGTTGCAACAACAGTTTTCCTCGTGACTTCCCAAAGCACATCATATGGCATAGCTTTTCATAGTTTTCGTATATACCTCTTTCTTCGTGCTTGGAGGCATAGTCATCGACATCCTCTTTAGACCATCCAATGCCTTCGTGGCACCTTGAATAGGGATTGTCTCCATCTTAACCTTCTATAATTTAAAATTGATGCTACAATCAAACTTTTTGATCGCAAATTTTATCGTCTAACCATATGATGACATTAAGAACCGATCTAGTGCAAGAGTCTTCAACACAAAAGAAGAAGCCATCAACCTCACACAATAGATTGTGTAGATACTCTCAACATGTATGAAGTGTATGAAGAGCCTACTCAAATAATCTAACTCTCGGCTTTGATACGGTTTATTGGGAAATTGATTCACACACAAACAATTCACAAAGCAATCACACAAAGGATACAAAGATTTGTGTGGAAAATCCCTCCAATGAGAAGGCAAAAAAATCACAGATAAAGAGAGATCCACTATGAGAGAAAAAGGGATACAAGGTCTCCTAAACCCTAGGAGACGATGCTCTTTTACATGCTCAAGTCTTATCTTAACACATATATAGGATGTATAGTTAAATAGGTCCTTGTATTTGGATCGGCCAAGATTCATTGAAAGATACATCAAATATAAATTGGGTCGTGAGAACAACGCATAAATGATAAAAGATCTAAAAATTCAGAATACAAAATTAAAAGCATGGTCCTCATAACAAAAAAAATAGGGTGAACACATGATATAATGCACATCCCCCTGTGTAGTTGAACTTATATGAAAGAAATGATGTAAAAAATCGAAGTCTTTTCTGAAAAGAAAGCTACTTGATAAAATGCCACAATTCCAAGATGGCAAAGAAATCATGGGCTAGAATAACAGGAAGATCATGGATACAAAAAGGTCAGCAGCATGCAACAAGATCACGAATGGTTGAGATTTTGCCATAGTAAGACGAATAGAGATCATCTGATATGATTGATATCATTTGTCACACCTCTTGAGAACTAAAGAATATAGAACATCCTCGGATTTTGAAGACTTGTGTTTCAAATGAAAAGAAAATAGAGAAAATCTCATTTGACCAGCTCCTGTCACTGCTTATCTCTGTCAACCTCAATACCCCAGTGTGCTACCATAAACTACTTATGTTGGTCGTGTGGATTGTTGCACTTCCCTTCCAGTTAAAAACAAGCAGTCTTTAAAATTTTCTTATGTCATGACATCTCCCACAGAATTGACATGTGTACCTTTTTAAAAAAATGTCAGCTAATGGTAGCCCGGGAATTAGCAAGCATGCTTAAAGACCACATTCAAGAACGTAAATCTTTAGCTAAGGGCAAACAAATACATATGATGCCAACAACATGCAGAACTCCATTAAGCGGTTGGAAAGGCAATGCTCAAGATGTGTTTGGAAAATTCATCAGGGGGGATAACAGGGAAGAAACCTGAGCTTCATCGATGAAGGCATTCACTTATTTCTTGCACTATCATTTTTTTGGAGAGTAGTTTTCAGTCTGTAATATACTTTTTGGTATGAAACATGGTGTGAAATTTAAATAGAAGAAAGGTCAATGGCTGAAGTATAGTCCGCACTAGTTTCCGTGTTCCCTTTATATTTGCCTAGTACAATAAATGTCGCAGAGTCCAACAGAGCCAGGTCTGTGACTAAATCTTGTGACAGTAAACAGCTGTCTCATTGACGTACACAAGGTTAAATATTGACCTCGCTGGAATTTGGTAATTCAGGAGATTGAATTTTTTTTGACAACCAAAATATCCACTTTATTGAGGTCCAATTTTGATAGGTTCCGGGGACCGTGGGAATTAAATTTCACATGTTACATTTCTTTTTCTAAAAAAGGAATTTATATACAGAAAGTCAGCTATTGTCTGTGTGAAACATGTTGATCAGGAAATATCACCTCCCGAATAGATGGAACAAGTGAATCTCAAATGATCAATTCATAAAGTTTGACTTTTCATTCCCATTAGAGTCGGCATTTAAAGAATTGAAATTTCTTGTCTAATCTGATCTTATCAAGGGTGCTCCGAACCTATATCTCATTAACCTTCGGTAATTTATATATTTAAGGGTTACTTCGGTTGATTATGGCAGTATGATTTATCTGAATTCCAATTGATGGTAACTTGCAACTAACTTATACAACCTATTGCATCGTATGTGGCTGACTCAGAAGGAGCTCATCACATATATCCCAATGATATGCCCATTCCTTATAAAGAGCTAACAATAACTATTGCAATTCTTTGTAACTCTCCTATCCAAGATAGTCCTCTTACGTTGGAAACTCGTTAAGTGTGAGAGTGGATTATTAAAGTGCCGGATAACTACATGATAACTTAGGGGGCGTTCTGTTGGGGGGTTACCCCCCACTTTGGGTGGGTAACCACCCAAAACCCCTATTTCTAACCCACTAGTGGGGCCCACTCCCTTCCCATCAAAAAGATTATATATTATACCATCATATCATCTAAAAATCATAAAATACTCAACTTCTACTCACTATTCCAAACTTCAATACAATCACATCACAACAACTACCCACTTTTTCAAATTTCAATACAATCAATACATAACAACTACCAACTTTTTCAAATTTCTATACAATCACATCACACAAACCCTCCCAACCCTTAACCCACCAACCAAACACACTAACACAAAAACGGGTTATCCACCTCCGGATAACCCACCAACCAAACGCACCCTTAGGTTTGAGCATTTTGAGTTGATGTCGATGGGTCCATCCGACCCGACAAGTTGTCTGTGTCAATTTTCCTGATAATAGTCTGGAGGTCTAAGTTTGGGTCGAAGGATAAAAAAAGCCAACCTACCCGCCATCTTATCATGCATCCTTAAAATAACATCGTGTATTTCATGCTCCTCAGCAAAATAACTTTTCTCTTTCCATCCCGCAATTTATTCATCATTTTGTAACAACTTGACAATATCGTGTGATAGAGCAAACACAACATAACATCCACAAAAATTCTCTATTTTTTCAAGATACATTGCAACGCCAGATTACAGAAACAAGCAAAAAATACTGGAAAGTTTACTGAATGCGAACTTACGTGCTCCCGTCCCATCACAAGGAAAGCAAGGCTGAGTGTTGTCTCTCTTTGCCTGCACCAACAGGACAAACACACACAATAGTAAAAATCCAAACTTTCCACACAATCACCCCTAAACTCCACAAACAAACTCTACCGCACTGTCAATCTGCGTCTCGTAGAAAATGGGTATCCCGATTCCGACCGCCACGCTGACCACGCCCACCGAGATTGCCACAAGCTGCAATTGTAGGACCATGTGAGCTCGGAAACAGCAGGAGTAGCAAGCGAGATTCGATCTTTATAGTGGAAGCACCGTGTTCTGGTCAAGTTCGACGGCTTGGATGCGCGGATAGGAAGTGGGTAGCCGGTGGTTCTGGGAGACTTTGACGGAATGGGAGAGCTTCGGGTGGCGGTAATTGGAGGCGAGGAATGGAGTGGTGAGCGCAGGCGAAGACGCGGACATGACTGTTCTCTTTAGGATCAAAGTGCTCTCTCGCTCTCTCTCTGGGATGCACAGATTGGAGGAATCGATTTTGGGGGGTCGTGCTGGACGGTGTATCCTGTGTGTGCGACG
The DNA here is from genome assembly GCA_037367405.1 of Ottelia alismoides. NCBI lineage: Eukaryota > Viridiplantae > Streptophyta > Magnoliopsida > Alismatales > Hydrocharitaceae > Ottelia > Ottelia alismoides. The sequence goes on along the minus strand of JAZKJV010009748.1, from coordinate 1,462,549 downwards.
GTGATGGATCAACACCACAAGTTGAAGATATCGGGAAAATGGTGGGGGTTATGAGGAAGTAGGTGACGTAATAAAATTACAGAGGGCGTTGTTTCTCTACAAACTTACTACCCCTCCCATGGAGAGTCTCTTTAGAGAGCATGGATCGTCTGCTGCAGATTTGAACACAGCAGATTCTGCAGCAGATCGAGCGGCTCCGGGCACTGCTGCTGTGATCCACTTTAAAGCAAACGATCCACCTTTCTTTTTACAAAATAAATTAAATAATATTCCTGTAATAGTGCTCCTACTTTTTTTTCGCTATGACCATAAAAAAAACTTTTTAAATTTTCAAATTCGTCCCTAGCCTTAAGTCTGACATGAATAAGGGGGGAGTTTTAAAATAATAGGCTTGTAGTATAAATATAGGAAAAGTTAGGGCTCAAGTGCAATATATTTTGTTGAGGCACATATGTAAAATTTCCTTGTATAGGTTGGGAATCTACTTCCATATGCCATCATTGATGTATGTTAGTCTTTGCATCGATATAGCAAATGGGAAAAACATCATGTATGTATTCCTTTGACAATGAAGATTACCATGAACTATATCTGGATGAGAGATAATATATCCTTATCCTAAAACAAGTAATGCTCAAATAAGTCGGTCAAAACATCGTTACATCATTCATTTGTATTTCTGAAATATGTATTCATTCCTTATACTTCAAATCAATCAAATAAGAATGAGTGGTAAATTCCACATATTATTTGTTCCTCCTTGAAATGATGAAACATTGTTGACTATATTTAACAATTAGTTTCTTAACATTTAGGGGTGCATCGAGGAGCAATCATTGATGGCCATCGCATATACTTCATCCCCCATTTCTCATTGATGCATCATTCTTCCGTTATCTTGTGCAATAGAAAGGAGCCAATGCTATATCGATATGGATATATAGATTAATCTTTGACTCGAATAATGTGTCCATGCATTAATAAGTATGTATAGTAATCTATTTGTGGTTTTTTAAAGAGAAGAGAATGCATTGTGCCTTATATATAAGAAAGAATGCACATGTATTGAAATTTTAAATTTTGTATTAGTCATCCCTTAGAAAAAAAGTAGTCACAAACTAGTCCTTGCATGTATGGATTTAGAATTATCTTTAATTTGTGATTAAGTGTCAATGAGCAAATATCTCCTTGGAGAGGAATATCTACAATGTGGAGAGACATATAAATATCAAGATTATTTCTCAAACTCTAAAAATGTTCCCATCAATATCTTATTGTAAAAGTACCCACATTTATCTCTTCACAATATCTCTATGTACATGGAGGCATAAACAATACATCATACATGGTCTCCATATGTAATAAAATACGGTACAATAACATAACTGTTAGAATCGCATACAAGCTAAATATCTTCCTAAGTGTTGAAGGCCTCTCCTTTCATCTGCTAGGTACTCTAAGTGATCTCCTCATGTAAATTAAAACTTTGTGCATAAAAGTTTCAAGTTCTTAATTAAAATTCTCTTCCAAATTGTGTCCATGTCTTCTAATTAATGGTCCTTGGATACCCTAACAAATTTGGTAATAGAGATTTATAATATATATATCCTTGTCAAGAATTGGGCCGAAGCGAAAAGATAAAATATCTTTCAATTGCCGACACTATCATCAATAGAGCTCTTTTAATTGTTAAAGAATGGTCATATGCAGTTTGGAGATGTTGCATTCTTGAGTCTAAAGTGATGAACATGTTAACCAACTACGACACTCCTAAGTATAGATGATGATATCAGAGGAAGTGAGCAATAACTAAAATGATTCAAAGTAGGTTTTATTTACCCATCATCTTCGTGATACACATCTTTTTGTGATGGATTTCCTAGCATATTTGTAAAGTCTTAAACTTGGTTGTCTCTTGGATCCTATATCATAAGATCCGACTCGTAAAGAGGAAACCAACGGAATTTGTTTCGTGTGAATCAGACTTCGTTTCGATTTGTTATGATTTTTGGGAGAAAGAGAAGTAAGGAGGTTTAAGACAACATTAATTCTCAATGACCATCACTAAGACTAATTAAATACGATTAAAGAAACTAATGATGGATTAAGAATCGTTAATGACCATTAATGAATACTAATCAATGGTAAGCAAAAGTTAAGCGTAAGCCGCGAAGGTTAAATTGTGATTAGTGAAAGTTAATCATGATTAGCGATAATTAAGCATCATTAGCGAATCTAGAGTCTTATGGATAGTTCTAACTTAAGCCCTAAGTTTCGGATAAGTTTTGGCCAAAATCATGAGTCAAAACCATGTGTCGCTAACCGCAGTTAAGGTCTAAACCATGGTTTTCTAACCATGGTTAATGGTTTTCTAGAGCCTATAAATAACCCCCACCCATTCATTCTCTACGATTTATACCACCACCACCACCACCACAAGGGCTAGGGACGAGAGGTCGGAAGGAGGAGCGGGAGGCGAGGAAGGAGCGCTAGCGAAGCGCTGCCGAGAGAACGAGGATGAGGAAGGTACGATCCTCTCCTAGTTGGTTTTGTAAGTATGCTCGAACTTGAGCTAGGGTTTTCGATTCATCTTCTTCTCGCATTATTTTCGATTCATCCTTCTTTCTGATTCGTTTTTTGTTGTGGTTCGAGGAGAAATCTGTGTGACACCCTGCTTAGGTGCGGGCAATTATGCACGTCAGTGAACCATGTGATTCGTTACACTTTCACTCACCTAAGACGCATGGTGTATACCGATTCTTCGTTGCTTATTGTTCTATTCTTTCTTTTCCACTTTTATAGTTATTTCGATGGAGATATAGGTGTAATACCCTACTTAGGTGTGTGCAGCTATGCACGTCAATGAACCCTGTGATTCGTCACACCTTCACTCACCTAAGATGCGCGGTGTCTACTGATTCTTCGTCTCTTCCCTCTTGGTGATTTTATAGGTGATTTTATAGAGAAAACTCTTTCCGTTTTTTCTTTTAAAATGTGTCCTGATAAAAGGGGAATCTGCCGAAATTTTTCTAGAAATATCTCCTCGTTTAAAGGGAAGCTCTGTTGAAATTTCAAGAGAAAATATGTTCTTTGCGTTCTTCGTGTGTTCTTCGCATTCTTCGTGTTCTTCGTTCGTTGTTCGCATTCTTGACATGGTTTTAGTGTTTTTGACACGGAAATGAAATTTGATTGTTTCAGGAGCTATAAATCATTCTTTTCTAAAAAACGAATCACGATAAAGTACTGCATACACGAGAGATCTCGATTAGGTAACAAAATCCTTCTTTTTTGCTGTGGGATTTTCATATGAGACCGTTGAGATTTCTTTATTTATGCTCCTTGCTACGAAGAACCCTAATTTGGATATTTTTGATAAATATGAAGAGTTGCTTTATGATTTCAACTAAAATAAGGTCTAAGCATCGAATGGATGCAGTGGCTTGAAAAGTTAGGGTTTGAAAATTAAAATGAGCATAAATACGGGTATACAAACATATGAATTAATATATGTATAAGTTTATACTCAGTATTTATGTTTATGCAAATCTAAGGTTTAACATAGGAATTACATCATGGGAATTGATGTGTTTGAGTTGGATCTTGAAAAGGATTGTGTCTTACATTAAGAATGACTGGGAGTAGAACTACAGGTCGGGCATGCAACCTGTAGGTTTGTCGGAAGGAATCCGTATTGGTGTTGCCCTACCTAGGCGATACATGGTTGCCCCTGTTATGATAAGTGCACACGAAATGAATGAATTGCAACGTGTGGTACCGGAGCCAATATATTCGGGTTGAATGATGGAAGATGTGGTCGTGCCATGTGAATGCACGGGTGGTTCAATAGCGGCCGGGTCATGATAATATGTATTTAAAGCCTCTAGGTTATGTGATTAAAGGTTAGCCTGAGGTTTTAAGCAACCGGATCTTCGAGGACAGTGTGCTCCTTTGTTTGCGAAGCTAAGGGTTTGAGACACTGATTAATAAAAGAAAAAGAAATTGTCAGGGTAGTATTGGAGTTTGGTTGATGCGACATGTGGCGGTATAAGATTACTAGATCACCGCAATCTCCAATCCTGAAGTGTCCACAACTTCGGAGTCCTTATAGTGGTAATGTAATTCCCTGGATTAATCCCTTACGTGCAATAGAAAGGGATATGACTTAAACTAATGAGAATGAATGAAACTTTTTGTGATAATAAGTTTTGAAAAATACACATTTGTTTGCTTTTCTCTTCTTCGTCACTTAGTACTCGCTAATTGTTATCCTATGATTTATCGAAAACCCAACATGTGTCGGTGAACCATCACAAGGACTTTAATAATCTAGCCAGCTAACATCGTCATCCAGCCAGCCACAGTAACTTTACTCTGTAAGGTAGTTAGTAATCTTTTTGTGTATTTCCTTTCGAGCTGATGTACATGTAAATGGTTATTGTGGTACAATGTATCACGTGAACTTTACTTTGTGAATAGAAAAATGTTGAAATACTTCCTTCTGAGAATTTTTAAATGCAGTATGTTTCTAAATGTTAGTTGTGATTGCTGAATAAATTATTACTGAGTAACCAGATCCAGATATGGGAGGATCCGAAGGCCGAAATTGTGGTCATGACAATATCAAACCAATGTAAACATATCTGTAGAAGACTGTCTTTGAGTCCTATCTACATGATCGAATCTTTGATGGTTGTAGCATGTATTTTATTTGACCCTTCGCCAATCTTTGTGGATATCAATTCAATGTATTCATCATGGTTGTTTCTCTGGAAGGGTGAAAATTATCCTACTCATGCCATTGACACATTACTGTTGTAAGTTTCTTAACTACATTTTTTTCTCAATTTTGTTACCTTAAATTGTTATCAATACATGATAATTCCTTCCTATGTTTTAATTCAAAAACCCATGACAATGAATGGATGCAATCAGAATGTTACAACTATCACCACCCACAAACTAATGACATACATGAAACATCAGACCTATGAATTGAGATGATCTTACAAAAAAGTGTGCATCTAGACTAGAAACATCAATCTTAAAATCTATACACCGCACTCTGGATCTACCACACATCACATAAAACTCCTCTCAGAAGGAAAGAAGTTAGCATTTAACAACAAACAAGAGGTTTTGGCAATGTATCCCTACAATGTACATGATTAGTCCCATAGATAGATTGAGGTTCAATAACTCTAACTTCTCCAATTTATCGTTGATAATGATCATATGCACATTCCGTAATTGGAAGCATGGACAAGGTAGAAGGAGATGTTATCACGTGGTCTTATATAGTAGAGAGAAAAAAATGAATAACCTCTTTAGGTTTCCTTTCGTTTTTCCTTAACAAGGGAAGCGAGCAATGATGATTGAATCAATAAGAAAGCTGATGTTAATGTTCTTGTTACAAATCATACATCGATTTATGCATTGATTCTTCATTAATATATGGGATTTGTTTCTCTAATTGTACTATCATGATGTTGTTAAAATCATATAAGGATTCTATATGGTCTAATACTTGTGCTGACTTGATTCTTTAGGTGACTCAAGTTATGTGATAGTCCTGACAAGTATTTTGAACTATTGATTGCTCGTGTCACTATTTTATAGAACTATAGGGTTTATCTAGTTTAAGTGGTCTTCTGTATGATCTTGGCTTGCACTGTGAGTTGTATTCGGTAAGAAAATTTATCCACTATTATTTCCTTCCACTCTTTTCTAGCCACGAGTGAAGTTTATTGTTAAAATAATTGAAGTTGTCGTATACCAACTATGAGAGTCATGCTTGTTTCCCCATCTCAACTAGGCACACTTCATAAGTTGGAAGAGTTTTGGTCACGGGAGCGGGTAGGTATGTTGCTTGGAGTCATGTTAGATATGTTAACTAGTTGTTCTATAGTAGATTAATAGATGATTCCCTTAAGTATCTAGTTGATCTTTTTTCGGTACTCCCCAAATATATGAATGAGAATTCACCTTTGGCAAGCTCGATTAGTGCTTAGTTTTGTCATTATCAAGCTATATCCCTCAAGTAATATCCCATACAAAGAGAGCGTCGCCTCATGTCAGTTTCTAAAATAGATGTGATCAAAAATATCTTTAGGAGGAAGATGGTTGATTTCAACTGGGATCTTAGTCATAAAATATATAAATATTAGCTATAAATCCTTTGTGCTTGTACCTATATTCTATCTCGAGGGATCTTGTGTTACCCAATTGAGCCCTTGCCCCACACAGTGACCTATGTCTATCATATTGAAGAGGTGCTCAAGTGGATTTATATACAATAGACCATTCCAACCTAATCCTTTTGGTGTTAATTCAAACATATCCAAAATCCTGTTATAATTTTGAAACATTCTCAAATCTTTTCCACAAATTTATAGAACTTGTCATAAATTTAATGGATGTCCAGAATCCTACAATCAATCTTCCAATCATCGTATATATTTTTAGCATGTCTGGACTCATTTTGTAAAAACACAAAGGCTATTAAAAGTCTTTGTGCCATAATTTAGAATATCATGTTAGAATCTTCTTCTATGCATCGTTATGTCATGTTATAAATATATGAATGGCCACGCCAATTCCCATATTATCTTTAGGTACATTTTTAAGTTATATAATTGGATGGTCACACCAATCCCCAGGTCATCTTTAGGTACATTTTTAAGTAACATTTTAGATGTGTATACCACATATGTAAATTGTCATGCTTATTTATTATAGTCATGTAGTTCTATTTGTTGAACTTCCGTAAAAAAATAGGGATTTTATCACTTGTGCCCCTCCGAGATATCGCAATTTCAGTTATGCCCCTATCTTTTTGGTAATATCAGTTGTGCCCCTCAAAACTTGCTAATTTATCACTTGTGCCCCTCGGGTTAGTGACCGTCCATCCACAGTGCAAACGGCCGTTAACTTTGAGGACATAGGCGGAATTACTATAAAAAAAAAGGTTAGGAGGTCATTTTAACCTTCTTCCTCATCCTCTTCTTCTTCCTCCTCTTGCCCATCCTCTTCCTCCTTCTCCTCCTCCTCCACCCTCTCCGCCCCCGCCCCTGCCACATGCCGCCCAGCTCCGCCCCGAGCTCCCTCCCCTCCCCGGCGCCGCCCCTCCGCCCCAGCCTCGAGGCAGCCACAACCTCCCCCATCCCCTACGGCCCCTCCGCCCTCGTCTCCCCTCCCCGGCGCCGACCTCCTCCCCGGCGCTGCTCCCTCCGCCCCGACCTCGTTCCGTGTCTTCTCTTCAAATCAAATGGTGGAAAGGGGGCCACATGCCTCCCTCTCTTTTTTTCCAAGCCGTAGGCGGCCAAAGGCAGTCGTGCTGTGCAGAGATGTGGGCCATTGTCGACGGTTGGCGTGAGGGGAGCGGTGGTGGCTCTGGAGGTGGTGGGCACGGGCTCACGCGGAGGTTGTCGTGCTGGGCGGAGATGGCGTGCCGTTGTCAATCGGTGGGTGACGCGGAATCAGCAGAGCGGTAGGAAGTACTGGGATAGGCGGTGGAGGTGGCAAGCCGCGGGGTTGCGGAGGGAAACAGGGCAACGCGGCTTCCTGGTGCAGGTGGTGGTGCGGCTTCATGGCCACGCATTGGTAGGCAGAGGTCGCGAGCGCGACGGGGCAGCACACGCCCCGCGGTAGAGGAGGAAGGTGCCAGCGATCGGACGACGGGCCTATAGAGAGTAGTGATGCCGCTGGAGGTGGAGGGCCGGCCCAAGCGATGGAGGAGGTCTTGGTCGGTGGAAGGTGATGAATCCCTTTCAGCATTTAGATAAATTTTCGATTAATTGATTCATGAAAAGTCATCAAAAAATTCAATAAAATTCACCATTTGATCCGTAATGAGTGATATATCCGTGAAAATGCAAAAATTTTAAAGATTCGATGGATGCATGAAGGTGCAAATAAGAGAGAGAAATTATGAAGAGAGGAAGAAGAACAAATGGAGGAGGAAGAAGATGAAGAAGATGTGTGGACAATAATACCCCTCTTAACTGCACCAAGGTTTGAAAAACCATGGTTAAGTCAACTCATTGACGGTCAATCTGACGGAAGGGCACAAGTGATGACGGAGCAAGTTTTGAGGGGCACAACTGATATTACCAAAAAGATAGGGGCATAACTGATATTGCAACATCTCGGAGGGGCACAAGTGATAAAATCCCAAAAAAAATACTCAGCACATCAAGCGCAAGAGATTTAAATCAATTCATAGAAGGATATGAAAGAAGACACTTATGTCAAATAATAAACTTTGACGTTATTTGATGTAAAATATGTAATGCGATAGTAATTATAAGCTTCAAATGGAGTAAGTTATTGAAAATATTAGATATGAATGCAAAAAACCTACTAATACTCTAACATTTCATTGGACGTGACCTATATCAAAACTTCAATTAGTCCAATCCTTAAATGTCCATTATATAAACTTAATATATTGTATGATCAATTTTCTTCATGATTGATTTATCCTAAAAAATAAGTATATAGTGACTATTTTTCTCTTGATATCATAGTTCCATTTCAATCCAATTCTCAATTTCTATGAATTCAATGAAATTTTATTTTTTATAGTCGAAGAACCTTACCGGCATATCCAAGAGAATGCCAACTTAGCTCACATATCAAGACCACATATAATGTAATTCACGAGACTCAAACCTAGATGTTTCATATCAAAGTCAAATACTGAGTATAATTGAAGCATATTATGATATGTATTCAATCTAATTTCACTAGAGCTTAGTTTGACATGAATGATATCCTTCATTTTCAGGGAATAACTTCATTCGGTACCAAGGTTATTCCAACCCTGTAAAAAATACTCTCTCTCTCGCTCTCTTTAAATTGTAAGTTGGAGTTTAGCAAAGAGTATCCATATTTTGCAAACTTGATTTTTGTTTGTAAATTTATCTCGATAACCATACAAGTAAATCAATTTTCAATTCCTTTTTAATAATTCATTTCTAAATCTATGCTGCAACTTCTAGTATGTACAATTAATATTAGCTTATATAAACTGCAATAATATAATTGAATTAAATATAATATACGACCCTTTTATAAAATGTCAAAGGACAGTCGTGTATTTTTCCATAAAATCCACCACTTATATCATGCTATTTTACTTATTAACTTATTTACAAATAAAACAAAAAATAAAAGATTTCTCTTGATAAAAGATATCATTACCAATCCTCAAAAAGTATTCTTTCAACTAAACTAGACAAAGAAGTGGGAATTGCTTCTGGATAAAAGTATCCCCACAGCCCAACGGCCACAAAGGGTTCATCACCCTCCGCCACCAAATATATCTCCTCCCATCTCCAAAATATCCCCATTCTCCGTCTCCCTCCACCACCACCAGCAGTAGTACCCTCCCCTCCACTCCTCTCCCAAATGGAGACTCTCCTCCTCCTGAAGCCCTCCCCTCTCCTCCAATTCCCCACCAACCATCACCTCCGCTCTCGCCGAAGGGGTCAGCAGCTTTCGGACTCCGCCGCCGGACGCCTCGCTGCGCCCTGGGCGATCCGTTCCTCTCCGATCCGCTCCTCTTAGCTGCCGCCGCTGCGGCTGCGGCGGCGACACTCTCCGCGCTACGCGTCGTGTATGGGAGCAACAATCACGATAGGCCGATGGATGGAACGACTGAGGTAAGTTCGTTTGAATTTGCTACATTTTACTTGGGAAAATGAGTTGTCTTCTTTCTGGTAGCTGCCATTGCTCGAAAAGATGCATCTTTCTTGGTAAAAAAAGAGCTATTGAATAGAGGTGATAATGTGTCAGATGAGAAAATCTTATGGGCAAAATGTTCGGAATCCATGGTAATTGGTTGCAGAAAACCACGTATATTTTGCAACAAATATGTCTACAGATTGCTTGTCTACATTACTAGTTTGGTAGGACTACTGAGCATGTAGGATTGCCGACATGTAGATTATCTTGGGTTTGTTTCTGCCTTTTCATAGTGCTTAGGAATCGAGGTTTGAGCTTAGCTCTAAAATCAATGTTGTTTTGGAAAGTTGGTGGTAAACTTAGCCAAGACCGCGGATGTCCTTTCTCGATAACCATGGGTGAGAATCATAAATATGTCTATTGTATGCAGTGAAAATCGTGGATTAATAACGATAGTGGTACTTTCTAAATATTTGAATATAAACTTAATCGATAATTATATATTTTTAAGATCAAAGCATACAAAATAGAAATAGAATGGGACGCTGCTACACTTCTTTAAGCTATCAAAATTGGAAACTTCTATTAGCAAGATCTCTTAAAAAACCTTACGAAAAAAACAAGTATCGAGCTAAAATCCTTCTAGAAAACGAGAAATTATAAGTTAGACTTGTGACAGATTTTAAATATCCTACCGTAAATAGCATGTTTTATGCAACAAGTATCTTCCATTCATCATCTTTGTCATCATAATAAACAAAGGTCTCGTTGACCGGATTTTTTAAAGGAAAATGCTTGTGTGCTGAAAAGGTCAGCACCCAAATCTCTTTGTATTCACACGTTTAAGTCTTGAAATTACCAAGACTATTGATCTTTTCAAAATTCTGGCATGCTCAAGCACACACTCAACATAAAGTCTCTGATGTTTTAAATCACTCCATGTCTCACCAACCAAATCACTCAAAGTAGCACTACAACTTGGGTTCTCTCAACTTCCTAGCCCATCCACAACATGCCAATAGACCCCTAGAAAGTTAATGTCTTCATGTAGGTCAACCCCGCTGACTAGAGGTAGCACAAGTAAAAAAGAGATGGTTAATATTCTATAAACCCTCATCACATTGGTAGCATGCATCATTCACTCTTGGGAAGATCTTGACCCTTTGAGTAACTGACATGGCCTGATCCTGCTTTAGTAGACAAAGCCAATTCTTGATCCGCAACTTTCCATTCCTCAATCTGCTTACACTTGACAATGACAATCCTAGGATAAGAAATGGTTGAGGCGTCATATAACTTATGATTTCTTCAATGGGAAGTTCCTATATGATGAAGCCCATGATTAGCTCTGATGGACGTGCCCTTGAAAGAGGAAAGAAACACCAATATTGACATAACCTCCTATGCTCTTTGTTTAGTGTTAGAATTATTCTATTTTATTCTATTCTGTAACCTATCAAGGGTATCTTTGTCATTCTCTTTTTTTCTGGCTCCCTAGGGTTACACGCTATATAAGAAGCCATAGGCCCTATGGAATAAACAAGTCATTCATTCTCTTCTTCTCTCTCCACATGGTATCAGAGCGACGGTCTTAGATCGGTGTTCCGACCTAGATCCTTCTGCCACCCCACTCCTTCTCGTATGTCCTTACACGAGCACTCTTCTCCACCTAGGGCCCCGCGCAGGGCTTTCTCTTGGCTGCAGCCGATTCTCTAGGGCCCCCAACCCTTCGCATGTCACCTGCGCATTCAACCATGCCCCTCCAAGCCACCGATGAAGGCCGCATGATGGTTCTCAAGCTGTTGCCTGGAGTTTCCAGCCCACTTGGGCATCACCCTCCGCCTCCCAGGGCTCCTCCAGGCACCTATAACCTGCAGATCAGACAACACAAGGACTCGTTGTGCCCCTGTTACCTGCAGATCAGACCACTGTGTGCATTCTGTTTCACCTTGAGGCACTTTTTTGATCCTAGAAGATTTTTTGATGTGTGTTTAAGGATTTTTCAGACCATATTTGGTATTATTACCTGTGACCACGATGGCTACGTCTTCTACTGCGACAAAACCCCTCTTTTCTTCCATCTAACGTGATGATGTTGGGTACTTCTATCAAACTTAAGGGCAACAGTAACTATGTGCTATGGTATCAGACATTTAAGGTATTCATCGGAGGTCAGAGGAAGATTTCCATCTTAACGAAGGAGCCCCTTAAAGAAGATGACAGAGATTTTGAATCGTGACCGGCAGATAATTATCAGATCGTGAATTGGATATTCATGCATCGCAACAAACCTTCTGCTCAAGGCGACAACCAAGGAGATATAAGAAGAGTTGGTACAAACATATTCGCGACAGACAATCAAGTCACGTTTGACAGATATTTAAATGCGGATCTGGTTTGCATTACAAGACGAGTCTACACTGGTAGGGTACCGTCGCCATCTTACTGAATCGTACGAGGGAATTGTCATATTCCAGCCGACCTGTTGTACAAAACATGTGATAGAGAGAGAGAGAGAGAGAGAGAGAGAAAGAGGAATGACAAGTCTACAGGTTTCTTGTCGGTTTACATCCCCGATACTAGAATGTGAAGGAACATTTCCTCACAGCACTCACACTTTCCATCCATCAAAGTCATATTTGGACTACTGCAGTCTGTAGCAGATTGAGAATTCGGTGCTCACACTCAGTCTCTACAAACATGTGGAGAACACAACTTTTATGGTCTCATCAGGACGGGGAGGTCGCTTCAGCTACAGAGGTGGTTCCTACAGAGGTGGTCGTGGTTCTGGTCGTAACCATATTCCTTGCATTCACTGTCAGAAAAAGAATATCCTTCTGAGAAATGTCGGACAAACTTTGGGATGCCACCGCAAGCTCACATGACATCTGATTATGATAGCTCAACGATATAGGCAACTTCACACGACTCTATCGGACAAACTATTCAACTTTCAACATCTGAGTATTCACGTCTGATGGAGATGTTATAGCGATCTGATGCTACATCCAGTGAGGTCACTCCTACTGCTCATCTAGCCATTCCATCATGTACCATTGCCAATACTGCAACAACTAATGCTCCTGCATGGATCATCGACTCTGGAGCATCCATTCATATGATGGGAGAAGATTGCCTATTGACTTCCTTTTAATCTTCTTTTACCGTGAAGTCGGTTAGAATGGTTAATGTGGCATATTCACCAGTCACCTCTGTTGGGACTATGGAGTTCTCTTCCAGATTCCGTCTTACGGGGTTTCGCTATGCCTTGGATTTCTCCATAAGCTTATTGTATGTTCATAAGTTTTATTGAACTCAAGGCCTTAAATGTCGGCTTTCGGTTTCGTTTCGATGACTGTCCTAGGGCCTCTTAATTCGGATGATATAGGCCATTTCAGCCGAATTTCGGTCGCCCACCGAAACCAAAATTCGACCGAGGCGAAATTCGATCCTGTGATTGAACTACATTATCGTGTGATTTTGATGACCTATTTTGTTATTTTTAGGACATCTAGACGCTGCAGATTTTTGGATGGGGGATATGAGAGGAATGGACTCTATTATCTTGACATTTTTACAAATTCTACCTTTGTCGATGCTATATCGATTTCTTCTGATATTCTTTTGTGGCATTTTCGTCTTGGTCATTCGTCTGCTAAAGCCCTCTCCATGATGTTCTTCGAACTTTCATCACTGAAGTCGTTTGAATACGAGGCATGCCAGTTCGGAAAACATCATATGAAGTCTTTTCCTACTAGAGTTGCACCTAGTCGTTCTATTCCTTTTGCTTTAGTTTACTATTATATCTAAGGACCTTGTCCGATTCATGCTATAGGTGGTCACAAGTATTTTGTTGTCTTTGTCGATGATCACAATAGATGTTCTTGGGTCTATCTAATAAAAGAGAAATCAGAGATTAATAAAATTGTTAAATCTTTCTTTCAGTTCGTTAATACTGCATTCTCTACTTGTATTCTGATTTTGAGGACTGATAATGTGCTTGAATTCACTTAACATGATTCGGTGTCCTTTTTTGATTCTTAGGGTACTATCCATTTAATTTCATGTTCCTACACCTCTCAGCAAAATGGGATTGCTGAGAAGAAACTTTGTCACCTTCTAGATATTGTCATGTCTCTTCTCTCTCACATGAAGGTTCCTAAGACTTACTGAGGGGATGCCATTCTTACTGCAGTTCACCTTATAAACATGGTTCCTTCATCAATCCTATAGGGAACTACTCTATTTTCGTTACTTTACCCTAATGAGACATCTTTTCTCTTACCTTTGCATAATTTTTTGGTGCATAGATTTTGTTCACAATTTTCATACTGCAGATAAATTGTCTGATCGTGTAGTCAAATGTGTTTTTCTTGGGTACTCTCGGATCCAAAAAGGGGTATAAATGCTATGATCCAATGGGACATCATTACCATATCTCTGCTGACATCACCTTTTTCGAATCGACAAGTTTCTTCATACAATCAGTCAGTGATATACACTTATTGTCTATTGTCTATAAGAGAAAGATTGCCAGTAATAATGAATATGTTCCTTTGCATATTCCTTTTTTTGCAAGAAGATATATCTTCTTCAAATGTCCCTCCCACTATTTGTTTGGATAATCCACCAGGTCTCCCTATGGTTCTGTGACGAACTAAGATGCAATATACTCTCCATCCTATCTCCTCTTTTACTTCTACTGACGGTTTACAGATGCCATGATGGCAATTACTATTCCTCGTAATCATATTAATGCAATGCACAACCATGGTTGGAAGATGGCCATAAACGAGGAGATAGATGCTCTTATATCCAGAGGGACATGGGTTCTAGTCCTTTACCCACATGGGGTGAAACTGATTGCATGTAGATGGGTTTTCACGTCGAAACAACCTTGATGGCACAATTGGCAGGTTGAATGCTCGACTGGTGGCAAAGAGCTCTACTCAAACATATGACGTGGATTATTTTGAGACTTTCTCATCGGTGGCCAGATTAAGCTCTATTCGCAATATCCTATCCATTGCCATTAACAACAATTAGCCTATATTCCGACTTGATGTGAAAAATACCTTCCTGTATGATGATCTTGATGAAGGGGCTTATATGATGCAACCACCTGGGTATTCAGTTGAGGGGGAGTGTGTATGTTGACCTTATAAGGCCATCTATGGGCTGAAGCAAAGTCCACATGCTGGTTTGATAGGCTCACTACTGAGATTGGCTCTCTTGGATTCTAGAGGATGGCATAAGATTACTCTGTCTTTGTGAGATGACGGGCCAATGAGACTGTGATATTGGCTGTCTATGTTGATGACATGATGATAACCGATGATGGCGAAACAAGAATTGCAAAGACCAATGCCTTCCTCCGGAAGGTGTTTGTCACCAAGGACCTTGGTCATATACGCTACTTCTTGGGTATAAAGGCTATCCATGCAACAAAAGGGCTATATTTGTCACAGAGGAAATATTGCATGGATATTTTTACAGAAGCAGGTTTGCTTGGATGCAAACCATCGAGTATCCCAACAGAGTCACAGAAGCATACTACTTCTCATAATCCCGTGTTTGAGGATTCTACTCGATACAGAAGCCTAGTAGGTAAACTACCTCATTGTCACTAGACTTGATGTATCACATGCTGTCAATAGAGCAAGCCAGCATATGGATAGACCATGCTACAATCATTGGAAGGAAGTTATTCTGATGCTCCATTATTTAAAGGGATTTCCTGGATGTGGTCTTTTCTACAGAGCCAATGTCCACACCAATATTACCACTTATGCTGATGCAGATTATGCAAGTTTTCTCGAGTCTTGATGATAGGCGATCCACTACCTAGTGTATTATGTTTGTTGGAGGAAATCTCATTACCCAACATATAAAGAAACAAATCATTGTATCTAGGTCAAGTGCTGAAGCATAATATAGGGCATTGGCTCAGGTCGCATGTGAGATTTCTTGGCTGAGATCGTTCTTGGCAGAAATCGGTCTTCTTGCAGCTGCTCGAGTAAGGTCGACCAAACCCGAGTCATTGTTACATCAGTGTACAATATTGCGGGAGCTTCTGCGAATGTGATGCTATGGAATGAGTTTAGGCATATTAGATTGAGATTCTCGAAGATGGCTTGGATGGTGGGAGGGGATTTCAACGTTGCGCTATATGAGGAGGATAGACCAAGAAGAGAGGCAAGTAGGACCTTGACTCTCGTCTTTTTGCAGAGGTAGTGGAGAAATTGGCTTTGGAGGTCATGTATGTTGCTAACTATAGATATACATGGAAGAGTTTGTCTTCTCATTCGTGCATTGACCGTTTTTTTCTTTCATTGAAGCTTTGAAATTTGTTCAACTTAGCTACTGTAATAACCCTGCCCAGGTCAAGATCTAACCGTACACCGTTATGTCTTGACACTTGCAGCGGCAGGGGCTCCTCTTCATACACCAGATTTGAGAGGTGTTGGTTGCTGGAAGAGGTTTTTCGTGACATGGTTTGTTCTTTTTGGTCGGGGTTGATGGTGGAGGGATCAACTACAGTGAGATTTGTGTCGAAGTTGGATGTACAACATAGACTTTTGATATTCAAGAGGGAGTCTCGGCAGAGCAGGAGCTAAGGGGGACTCAAGTACATGAGGAGATGGGAAGGTTGGATTTGCTGGAAGATGAAAGGGTGTTGGATGAGGAGGAGCTTGGGAGCTGAGGTATGATCCAGAAGATCTTGGAGGATGAGGATCGGAAGTAGGAATTTGAGTGGAGATAGATCAAGGCAAAGGTGGTTACGGAGGGGGATTGATGCAAACGGCTTCCGGCGTCGACGTTGAAATTAAATAATTTGGCGGTGGAATATCGGTGGAGAAAGGGAGAGGTTGAGAAGAAGAATTGGAAGGGTTGAGAAGAAGAAAACTCGTCGGTAACGAGGGGTTGAAGAAGGAGAACCGCGGAGATCGCGTGGAGAGAGAGGGAGAGGAGGGAGATAACGAGATAACTCAATTTTTCATAATACTTGACTGAATAAAAATGCTGGACCCTCATCCCTTTATATAGGAGGGATGGCCTTACAAAAATAGTAAATTAATTAAATTGACAACCGACTTGCCTAAACTGACTCTAACTAATTAATTGACCCACTTTCAAATTAAAATCTACGAAATAAACGTTGAGATCACAGACGATCTCAATTATTTAATTAGACCATTACGACCACTAAAAAACGTAAATAAAATTGACGACTAATTAATTAGATAAATTTGGCCCTATAATTTGAGATCACGCTGCATCAACTCTCCTCCGCTTTTAAAATTCGGCTCCTGACGAATTGCGGGATCTGCAGGCTTGGAGGAAGATTCGACGCATTCCGTCGTCTTCTGGAAGAACTGATGTGGAGAGAACGACGGAATCCATACGCGGACGGGAATGATGCGGCCGTCGTGGTTGAAGAACATGTGCGGCGCGAATGGCAGCGTCGTCTTGATTGTTGTCTCCTTCCCGTGATGTTCGAAAAATTGATGCGGCATGGAAAATATGGTCCTTGGAGAATCCATAATGAAGTAATGGCACAAGGAGAGGAGAAGAGGAGATGTGGCTAAGGAATGAAGCCATGGGGTCCTTATATAGGGAAAACCCAAGGTCCTAGTCCTATTTGGATAAGGAAGATCCCCTGATTTCCCAATTACAGCCCTCTTTTTTAAATATTTCGGCCGCCAGGGGTGTATGTGAAAATTTCGCGCCCCCTTATTCTTTCTTTCCTTCCTATGGCTTTTGAACTCTCTGTAAATATGGGAAATTTGGGGTTTTTTCTTGCAATTTTTCCCACTTAATTTCCATCCCCACCAACCATGGGATTGACATCCCGTGACATTCGCCCCTTTGGTTAGGGCTTCCCGTGGGAGACGCGGTATCGGAGGGCCGCATGAGTCGCTCGAGATCTCGCGCAGCGGTTCCGCTGGGGCGGCTCTGCGGGGAGGCGGGGATCACGCGGGGCTCGCGCGAGGATGGCCGCGGGGGTGGCGATGGGCTGGAAGATGGCGCTGGCGCGGGGACCTGTGGCGAGGGAGGGCGACGAGAGGGAAGCGCGGGGCGAGGCGAGCACGCGGGGAGGGGAGGGTCGACCGGCGGCGGTGGCGACTCGGTGAGGGGAAAGAGTCGGCGGCATGGTGAAGAGAGGTTCTGGAGGGGGGGTCGAGAAGGGGGGTCGGCACTGTGAAGGGGGAGGAAAGGAGGCGGCGATGGGAAAGTTAGGGTTGGGAGAGGGACACGGGGGGCGGCCCGCGCGGCCGTAAGCCCCACCCCGACAACCCCTCCGACAGCCCCATACCCCCCCACGGCACCACCACCGACCACAGCCCCGCCACCCCTCATCTCGCAACCCTCCAGCCCCTTCCCCGCCAACCTCGCGGAAAACCCCACCAGCCCGCGCCACCACCCCTGCCGCAAAACCCCCTCCACCCACAGCTGCGCCCCTCACCGCTCCCAACCCCTCCCCAAAGCCCTGCTGCAACCCCACGGCCACATGCCGCGCCCCCTTCCTGCGCCATCCCGTGTCCCTCTCCCAACCCTAACTTTCCCATCGCCGCCTCCTTTCCTCCCCCTTCACAGTGCCGACCCCCCTTCTCGACACCCCCTCCAGAACCTCTCTTCACCATGCCGCCGACTCTTTCCCCTCACCGAGTCGCCACCGCCGCCGGTCGACCCTCCCCTCCCCGCGTGCTCGCCTCGCCCCGCGCTTCCCTCTCGTCGCCCTCCCTCGCCACAGGTCCCCGCGCCAGCGCCATCTTCCAGCCCATCGCCACCCCCGCGGCCATCCTCGCGCGAGCCCCGCATGATCCCCGCCTCCCCGCCCCAAGCCGCTGCGCGAGATCTCGAGCGACTCCTGCCGCCCCCCGATACCGCGTCTCCCACGGGAAGCCCTAACCAAAGGGGCGAATGTCACGGGATGTCAATCCCATGGTTGGTGGGGATGGAAATTAAGTGGGAAAAATTGCGAGAAAAAACCCCAAATTTCCCATATTTACAGAGAGTTCAAAAGCCATAGGAAGGAAAGAAAGAATAAGGGGGCGCGAAATTTTCACACACACCCCTGGCGGCCGAAATATTTAAAAAAGAGAGCTGTAATTGGGAAATCAGGGGATCTTCCTTATCCAAATAGGACTAGGACCTTAGGTTTTCCCTATATAAGGACCCCATGGCTTCATTCCTTAGCCACATCTCCTCTTCTCCTCTCCTTGTGCCATTACTTCATTATGGATTCTCCAAGGACCATATTTTCCATGCCGCATCAATCTTTCGAACATCACGGGAAGGAGACAACAATCAAGACGACGCCGCCATTCGCGCCGCACATGTTCTTCAACCACGACGGCCGCATCATTCCCGTCCGCGTATGGATTCCGCCGTTCTCTCCACATCAGTTCTTCCAGAAGACGACGGAATGCGTCGAATCTTTCTCCAAGCCTGCAGATCCCACAATTCGTCAGGAGCCGAATTTTAAAAGCGGAGGAGAGTTGATGCAGCGTGATCTCAAATTATAGGGCCAAATTTATCTAATTAATTAGTCGTCAATTTTATTTACGTTTTTTAGTGGTCGTAATGGTCTAATTAAATAATTGAGATCGTCTGTGATCTCAACGTTTATTTCGTAGATTTTAATTTGAAAGTGGGTTAATTAATTAGTTAGAGTCAGTTTAGGCAAGTTGGTTGTCAATTTAATTAATTTACTATTTTTGTAAGGCCATCCCTCCTATATAAAGGGATGAGGGTCCAGCATTTTTATTCAGTCAAGTATTATGAAAAATTGAGTTATCTCGTTATCTCCCTCCTCTCCCTCTCTCTCCACGCGATCTCCGCGGTTCTCCTTCTTCAACCCCTCGTTACCGACGAGTTTTCTTCTTCTCAACCCTTCCAATTCTTCTTCTCAACCTCTCCCTTTCTCCACCGATATTCCACCGCCAAATTATTTTAATTTCAACGTCGACGCCGGAAGCCGTTTGCATCATTTGGTATCAGAGCATGGATATTGAATCGTTCCTACGATTCAACGATCCCGTGGCATATTGGCGTTTAAAGCTTGATCTCAACCGCATATCTCATGGGCCGCATGCGCGTTCGCGTCAACGGAAGTACAAAAAGCGTCTCACGGCATCCCTGAAGGTTCAAGCATGGCTGGACGCGCTAACCGACGAAGAAAACATCGCCGAAGAAGACGATTCGGCTGCTGTCCAACACATTCCAGACTCGATTTCGCCACCGAAATCGGTCCCCTTGGTCCCGTCGACCGTCCCGGCACAACCCCAGCCTTCCCAGGTACCTCTCCTGCCCTCCCCGGCCCGCGCGGCCGTCAGCCGCACCCCGACAACCCCTCCGACAGCCCCATACCCCCCCACGGCACCACCGCCGACCACAGCCCCGCCACCCCTCATCTCGCAACCCTCCAGCCCCTTCCCCGCCAACCTCGCGGAAAACCCCACCAGCCCGCGCCACCACCCCTGCCGCAAAACCCCCTCCACCCACAGCTGCGCCCCCCACCGCTCCCAACCCCTCCCCAAAGCCCTGCTGCAACCCCTCCCCAAAACGTAAATAAAATTGACGACTAATCAAAGCTCTGATACCAATTGATGCAAAATGGTTTTGACGTCGACGAAAATAATAAATTTTTTATGGTGGATTTTTGGTAGAAGAAGAGAGAGGGGTTGAGAAGAAGAAATTGGAAGGGTTGAGAAGAGAAGACACGCCGGATGCGCGGGGTTAGAGAAGAAGAAACGCGTAGACCGCGAGGGGAAGAGAGAAGAGACTCGTCGGGAATACGAGGGGTTTGGGAGAAGAAGAACACGTGTAGATGACGCGGGGAGGAGAGAGAGGGGAGAGGAGAGAGAGATAAATCTCTATTTTATCACATCTTGAACTGACTAAAACATTGGACCCTCATCCCTTTATATGGGAGGGATGACATTACAAGAATAGAAAATAATTTAAACCGACAACCAATTATCCTAATTGAACTCTAACTAATTAATTGACCCACTTTCAAATTAAAATCTACGAAATAAACGTTGAGATCACAAACGATCTCAATTATTTAATTAGACCATTACGACCACTAAAAAACGTAAATAAATTGACGACTAATTAATTAGATAAATTTGGACCTATAATTTGAGATCACGCTGCATCAGGGATGCCATTACAAGATTTTTCATGCGGTGGCGAATGGTAGGAGGAGAAACATGGTACACTCAGTAGAGGTGGGGGGAGAAGAGTTCCTTGGGGGAGGGGGAGGTAGCGAGGGTGGTCATATACTTCATGAGCAGGCGTTATCCTCATGGTGGCTCACGATGGTTGGGATTGGGCATGAGTTAAGTTTCTGACCCATATACGAAGCTTTTGATGAGGGGGTTTGGGATGCTGGAGGTTCGGGAGGATGTCTTTGGTCTGAATTCAGATGGCTGCCTTGGACCAGACGTCTTTCCTGTCTTCTTCTACACAGAGTTTTGGGATCTCATTGCTGAGGAGGTGATGGGTGTTGTGGCTGAAATTGATGAGGGTAACATTGGCTTTGACCGACTCAACCATTATTTTATTTTCCTGCTAACTAAGAAGATGTGGCAACAAGGATTGAGGATTACATGTCAATCACACTTTCCAATGCTATATACTTATGGCCAAGCTGTTGGCCCACTGTCTTGGGGATGAGGTGAACAAGATCATTTCACCGGTCCAAAGTGTATTCTTATCTGGTAGGCAACTCATGGACAACATTTTTGTCCTCGGAGATTGTGGCAGATTGGCTAGGAAGAAGATGAAGGGTGCTTGTGGAAGATTGATTTTTGAAGGCGTATGATTGAGTGGACTTGCACTTCCTTAGGTAGGGCTTTTAGGATAAGCGGATCTCATGGATAAAGAGGTACGTGATGATCGCATCATGCGTTGTTCTAGTGAATGGGCAGTCGAAGGGGGAATTCTTTTAGCCTTAGTGGGGTGTTCGTTAGGGATACCTGCTAGCACCACTACTTTTTATTCCGGCTTCTGATGCTTTGACGGTCATAATTGATCAGGTCATTGCCCTGAGCTATTGCAACGACTACTCAAAGTCTGGGATATCTATCCCCATCCTCCAGTATGCATATGACATGATTTTGTTTGCGGAAGGAGGAAATCACAGTTGTAGAGGCTTATCAGTGGTTTTGGACATGTTTGGAGTTGTCTTTGGGTTGGTGTTGAACATGGACAAGTTAGAGTTCATTCTGTTTGACCTGTCTGGTTTGGAGATTGATATGTATGCTGGTTGCGGTCGTCGCGCAAGGACATGCCGTTGTGTTACTTTGGCATAACGCTGGTGATTGGTCTTATGCAGGTCACCAACTGGCTTCCAGTGGTTGAGAAGATGGAGCAGAAGTTGGGTGGGTGAAAGTCTGTTTGCCTGTCCAGGGGAGCGTGCTAGTGATGCTACGTTTAATTTTCTCGGTGATCCCGATCTTCTTCCTATCCGCTAGCCTTGTACATGTTGGTGTTAGGAAAAGGCTTGAGACCATCATGAGTCATTTTTTCAGGTCATCATCTGGACAATCGAATGGCTTTCCCTGGTGGAGTGGGGGACGGTGTCATGCCCAATGACAATGGGGGCCTTGGTGTTCGTAGCTTGGAGGAGATGAACAAGACCTTGTTCGGGAGATGAGTCACCCATATTTGGGACGACTGTGACATCCTGGTGTGCAACCTTATTCGGAGAATCTACATGTCTGGACTTTATTTTCAAGGCTCAGAGGACCTCGATGGGGCACTATCTTTCTTCTGGAAGGTCATCTGCAGCGTGACACAGGAGATACATCCATATCTGAGGCATGTGATTGGGGATGACACATGTTGTCGATTCTGGGCCGATGACTAGAGGGTGGGGCATTGAACACTAGGTTCCCACGACTGAAGGCGTTGGCGGTGCATCCAGACTGCTCGGTAGTGGAGGTCTGGGATGGATTCATTTTTTCCTCAGTTTAGATCTGAGCTCTTGGAACAACAGGTAAAGGGGCTTCTAACCATGCTGGGGGAGTTCGAGGAGGTGGTTGGGCCCACGAATGGGCAGGATTGGTGGTGCTTGCGTAATGGTTCATTTTCAGTTGGCAAGGCCTACAAGGATCTGAAGGGCCCCTTGATTTTTGATCTGGGGATATATGTGTCTGCCTACAAGCGGATCTGGAAGTGGAAGGTTCCAACTTGTGTGAAGGTATTCTTATGGCTATTTAAAAGAGACATATTATTATTTTTTGAAGCCAAGAAAGGGGGAGACACTCGTAGGTGTTCACCCCAAATTAAAAAGGTGAAATAAGAACATCTATAAAGAGGCGCTCTACGCGAGTCCCGAGTTTAACAAACTCGACACTTGGGTACAAACATTTTCCTTGTAAAATCTATGACTAGAGAACAACAACGCATTCCTAGCCAGCCAAATGGACCAAATCATCGCGAGCGGCCAAAGCAGCTCCCTCCTCGACCGATGCCTGGCCGCAACCAAGTCTCCATAGAAAGCCCCAACGCTAGCCCTGCTCACCCAACCCGAGTATGGATCATCCCAAACAGGTATCACAGTTGGACAGGAGAAAAAGAGATGCTCCAATGTCTTGATCCCACTACTACACAACAAGAATCTATCAGAGACCACACCCAATAGCCTAGCACAACGGTCTCGCGTCATCAGCCTCTTCCTCCTGAACAACCAAAAGAAGAAGGCGATCCTCGCAGGAAGACCCAACCCCCCAGAAGAATTCGCAATCTCTAACCAGCTCTGCCGAAAGAGAGGGAAGGGGCTGCAGATCGCCGAGTAAGCCCTCCTCACGGAGAAAGAATTCCCGCGCTAAACCCAGTGATCCCGATCCACGGAGGGCCCCTTCACCTCCCTAAGAGCGTCAAGCAGCCGCAAGAACTCCTTTAGGTGCTGATTAGAGAAATTGGAACGGAAGACCGACATCCAGTTCCCATCCAACCAGCAAGAAGCAACCTACACATCCTGGTCCGCCGCCAAAGCAAACAATCGAGGGAAGCATAAAGACAACGCCCCACCATCCGTCCGGTTGTCCTTCCAAAAGGCGAAGCTTAGCCCATTCCCCAACAACGGTCTGAATAATGATTGAAAGTTGGGAGTGGCCGACAGAACAACCCTCCAAAAAGGCGAGGGCCTCAGCCTCAGCATGCCGGCCGCCGCAATGCCCACAGGCGCCGCCCCAGTGATCGCGTAGATCCGCCGAAGAAGAGTGGAGCATAGATCTTCCCCGCTTCCCCAGATCCTGGCCACCCACTTTAGCAACATGGCCTCATTTAACTCGCCCAGCCGACAGATTCCAAGCCGGCCCTCGCACTTCCGGAGAGTGATATCGTCCCAGCTAATAAGGTGAATACTAGGACCCTGCCTGTTCCTGCTCCACAAAAAACGCCTCATCAGTCCCTTCAACCTTCTCCTAATGGCAGTCGGTATGAGCCTCGTGGATGAGTAGTAAACCGGCATGGCGGAGAGCACTGCCCTCAGGAGCATCAGATGCCCTCCCTTAGAAAGGACTGCCGCCTTCCAACCCGCGAGCCGCTTCTCCACCTTCTCGACCAGCGACATCCAATCCGCCAATTTCGACCTCCCCGTGACCAACGATAAGCCCAGATAGTGAATGGGAAGCCCGACGTACTCAGTACCCAACGCCAAACCGAAAAGACCTGCCACCTCCTCATCCTTGGAGAACGGAACCACCTTGGACTTGCTGGTATTCTGCATCAATCCAAACATCTCACTAAAAAGCTCCAGCATCGCAGCCATGCCTTTAGCCTCATCGAGGCCCCCTTCAATGAAGAAAATGGTGTCATTAGCGTACTGAAGAAGCGAGATCCTCAACTCATCCCTCGAGTAACCGCATGTGAGCCCAACCTGTTGCACTCTGCCAATCATACAAGCAAGAACGTCCACCGCGGTGATAAAGAGCAAGGGAGCGAGAGGGCATCCCTGTCTCACCCCCCTCCGCAGCTGGAACCCCCCCCCCCCCCCTTCGGATGCCCATTCACAAGGACAGCCATAGAAGCCGTAATCATGCACCGCTTCATCTAAGTTATCCAGACCTCGGGAAATCCTCTTCTAAGTAATGCCGCCCAGAGAAAGCGCCAGTCCAAGGTGTCAAAAGCTTTCGAGAAGTCCACCTTCCATAGCAGGGCCTGCCTCCCGCTCCTCTTCCAATCCGCGATAATCTCAGACGCCATGACCAAGCTGTCCGCAATTTGCCGTCCCGGCACGATGGCTGTCTGAGAAGGGAAAATAAAGTGCTCCAGCACTCTACTTAATCTAGTCGCGAAGACTTTAGCAACAATCAAATATAACGCATTGGAAATGGCGATAGGCCGGAAGTCCTCGATCCTTTCCGCACCGCCCCTCTTCGGAAGGAGCACTACCAGAGCCTTGATAACCCGCTCAAAACCTGCATTGCAATGACAACATTCCTCCACCACCTCGAGCACCTCCCTGCCAACCAAATCC
This sequence comes from Ottelia alismoides, assembly GCA_037367405.1. NCBI lineage: Eukaryota > Viridiplantae > Streptophyta > Magnoliopsida > Alismatales > Hydrocharitaceae > Ottelia > Ottelia alismoides. Next base: position 1,437,366 of record JAZKJV010009748.1, on the reverse strand, counting down.
CAGAAGTCTCTGTAAAAAGAGACGGGAAAACCATCCGGGCCAGGCGCGCCATCGCCATTGAGATTCCACACCGTCGTTTTCAGCTCCTGTAAGGTAACCGCCTGAGTCAGGCTAGAAGAATGAGCGTCCGACAAGCGCACCCGTCCCCCTCCCTGAGCCATCTGTGCCTGGATCTCTGCTTCCATTCGGTGACCCTCTTCCTGTATTCAGCAAAAATCTTCTTCTGCGCCTCCACCCTCTGCCTCAGCTCGTCCTTTTTGCCAGAGGATGCTCGTCCTCCAAGGTGTCAAGCACTCTGACCATGCCCTCTGCCGCGACCCTGGCCGCACGGCGGTCCTCCCTCGAGTCCCTCTTGAACGCGCACAGCCGTGCCCGCAAAGAGTCTAGCTTCCGGACGAACCTCGTCGCAGCCGAGCCCGCCACAACGATCGAATTCCAATGCGAAACCACCAAGTCCCTGAAAGAATCCTCAAGCAACCAAGCCTTCTCATCGCGGAAGAAGCCACGTGGGTGCGGAGGATCGCCGGAGTCCCTCAAGATGGGCATGTGATCATACCTAGTACGCGGCCTGACAACAACGAACGAGAGCGGAAACATCTCGAAAAGTTCCGCCGACGCCAGAAACCAATCAAGACGTGATCTGGAGCTGGCGTTACGCTAGGTGTATTTAGTGCCCACTGCATCCAGAACCTCCAACTCCAGCGAATCCACCACCTCTACGAAGGCCTCAGAGCCGAGGTCCTGATCGCCCTGTAGCCTCCCCTCCACCAGCTAGAGCGTGTCCGGGAAGGCCTCCCTAGCGGCCCTCAAGTCCGCCCATAGCTGATGCCGCATCGATGCCTGGCACAGACCATACACGCAGGAAAGCGCTAACATCACCCACGAGCAAAGGCACTCCGGAAGAACCATCAGGGCGTGCGTCCCCCTCATCTCCGCACGCAGGGCGAGAGCCGAGCCCTTCCAAGCAATAAGTAGCCCGCCCGCAGAGCCAACCGCCTCAATCGAACCGAAATTGGAGATCGGTCCCGCACCAAAAGATTGCCAAACCATGCTCGTGAACAAGTCCAACTTAATTTCCTGCAAGAACACCACATCGCAACCCCGCTCTATAAACCTCGAACCCAACACTCTTCTCTTCTCCGGGTCGCCCAGACCCCTTACGTTCCACGAGAGTATCTTCATTAGCATCCACTTCTGACCCCTCCCCCCAAACTCACCACTCCTGCAGCCTTCGCAACCACGACTTTCAGCTCCGAGATAGGAGCTGGTCCTGCCGCAATAGCCCTGGACCGCTTCCTTCTCCGGTACCTCTTTCCAGATCTCTTATCACCCCCTTCCCCCGCAGGAAAAGCCATCATGCCCCCAACGCCAAGAATGGGCGCATCATCCTGGCAAGCCGCCACCGCGTCAACCAATGAGCAACCAACCTCCACGCCGTGGATAGCTTGGGCCACCTTCCCGACATCTGGCAGAAACCTCTCGCCGCAGCCCGAGATCGAGATAGGAGCCTTCAGAGCAACACCAACAGCGTCGTCAAAGCCCGTCAGGGCTGGGTACGCGGACTGGTGTCCCAGAGCCCCCACGCAAGGGGACTCAGAGCAGGAACCGCAAAGAGAACCCACGAAGCCCTGGTTGGATCCGAAGAAGCCCGCTTCCAAGCGAACCGCACCCGAGTGCGGGGCACCCGAAAAAGGACCCGAGCGAGAACCGGGTGCGAAGACCCACACGCAGCCAGCAGGAGGTCCGCCTGCAAAATCCGGAAGCGTGGGTCCAAAGGTAGCCCAACCGGTACCCGCGCAGGAAGCCGAAGCGACAGAGAATCTTCCGCCACCTCCAACGGTAGTCCAACCGACGGCTGGGAATTGCGGAAGTGGAGCGCCCCCCGAAACGGCCGTGTAGAGCCCCACGAAGAGCCAGGCGTCGCCTCCCCCTGAGAAGACCGTTCCCCTCCCATCAAAAGGCCAAGCGACGTCATCCGGCTTCACCTTGCCCGGCGGCGCAGGCATAGTAAGGAGCCAGACCGTAACTTGAAATAGAAGCGACCAACAGCCAGGAGTGCCTCCGACACAGGAGATATCTCCTGAGGGCATTCCATCAGGACCAAAGTCATCTCCGGGTCACTGCCCGGCGCAGAACATCCTCCGACACATGACCTTCAAGACTGCGCCCAAGTGCTTTAGAGCCAGACCCAACGCTTGGAGAGTACGCGAGAGGAACCAACCAACAACACCATCAACAAACCTAGGCAGCCTCCAAACAACAACACCGTCCGACCTGGAGGCCAGAAGCACCCCCTTCTGCTGAAACGTGAGGCCACGAGCACAGAGCCGACCCGCCCCCATCGGGATAACGTTGCCACTGAACTCGCCGCTGAAGCAGCGTGAGAGTTCAACCTCCACCATCCCCCTGGATGGGGCACAGCTCCGGTCCCTGACCAGAACTCCAATCAAAATACCTTCGACACCCTTCTCGTCGCCCGAAGCGTCAGACTCGATCGAGGTGACCACCTTGTCAGGACCCCCAGCCGCCTTCTCACCGCCTTCAGCCGCGCCACGCAGCACCTCATCAGCAGAACCATGGAAGCCCCCAGCAATGGTTTCCACCCCCGTCGTCGCTCCACAATGACTTTGGCAATGGTCCAGACCTCCACAAGAAAAGCAATGTGGAGGGAGAGAACAAAATGAGGCAATGTGCCCCCGCCCACCACAACGGAAGCAACGACACCCCGACTTCCGATGAGACACCGTCCTCCAGCCACCGCCAACAACTCCACCACCGCCATCTCCTCCACCACCACCATCACCGACAACCCCCGCCAGCGCACTCTCCTCCCTATGCAATGCTCTCTCCCGTTCACTTTCATCCCGATGCAACGGTCTCTCCCGCTCGCGAATTCGAGCTTCCTTCTCAACCTCCACCGGCAGACCTCACGCCACGCTTGTGCTCCTCTCCTCACTCCCCTCAGCTCTCCCTTCATGCTCTCTCTCAAGAGACATATTATTAACAAAGGATAGATTTACTCGTTTTGTCTAGAGGTTATCCGGAGTGCCCCATGTGTTTAGAAACCGTGGAGGACGCTGCTAATCTCTTTTTCACTTATGTAAGCTCTGTGAAGGGGTGGAACTGCTTTGGTAATAGAGCTGTGTGCTCTAACTCTGTTTCAAATTTTTGATCTTCCATTGGGGCAGGATTGGAACAACACGGAGAAGGAGAGATCAAGGAGTGATATGGGCACTTTGGGTGGCAAGGAATGGGATTCTTTTTCGTCATGATCGGTTCTAGGTCGAGAATGTAGTGGCGGCGTGGTGCATGCCAATGTGATGAGTGCGAGTTGGAACACATAAACCTGTTGTATAAATACATGTAGTAGGTTTGTAATAATCTTTGGTAATAAATGGTGAAATTTTCGGGCATATACTTATACGTTGCAAACCCTTTTTTCTTTCCAAAAAACATTATTATCCAATCCATTTACACCTAATTTAAGGCGACCAGTGGGAAGTTTTTTTTGGAGAAAAGCCAAGGGATGGTCACTAGAGGTTAGGGATCATCCAAATCGTGAAGAATAATAATAGATTGTGCCTTCCTCTTAGCACCTATCCTCTCTGTCCGCTATTTAGTGTCTCTCACCCCTCCGGTCCACACTGTAGACCGATGCAAGTGATATGGATTAGTTTTTTAGGGAATGATACATGCCTAATGTCTGTGTTTCTGGTGTCAAATTATTTGTTAAGTTCGTTTGTAAGTGTTTATAATGCCAATTTTATTATAATCATGAAATAATATGTTAGTAACACAAAATCCCCGGGAGTTTCTATAGCTCCGTTCCCATGTGGACATAGATTTCTCTGCTAGACCAGGCAAAGTGGCTAATATATATATATATATTGTCTCTTTACTGTTTGTTCGCATGAAATGAACAATAGCATTATATGTCGCTTCCAGTGAGGTTAATTTCTCAGATCTGCTTTCTGAATTAAACCTTTTCATTTTTTAATAGTAATGCAAATGTTAGGAACTTATGATTAGGCTCTCTAATATCATGCCAACCCTAGGGTTCTAATACAGATATGTCTCACAACACCTTTCAAAAGGGGGATGAAGATCTGGTTCACTCGTATGTTGATTCAGAGTTCAATTTGTTGCGAGTTACCGATGATGGAAAAGCCTGCATAGCAGCAGCCACATATGAAGAAATAGGTTCCAGTAATAATGAGCCCTTTGATGTCAGAGATGGAAAAGTACCGGAATTTCAAAAAGGTCCAAACTTAATTCCTATATCTCATGTGGCCCACTCCCACCTACCAGAATACAGGGAGCCTTCAACGACTGAAAATATTGAGGAAGAAATTATTAGAGGAATTGTCTCTGCTTGCCATCCAAAGACGCTTCTTGATATAAGAAATGTTGAGCTGGACATCATAAAAGAGCTATTACTTGGAAGTCAAGGTGAGGGTGAAATTTCTGTATTCTCCGATTTAATAAACCAGCATTCTCGAATCAGCATTGTACCGGATGTGCTGCAAGTGATTGGAGGTGATCCTACTGTCGAGGAAGCAGCTGTTGGGAAACATCCCTCCATGACCTCTATTGGTCTCTTAAAGCATCCTGTCAAAAGTTCTAGTTTAATGAATCAAGAAAATCCTACCTCTGACCTGCAGCATCTAAATCAGATATCGAGGCAATTTTCATTGCACAACAAAGTTGGCTTTAATTCTCTGGCACGATCTTCGTCAGCAAGTCCAAAAGGTTATGCCATACTTTATGCACTTATACCCTCTTTTATGTTCACATTATAATTAATTTTTACTCACGATGAGTTTGTTTGCATTTATCTCTTTTTTCCCTTTTATTTTGTGATATCTGCAACTATTGGTTATGGTTTTTGTGGAGGTTTTCTTATTTAAGTTCACATATATATCCTCAGAGGTGGTTCAATCTTCTTCCGAAAAATCTTTCCCTGCTAGAGGAAAGGAAACAAACAGCCGCAAGAGCTCCAGAGACATGACCAAAAGCAGAATACCTCACAGGGAGTCCAGAGAGGGAAACAGCGGTCCACCAAATGAGATGAATGCAAAAGATGCTAATCATGTGCCTTTTGCTTTAAGTCGTTATAATCGCTTGCTAAGAGAAGCAAGGTGCATTCATTTGCCTTTTCAAGATTCTTTTTTGCTACATCTGGTCAATTGCAATGCCAGTAGTTGCAGAATACATTTTTTTTTGCATGAGGGTGTAACAAATAACATGTCAGTGAATATTTATGCTTTAATAAACTTGATGCAGCTAAAGTTTTCTTGACCGTGGTTATCCTTTTTGTGTTAGGTTGAATGAATGTATAGATTTGCTTGAAAGCATGGAAATGAATGGTATTCTGGATATGGAAAATGTTAGTGATCTAACATGCCTTTGAAACTTTTTCCACATCAATTGTGGACGATCAATCATGTTGATGAACTTTTTCTCTAGGTATACCACACCAAGTTTCTAAAGACTTGTAAAGCTCAGAAAGCTGTCAACGAAGCATTTCGTTTCACTAAGCTGATCAAGAATCCTACTTTAAGTACATTCAACATGCTTTTGTCAGTTTGTGCCAGTTCACAGAGTTATGAAGGTAAGAAATTAATTTATCACTCTCAACAGCTTCCAGTTTCAGTCAATTATTGTATATATTTTTCACTGCTATTTATTAAATGTGATATTTAGGGGCTTTCCAAGTTCTACTGCTTGTGAAGGATGCTGGATTAAGACCTGATTGCCAGCTTTATACAACACTGATATCTACATGCGGAAAGAGTGGAAAAGTTGATGCTATGTTTGAAGTATGGAAACATCTATTTCCTAGTTTTTATTTTTAAAATTTTGCATGTTGTAATCATTTATTCTTGGTCGTGCATTCACCAAAACTCTATTAGTCTTGTTTGCTCTAAACCTTTCTTTGTAAATATGAAATGCTTAATTTGTAAACAACGAAGTTGCAAAAAAAAAAAGCTTTTTCCACACAGGATGCAAATGAAGTTTAGTGAGATCCTTTTCGATGGAAAGGTTAAATTAAGATGAAGCAAACTAACCAGGGGACAACTTTTGGCTTGAATTCCATGGGCGGATGGACAGTATATCATCTGAGAAAATTGTGATCACGGTTTGTGGTAGCTGTCAGTTGATACTGACTTCAATTTTAAGCTGGAGATTTAACATTTTGATTGAAATGAGGTCAGAATATGGCTGTTTGACCACACTTTTGAACGAGCTGCAAGTTTTTCAGGAACTCTGCCCATTGTTCCTTGAACATTTGAGACATGTCAAAACTAAATTACAGTTGATATTTTTCTCCCAAACTGAGTTGATATTCTGGATTTTGATTCGTTGATGATCAGAAATGTTTGTCATAGCCTGATTGAAAATTTGTAAAAGCAGCAACATATCTTAGGTATTTTCTAGAAAAAATATGTGCATAAAATCTGGACTTAAAAAAGGTTAAATGAAAACTGATGGGCATGGTCGCTAATGTAAGGCTTTGAACATGCTACATGGGATGTCATTAGAGAGTATCTTGAGTACAATATACCCTGATTGACAGAAGTTTATAGAATAGAGGCATGCAATTGAATCCATTCTTTTTTCGCCTCCAAAATTTGCTACATTCGAATAGAATCCCGAGAAAAAATATCAAAATTTCTCATTTTCTTGTCAGATATCATTCAATATATCTTGTTTGTGTTCATGATCTTCTTGTCATTGCTCTGCGCCATCAATGAAATTCAAATGATTGCTTAAATCCATGTTGAAAGATCTAACTGTTTTATGTTGGTTGTCGACTACCTAACAAAACCCTCCTTATTTACCGAGCTTGGGATCGACCATGACTGACCGACCATCATACATATCCCATGGGAGATCCTGTGGAGAGTTTTGGAGAATAGACAAATACCTGTCTATACATGAACCTTATACATGATATGTATGTCAGGGCCTCATCTTGTGTGAGGATCCAGTCTGGGAAGATCGACTATTTTGACATATACATCGGTCTGCATCAAGATTCAACTTTGAGTCAATTCCTTTTTTACTTTGATTATGGATGAGTTGAATAGTCACGCTCAGGACGAGATACCTTTGGTGTATGTTTGCCGATGATATTATGTTGGTCAATGAGACTCGGGATGGAGTAAATGAGAAGCTTGAGGTTTGGAGACATGCCTTAGAGTAAAGGCATATACGTATGGCTAAGATTGAATATCCGACGTGTACGTATGATGGAAGCAATTGTGGAGAAATCAAGTTGAAGATTGGAGAAGATATCATTTTGAAGAAAGAATCTTTTAGATATTTAGGACATGTTTTACAACTTGGTGGGAAAATTGATGGAGATGCTACTTATATAAAAATGTAGACCAACTAAGGTGGAGAGGAGCTTTTGTTGTTTAATGTGATAAGAAAATTTTTTTAAATATCAAAAAAGTATTACAAAACAGCCGCGTGACCTATCATTTTTATGGATTTGAATACTGGCCTATGAACCATAGACATGTGCAGAGAGTGACAGTAGCAAAAATGAAAATACTACATTGATATTTGATCATACCTGAAGGGAACAGATTCAGAGTGATGTGATCTAAAGGAAAGTTGGTGTAGCTCCGATATATTATAAAATGAGAGAACCACTTAAGGTGATTTGACCATTTACGAAGGAGGTCGACTGATGCACCGATTAGAAGATGCAAGATTTGGGATGTTGAGCCAGCTGAGAGAGGGCGAGGAAGGCCCAAGAAGTGTTGGAAGAAAACTATCTGAAGGGATCTTAGTTGTTGAATCTAAGTCTGAGAATTACCCAAAATAGATTTGAATGGAGACAAATAATCTATGTAGGCGACCATACTTAATGTGAGAGAAGGCTTTGTTATTGTTGTTGTTGTATATCATACGCAAATATCCATATATTCAAAGTAATTAAATGATTTTTAGGGTTTTTATCAGTTTTACCCTTCTTAACTTCTGCAATATCAGTTATGACCCTCCCCTTTTTTTTATAATATCAATTGTACGTCTGACTTCTTACAAAATTTATAATTGCACCCTTTTGTGATATCAGTTATACCCCTACTTTACCTTAATGGAAGGGCATAATTGTGAATTTTATCAGAAGTTGGGGCACAACTGATATCACAAAAAAGGAAGGGGTAACCCCCTACTTTACCTTAATGGAAGTCTACTTACAGCAATCACAGGGGTTCACTGCTAAGGGGAAATGTCATAAGGTGTGTAGACTTCATAAGGCAATCTATGGCCCGAAACAGAGTTCAAGAGCATGGTTTCGAAAGCTCTCATATGTGATAGAAAAAGAAGGGGTTCGTCAGATCAACTACATATCACTCCTTGTTTGTCAGAGGTCCCAGAAGGGAATTGTTGCTATACTGGTGTATGTTGATGATATCGTTATTATAGGAGATACTGCACATGACATTCAAGCATCCAAGACCTTTCTACCAAAGGCCTTGGCAGTCTACGCTATTTCCTTGGACTGGAGTTTGCCAAGAACCAGCGAGGTCTTGTGATGACCTAGATGAAGTATATGACTGAACTTCTCTCAGAGACAGGGATGGCAGATTGCAAGACAATCACTACTCCTATGGACCCAAGCATGAAGTTATATGATGACGACACTGGTGAAGTCGACAAGAGGATATAAAGTGAGCTGATTGGGAAGCTGCTATATGTAACCATCACCAGGCAAGACATATCCTTTGCTGTGAGCAAAGTGAGTCAGTTCATGATCAACCAAGACAGACCCATTTGGATGCAGTCCATATGATTTTGAGGTATCTGTTAGAATACTTCGATGATTATTCCATAGAGCCCTCGGGTCTCTTATATAGGGAGAGAGCCCTTGGGTAAATTACAAGAGAAGTACATAAAGAAATAGAAATAACATAGAAGACTATCAACTATCTCTACACTCCCCCTCAAGATGGAGCATAGATATCTATCATGCTCAGCTTGGAAGAACATCTCTGGAAAGGTCCTCTGAGCAATGGCTTAGTAAATATGTCCGTTGTCTGATCCTCTGAACTGATGTGAGACGTGGAGATGAAGCCCTTCTGAATCATGTCCCTAGTGTAATGACAATCCACCTCTATGTGCTTGGTTCTCTCATGGAAGGCTGGATTGTTGGCAATAAATAATGCTGCCTGATTATCACATTGAAGATTCATGGGCAAGGGAACATCAATATTCAGATCTTCTAAGACTGCTTTAACCCACATCATTTCTATGCTTGCCTGTGCCATGGCTCTGTACTCAGATTCGGCACTGGATCTTGCCACAACAGTCTGCTTCTTGCTTTTCCAAGAGACTAAAGAGCTTCCTATGAAGATAGCAAATCCAGAAGTAGACTTACGATCCCTTGGACATCCAGCATAATCTGCATCTGCACAAGCTGAAATAGACAGATCTGTCTCTTTCTTGAATAGCAACCCTGTGCCTGGGGAAGACTTCAGATATCTCAATATCATGTACAAGGCATCCAAATGTACTTGCCTCGGCTGCTCCATGAATTGACTCACCCGGTTGACTGCAAGGGCAATATCCGGTCGAGTTATAGTGATATATAAGAGCTTACCCACCATTTCTCTGTACCTTCTCTTGTCCACCTCCTCAGTATCATCATCGTATAGCTTCATACTCGGGTCCATAGGTGTACTTGAAGGTCTGCATCCAGTCATTCCTGTTTCAACAAGCAAATCTGTGACATATTTTCTTTGGGTCATCACCATTCCTTGTGCATTTCTTGCAAATTCTATCCCCAGAAAATATCGTATTGTGCCTAGATCCTTTGTAATGAATTGGCTGCCCAACATAGACTTGGTTATCTCAACCCCCTGTGCATCATCTCCAGTGACCAATATGTCATCAACATATACCATAACAACAATGGTACCTCTTTGGGTCTTCCGGACGAACAATGAGTGGTCCGCATTTGATCTTTAGAACCCTTGCCGTTCAATAATCTGGGAGAGCTTTTGGAACCATGCTCGAGGACTCTGTTCAAGGCCATAGATAGCCTTATGAAGTCTGCACACCTTCTGAGACTCCCCCTCAGCAGCGAACCCAGGTGGCTGCTGCATGTAGACTTCCTCCTGTAGATCACCATACAAAAAGGCATTCTTAACATCAAGTTGGAAGATAGGCCAGTCACGTACCACTGCAACTGAAAGAAGGATGCGAAGAGTAGAGTGTCTCGCCACCGGTGAGAAGGTATCCAAATAATCTACACCATATGTCTGGGTAAATCCTCGTGCGACGAGTCTGGCCTTGTATCTGTCTAGACAGCCATCCGCATGATATTTCACTGTAAAAACCCACTTGCAACTTACTACTGAGGCACCTGGAGGAATGGGGACAAGTGACCATGTTCCCCTAGACTGCAATGCATGCATTTCCTCTTCCATTGCAAGACGCCAGCATTCAATCTTCATAGCATCCTGATAGGTCCGTGGGATCTCAACTGACGATACAGCAGCTGCAAACTTCTGAAAGTCTCCAGTGAGTCTATGAAAGGATACATGAGAGGCAAGGGGATATGTGGCACACTGTCTGCGTTGCTTCCTATGAGCAATGGGCCGATCCAAATCATCCAAGACTGTGCTGGCCGGTTGCTCCTCCTCCTGTAGTAAAGATTCCTGCACAGGTGCATTCTCTAAACCATCAATAGTGTTAATTTCAGAGCAAACCTGAGGCGTGGTGGATGGTTGACTTGTAGCTTGAGCAGGGCCTGTTCGCCTCGTATAGAACTTAGTGTAAGGGACAACTGGAGGAGGTGGTGGTGGTGGTGGTGGTGGTGGTAGTGTTGGTGGAGTAGAGGATTGACCCATGCTTGGCGGTGGTGGGACAAAGACATTGGAATCCGAAGAAGTGGAGGAGGCCAGTCTGTTACCCGCAGGTGAGAAATACATGACAGGTTCGAAAAAGGTAATGTCTGCACTCACATAGTACTTGTCATGGATAGGATCATAGCAGCGATATCCTTTCTGTGTCCTGGAGTAACCCACAAAAACACACTTGATAGCCCTAGGAGAGAGCTTATCAAGTCCTGGAGATAAGCGGTGAACAAACGCAACAGTGCCGAAGACCCGAGGTGTAAGAGCGAACAAATCTCTGTCCGGAAAAAAGAACAGAGATTGGGGACTTTTCCCCAAGAACAGTTGTAGGCATTCGGTTGACTAGATAACATGCTGTAAGGATGGCATCTCCCCAAAAAGATAATGGAGCACAACTTTGAATGAGTAATGTTCGAGCAATATCAAGGAAATGTCGATGTTTTCGTTCCGCAACTCCATTTTGTTGTGATGTGTAAGCACATGTGTTTGATGAACAATGCCTTTTGAAGAAAGAAAGTTAGCAAGAGAACGAGTGCAGAACTCCAATGCATTATCAGTTCGAACATACTTAACAGTAGAAGAGAAAACATTTTGGATTTCATTAACAAGATTTTGGATAACACTTCCTGCTTCAGATTTATTTTTCAGAAGAAACGTCCAGGATACTCGAGAGAAATCATCAACCACTACTAAATAGAACCTGTGCCCCTGATGATCTGGGACACGACTTGGACCCCAAATGTCAACATGAAGTAATTCAAACGGGGAGCGACTGCTCCGACTCTGACGACCTGGGAAGCTAGATCTATGGTGCTTCCCTAACTGACACGCTTCACAACGAAATGAGGAACTTGGAGATATCTGAGGCAGTAGGTGACGCATCTTCTGCAGGGGCAGATGACCGAACCGAAGATGCCAGGTGTACGGAGATACGACGCCTTGGGAATGAAGTGAGACGCCAGCGTAGGAGTTACGGACTAGACGATAGAGGCCATTGTGCTCAGAACCACAGCCAATCACCCTGCCCGTCAGTATGTCCTGAAAAATAACAGACGATGGATCAAAAATAGCACGACAGTGCAAATCACGTGTAATCTGACTAATGGATAAGAGATTCATAGAGAAATCTGGAGCATGTAGAACATTCTGTAAGTGCATAGAAGGTAGCAAAGCCATCTCCCCCTGACCGATGATAGGAGAGTGAGTGCCATCAGCAATGAGTACAGAGCGACCAGGCTGTACTGCTCTGTAGGACTGCAAAATATCTTTTTCACGGCATAGGTGATGGGTAGCTCCAGAGTCGACAATCCATCCTGTGAGATCATGGCAATGAGATGAGACTGAAGGACTACCTGAAGCACTGGCAGAAGCGGATGTACTGGCTGACGCCGAGGCTGCAATATCAGAAACTTCAGTACTCTCTGGCGACGATTGAGGCATGATATCACGAAGCCGTGCCACCAACTCTTCGAACCTGTGGTCTGTAGAAGGAGCTGAAGGACCCTGAACATGATCCGCGACACGTGCAGAAGGAGGAAAGCCGTGCTTGGAATAGCACGTATCCTCCGAGTGGCCAGTACGGCGGCAGAATGAGCACGTGGAACGTATGCGACCTCCGCGACCACGTCCACCACTTCCTCTTCCACGAAATGAGGACGAACTACCACGTCCCCTGGAAACTGCCATTGCTGACGGAGTCGCAGTCGCTGTAGTGGACGGAACAGGTACACGACTGAGCCTCCTGTATACCTCTTCCATCGGTGGGATGGTGGCATCTGCTAGGATCTGAGCACGGGCCGCCTCGTACTCCGGGTCTAAGGCAACAAGCAAAACGCCAACCATAGTGGCGTTGCGGAACGTCTTCTGCTGTTCCGGCGTGGCTGTAAGCGGAATGGTGCTATAGAGCTTCTCGAACATGCCACGAAGCGATGTGTACAGGGAATGAAGTGGCTTCCCATTCTGCTTCATCGTAAATATATCATGCTGCAACTGGAGCATCTTCGTCTCATTGCGGACCTGAGAGTACGTCATAGACAAAATATCCCACATCGCCTTAGCGGTGGGCTGGTGAAGGACATCATTCGCTATCTCCGTCGTTAGTGTACCTGAGAGCCACACCTTGGCGTACGCATCATCAGCCTCCCATGAGGCATAGATCCCTGTCTTCTCCGGTGGTTCATCCTCGGTAAGAATATGCTTCTTACCACACGACTTCATGAGACTGAGGAACTGCATCGCCCACAGTTCGTAATTTGTCCCGTCCATCTTGACGATTGGTGCCGATCCTTTGAAGGCACCTATGGCGGGCATATCGATCTTCTGATCTGACATAATTCCGGAGAAGAACAACTACTGATATACCAAGCAAACTGTCTACCAAGACCTAGTAGGATTCAAGTGCATAGGTAGACGATTATGCACTTGAATCGAACATGACGCCGAGTCCTGAGAAGAACGCGGCACACCTGCAACGAGTAGAGGCTGTGAGAGCCTCTACTTGACAAAGACGGCTACTGAAAGGCGACGGCGGCTGCTGGACAGCGGTGGGGGCGTGCCGCTATGGCTGGCGGCAGGTGTGGTGGGGCCGGAGGAGGGGCGTGCCGCTATGGCTGGCGGCAGGTGTGGTGGGGCCGGAGGAGAGGCCGGCGGCGGTGGAGGGGCTGGTGGGGGGGCCCGGCGACGTTTGGGGGCCGGTGGGGGGGTACCCGACGGCGTTGGGATGGCCGCTAGGGAGGCCTTGCGGCGGAGAGGGGCCGGTGTGGAGGCCCCGCGGCGGTGGAGAGGGCCGTCGGGGAGGCCCTTCGACAGTGGAGGGGCCGGTGGGAGGGACCCGGCGGCGGTGGGAGGCCGATGGGGAGGGGGGCAGGGGCCGAAACCCTAGAGGGAGAGGTGGGGGCCGAAACCCTAGAGAGGGGGGGGGGGGCGGCGGTGGAAAACCCTAGGTTAGGATCATGGCTCTGATACCATGTTAGAATACTTCGATGATTATTCCATAGAGCCCTCGGGTCTCTTATATAGGGAGAGAGCCCTTGGGTAAATTACAAGAGAAGTACATAAAGAAATAGAAATAACATAGAAGACTATCAACTATCTCTACAGTATCTGAAGACCTCATCTGGCACTGATCTTTTGTTTAGCAGAGGCATATCCCTTGCTGTTACACCTTGTGCAGATACAAACTATGCAGGATGTCTCAAGGACAGGAAGCCTACTTCTGATTTCACTGTGTTTGTAGGGAATTCATTAGTATCATGGAAGAGTAAGAAGCAAAAAATATCGTCGGATCAAGTGCTGAATCAGAATACAGAGCTATGACACAAGGAAGCACATAAACGATGTGAGTCAGAACCGTTCTGATTGACCTAGCTATTGAGGTGCCTCTTCCTATGCACCTCCAATGCGGCAACCATGTTGTACTATTCATTGCCAACAACCCAACCTTCTGTGAGAGAACCCGGCATAGCGAGGTATACTGTCACTACACTCGAGACATAATTCAGAAGGGCCTTATTTCTACATCTCATGTCAGCTCAAGTGAGTAGACAATATATGTGCTCACCAAGACTCTAGCCCGATGACCCTTTCAAAGATGCTGTTCCAAGCTAAACCTGATAGACATATATGCTCTAGCTTGAGGGGGAGTGTTGAAGAGGTTTTATATTATGTTACTATTTTGCAATTTATTTATTTATTTGTCTGTATTATGTAATTTACCCATTAGGGTTTCTCTCTTCTATATAAGAGAATCCTTGGGCTCTATGAAATAACAACGAAGTATTCAATTTCATATATAGGAGAGGCCCAACTCTCGAGATCTACACAGGGGACAACCATTCTACTTTCGATGTTTGACTTCGGCATCAAGTCTAGATATACTTCTCCACCTAGGATTGCCCCATACTTCCATGGAAGGCCGTGTCCTGATATATCAGCGATATATCAGCGATATATCGGTATCGACAGGTCACCGATATATCGCTGATATGTCCGATATCGAGTATCGACATGCAAAAAAGGCGAGCTGAATCCCGATGTCGGCGATATGGCGTCGATATATCGCCGATATATCGGCGATATATCGGTATCGACATGGTACCGATATCGATACCGCTATCGATATGTACTTCCATGCATACTTCTATTTCCCATCCACAACATGATGGCCGACACTCCATACTAGTACTGCTGTCAGTCATCTTCATCAATCATCAACTACTTCTGCACATTCCATTGTGCGACTTTTGTCTGCATTAGACTTCTTCTAGCGACTCACTCCAGGCATGACCTATGATTCTATTACCGCCATGTCCTGATCGTCGTAGACTCGTCCTCATGCGAGGTCTCCTCCCATCTCTCTCAGACGTATTGAGTAAAGATGCATTGTATATTACTTTTGTTGTGAACTGCAGCTTTCTCAGCTCTAGCTTGAGGGGGAGTGTTAGATTATGTAATGAAGGGGTAATTGGATCTCTTCAAGATCTACTTACCACCACATGTTTAATCCTACATCATGTATAACTGGGTCTCTGGTTTGTTTGTGGGGCTATATAAGAAGCCTCACACAACCTATATTCATAGAGAGATTTCAATATAAGATCTTACACTCAGAGTCCTCTCATGATTTTATCCCGTTCCTCACCGAGTAGAGGTTCCACGCAAAAATCCTAAGCGTTCCGATTTATATATTTTTCGTTCTTGAGTTGTTCTTCAATTATCGCTTCCGCTTTATCGTTTTCAGCGAAACCAACTTCGAAGGTCATGGAGTATGCAACTCTCTCCACACTTTTGGTTAAAGCAATGTCATATTAGACTCTAATATGTGATGTTAATTACGGGTAAAAGTAATTAAGAGAGTTCATTGCACTTGTTAACTTGGTGGTACCAATTAATGGGATGTTTGATTAACAACGGCAGAGAGGGGCGACTACAAGAGCTTTCAATGAAAGAAAATTTCTTCAGAATTAAAAAATGAGTGGTTTGAGCTTACGAGGACAATTTGAGCATATAAGTAGTACTTGCGATCAACTTCTGTAATTACCTCTTGATGAAAAAGTATGAAAAAATTATACTATGAAAAATATACATAACATAATCGAGGCGGCACCTCAATAGCCCCTCAACGCCTAGAAACCACTTCATTTAAGCGAGGAGCATGCCTCACTTTGGGTGGCTCGAGGAAAAATGCCTTGGGGCATGCCTAAACACCTCAAGGCATGTTTTTAAAACCATCAAAACTTGGTGTAGTAGTTCGATAAACCTTCTTTATTGAACACATATATCTAACTGGTTTACGGATTGCAATGTACTTGTACAACCCAAATGTTCAGTTTCTTAATACCATATGTTCAATTCTAGAGATTAACAATTTCAGAATCTGAACCCCACTGACATGCCATAACATGCACCAAATGGATTTTTTTAAACTACTCCAATCCATAAGCAACTTGTAGAAAGGCGTGAAATGAAAAAGTTATATTTATCGTAGCCCCAGAGCTCTCTTATATAGGAGAAAACTCTAAGGAAATATTACAATTTTTTTTGAAAGAAAAAGAGGGTGAGATCCCGAGATAGGATTCACCACGATTCATTAATAAAGGGTTGAAAACATTACCCGGAAGACCAGAAATGAAAAAGAGCATTACAATGAGCTACTGTATTTTCTGGATAAAACCTCTAACTCTAATAAATAAGGTCATTCCTTCCTCCTCAGATGGCCCACAATGCTACAAAAGGTAAGGCACAATCGTCCAACGAATTACCCAACAACTCTCAGAGAAGCCCAGAACTTAGTAAAACCCATGGTTGAGACCCAAGCTTGTCCTATTTCTCTCCACGTCTGCGCCGAATAGGGGCAACCGAAGAAAATGTGTTCCGTGTCCTTAACCTATTCACCACATCTGTCGCAGGCCGTATCAATGATGCCAAACAATCTGCCTCTCCTCACTTTGTCACACAACCTGCCCCTCCTCAGACACCAGAGGAAAACCTTAACCCTGCAAGGGATCTTGGCGGCCCAAATGATTTTCATGTCTCTGCAGAGGTCTCTGTCTTGGCTGTCCTCCTCCATTCTAAACTCCACGTATGCCTTCTTCGTCGAGAACCTTCCACCACCGCCCCATTTGAAGGGATCTCTGCCCTCGGATATGCAAGCAGGCGAAGGCAACTCCAACTGCAATCTGATAAGCTCCTCTAACCTTTGATGGGAGAGATCCACAAGGAAATCTGGCATCCAACTGCCTGACCCACCCGCCTGAGCAACCGAACAATCCTTCAATGAGGCAAGGGCGAATAGCCCCGAGAACCGACCCTCAAGAGGCCCTTCCCCTGTCCAGTCATCATGCTAAAAGCGAAACAACTCATCTCCCAGCTCTGGCTTCAATTTCGGCCCCATGAGTGGCAAAACAACACATACCCCTGCCCATAAAGATGACTTGAAGCACACCCTACCTGCCACAAGTGTGCCTTTCATCGCGTAAATTTCCCTCAAAAGTCTTGCTGCCAACCTCGATGACCCCCCCAGATATATACCACCCACTTCACCAGCAACGTCTTATTCATGCACTCTAGGTCCCGAACACCTAAACCACCTTCTCCCTTAGAGCACGTCACCTCCTCCCATGCCACAAGGTTGAGGACTGGCCTTTGCTGCTTACCATCGTACCAGATTAATCCGCACATCATAGATTCAATCTTTTTCCGCATACTTGACGGCATGAGACGGGTGGAGAGGAAGAAGATGGGGTTGACCGAAAGAACATGCTTCAGGAGGAACAACTTACCCCCTCTAGATAGTGTCATCACCTTCCAACCCTCAATCTCTGCTCGAATCTACTATTGACCAAGTCCCAGTTGGACTTCTAAAGCTTCCCAGCGACTAGTGGAAGACCAAGGTACGTAATAGGTAACTCCTCAAGAGGACAACCCAACATCTCAACCGTCCTGCTACTTTCACTCTCTGCCAATAGAAAGGGAATCACCACTGATTTTTGCTTGTTAATTTTCAACGCAGAAAGGTCCCCAAAAATCTCTATTAGCTGGGCTGTTCTTCTGATCGAGTCCTCAGAGTGATTCATGAAGATGACCGTATCATCTGCGTACTGAAGAAGAGGGATGGAGATCGTGCCCAAACGAAAGCCTTCACACCAGCCATCCTCAGCCGCATATCTGAACATAGCTGCAAGAGCATCCGCTACCAGAACGAAGAGCATCGGAGCCAGGGGGCACCCCTGCCTAACACCTCTCTGTCGTAACACATCTTTTTATCCAAGAGATCCATATGTCATGAAACCTGCGACGCCACAGAGATGGCCAAATGAAGTTCCATTTCACACGATCATAAACCTTTGCAAAGTCTATCTTCTACAGAACCCCTTTCTCCTTTGCCCGCTTCCAATGGAGGAAAATCTCTGAGACCATCACCAAGCCATCCACCATTTTTATGCTCGGAATAAAAGCAGATTGCCCTTGCAGGACAATAGAGTCGAGCACAACCTTGAGTCTGTTAGGCAGAACCTTTGCAACAATGAGATAGTTTGCATTGGATAAAGCAATTGGACGAAAATCTCCAACCTCGATAGGGTGCTCCTTCTTAGGAAGGAGGAACAAAAGCGCTCTATTGACCTTCTCAAAACCCTAGTTGTCCAATCTGAACTCATTCAGTACTCCAGAAACTCCTTCAACACCTGCCAAAATTCCCGGTAGAAGAACTCCGGAAAACCATCAGCCCCTAGAGCACCATCTAGATTCAAGTCCCAGATTGCGCGCTTCACCCTCCCCTTCTTTAAATGGGACCTCAAGACCACCCGACTGCTCGCTCGAGAGGACCTCCGCCCCTCTGCCCAGCCAGCCCCAACCCTCGCTCTGCTGCCTTCTAGAGACTGAAACAAAATGACTTTTAAGTACCGCCCCCACCTACTCATCTCTGGATACCTGCTCTCCTCTCACTTCCAACTCGTTCATGAAGTTACATATCCTTCTCCCAGAAGCCATGGAATGGAAGAACCTTGTGTTGTCTTCACCCTTCCTGAAGACAACCATCTCTTGAAGCAATTAATTAGGTGCGATGAGCTAATAACCAAATCCATGCCTAAAATCAAGTTGAACTCGTCGAGCTGTAGTAGCAAACAATCTGCTATCGTTTCTTGTCCATCAATCAACATTGGTAACCTTTCGACTGTCAGTCTCATGATGAACAACTGGTCACCTGGGCCATGGATGTGACATGGAGAATCTAGGGCTTCTGTAATTCTACCTACCGAAGTTAGAAATCTCGAAGCTCATTCATTGCTCCTAGCATCAATTAAAATATAGAAATGTCGGTTCTAGACGCCATGCTTCTGTGTGAGAACCGATATCCTTAATTACAATAATTGATGTTTGCGGATATTTCTATTTTGCCTTTTCTCTTCTTGGGATACAATATGGAAATTAGTTGCAAACGGTGACATCTGTGGTTATTGAATTTGAATGTCATATTTCTCTTTCGGACTCGCGACAAGTTGAAGAACTGTCGCTATCCAAGACTTAATGCGATCGGAACTATAATACTACGAATGTATATAGTGAGGTATAACTGCTTTGATACCAAATTTGTGATGCCCGCTCCTGCGGATCTGGAATACCCGTTTACACATCATTCGTAGTATCATGTTTGCTAAAGATCGCATTAGAGTACTGAAAATTAGGGAAAAATTTTTTCGCGGTTAGTTTTCCAATGACATTCACATTTAACCAATAAACCACAGAACTACAACATGTCACAATTATATTACATAAATTTCTGTAGCAATTAACATGTAACAACATAAATTTCATTATATACATGCATCCCAATTGTATCAGAAGAGAAATAAAAGCATATATAATATCTTGAACAAAACTATATCATGCGTACCTGATAAGTTTTACTGTGGAAACTGACGTATAACTCTCCTAATACCACAATGCAGGTGTTTTTTCTGCGATCCATGCATTAGGATGTACAGATGATTAACAATTGTTGAGTAAATCTTATTAATTAGAAATAACAAGAAATTTAGTGGCTCCAAAAGAAAGCAAGTAAGTAGGGGTTGGCAATTGAATTTAGCTACTTGCATTAAGACAGGTTTTCATGTTTTTTGGTATGTAAAACCCCATTCTACTCATCCTACATTAATTACACATACTAATCATTTTTATACAAATATTATACGATCTATATTTAAGTCATTTCCTTTTTATTAATTATAATATATATTTGATGGGTCTTGGGAATGTGAATGATGAGTCTCTGATATAATCATTGTCTTTATTAAATGCTTATAATGATGCTTATAAATCATGTGGATTGATTATATTAAGACTATATGACGGGCAGGGTGTTTTGATTCTTTTCTTATTGAATTTCTCAAGCTTAGTGGATAGTCTGTGGTATTGGTTTAGGTAAGACCTCAAACTATAACTCTAAGGCAATTAGGAAGTCTTATGGTTGGGGTGCCGCCGTAGGCATGTGGTGGAGTAAAATGCATCCTAACTAAGTTCCCAACACGTCCACTAGGTATATCTAACAATTGTGGTAGTAACTCGTAGTCCGATAAGGATGATTTTCATGATATGGTCTTTTCTCTTCGTCACGAATTACTGACGGAACAGTTCAGCGGAAACCAAGCCCAACTACAATCCATCTTAACTTTAGTCAAACTCATTTGTAACTCCTCCAAATTCAACTGTAACTGATTCACATGTAGCCATTGCCAAGTCTATTAGCGGAATGGTAACTAAAACTCAAGCGGTGAGGTAGTCTCCTAAGAGACTCTTCTGTCTCGCCCTCTTATTGGAAGTGTGGTCCAATAAAGGGATATGTCTACTCCAAAACTACGTCACAGAGACGGATGAGAGAGAATCTCTGGAAGAGTCACCCCAAAAGAAAAACCGAACCGACCGGTACGAGCTAACGAGCTCGAAAACTAAAATCGAGGGCCCTCCAGCCTAGGTACCCTAAAGAACAAGAGTCAGCAGAACTGGTCTTTAAAAGAAAACCCGTGGATCCTAGAGAGGCGTAAAAACTGCGAGCGCTCGCGAAAAACCGAGAAAAAGGCTGGGATCCTAGACCCGCGCACTAAGCGGCCACTGCCCTTACTGGGCTTCCTATCTCCCGCCCAGCTGAGGGTCACTGCACTCTCACACAGTCAGGTGTAAAGGTCAACATGACTGTCACTCTTAATTATTAGTCATCACTGAGTCATCATCACTGACTTGATTCCTCATCTTTTCTCAATCTCTATTGTGGTTGACTGTACAGATCTAGGTCTTTTGTCAATAAATAATTCAATATTGATCTATAGTTAGTAGATTATGCCTAAAGGATTAATTCATGAAAATGATCCATCTTTGTGGTCATATTTTATTATTTCTAAACTTTTGAGATCATCAGATATTCATTGGATTTGGATCTAATTTTGATTTGATGCAGAAATTCTATTTTCTTAGTTAACCTATAATTTAGTAGCATAATTATTGATCTAACTTTTATAAGTCTATTCTATGAAAATACCCCGATTCTCTCAAAACATATGTATCAATAAACTGTCAATGCCCTATCAGCGACCATAATCCCAAGGACATATCAGGTTGTATTCCAAAATGTCTAGTTAAGGGAAATGATGCAGACTAAGATAGATGTGTTAGTTTCTAAAGGCATATAGACTCTTTTTAAGTGCCGCTTCAGATGCACTTGCAAGTTGTTGGGTCTTCATGATCAAGTACAACTATAACGATTTCAAGGTATACTTTTTTGCCAATGGCTCCATATTAGATATGCAACGTAGACTACTTTGGTGCTTTTTCTCATGTAGCCCACTATGCTATTGTGTATATTATGTTTTAGGAAAATATGTAGATTATGTTAGTCGTCGTCGTAAAGGACTGGCCACTTAATAGCTTGATATGAAGAAGCTTTCCTTTATGAATATATGCATATGAAGCACGGATTGAGAAATCTCTGAAGGTTTAGGAGATTATATATGACCTTAAGTAGGGTCTCAAAGCACGATTCCACAAGTTATCTCAAGAGGTATAACGTATGCAATTTATAAGGCCTAGTGTTATTCATAAGCTGAGTTTTAAAGATGGAAAAAAGACTTGGATGAATCCCTTAAGGGATGTTAACAAATATTGCAAGGAAACTCATCTACCCCTTACTAATTCCCACATTATATATGCTATTTGTTATTTTATATTCAATACTATTTTCTATTTATATTTTTTGGGCACATCTTGTAATTTTACCAAATTCCCATCTTTTATTAAAGAATGATTAACATTGATCAATGAGATATAAGATTTCATAGTATCATAGGTCATGCATATAATTTCCAAACTCTACTGACTTCTAATTGCTTTCATGATGGATTTAATGGTCTTCAAATTTTGTAACTATCTTGATAGACTTGTTTTAGTGCCGTGATCCGTCACCCG
The DNA here is from genome assembly GCA_037367405.1 of Ottelia alismoides. Lineage (NCBI taxonomy): Eukaryota > Viridiplantae > Streptophyta > Magnoliopsida > Alismatales > Hydrocharitaceae > Ottelia > Ottelia alismoides. The sequence goes on along the minus strand of JAZKJV010009748.1, from coordinate 1,415,038 downwards.
TTGTGGTTTCTCCTGCATTCTACTTAGACTGTGACATCTCCTGATTACTACAAAGTGCTATTTACCAGTGTAGTTTGCTTCCATCTGCTTGATAATTATGTCACATACTCCTTCTTCATGTCATCTTCCTTATAATCAAGTCATCTCCAGGAATAAGACTGTGCTATTATTATGTTGGCTGATGTCTTCAAGTACACTCTCTGCTCTCAAGCATTCATGATTTGTGCTGGAGGTCAGAAAATACACTATATATTGCCAACGGATACTCTAAAATCCACCAATAAGGAGTTCGAGGAATGGGAGCAAAAATAATTCTGTTGTGATGAATTGGCTTATGAAAAACATTGAGCACAACCAACCTTCTACGTAAATGAATTTTCAATGAAAATGGGTCATTCTGGAGAGAAAATACTCATATTGACTTTAGAGGAGTTTACATGGAAACACAATAAAAAGCATATGTTTTCTGTCAAAGAATATTGTGGAGTCATTAAATCCTGATTTCTGAAACCATTCCAAGTGGAGCCCCAAATGGAGAAATTTATCTTGAATCAAAGCATATAATTGGTTTAAAATTAAAACTATAAATATGCATGGAAGGCAGCAAGAGAGGAAAAAGATTGTACATGGAAAATCTTCAATATTTAGATGAAAATCCTGCATGCAGCAACTCCAAGATAGCAATAGTTGGCTGTTCATCTGCTTGGACAACGGCTAAGGCTGCAGTGGATCTTCAGGCCCTTCCAAACTTTGCTGGAAATTGAAGCAGTGGTTGGGAGCTTCAGCAGCTTCCAATTTGGTTGAAGCTTGAGGTAGCTTTAATGGAAAAAAAGCATCACAACAACAGTTGGTGATGGCTGCATGCTGTAACAAGGTGGAGAAGCTTGGCTCCTACGGATGAAATTTTGAAGAGAAATGGGAAATTTTGGGTGGTATATATAAGGAGAATAGGGAGCATTGTTTGTTGACAAGTGGAAGTGGATTTTGAGTCAAGTGGAGAAGAATAGGGGAGCCAAGTGGCCATTGTACAACAGGCGCTGCTATACTGTTTGAATCAAAACAAAATTTATTTTTATTTTTTTAACCAAATATCTCTCTTATAATTAGAAAACCGAAGTTAACCGTATACGCACATCGAGTGTCGGATTTTTGTGTACAATAGCTCGTTTTGACCGTCTCTGATCAATATGAGTATAATATTCATATACTTTGGGTCGAAGATGAATCCCCGAAATTTCCAGGATACGGTCTTGATTGGTCATTAAATTTTATGTTTTTAAAATATCAAACGACATTCGATCGACGAACGGTCGATTTTGTTGGTCTTATTATGTCGAATCGGATTTTTGGGTGGTCTCGATTTGTTTTGCGGTTTTCGAATTTGTGTTGCAGCTTTTCTATGGCACACATTACGATGCGATCGATTTTGATCGATTTCGCCCGAACAAATTTTGATCTGCGATTTATGGATCTATCTTAGTTTATTTAATATTAATTGAATATTAATTGGTCATGCAGACGTTTAATCGGGTCCAAGGAAGGCCGTACCAATATCGATATCGTTTCGGTCCGCCCGGAAATGGATATATCGGGATATATCGCCGATATATCGCCGATATCATTGAAAATGTCGGATATGGCTCAAAAAAGCCATTTTATTATCATTTTTTTCAGAAATTAAGATCATCCAAGATATTAAAGCAACAAATAACCTACAAATACACACTTATGCAACACATATCGGTCATTTAGAGCCCATATATCGCATATATCGGTCATCATATCGAACATATTGCTGTTATTGTTTATTCCTGACCTTTAGATATTGGAAATGGATTCCATTCAAGTTCTTATAACATTAAATAACTTACAAATATACACTTAGATGACACATATAGATCATTTCTAAGGACTATGATCCTTATATTGCACATATCGGTCATATCGAACATCGTTGGTACTGTTAGTTGTTGGCCTATGTTGGAGTATCCGTGTATGCGCCATATTGAGTTGTAGCAGTGTTTAGTCCCACATCTTCCAGTGGTGGGACTTGGAGGCTCTAGGAAGGCTATATAAGGAGCCCTAGGACTCCTGTAATAGATGAGAGAAAGTCAATAGACGAACATGCCCTATTTGAGGGCTTCTCCCGTGGTTTCATCCCGCTCCTCACGGAGTAGGGTTCCACGTTAAATCTCGTGTGTTCTTCATGTTTATATTATTTTCTCTGATTCCGCTTCCTCTTTCTATTTCTTAACATGGTATTAGAGCAGGTTGATTCTCGTGGATTTTATATTGATTATTCATTCGAGTTCGAGTTTTTTTATACGGTGTTCTTGAAGATCATTTGTTCAAGCTTAGGGTTTTCTGAAACCCTAAGCTCTGCAAGATAATCTTGCCGTAATCATCTCTATTCACTGGCAAAGGCTATCCTCATCTCCAGTTAGCACGAGGTGCATCTACCTCACCAAGCAAGCACACCAGCGGTACGATCTCCAGGCCTCCATCTCCTCGCAGACCCGAGTTTCCGGCGCTGATCAGGCCTCCATTTTTGTGCGAAGCAGCCGGCGACAAATCACGCAGGAAAACATCCTCCTAACGCCCACGATGGGCGCATGCAGTACCCTCTGCACGATGGTGACCCATGTGCAGATCTGCCATCATCGGGTGCGGTGTCGAGTTCACTGCAGAAACCCAGGCGATGAGCCCTTATGACACCAGCCGCAGGCCGCACGAAGTCACAGGCGGAGCCCAAGGCGATCCTCCTACGCGCTGGCTTCCTCTGGCGGCGCAACTCCAAGGCGCAAGACGGCTCTGCCACCCTCCTCCAGCCGCATATGGCGGCGCGACCGAAAAAAATATAACACGCGTTGAAGCCCCTGGCACAACCGCGGGTGGTGGTTCCTCGATCCCCTTTCAGTCGAAGCCGCTACAACGACCTGCAGAACTGAAGATTCCACGACGGCGCGCGGCATGACAGATTCCCCAATCGGGGGGGGGGGGGGAGCACGCAACTCTCCAGGCGGCGCACCCTCTCATGACGAGGGTTTGCAGACGTGCAACCCTAATAGTGGGGGCTTCGATTGGAGCCCACGCAGGCCCTCTTTATTGAATTTTTTTTGTAAAAGCCCTGTTGGGGCTGTAGCCTGTTACGCCCAGGTGGGCTGAAAGAGTTTTCTTAAGTGAGGCGAGAGAGATGGTCAAACTTGACTCATAAAAAAAGGAAGAAAAAGAATAGAGAAAAAAAGAAAGAATGTGAAGTAGAGAGACAGAATGGGATATCTATTCCATAGGGTTAGGGTCTCTTATATAGAGAGAAAACCCTAGAGAGTACAAGAGTAAAAATACATAAATACCCCCGAGGGGTTAAGGAACCCGAAGGGTTAAAGGTTACGGAACCCGAAGGGTTAAGGGTTACGGAACCTGAAAGGTTACAAATATAATTGTAATATAATAATTCTAACATTCTCCCTCAAGTTGGAGCATATCTGTCGATCAAGCCCAACTTGGATACTAAGTACATTAGGCACTTCCTTGGAAGAGTCTTTGTGAGGATGTCTACAAGTTGAAGTTCAGTGGAGATGTGTGGAGTGCTGATTCGTCCTTCTCGTACTGCATCACGAATAAAATAGCAATCAACTTCAATGTGTTTTGTCCTCTCATGGAAAACTGGATTGGTGGCGATGTACGTGGCAGACTTGTTGGAGTATAAGGGTACATGAGTGGCGACTGACATGCCAAGTTCTGTTAGGAAAGAAATAAGCCATGTGATTTCACATGTGGCCTGAGCCATTGCCCTGTATTCTGCTTCGCACTTGATCTAGATACCACTGCCTGCTTCTTGCTTCGCCAAGTGACAAGGTTATCCCCAACAAACATGGCGTATCCTGTAGTGGATCGACGGTCCTCAGGAGAGCTAGCATAGTCAGAATCTGTATAGGCGGAGATATTAGTGTGTCCATTCACCCCATAGAAAAGTCCACGTCCGGGAGATTCCTTCAAATATCGAAGGATCAAAAGAACATCCTGCCAGTGACTGTAAAGAGGCTTCTCCATATATTGACTGGCTCTGCTCATAGCATATGATATATCTGGCCTAGTAATAGTGAGATAGAGTAATTTTCCCACTAAGCTTCTGTATCGTGTTGCATCCTCAAATGCTGGATCAGTAGATGCTGAATATTTTCTCACTTCTGCAGGGATGCCAGATGGCTTGCATTCAAGAAGTCCTGCCTCAGTCAGAATATTGAGGCAATACTTTCTCTGTGAAAGATGGAGCCCCTCTGTAGTGCGTATTACTTCGATGCCAAGAAAATAACGAAGTTGGCCGAGATCTTTCGTGACAAAGACCTTCTGGAGGAAGGCCTTGATCTCCTGAATACCATCTACATCATCTCCTGTGATAACCATATCATCAACATAGACGGTAAGGATGATCGTGCCAGTAGACCGTCGTCTAACAAAGACAGAGTAGTCAGATGTTGTCCTCTGAAAACCAAGTGTGTTGATCTCCGTAGTGAGCCTGTCAAACCATGTCCTTGGGCTCCGCTTCAGGCCATAAATGGCCTTGCGTAGTCGACATACATGCTCCCCCTCGACTACATACCCCGACGGTTGCATCATGTAGACCTCCTCCTCAAGATCACCATAAAGAAAGGTATTCTTCACATCAAGTTGATAAATGGGCCAAGTTTTGTTGGCAGCAACAGAAAGAATGGTACGTATCGACCCCATTCTGGCAACAGGCGAGAAGGTCTCAAAATAATCAACTCCAAAGGTTTGTGTAAAACCTTTTGCAACAAGTCTGGCTTTCAACCTGTCAATAGAACCATCAGGTGACTGTTTGGTCGTGAAGACCCAGCGACATGCCAAAGGGCGAAGTCCCGGGGGGCACGACACAAGATCCCACGTACCTCAGGAGGTAAGTGCATCCATCTCCTCATCCATGGCCTGTCGCCAACCTTGATCTTGCATTGCCCTGAAATGATATCTTGGAACGGTAATAGCATTAAGAGCATCTGCAAATCTCTTGTCACAGCTAGATAAACCATCTGTATGTGACATGGGGTGATACGTACATTTCTTTTTTTGCTTGCGTAGAGCTATAGGAAGTTCCCCAGGTACATCCGGGACAACAGTGGTAGGAGCACTTGAAGTGGTCATATCATCCTGCATAAAAGGGACAGGCAAAGGTACAGACACTAGTGTAGGAGGTATAAAGGTACGCTGACGTGTATAGACGATTGGTGGAGGAGGGAGGTCCAGAGGAATGTCACATACAGTCTGTGTGAAATAACTTGTTTTCTCAAAGAAAGTGACATCAACAGATACATATTATCGACGTCCAACAGGAGCATAGCAGCGATAGCCTTTCTGGGTACGAGAGTACTCAAGAAAGACACATTTGATGGCACGAGAGGATAATTTATCATCTGCATGAAAGTTATGAACAAAGGCAATACAACTAAAAATTCACAGAGGTATGAGAAAAGGAGACTCGGTAGGATAAAGTAAGGAAAATGGAGTTGCCCCTTTGAGAACTGATGAAGGAACACGGTTGATGAGATACATTGCAGTAAGGATAGCATCTCCCCAATATTGTTTAGGAACACTCATTTGACTAAGAAGAGATCTGGCAACATTTAGCAAGTGTCGGAGTTTCCTCTCAGCTATGCCATTCTGTTGTGAGGTATATGGACATGATGTTTGGTGAACAGTTCCCTAGGATGCAAAGAAAGAGGTCACGTCATGTTGGGTTAACTCAAGAGCATTGTCGGTACGAATGATCTTAACAATGCTAGAAAAGTAAGTTTTAACATATTGAAAGAAATTTCTGACAATCCGATTAATCTCCGAACGCTCCTTTATTAGATAGACCCAAGAAGATCGACTAAAATCATCAACGAAAACTATAAAGTAGCGATGACCACTTAATGTGCGGATCGGACAAGGTCCCCAAACATCACAATGAACAAGATGAAAAGCAACAGTACTACGAGACTCAGTACGAACAGGAAACGAAGTTCTATGGTGTTTCCCGAACTCACATGCCTCGCATAGAAAGAGCTTCAGAGCAAAGAGTTCAGGAAACATCATGGAGATGGCCTTGGCAGAGGGACGTCCAAGGCGTCGGTGCCATAGGAGCGGATCTTCAGAGATAGATGCGACACCAACAAAATTGGAGGGTATGTTAAGGTAATATAGGCCGTTCTTCTAATGATCCCCACCAAAAATCTGCCTCCTCCGAATGTCCTGAAAATAACAAGACTCATCAAATATCACACGACAATGAAGCTCAACACAAAGCTTATGAACTGACAACAAGCTAAGAGGAAAATCAGGAGCACAATGAACCCCCGAAAGTCGGAGTTTGGAAGAGAATTCCATAGTTCCGACACTTGTAATCTGTGATTGAGTCCCATTAGCGATTTGAACTGACTTCACAGAGGTAGATGGTATGGAAGAGGTGAGCAGACTACCTTCTCCAGTGAGATGAGTAGAGGCGCCGGAATCAATAATCCAAGCTGGAGTAGAAGTGATAACAGAGTTGGCTATGGTACCTGAAGGAGTGGTCGGAGCAATAGTTGTAGTGTTACTAGTGGTGGTAGGCCCTGGAGTATGAAGGATCTGCATTAGGCGGGAGTATTATGCATTATTAAGATGAACAGTCTTGCCACTGGAGGTAGGCGATGCTTCTTCTACATCATAGGCATCCTCATAAGCATTATTGGCGTGATAAGAAGGTACGCCAAACTTCTGCCAGCATCGTTCAGCCGGGTGGTTCCACCTACCATAGTGAGTGCATGGGGCAGTAGAGTCTCGCCCACGACTACGACCAAAGTCAAGACCTCGTCCAGATTCCCGTCCACGGCTACGACTTGGATCGCGACCGCGTCCTCCGCACAAGCCGTATCTGCCTCCTCGCCCAGATGAGGCGATGTGTGCAAAGTTCTCTGTTGAAGGTAAGACAAGAGGCCGGGCAACGGATGTCTCGAGCTCCTTAAGTCGGCCAAAGATGACCTTCATTGTTGGCAGTGTGTCTGATATAAGAAATTGTTCCTTCGCTGCATGGTACCTAGAATGCAAGCCATCAAGGAAGCGGTATACCTGCCAGTCAGAACGCTCTTGTATCTGTTTGGTGCAACATGAGGGCTGGAATATTGCAAGCTCCTCATACAGACTGGATAGATGCCTGTAGTACTCGATGAGGGCGGAATCACCCTGAGATGCCGACCAGATTCGCCTGTAAATATCTGCAAGGCGTGACTTCGTCTTCTTTTGGGAGTATGTTTGCTCGAGATCCTCCCACATTTCCTTGGCCGTATTTTTGTAAAGAAGATTTGAGGCAATATGAACCTCAACACTGTTGGTCATCCAGTTGATAACCAAATAGTTATCAGTTTGCCAGTTGTCGTACTCTTTGTCCTTTTCATCTAAAGGATCTTTAGTCAAAATGTAAAGTTTCCTCTGACCACCAATGAATACCATAAAAGATCGAGACCAGAGCACGTAATTTTCTGTGCTCTTGAGTTTGATAGTAGTGCCTTGTGCCATAATATTTGTGGCCAAGGGCTTTGTCTCAGTAGAAGAAGGCGCCATGGTGGTCTTAAAATAGAAAGACGATCCTGTGATCAACTAAGGATGCATATAAGAGCTAAAAAATGCCCTAAAACTCACGTTTGCCCTTGACGAAGGGCTGAAAACCCCCAATGGACAGCATATCTGGATTCTTGGAAGCAATCCGTGATGAGTTTTGGATCTCCAAAGAGTCCTACAGTACCCGTGGAGGGTAGCTGTGGGGCTGACGACCTTCGTAGGAGGTCCTGAAAGTGCCGGGTAACGCTAGCGAGAGGGCTACTTCACTAGAGGCGATTGGAGGGCCTTGCGCGGGGCCCTAATTCAGGGAAGAGGGTCCGCACAGGCTTTTGCGAGGCTTGAAGGTGGCGGTCGGGATTTTAGATCAGAACCTCGGTCTAGGACCGTTGCTCTGATACCATGTGAAGAAGAGAGACAGAATGAGATATCTATTCCATAGGGCTAGGGTCTCTTATATAGAGAGAAAACCCTACAGAGTACAAGAGTAAAAATACATAAATACCCCCGAGGGGTTACGGAACCCGAATGGTTAAAGGTTACGGAACCCGAAGGGTTAAGGGTTACGGAACCCGAAAGGTTACAAATATAATTGTAATATAATAATTCTAACAAAGAAAAAGGAATTTTCTTGAGAAAAAGGCGCGTACATCTCAAAAGCCGTACGCAAATTGTAGAAAAAAGGGGATGAAAAACCGGAAAAAAATGTCAGCAGTTTAAAAGAAATTATTTCATAAAATGTGACGGCTTAAAAAAATGATGATGAAAAGCCGCAAGGAATTTTTCGAGAATTATTCATGTTTTCCCCATTATCTTGTCTTCTCCCAACTTGGTCGACGTCCATATTTTCCGACAAGTATGGATGAAAGGGGGAGTATATGTGTAGAATCACATGTCCGAGTCAGATCCATATTTTCCAGAATCCATATTACAGACCAAGTCAGATTTCCAGACTCTACAGTTCAGATTCAGATTTCTTCATGCGCAAGATTCAGACTCGACAATTGTCTTCCGAGTCCTCAGTTTCAGACACGCACAAGGATGCGGTCTTATGTCAGATGAGCACCAGTTTGCCATTATTTGTTCGTGGTCCCCATCTTTCTTCTTATTTTATCGGCCGGAGTTTTCATGTGAGCCATAGGGACTCCAGAGTAGAGGACCATTCCCTAAGCCTTGTTGGCAAGGGTTTTCATGTGGTATCATAGGTACACCAGAGCAGTGAACCATTCTCTGAGCCAGATGGGAGAGGCCCAGTTCTCCGAAGAGGAGACTATTTTCAGACTCCATTCTCCAGCGACCGTGGACTCCGACGAGGATTGCACAACCACGACCCTTTTCAGTTCGGCCCTTTTCAGAGATGGAGCAGTTATCCACATTATTGTGGCGGGCCAGAGTACTCCGACGAGGAGACTCATTTCAGTTGCAGTGACTCTTTTTTTTGACACTCCAAAAAGGGGGAGACACCCGTAGGTGTTCGCCCCAGTTTATTAAGGCTTTATGAAAAGAAGATACTTACAGAGGGAATAGGGAAAAGAAGACAGGGGAGTTGATATCAATAGTGATACCAAACGCCCCCAATTACAAAAAGTTACATAGAGGACCAGTCCATACAAAAGCGATTTGCGTCAATGCTGATATTTTCGATATAGAATCGCTGTCCCGCGAAGATAGCTTTGTTTCTTCCCAACCAGATACTCCATATGTGCGCGAAGGGGATTAGTTTCTCCGACCTCGGACGAGTTGCAGCAGCTGCAAGGCTGGCCCAAAAAGATTCCATGGACGAGTGGTTCACCCAGGCAACGTCATCCCATATGGACCGCACAAGGTCGCAATGAAGAAAGAGATGGTCGGCCGTCTCCAAAGCCGAATCGCACAATCCGCAAAGACTTGGAATGTTTGGGAATAGAGATACCATACGGTCGCGGGTAAGAAGACGACCACGCCTAAGGATCCACAAAAATATACCAATCCTTTCCGGAAGCCTGAGACCCCATATGAGGTTGCAGTGATCAGTAAGAGAAGCCTCTGTACGAACAGCGATGGGGAGAAGAGCAGAGTATGCCTTCCTCGAAGAAAAGGACCCCTCACCCCAAATGAAGTGATCAGGACCCCCCGATGGAGTTGGGGCGTCGACGAGTAAGGTCATCAGAGAGCTGAAATCCAAAATCCGCTGCGCAGAAAGAGAGTCGACCAAAATCGGGCACCAAGATCCATTGTTCCAACATGAACCCACCGAAGCATATTTGTCCCTTGCCAGTGCAAAAAGTCTCGGGAAAAGGTTCATGAAGATGCCCTTACCTGACCAGTCCGAAGTCCAAAAGCGGAATGAGGTCCCATCGCCGAGGGACGGCCGAAACAAGGACCGATTGCGGTTGAAGACACCAAAGGCCTCGCGCCAAAAGAGTGGACAGTGATCGGGAGGGCGACCGTCAAAGGCGGAAAGAAATGCATTGCCCGCCGCCGTGCGAAGGCATCGCACAAAGAAACCATCATCGTTGCTAACAAGCCTCAAAGCCCATTTGAGAAGAAAAGCTTCACGAATGACCTCCAGCTTCCGAACGCCCAGACCCCCGTCGCATTTAGGACGTGCAATGTCATCCCAAGCGACCAAATGGATCCCTCTACGTGCAGAAGCGTTCTTACCCCAAAGGAATCCCCTCATATATTTCTCCAGGCGAACCCTAATCCCCTTTGGCAGACCGCGCATCGATAGAAAATAAATAGGTATAGCCGCAAGGACGTATTTAAGAAGCACCAATCGCCCCCCGCGAGAAAGCAATGAAGATCGCCAACCAGCCAGCCGAGTCTCAACTTTCTCCACCACCCTTTGATAATCGCGCAGCCGTGTCCTGCCCACCGAGAGAGGTAGTCCCAAGTAATCCAGCGGTAGTGTCCCAGGAACAGCCCCCAGAATGGAGGAACAATCCCCAACGTCCGTGGGTGAAAGAGCAAAGGGCACAAATTTGGATTTGTTCTCATTGATGCGGAGGCCCGACATTTCACAAAATAGTTGGACCGTAGTGGCCATACCCGCATATTGAGGCCTGTCCCCCTCAATAAAACATAGGGTGTCGTCCGCATATTGTAGGAGCGGGATATGGAGGTCACCCATATAGCATCCGCGAGTAAGACCAGCGTTAGTTACACGTTGTATCATCCGTGGCAGCACGTCCGCCGCCAAAACAAAAAGAAGAGGGGCGAGGGGACATCCCTGACGAACCCCCCTTCTAGGCTGGAAGAGTCCCCCAGAAGGCCGCCCATTAATAGATAGGGAGAAGGAAACCGTGGTTACACAGCGGCGGATCCAGGAGATCCACAGGGGTGGGAAGCCCCTAGATTTCAAAACTGACCAAAGGAATCGCCAATCCAGGGAGTCGTAAGCCTTCGCAAAATCAATTTTCCATAAAATCCCCTTCGTTCCATTTCTGTGCCAGCCGTCGATGATAGCTGAGGCAAGAGCATAACAATCAGAGATTTGCCTCCCTTGAACGAATGCAGCTTGGCAAGGAGAGATGAGAGAGCCAAGGAAAGGCGCCAACCGACGAGCCAACGCCTTCGCAATGATCAAGTAAATGCCATTTGAAATTGCAATAGGGCGGAAGTCCTCAATACGACGCGCACCGTGGGTTTTCGGAATGAGAACCATGCAAGCCCTATTAATTCTGTTGAATCCGTGGTTCCCCTCGCAGAATTCGAGAGCCACCTCCAATACGTCGTTGCTGATAACGTCCCAGAAGTCCTTATAGAAGGCTATAGGGAACCCATCTGGCCCGGGAGAGGCGTCAACGTTAAGGTCCCATGTCGCACACTTAAGCTCGTCCAAAGATAAAGGCCGAGAAAGAGTAGCAGCATCCGATGAGGAGAGCGAGGTGACACCGGGAGCCGTCCACTCCCATGGAGATGAGGGGAGACGATTGAAAAAGTTCTTGAAGTAATTCACCAAGGCCGAGCTCATGTCGCGATCCGATTGATATATAGCGTCCCCAATTTCAATGGAAGTAATAGTATTGGCGCGTTTACGTGCACTAGCGACCCGGTGGAAATAAGCGGTATTAGCATCCCCGTCCTTGATCCAACGAATACGCGAGCGTTGTCTCCATTCAATGGTTCTTTTCCTGTCATCCTCCGAAACGATGTGTGCAGCCGAAGCTCTCTCGGTTAATTCTTCCGGGGATAGGTCCCTGTCATTCTCCACTCGATCCAATCTAATAATAGTCGCCTCCGCCTCGTTGCGAACGGACATCCGAGCTTGACGAGTAGAACATTTGAAAGATGCAAGAGCTCGTCGCAAGGATGATAGTTTAAGAGCAAAGCGATGAGCCGCGTTACCCACGAATGTCGTCTGAGACCAATGATGTCGCACCACCTCCTTGAAATTAGGCTCCAGAAGCCAGCTCTTCTCGTAACGAAAAATACCACGAGGCCGGGACGATTCTCCCGAATCCCACAAAATGGGGCTGTGGTCCGAAAAAGACCGAGGACGAGAGGAGACCGAGCATAAGGGGAAAGCATCCATCCAACGCGAATTAGCCAAAAACCGGTCGAGCCGAGACCTAGATGAATTATTACGCCAAGTGTATTTGATATCCGCGGGAACCAAATCCTCCAGTGCCAGATGGTTGATGAACTCCCAAAAATCGTCAGAACCTGGATCCCTTCCCCCCCTACCACGAGGACGGTCGGACGAGAGTAAGGTAACATTAAAATCCCCTCCCAAAATCCACGGGATATCCCCGAACGCCGCAGCATCAGCAAGCAAGTCCTCCCATAAATTCCGACGTGCATTGTGGCATAAAGGTGCATAAACACAAGAGAAAGCCAAAGGTAAGTTAGTGGCCACGTGCACAAGTACTACAGAGATAGAGTGACGTCCAATGCGAGAGCTGGATAAAGAGAAGTTTGAAGATCTCCAAGCCACAATAGCGCCGCCAGAAGAACCGATCGCGTCCAAAGAGCAGAAGGCATCCACCGGCCCCGCCCCAAAAGATCTCCAAAGCACGTCATCAATTCCACCGAGCTTTGATTCCTGTAGTAGAGCTATATCACAATCCCAATCAACCAAACGTGATCCCAAGGCCCTGCGACGACTAGGGTCACCTAGACCACGGATGTTCCAAGAGAGTAGCTTCATTAAATATTACAAAAATTGTTCCCAAAAAGTGACGGATGTTCCAAGAGAGTTGCAGTGACTCTGACAGGCGCAGTTCAGAGCACATGCTCTCTGACGAGGAGATTCAGCAGACTCACACTCCAGCCCGTTCGTCCTCCTTACCTACACGACATGAGAAGCAATGTCCTCGACTGCAGCAATGTGCGCGTTGGGTTGATATTGTCCGTAGTGTCATGTAGCGTTGAGTTGAGTTTCTTTCTGTTTATCCAAGTTGAGCATTGCATGCTCTAGCTTGAGGGGGAATGTTGGAGTATTCGTGTATGCGCCATATTGAGTTGTAGCAGGGTAAATGGATCCTGGAGAAGATCCATTTACCCCATCCAGTGTTTAGTCCCACATTGTCCAGTGGTGGGACTTGGAGGCACTGGGAAGGCTATATAAGGATCCCCATGCCTCCTGTAACAGATGAGAGAAAGTCAATAGACAAACACACCCTATTTAAGGGCTTCTCCTGTGGTTTCATCCTGCTCCTCACGGAGTAGGGTTCCACGTTAAATACCGCGTGTTCTTCATGTTTATATTATTTTCTCTGATTCCGCTTCCGCTTTCTATTTCTTAACAACCTATGTATATTGAAAATGGAGTTCATCCAAGTTCTTAGATCACTAAATAGCTTACAAATATACTCTTAGATCACACATATCGATCAATCTATGAAGCTTATATTGCATATATCGATCATTTTGAACATATCGATATTATTGTTTGATTCTTGACTTATAGATATTTTGTTTTGAAAAAATTGACTTATAGATATTGGAAATTGATTTCATTAAAGTCTTTACAACATAAAATAACTTGTAATTTGTAAACATACACCAAGTTGAAGAACTTGTAATATTGTATGCACCCTTCCGTCGCACCATACCCTACCAAAAGGGGGTGGGGGTCTCGTTGCCCGGTCAGCGAGTCTGGGGGGGCTAGGGGGGGCCCAGTGCGGGGGCAGCGCCCCCGACCCAAAACAAAATATATATAAACCATTGTATGTTTTAATACTAGGTGTAGGTAGATATATGTGATTTAATTTTGGGTGTAGCTTGATAAGTAGTTGAATCAATCTTGCATGAATAATAACATTGATGTATAGAGATATCAGCGAATTATTGACGGTATCGATCGATATCTAGGATTTTTTCTACTGAATCCAGTCATTTTTGACCGATATGAGCCGATATGGTGATATATGGGCGATATATCGCCGATATCCCTGTAAATGGAGATACTGGGTAATATCGAAACCCCTACCCTGTCGAAATCGATACATCGGCGATATATCGCCGATACGGCCTTCCATGATCTTGTCAAATTCGATATATTTGAATCAGATGTCACAGTATACCTCGTCTCCGTTCTCCGAAGGAATGAGCTTGTCCTCTGTATGGGATAAATATGTAATAGACTCAAAGAAGGTGTCATTAACATAATACGTTCGTTGAACACGGTCAAAGCAACAATATCCCTTTTAGGTCCTGGAATACTGAACAAAAATGCATTTGACAACTCTAGGAGAGAGCTTGTCAAGATCTGGAGACGTCTGAGGAACAAAAGCTGTTGGAGTATTCGTTGTATGCGTCATCTATGAGACCATGGGAGAAGCCCTCAAAGGGGCGTATGCTTCATTGCTTTTTCTCATTGGACTACAGGGGTATGGGGCTCTATATATAGCACCCATAAAGTCTCTACATCTCCAAACTGGTAGATGTGGGACTAAACTCTGGCTGGGGTAAATGGATCTCTGCAGGATCCATTTACCCATCTCCCTCATAGATGATGCATACAACGAATACTCAAATAAAAGCTACTGACCCAAAAACACAAGATGTAAGAGAGAAAAGATCCGTCTCAGGAAACACAATCGAGAACGAGATCATATCTCCCAGAACCGATGAGGGCATACGATTCACCATGCAGCAAGCAATTAGATCCACATCCCCCCAGTAAGAATGGGGAGCACGACTCTAGATCAAGAGGGTCTTGGTAACATCTAAAAGGTGACGATGTTTTCGCGCAGCCACCCTAGGATTAGAAGTCTGATGAACAATACCATAAGTTCTAAGAAATTGAGAGAGTTTAATACTGCAAAATTCTAATTCGGAATGAATATACTTGACATTTGCAGAGAAAACATTCCTTATCTCATTAATAAAAGACCGAGTAATAAGACCAGCATCAGACTTATTTTTAAGAAGAAAAACCCACGATAATCTTGAGAAATCATCTACAGCAACAAGATAAAATCTATGCCCCTTATGATCTGGGATACGACTTGGACCCCAAATATCAAGATGAATTAACTCAAAAAGACTGACTAATTCGACCCTAACGACTCTGAAAGGTAGATCGGTGATGCTTCCCAAGCTAGCAGGCCTCTCACTGAATGGTAGAACGATGATAAATTTGTGGAACTACGTGACAACTTTTGTAGAGGAAGACGACCAAATCGAAGATACCACATATAGGGAGAAGCATATCTGTTGGAGTATTCGTTATATGTGTCACATGTATGGGAGATGGGTAGATGGATCTCTCTAGGATCCATCTACCCCATCCATGTGTTTAGTCCCACATCTACCAGTGGTGGGACTTGGAGGCTATGTGAAGGCTATATAAGGAGCCCCAGACCTCGTGTATCCATTGAGAATTCTAATAGAATATCCAGCCCCTTTGAGGGCTTCTCCCGTGGTTTCATCCCACTCTTTATGGTGTATGGTTCCACGTTAAATCATTGTTCTTTATATTTATCTTTCTTGTTTTACCGATTCCGCTGCCGCTTCTACGATTCTAACATGGTATCAGATCGGGTCGAGTCTCAATGACTTTTAAGTTCTTATTTTTTTTCGAGATTCATTGTTGGAGTTCTTGTTCTTCAGATTGATGTTCGAAGATTACTGTTCATGTTATAAAAGATTTATTCAAAGATCTCGAGGTTTTTCTGAAACCCTTGATCTCCAGTTCGTGATGATGTCGAGCATCTGCCCTCTCGATGCCGCGCCTTGTGTCGATCCAGTTACAACCCTCCAGACTCACAAGGTGAAGCTCGAAGCAGATCGACTCCCAGTAGATCTGAGCAGCATCATGGGGGCCCCAATCGCACACTCCCCCTCTCCGATCACCGTGCATCCTCCTACAGCCGCCATGTCCAACACGCAGATCGGGCACCGTCGAACCACTACCAGACGGAGCCCTTCCTCTGCGACGAACCTTCCAGCCTACAGGGTGCGAGGCGATTCTTGCTGGATTAAACGCACTCCCTTCATCGCGACGCTCTTCTCCCTTCCACGCGCATCCCTCCTTCCAGCTGTGAGTAGCCATTGCCCGAGAGGCGAGCACCGCACGCGTGCTCCATCTCTGAGCAGCTCCGCCCAGAACCCCGTTGCGCTCCATCCTAATCCAGGCGGCGACTTTAGTTACCTACATTAGGTGTCCACGACTCCATGCTGCAATACCCTTACGCTAAAAGCATGCTCCATCTCACGCCACCCATCCTCCAGACTCCAAGGCGGCAAGCCCCGACTCCCTTCTCTTCCGTGTTGACGCAAGACGAAACCCCTTCGGGGGTGGCTGGTCTTTCGAGCAAAGGGGTTCCATCGGGAACCCTAAATCAGCCCCAAAGGGGGCCAACACTATTTTTTAAAAAAATTGAAAGGGGTGATTTCAGCCAACAAAAAAATACGGGGTGCTGCATATGGGTTGGGACGGAATATATATATATATATATATATATGGGTAAAATGGGGCTGCCCCCAGGGAGTAGCCAACTTGGCTACTCCCACCCCTATTTTTCCCTCATTTTTTTATTTTTTTGGAAAATAAAAATTTGTATATTCATCATTATATCCCTCTCACATTCTATTAAATTTTCGTCAGAATCAGAGACTCCTAAGCCCTCCATCCAGACGTCATTTTTTTAACAGTCGCAGGATTTTTTAAATCGACCATGTTTGGATGGAGGCCGTAGGAGTCTCTGTTTCTGACGAAATTTTAATAGAATGTGAGAGGGATATAATGATGAATATACAAATTTTTATTTTCCAAAAAATAAAAAAATGAGGAAAAAATAGGGGTGGGAGTAGCCAAGTTGGCTACTCCCTGGGGGCAGCCCCATTTACCTCTATATATATATATCATTGGCCTATAAAAGAAAGGGAGGCTTGGTTAGTTCTTTTAAAAAAAATCTTTTGTTTAGAGAAAAAGGCACGCACAATACAAAAGCCGTATGCAATTCCCAAAAAAAGAGAGGAGAAAAGCCAAAAAAGTTGAAACAACTTAAAAAATTATTTTAAAAAAAAATGATTTGAGAAGCAAAAAATTGAAATATGCATTTGTGATGTTTTATTTTTCTCCCCATATTTATGTATTATCTTATCTTCTCCCAACTTGATCGAAGCCTATGTTTTCCGACAAGTATGGGAGAAAGAGGAAATATATATAGAGTCACAGGTCTATTCAGATTCTCTAGATACATATTTCAGAGCATTTAGATTTCAGACTCTACAGTTTAACAATTGATCAGACTCGACGACGATGCATGCCATCATTTGTCATGGTCCTCATCATCCTTGTTGTTTCGGTCCGAGTTTTCATGTGAGCTATAGGGACTCCAGAGCAAAGGACCATTCCCTATGCCATTGAGGGCAAGGGTTTTCATATGGTTCACAGGGACTCTAGAGTAGAGTACCATTCTCTGAGCCAGATGGGAGAGACCCAGTTTCACACTCCAGCCCGTTCGTCCTCCTCATATATACGTCATGAGAAGCAACGTCCTTGACAACAACCGATACTTGTGCGTGTTGAGTTGATATTGTCTGTAGTGTCATGTATTGTGAGTTGTGTTTCTTTCTGTTTGTCCAAGCTGAGCATCGCATGCTCTAGTTTGAGGGGGAGTGTTGGGGTATTCGTTATATGCGTCACATGTATGGGAGATGGGTAAATGGATCTCTCCAGGATCCATTTACCCCATCCATGTATTTAGTCCCACATCTACCAGTGGTAGGACTTGGATGCTAGGTGAAGGCTATATAAGAAGCCCCAGACCTCCTGTATCCATTGAGAATTCTAATAGAATATCCACCCCCTTTGATGGTTTCTCCCGTGGTTTCATCCCGCTCCTTAGGGAGTAGGGTTCCATGTTAAATCATTGTTCTTTATGTTTATCTTTTTGTTTTACCGCTTCTGCTTCCACTTCTAAGATTCTAACAAGAACTAATGTAAAGAGAATAAGCACCCACATATGGAGATTGTACCAGTCTATAGAGACCTCCTTGATCACAACCAGATCTAATCTCCCTGCCGTAAGAATGTCCTGAAACACACGAGCAGAAGGGTCAAATATGACACGACAATGTAAATCCTTGATGATTTAAGTAATGGACAACAAATTTATAAAAAAATTAGGAGTATAAAGAACATTCTGAAGTCGCATTGCAGGAATTAATTGCACCTCCCCTTGACCAGTGATGAGAGAGTGTGTTCCATCTGCTATTACTATGGATCTCCCTTATTGAGTCGGACTGGAAGTACTAAACCGTCCTCTGTCACCGTAAAGATGTCGTGATGCTCCTGATTCCATAATCCATTTTGACAAATCTACCCTGTAATAGCTCGTAAGAGCATATGCTGTACCTGATGTGGATGCTGATGCTGAGGCAATTACTCTGAGGATCCTGAAGGAGAGCTGGTTGACACAGGAGCATGCATAATCTCTTTGAGTTGTGCTACAAGCTCATCGAATCTCTGATCAGATGCAGGTGATGGACTACTAATCTGCTGAGTCTGCTCTGCAACACGTGTTGAAGCGGGATACCCATGCTTGGAGTAGCATGTTTCCTCAAAGTGGCATGACCTATGTGTGAACCCCGCAGGATCCGGGTACCCGTTTACGCGCATTTCGCAATATTTCATTCACATTGATCGCAGAGTTGTAGAAAAGCAGGGAAAATTTTTCGCGCAAATTTGACATTCATTTCCATCACACATGACCACAAGTACAAGAGACAATATGGCACCAAAATTCTTTTCATTAATATTCATATCAAGTTACAACATATACAATGATCTTCCATTTACAACATATATCCCAAAGTGTGATACAAAAGAGATAGCATTTACATTATTATCTGAACAAAAACTGCGACAAAGTAATCCATACCGTCGGGTATAAACTCTATCTCCTGGAAGCATGTAGCTACTGAGCGGCTACTGAACTGCAGGCTGTTTGCCTGCCACACACACAATAGGAAGAAGAGGCGTCAGCCATTGCTGGTACCTCCATAAAATTTATAAAAATAACTTGACATTTAATATGTACAAAAGCAGGCAAGTAGAAAGGTGGTACCAGTAAAATTTACATCTACTTGCGTAAGTAAAAAGGGGTTTGTTTGTAATGCTTTTCTAATGTTTTCCCTCCAGAACCCGGCATTTCCCATATGTCATATTTATATAGCAGTTGCGTAATCATGAGTGTATGAGCGTAAATGCATATATCATTTTCTTCAGAGATCATGTTGGTAAGTGAAAAATAGAAAAGTTGAGATTGTAGAGATTTATTTATTTAATTTCTTGGGTAGAGAGAATGGTCTTTTGATCATAATTTTTCCAATTCTTAACTTCAATGTTTCAGATATAGCTCCGGATGTTGTAGATGTAGATATTAATGATCTAGATATAGAATCGCCAAGTCTGTTTGGCGAAGTAACTCAAGCGGTGAAGAAGCCTGCAAATGGCTCTTCCGTCTCGCCCTCTAATTGGAAGCGCGGTCCAATAGAGGGATAGGTCTACTCCCCAACTACGCCACTGAGACGGGTGAGAGAGACTCCCTAGAAAAGTCGCTCTAGAAAAACAGCCCGACTAGTACGGGCGGACGAGCTCGTACGTAAAAACTGAAAACCAAGGATCCCCCGCCTGGGTGTCCTAAAGACAGGGTCAACGGAACTGGTCTAAAGTCAGGATCCCAACGAGGCGTAAAAACACTGCGAGCTCGCGTAAAAATCGTAAAAAGACTGGGATCCTAGACCCGCGCATTTAGCGGCCGCTGCCCTAACTGGGCTTCCTATTATCCCGCCCAGTTGAGGGTCACCGCGCCCTCGCACGGTCAAGCCTAAGGTCATCCTGACCGGCATAATTAATTATAAATTATTGATTCACCATTATCTTTTCTTCCCTGATTTTTCATCTTATTTTCAGTCCTTTCTATGGTTAATAATACAGATCTAGGTCTTTTAGTCCATGATCTTATCAATAGTGATCAAAGTATTTATAGAGTATACCTAACGGATTATTTCATGAAGAAAATCGATCCTTGTGGTCACATGTTATCATTTTTATAATCATCAGATTACCCGCTACTTATTTGATTGGATGTAAATTCAATCTAATGCAAAACGTTTAATCATCATTTAGCACTAACTTCATTCTCCCTTAAATAATGTTCCTCCTATTGTCCAGGACTAACAAGATCCATTAAACAAAATCATATCATAGTTCCCAGAAATCTCATTGTACATGAGTTTAGGGAAGGTCATATCCATGTCTACTGTTCGTCCTCTTTAATTCTTTACTAGTAATCTGAACTGGAATAGATACTAATGCAGATAATTAGTAAAATACAAGAGCTAATTGTTACAATATTACAATACCATCCTCACAATGAAACTAACTTTCTTCTAATATTAAACACCTAGCTATCTTTAAATTTATTCTAATATTATGTAAAAAAAAAATTCCTTTTAAAGTAGGTAATAATTCATGGTGTCATGAGCAACATGTATTTAACTCTTAATATGGTGATCAATAATCGCTTTAGTTTATCATATAAGAGCATGATCTATCAGTCTTCCTAAATTAATACATGTGGAGACAAGCAATTATGGCCTAGCCATATATATTATATTGCAAAAAGGTAGCATTGTTTGATAAAGGAGTAGAAGAATAGTTGAGTAAAAGTTTCTAGAATTTGTCGGATGAGAAGTCATATACATAAAGGAGTAGAAGAATAGTTGAGTAAAATTTTCTTTTAGGGCTTTGTTTCCCTTGCGTCATGTGCTCTTGGATATGATTTGATGAGATTGTAAAGGGACATTTGTATATATATCAAGTAAAACAAATCTAGCACAATACCATTGAATTCAATCGTCCAATTATAAATAATATCAAAACGATTTGAACAACAAAAGTTACTGTTGTCATTTTTATTTTCTGTCTATTGAGTATTGACTATAGTTTACTGGACATAAATTCTTGCTTATAACTATTATTTCTTATCGAGTAATCCTAATTAATATTCATTTTCTGATACAGACTTCATGTGATTTAAGGCAGTAGAGCTAGGTATACAAGGTAATATATCCATGCATGGAATCAAATAAGGAGCTAAGGATTATACAACAACATCCAGGATAGAGGATAGAATATTACAGAAATTAGAGCAATTATAAGAATCGATTTTTGCAAGAATCCATCACTGATTTTGGTTAAAAAGAATGCATTTTGGGACAGAAACTGGAAGTTTAAGATCTGCATGTATGGCAGCAAAAGAAAGGGCTTGGATGGTACCTATTTGATTTGAAATTGTAGAGAGGATGAATCCTTTGAGCAAGCAGCAGATTGGCAGCTTCTTCTTGGGGTTAATGGCAAGCTTGGGCTATAGGGAGTAGTAGCACTACTACAGGAGGCAGCAACTTGAGCTGGAAAAATTTTCTGGGCAGCAGGAGAAAGAGGAGGAATAGAGGCTCCCTTCGGCTGTGAGTTTTAGGAATATGGTGTGGGCAAAAACGAGAAGTGCTTTGGGGGTATTTAAGGGTGTTTTGTTGATAGAATTTAGGGGAATGCTTCTCTTTTATGATGACAAGTGGAATAACATATAGGCCAAGTGGAAAGAGATGGACAAGACAAGTGGAGTTCCAGCAACAGTCTGCT
Source organism: Ottelia alismoides (assembly GCA_037367405.1). Lineage (NCBI taxonomy): Eukaryota > Viridiplantae > Streptophyta > Magnoliopsida > Alismatales > Hydrocharitaceae > Ottelia > Ottelia alismoides. The sequence goes on along the minus strand of JAZKJV010009748.1, from coordinate 1,393,365 downwards.
GTTCTTAAATATTACATTTTTTTTTTAACTAAAGCTCTCATTATTTGAGATACTAAAATTGACCGTGCGCGCACCTCGGGCCTCGGATTTCAACGCGCAACATCTTGTTTTGACCGTCTTGGGACGACGATCAATATGAGTACCATATTGATATACTTCCGATTGGGTTTTGAACCCCCGAAATTTCGGATACGGTTTTTGTTTAAGGTTAAATTTTGCGATTTAAAAATATCAAACGACCTCCGATTGACGAACGGTCGATTCCGTTGGTCTTGTATCGTCGAATCGGATCTCATGATGGTCTCGGTTTATTCCGCGGTTTCCGAATTTGCGTCGCGGCTTTTCACGGCACGCATTACGAAGGGACCGATTTTTAGTCGATTTCGTCCGAACGACTTTTGATTCACTACTAATTGGTCGTTTTAGGTTGTTTAGTATTGACCGACAACGGTTTTGGGTTCATTAGACCCAAAATCGGACGACTTCAGGTTTGATTGGAAACCGGATGCTACACTATGGCATTAGGTGCACGACTGACGAGTTCAACTATCCCCTCTTCTGCCACGATTACTTTGACCACAGTACTACGTAGTGCTCCCCCTACCACGAGATGCAACCATAGCTGAAGAGGTCTGAGACTACTGAATACCACCAGGAGATATAAAGAGCTTGTTTAATCTGTGATATGCCTCCTCCATTGGAGGTATGGTGGCATCAGTATGAATCTGGACTTGAGCAGTGTCATACTCACGAAATCAGTTTGGTCTGCATGACGTACGAGCATATGTGGCCACACATGCGACTCGTGCGGTCGATTTCATGAACACTGATACTGCATTTGGCTCATGAACTGCATGACCCATAGTTCATAGTTCGTTCCATTCATCTCGACGATGGGTGTTGGACCTTTGAAGGCACCCAAGGATGAAACATCTGCTTTGTTATCTGACATGATGACAACAATCTCCTAAACTGGGTTTGCAAACTACAATACCTGCGTCTACACTAACATTTGAGAAGATGGTTGTGGGTGTAGACTCATACCACAACCTCTCCCTTCCGTTGAATCCTTCTTTGTGTAACTAGGGAGATTTTAGATGATGAAATCATACCCTGAAAATCCACAAGCAGACCTAACAGGAGACGGAGCCCGCAGAGGACGACATAGGCTGAGGCGGCCTAGACGGCTTCATAGTGCTGGCGGCAACGACGGCCTGGACGGCTGCAACCGATGCGACGACGGCGACGACTGGTTGCATAGGAGGGGGCTACGTGGCGGCGGTCGGATGCGTGAGGGTTTAGGTGGGGTGGGGATTTTTGGGCACATGCTTCGGTTTAGGACCGTCGCTCTGATACCATGTGGAAAGGTGTGAAATGAAAAAGTTGTATTCATCGTAGCCCTAGAGTTCTTTTATATAGAAGGAAAGCTCTAAGGAAAAATTATATAAAATGGACAGAAGAAATAAGGAAATACAAAATGAAGATAATGAGATAAATATCTCAACATAACTTATGTGATAGTGGGCACACAATATGTAGCACGTTCCATTTTATATGGGCAATCTAAAAAATCAGTATAAAATAATTTGGATATAATCTCCAAGGAGTTATTATGCATTTTTGACATTTTTACGCAATCTCAATGGCACATGGCTCTGCAAACTATTTTATTCTCTCCCAATTATCATTCATCGGTTCCAGTTTCTTTTGTGCAGGTATTTCATGAAATGGTCAATGCGGGACTGGAGCCAAATCTTCACACCTATGGTGCGCTTATAGATGGTTGTGCTCGAGCTGGACAGGTTGCGAAAGCTTTTGGTGCATATGGTATAATGAGATCGAAGGTATGAATATGTAAAATTGTGCAATTGTTTTGTAAAATGTGGCCAACGATGTAAAACACATAAATTTGTCAGCTTATGGGTTAATTGTCATGTAAAGAGAAGCATGCCCATCTTTCTTTTTTTATAACTTGGCTGGAGTCCGACATAGTTAACAACATAATTTTGTGCAGTAGAATGTGAAGCCTGATCGAGTTATATTCAACGCACTCATTACTGCATGTGGCCAATCGGGGGCCATGGACCGTGCTTTTGATGTGTTGGCTGAGATGAGGGCGGAACCACAACCTATAGATCCTGATCATGTTACCATTGGAGCTTTGATAAAGACATGTACTCAGGCTGGGCAGGTATTCAATATTAATGAACGAGTCCTAAACATCATTCTTCTTGGTTTGGCATTGTCTACTTGGGCTTACTTGGCGAATTGTAAATGTAATTATTTATATTTGTGATACATTCTTTTAATTGTGGGAAAAGGCTTTGTTGTTGTTGTGTGATAAATTCTTAATTATTGGATTTTACAGTCTGACAGGGCTCGTGAGGTGTACCAAATGCTGCAGAAGTATAAAATCAAAGGAACTGCTGATGTTTATACTATAGCTGTCAATAGTTGTAGCCTGACGGGCAACTTGGAGTTCGCACTGAGTATTTATGATGATATGAGAAAAAATGGTATAGTCCCAGATGAGGTACGTTCTAAGCTTCTGAAGACTTTGAAATTGTTGAAGGATCATCCTGAAATCCAGAGTATTCCTAGTTATTAATCAAGATTGTTTTTGTCATGATTTTTAATATTCTTGCTCTTTCAATGCATTAATTGCATTAGCAAGTATATGAGTTGCTCCTGTTTTTTCTTGACTAATCTTTACGATATATAGCAAGACAAAATGTACAGTACAATCAGCTCTGGATTACTTCTTTCTTCTCAAGCCAAAGTGACCTGGGCAATTTTTTAAGCTCTCGCAGCTTGAGATATATACTTTCCATTAACTTCCTCTAGAACTTCAGAATAAAAGTTATCCAGTTTAAAGTCAAATTTTCCCGGCCCACACAAGACAAAGGCGGCAGTAAAAATTGGTCATCAGTAGTCTTTTCATTATCAATAAAGAAAGAGCATGTATACAGGGATCTCATGCATCATTGAGGCTGCATGCTTTCCGTTGACTAGGATGGTAGTTTCATATTGCTTTTATTCAAGGATTCTACAATCCAGACATACCAACTGGTTAAGGCATATAATCTCATTTTTTTTATAATGGAGAGTGATGGAGAGCGGGAGGGGGGGGGGAGATGGCGGGAGGGGTAGCCACCGTAGTTGGTTACCAGACGACCACCACCAACGAGAGTTGTGGGGAGAGCGACGGGAGGGGGAAAGCAATCGTAGTTGGTGACCAGAGGGCCACCACCAATGAGGTTGATGCAAGTCGAGTGCTTGAAAATGTTGTGATGGTCGAGATGGTGGGTGATGGACCGTGAAGTGAACCAAAGAGGCGGAAGAGGCCTTCGAAGGCCGATGGTGAGGAAAAGAGGTGGTGCTTCCGATGTGGGTCGAAAGACCGTCTTTCGTGTACGTGCAAAGCCTCCGAACAACTTTGTTTCCGATGCGGTTGCCTGTGACGTCGATATAAGGATTGCTCGACTGGTGACTTTTGGTCGAGGAAGATGGTTGCAAAGTCGACTTCGTAGATGCATGGATTGGCTACGAAGTTGGGGGAGAACATCGAATCTCTTCCTGTTGCAAGGATCACTGGTCTTCTTTTGCGTCTCTTGAGAAAGGCGATCTTGAAAGATTCACTAGCAGGCCTTTTGGTAGGGGAAGCCGAGGAGGTCTTGAAGGGTATCCACGATGGAGTTCGTGCAACGAGAGAGGAGGGCATTGGGGTTGATGCCATTTGGTTGCACGACAGATTGCTATGCGTCAGGGGCATCTCCCAGGAGGGAATCAGGGAGGTTCTCAATGGCAGGTTAGAATTATGCCTACCACCGGAGTTGAGGGGCTTGATTGCATGGCGACATTCACGCTTCTAAGACGATAGCTCGGGGGGGGGGGGTAGCTGAGTTGAAGTTGTTGGTTGCTGGAGTTCCCTTGCGGTATAGGAAATTGGAGCTCCTGCGTGAGGCCTTGGAGGAGTTCAGAGAACTGGTGGATGTTTGCTGCTCCGGTCTTTGGCCAGGGGAAGGATTGGAGGTTGTGGTGGTGGTCTGTTGAACGAAGCCTTCCTCCCCATCACCAGCTTCATTGCAGATCGGAAGGAGAGCTATCATGCTGTGGATTACTCTGGTCAGGGATGATCAAGCTCCGGCGACATCTCCAGCAATCGTTGAGGTAGGTGTAAGACACATTCAATGGTGCAGAACCCAAGAGATGCCGATCGGGGAGTCGAAACGTTCGCGCCACCTTCGGGAATAGTTTTGAGAGGGGTATGGGCTCGGATCTCAAAGATATTTGGTCGGGCTTGTTGGCGGATCCCAAGTTGAATCAGAAGGTAAATCCGATAGGGGATCTAGTTATTGTCTCGAGGAGTCCGAACCTGGACAGACGGTTCTCGGGCTCGCCAATATCGGATATCATAGTTCATTTTTCAGGTTCGATCTACGTACTAAAGTTGGCAACCGAGTCGAGCATTTCTTTCTCAAATTACCCATTCAGGGGAAGCCCGATCAGGATGTAACCTCTCGACCTGTGACATCTGGTTGCAGACAAAGCATCGTGACTCCAGAAGGGGGGACATCACGATGACGTTGGCTGGGGTCATTGGGTTTGAGACCACGTGGTGGTGGTAGATACGACGACAGTGGCCACTAAGTACCTGGTTGGCGGTATGAAGTGAAGTTGAAGCTTCGACAAGGGCTTGCAACAAAGGAGATGGCGGGGATTTGGTCCTCAAATCTAACGGGGGGGTGGGGGGTATCATCAGAAGCGTTTGGCAGCGCCTCGTTGCACTAAACCAAGGAGTGGCTACGACAAGAGCTCTTGCTCGAGGAGCCTTTCGGATGGGTCATCTACGGTTAATTTTGAATCCGAAATTTCGTTGAATCTTCTACTATTTTCTCGCAAACCTCATCGTGCAAATGGGATGGATTAGGAGACGCGAGGTTTGCAGCGCAAGCGTAAAGGTAAGCTGGGTGAAGGCATGTGAGCCAGTTAGATAGAACTCCATTTCGGGTCCCCATATAACGGAGTTGAGAACTTGTTTGGCGATTGGAAGTGCTTATCGGATTGTGGCTGCTTGAAATAGGAGCCTTTTTATCCTCGTTGATGAATTAATACTGGTGCGCTCGATTTCGATTTCCCTTAAAAGCAAGATGGATCACTCATGGTTCGTGGTTACCTTAGTGTATGGTGTGATGGGGGAATCCACAAATGTGGCATTATGGAGGCGTTGGTGATTAGGCATAGATTTTCGAAGGATGGCTTGACTAGTGGGTGGTGGCTTTAACGCCATGCTTTACACGGAGGATTGGCTAGGTAGGAGAGGCGCACAAGATCCTGGATTTGTTTTTTTGTGTGGAGGTTGTGGAGGAGCTGAATTTGGAGTTTTTGGACACAGACGAACCGTTACTACACTTGGAGGTACTCATCATCTTGGTCACTGTTAGCTTCCTCCTATCAGTTGAAAGCATTTGGAGATGTTTAGTCTAGCTACTGTCAGCTCTCTTCCTTGATCCCAATCGGAGTACACATCGCTGTGCCTTGACTTGTTCAGTGGTAGAGGCTTTACTTCATCTTCAAGTTTAAGCGGTTCTGGATGCTGGAGGATGGATTTCGTGACATAGTGCACACTTTCTAGATGGGGTTGAACGTAGAGGTGTTGGCTACAACTCATTTGGCATTGAAGCTGGCAGCGTTGCAGCATAGATTTGCAATTTAGCAGATTTCAGGTGGGACTCCTGCAAGGAGTGAGAACTGAGAAGAAATCAGGTGCATGATGAGATGGCGAGGCTGGATTTGATGAAAGACGTTAGGGAATTGGACGATGAAGAATTGTCCGACCTTGGAGTTATATAGAAGATTCTTGATGAGGAGGACATGAAGATAGAAGATGAGTGGAGGCATAGGTCGTGGAAGAAGTGGTTAAAGGAAGCTGATGGTAATACAAGATTCTTTCACTCGGTGGCTAACGGTAGAAGGAGGAGGAATATGATCCACTCGGTAGAGGTAGAGGGGAGGTCATTCGAGGGGAGGTGCGGTAGCAAGGCCCGTGGCATATTTCAAGGGAATGAGCAGATGACTTCCTCACGACAGTTTGCGGTGGTCGGGGATGGGGGTCAACAATCTCTCTGACATATATGCGATGGGGCTGACGAGGCCTTTTGCCTCATCAGAGGTTCAGGAGGATGTCTTTGGCCTGAAATCAGATGGGTGTCCTGGGCCGGATGGTTTTCCTGTGTTCTTTTTCAGGGAATTTTGGGACCTCATTGAGGGGAGGCGATGGTGGTGGTGATGGAATTCACTGAGGGGAACTACAATTTTGACCAGATTAACCGTTCTTTTATCCTCTTCCTTCCCAAAAAGGATACATCGATGAAAATTGAAGATTACAGACCGATTGCGCTTTCCAATGTGGTGTATCTGATTATGGCTAAGCTATTAGCTAACTGGTTTAGGGAGGTAGTGAATAAGATCATCTTGTCAGCTCAAAGTTCCTTTTTGCTTGGCTGGCAACTCAAGGACAATGCTGTTACAACTTCTTAGATCGTGGCGGATTGGTGCCAACAGAAAGCAAAAAGAGTTCTCTGAAAGATAGATTTTGCAAAGGCCTATGATTGTGTCGACTAATGTTTTCTTTGGGCCTCTTTGCATAGGCGTGGATTTCCTGACATATGGATCTCATGGGTGAAGTGATGTATCATGACCGCATCACGTGCACTCTTGGTGAATGGGCAACCTATGGGGGGTTAGGCGCAACGTGGTTTAAGTGGAGTTCGACATGGTTGTTTGTTGGCATCCCTTCTTTTTGTTCTTGTGACCGATGCCTTAACAATCATGGTCGATCGTGCCATCTTAGGGGGATTCTGCAGCGGTTGCCCATGGTAGGACTTATCTACACCTATCCTTCAATTTCCGGACGATACGATTCTCTTTGTGGAGGGTGGTGCTGAGAGTTGCAGGGGTTTATCTGTGATTTTGGACACATGTTCGGTGTCGTATCTGGTTTGAGACTTAACAAAGACAAGTCAGAGTTTGTCCCTTTTGTGCTGGCATATATGGAGATTGCATCTTGCACAGGCTGGCTGCACTCTCTGCACAAGATCTGCTGATACGTTATCTTGGTGTGCCTTTGGTGGTAGGGAGGATGCACACTGTTGAATGGCTTTCGGTGATTGAGAAGTTGGAGCAGAAGCTGGCTGGATGGAAGTCTGTTTACCTATCCAGTGGTGGTAGACTGGTGTTGTTGCGGTCGGTACTGTCCGCTATCGCAATTCTTACATGTCTTCTCGTATGGTTCCTGTAGAGGTGAGGAAGAAGCTTGAGTCCATCATGAGACAGTTTTTTTGGTCATTGTCGGGGTAGTCACATGGGTTCCCTTTAGTGGATTGGAAGATGGTGTCTTGCTCAAAAGAGGATGGAGGTCTTGGTGTTCGAAGTTTGGAGGAGATGAATATGACATTTTTGATTAAGTGGGTAGCCCGCATCTGGGGCGACCGTGACAATTTAATCTACAGTTTGATTCGGAGAATATATGAGCCTGACCTCTCTTTCCCTGGTCCCAGACACCCAGGGAATTCGGCACTCCACCTTCCTATTTCTGGAGAGGCGTATGCAGTGTGTCACAGGAGATACTGCCTTTTCCGAGACCAGTGCTGGGGGACAGATTTGGTTTTTGTTTCTGGATTGGTGATTGGAGTGATGGTAGGATACTACAGGGGAGATTCCCATGGCTGAAGGCGCTGGCGATTAATCCTGATTGCTTGGTGGCGGAAGCTTATGATGAACAATTGTTCTTTCCCCAGTTTAGGTCGGACCTTTCTTACCGACGGTTGGAGGAACTCCTGATGTTAATTGAGGAGTTTGAGAGTGTGGCCGGACCCACGAACAGACGTGATTACCGGACATGATGGGATGTGTCTTTCTCATTTGGGAAGGCGTATAGGGCCTTGAAGGCCCCACTGACTTTTGACCCTAGGGATGTACGAATGACAACATGCGTATATGGAAGTGGAAGATTCCAACTCATATAAAGGTGTTCCTTTGGTTTTTCAGGATAGGTAGATTGCTAACCAAAGACAGATTTACGTGATTCATTCCGACATCTGACCCGACATGTCCCCGTTTCCTGGTGAGCGTGGTGGATGCTAACCATCTTTTCTTTGGTTTTTGGAGTTCAACAGAGGGTTGGAATCTTTTTGGGAGTCATGCAATCTGCACTGTCTCTGGATTTTGGAACTCCATTGGAGAAGACTGGAATGACACTGAGAAGGAGAAATCAGGGTATACGACAATGATCTGGACGTTATGGTTTGCTAGAAACGAGATAGTATTTAGGCAGGATCATTTTTATGAGGAAGATGTGGTTGCGCATGCTAAGACTTTGAATGAGAGTTGGGATATTTAATTCTAAAACTATACTTATACATGTAATACTTTTTGGTGATAAATGGTGAAGGTTTTTGGGCGCAAACCTTTACGGTGGAGGCCCTTTTTTCCTTTTAAAAAAATATGGCATATAATGTCAATATATAACACTTCCAATCTTATTTTAGACAGTGGCTGCAATAATATTGCAATATTTGAGAGGGTAATGGGTCAACTTCTACTAACGATTCTTTTGGTCAGAGAGAAAAAAGTACTTTAGAATCCGGTACAAATTAACTTGGAAGACCCTACTCAATGAAAGAGAAAGATCACGTGAACGACAAACCTAGTGCCATAGTGACATCTAGGATTTTCTCTCTACTTCATCCTACTAAATTGATGGGTTTTGCCATAGTGACCTATCTTCTGGAAGGGCATCTACGCCTTGATACCTCAATGGGCTCTCCAATCCGATCCTAGGGGATGGTTTCCCTTTTGTCTTATGGATGCATAATTGGATTGATGGAACGATGTTAGCATCTCACTTTCCATGCTTGTTTGCCCTGTCTTCAGATCGTGATGCATTGGTGGCAGAGTGGACATTGACCTTCCACAGCGACAAAAAGCCTTTTCCCACATTAAGTAGGGCTACTTAATGTGAGTGGATTTATAGGCCCGCCCCATATTAAGTAGGATGTCGACCTTCCACTCTTTTTTTGGGTCAACACATGAAGGAATTCCTGGGACTTCATGATGCTATTAGCTTGTTGGATGGATCGGTAAGGGAAAGATACCACTGTGTTTGGAGACATTGGGATTTCTTGTTGCGATGGGCCTATAAATCCATTAATAGACCTCCATATCTGATGATGCCTGTGGATGTTGTTCGAGATTGCATATTTATTTGGGACTTAAAGGTTCCATCTCGTATTAGAGTCTTCCTTTGGTTGTTGCATTGAGGGTGGGTCTTGACCAGCGCTGACACGATCCACTTTACCTCATCTTTCTCGGACAACCTAACCAACTAGGTACACTATTCAGGTAAGCGACCTATAATGGCTTCCCCAATCCCATTCCTTGCAAGCATACAAGGATGTCGATTCCAAGCTTAAGGTTGGGGAGGCTTTTGAGTGTGACGAGGAGCGTGATTATCTTCTCTTGCGGAGGGGGCCTCAGGTCCTGATGGTTTTCTTGTTTTCTTTTTTAGATAGTTTTGGGATATGGTTGGGAATGATGTCGTTGTTGTGCCAGAGGAGGAGTTTAGACAGGGCAATGCTGGTTTTAGAATCAACAGAGCACTCATTTTCCTCTTGCCAAAGGAAGTTTTAGAACAAGATGATTGGTGATGGGGATCGAATGGTTGGATTGCATCAATCGGTTCTCTTTTTGGGAGTCGCTATTCAATTCTCGCTTTTATCAAACACGGACAGAGAGAAGATATGGAATTGGAGGCCTATCAACTTCCTGTATGATTCTTGCTGATTGCTGTTGTTTGGGCACTTGGGCTATCTTGAAATGGAGTTGTTTCCCTTTCTGAGCGTTTTTATGTGAAAAATGTTGTCATCATGTGAAGACTCTCATCGAGTATTGGCTTTTGTACTGATTTTATTTTAGTTCATTAATTTGACATGCCACGTCAATGATCTGGTGTTAGTGCATTGCGCTTACCTCCCCAAAGATTAGGAATCAGATCCCTCCTTTGGGGGTTGCTTTAGGTAGCCAATAGCCAACGTAAAAAATAGTCGGATCTTTCAACATGGATTTGAGAAAGAATCCATGTAGCCGACCCTACTTAAAGTGGGAGAAGGCTTCACCATTTAATTTAATGGGCTGGGAACCTATGTGTTTTTTTTTTTGACTTAAAAAAACCATAATGTTTAAAATTGATTTTCACATATGTGGAAGGTTGAAATCCTTGATATCTCTGTATCATGTACCTGAAAGTGCACCTTGAACAACTGTAATAGATGTAAAAAAACAACCACTAAAATAGGCAATGTCAGGAGGTCCTCATGGCTTGCTGTTAATCAAATAAGCCGGAACTTCAGGAAACACGACTAAACATTGCTTACCATTTCATAGGCTGAACATGCACTATCTTTTAAAGAGAAAACTTTAAGGCAAGCAGTTTTCATGATGATGAAAACTTAATCATCCAGGTCTCTTGTTGCCATAGTTGAACTTGATAAACTGAGGTGCCTGAGTCACCTTAATAAATTGTAGACTAGAACACGTTGGATAAAAATTATTCAATGCTTTAAATACTTTGTAATCTTACGGACAAAAAACAAATTGAGAGGAAAGTCAGAATATGGAGAGCTGATACAGTTATGTGATGCAATAAATGTATGCAATATACCTTTTTCGCTGCAATATTTACACACATGGCATTAGTCATATAGATTTGTTCATTTTGTGAACCTAACCTAACCCACTTCAATGGTCTGGTGGTAGTGCAGCGTGCCTACCACCCAAAAGAGCAGGGTTCAAATCCCTCATTATGGGGGTTGTGTTAGGTAGCCGACAACCAACATAAAAAATAGCCGGATCTTTCAACATGGATTTGAGCAAGAATCCATGTAGCTGACCCTACCTAAGTGGGAATGTTGAAGTATTTGGTTGTGTGCATCTTATGATGTTGATGGGTAAATGGATACCTCCAGGATCCATTTATTCCATCCATATGTTTAGTCCCATATCTATCAGTGGTGGGACTTGGAGGCTCTGTGGAGGCTATATAAGGATCCCCAGACCTCCTGTATCCATTGAGAAAAAGCAATGAAGCATATGCCCCTTTAAGGGCTTCTCGTGCTTTCATCCCGCTCCTTAGGGAGTAGGGTTCCACATAAAAATCTTTGCGTTCTTTGATGTTTATCTTTCTCTATATCTATGCTCTGTTTATCATTTAGCTTCCGCATTCTCCATTTTATAACATGGTAATGGAGCGGGTCGTTCTTGGTTGATTTTGAAGTCTGTTCTTGAAGATTTTTTTCCCAAAATTATTCCAAGATAGGGTTTCAATTCATTCTTGATAGGAAAAGAAGTCGATTCATTATACGTACCCGAGGGCTCTCTTATATAGGAGAATAGCCGTGGGTTAATTACACGATAAGTACTATAAGAAATAGGAATTACATAAGAAAGACATAATGCGATATTTAACTTAACACTCCCCCTCAAACTGGAGCATATATATCTATCATGCTTAGCTTGGACCAACACTTCTGAAAAGGACTTCGTGCTAAAGCCTTGGTGAAGATATCTGCTGTCTGATCTCCTGTAGACACATGAGATGTAGATATGAGTCCCTTCTGTATCAGATCTCGAGTGTAATGGCAGTCCACCTCAATATGCTTCGTTCGTTCATGGAATGCAGGATTATTTGCAATGAATAATGCGGCTTGATTATCACATAGTAGTTGCATAGGAAGAGGAACTTGTATGGAAAGATCAGTTAATACTGATCTAACCCACATCATCTCTGCACTTCCTTGGGCCATGGCTCTATATTCAGATTTTGCACTTGATCTGGCAATTACAGTCTGCTTCTTACTTTTCCATGAGAGAAGTGAGTATCCCACAAAGACTGCAAAACCTGGAGTAGACTTCCTGTCCGTGGGGCATCCTGTATAGTCAGCATCTGCACAAGCTGTTACCTCCAAGGACGTATCCCTACTGAATAGGAGTCCTGAACCATGTGAGTTCTTCAGATATCTCAAGATCATACAATTTCATGTGAGTTCTTCAGATACAAAACTCGTTGGGTTATCACTAGACCCCGATGATTCAAGGCAAACTCTAGCCCCAGGAAGTAGCGAAGAGTGCCAAGATTCTTGGTTACAAACTCTTTACCTAGGAACTTCTTGGCTCTCTGAATGCCTTGAGCATCATCTCCTGTCACAATAATATCATCTACATAGACAAGAATGGCAACCGTACCTCTCTGTGTCTTCTGAACAAATAGTGAGTGGTCCGCAGTGGACCTCTTGAATCCCTGTTGCTCAATTAATTCTGACAGCTTTTGGTACCAAGCTCTAAAACTCTGCTTTAGGCCATAAATGGCCTTATGTAGTCGGCATACCTTCTGGGACTCCCCCTCAGCAGCAAACCCAGGTGACTGCTGCATATAAACTTTTTCCTGGAGATCTCGATAGAGAAATGCATTCTTCACATCAAGCTGGAATAATGGCCAATCCCGTGAGATAGCAGTTGCTAGTAAGATCCGAAGCGTCGAGTGTCTTGCCGCTGGAGAAAACGTGTCCTGATAATCCACGCCGTATGTCTGGGTAAAGGCACGAGCCACCAATCTTGCCTTATAATGATCCACACTTCCATCTGGATTTTGCTTAATGGAGAATATCCACTTACAGTTGACTATCGAAGCACCACGTGGAGGTGAGACAATGGTCCATGTCCTGCGAGATGTTAAGGCTGCCATTTCTTCTTCTATGGCCTGACGCCACCTGCTGTCCTGTAAAGCCTCCATATATGTTTTGGGTATAGTAACCACGGAAAGGCCAACAATAAACCTCTTGTATTCATCAGAAAGATGATCCAAAGAGACATGTGCCGTCATTGGGTATTTAGCACATTGACGTCGTGGCTTCCTCAACGCTATAGGAATATCCAAATCGGCCTCCTCAGTGCCCTCTACAGCAGAGTCATCCTGTAAAACTCCAGTGCCATCAGTAGATATAATGTTATCATGACATACCTTAGGCGTGCTGGGTGATGTGGACGGCTGTTGAGCAGAGGAGCTAGTAGAAGACCTGCGAGTATAAACAATGGGTAAAAATCTTGTCTCAGGTGGTTGTGGTGGAGGTGGTGGTGGAGGTAAAGGTTGCTCATATTCAACTGGTGCGAGAGATGGAGGTGGAGGAACAACAATATCGTCCACATTGTTATTGGATAACCTGTCACCTGTAGGAGAGAAATACATGTTAGACTCAAAGAAGGTAACATCTGCACTCACATAATATCTCCGACTCACAGGATCATAACATCTATACCCCTTTTGAGTACGAGAGTACCCAACAAACATACATTTGATAGCTCTTGGAGAGAGCTAATCACGACCAGGGGTACAATTATGCACAAATGCCATAGACCCAAAGACACGAGGTGTGAGGGAGAATAGGTCCTTTTCGGGAAACACAATCAAGAAGGGAACCTTTTCTCCAAGAACAGTGGACGGCATACGATTCACCAAGTAGCATGCAGTGAGAACCGCATCCCCCCAAAAGGAATGAGTGGCACGACTATGGATCAACATCGTCCGAGTGACATCAAGAAGATGGCAATGTTTGCGTTCTACCACACCATTTTGTTGCGAAGTGTAACTACAAGAAGTTTGATGAATAATGCCCTGTGAACTGAGAAAATCGGAAAAATGTAATGTTGAGAACTCCAAAGCATTATCCGTGCGAATTACTTTGACATTGGTAGAGAAGATATTATTAATTTCAATAATAAATTTTCGAATGATAGTACCAGCTTCAGACTTTTGTTTCAACAAAAATACCCAAGATAATCTGGAAAAATCATCAACAACAACCATATGGTAACGATGTCCCTGAAGATCAGGGACACAACTCGGACCCCAAATATCAAAGTGAAATAGCTCAAAAGACCGACTACCATGACGAATCGGACGGACTGGAAATGAAGACCGATGGTGTTTCCCAAGCTGATAGGCTTCACAATCCAATGCGGTATGGGTAGATATCTGCGGCAAGACATGACACATCTTCTGCAGAGGCAGATGGCCAAAGCGAAGATGCCAAAGGAATGGGAAAACAGATCCAGAGGGAATAGTAGCAGGACCAGCACATGATGAAATAGCAAGCTTATACAAGCCTCTCTACTCACAGCCACTTCCAATCATCCTGCCTATCAGTATGTCTTGAAACACAAAAGTCAGTGTTGCAGAAGACGGTATTCGGTATTCAGTCGGAGGGGTCACTGAATAGAGAATAATCGGTATTCGGGCGACTATTCGGAATTATTCGGTTTTGTATTTTTTAATATAAAAATTATTTATAATACTTATATTCTTATATTTTTATACATATATGGTCATTATTTAACATGAATCCAAGATAAAAGTACCAATCAATATAATAGATATATAGAATTTGACATTTGTGGCGATACCGTGGTAAAATATAACCCATAAAAATTGAAAATTGAAAATAAAAAAATAAAAATATCAAAAGTCAAACTCCAGTCGGCCTAATAGTCGGGCCAGTCGGCCGAATAGTCGGCCGACTATTCGGTCGGACCGACTATTGGCCGAATGGGGGTCTATTCAGTCGGGGACCCCCCCGCACCGCATAGTCGGACCGACTATTCGGGATAGTCGGCCGACTATTGCAACACTGACAAAAGTAGAAGGGTCAAAGATGGCACGGCATTGTAAATCTTTTGTAAGCTGGCTAATTGAAAACAAGTTTATCTGAAAGTCAGGTGCGTGTAAGACATTCTAAAGGCTCAAAGAAGGCGTCAGAGTGATCTTCCCTTGACCAACAATGGGTAATCTGACCCATTGGCAATGACAACCGATCTGCCTGGCGCAAGTGGTCTGTAGGTAGTAAACTGCAATCTGCCATCGCACATATGATGAGAGACCCCGGAATCCATAATCCTATCTGTTAAGTCCGAGCAAGTAGTATTGGTAAGTGCATAAGGAGTACCTGATGAGCTAGAGGAGGCTCTGGCCGAAGCAGCAGCATCCGTAGAACTTGGAGACGGAGACGTAGGTGTAGTAATCATCTTACGAAGTCGGGAGACAATATCATCAAAGCGAGCATCTGGAAGAGGCGCATCGGTAGCCTCAGTTTGCTTAGCAACACGTGCTGAGGCTGGATTACCATGCTTGTGAAAGCATGTCTCCTCAGAGTGTCCTATACGGTGACAGTGAGTACAAAGGCCACGATGTCTGCCTCCCCCTCGACCACGAGGTCCACGACCCCGAAAATGTGACGCTCCTCCTATGCCATGAGTGGCAGCCATAGCTGAAGGGGTAGGCTGGGCTGTAGATGCCGAGGCAGTAATAATCCTGCTCAATCTATTATACACCTCCTCCATTGGTGGAATAGTCTCGCCAGTCAGAAGTTTTTTTTGAAGTCTAAAAGGTAGGGGGAAACAATCGATGGTGCCCGCCCCATGATTATTTATTCCAAAAATATAAGAAAATACAAGGAAGAAAACAGATAACGCACCGGCCCCACAAATCCACTACAACACCCAGTCCTCTACCATGCGTTTGGCAAACACCCCTCGTTCTCCTTATAAAATCTTTGACCCGAGAACAACAAATCATTCCTTCCCCGCCAAACCGCCCATAGAATAGCCATGGGATAAAGCCGCTCCCTCCTTGGTCTGGTCAGATTTGCGTGGATCGAACTCCAGAAGGCTTGAAAGTCGTCGCTGCGGCACCACGCTAAGCCAACCTCCTGCCATATTTGAGAGACCATGAGGCATGAGAAAAAGAGATGCTCCACAGATTCAATCGCATCATTACAAATCAGGCACCTGTCCGAAATGACGCCAAGAAGCCCGACGCACCGATCTCGCTTCATCAGCCTCTTCCTTCTGAGTAACCACAGGAAGAACCCAATTCTCTCAGGAAGCCTGAGAGCCCAAATAATTGTACAGTCCCTGATCAACAACTCCGAGTTAACCGACGACGGCCTGGAGATGGCCCCATAGGCCCTCCTAACCGAGAACAACCCCTCTCGCCAACACCCAGTCCTCTACCGGGCTGCATCGTACTCAGGATCAAGAGAGGATAGAAATACGCCAGTCATCGTGGCATTTCGGTATGCCTGCTGTTGTTTCGTACTGGTAGTGATTGGCATGAAGCTATGCAATATCTCGAACATGCCCCGTAAATGAGAGAAATGTGCATGTAGTGGTTTCCCATTCTGTTTCGTAGAGAAGATGTCGAATTGTAATTAAAGAATCTTGCTCTCATTCTTGGACTGCCCGTATGTAGCGGCCAGTATATCCCACATAGCCTTTGCTGTGGGTTGATTCACAATATCATTTGCAATCTCCGTAATCAGTGCCCCAGAGAGCCATATACGTGCATACGCATCGTTTTGCTTCCACGTCGCATTTGCTCCAGTCTTGTCATCTGGCTCGGGTTCTGTCAGAGTGTGCTCCTTATTGTGGCACTGCATCAGGTTGCGAAACTGTATAGACGATAGTTCATAGTTGATCCCATCCATCTTGACTATTGGGGTTGGGCCTTTGAAAGCACCCGAGGATGTAAAGACGTCACCCTTGTTTTCTGACATGATTGATGATTAGCCTCAGTCCAACGGAGATAACCAAAATAGTAGGCGGTCTACAATATCATATGAGGGATAGAGTGTATGTGTAGACTCATACACCCATCCCTATTCGTTGTTGGAGTGCAGAACCTAGTGCGCAGACTGCAAGGACCGCGTCAGGGGCTGCCTGTGCCGCGCGGGTGGTTGAAGTCACACGGGAGAGCGCCTAGGGGCCTCCGGGCGGGCTACAAGGTGCCACTGGGGGTTTTGTCAGGACCCATTGAGGCGGTACGGAGCCGCTGGGGCTACACAATGCAGCAGGAAGCGGCTCACAGTCGCTGGGAGCGGCACGGGAGAGGGCGGGGGCCGCTGAAGGCGGTGCTGGAGGCGGCGCTTAGCCGTTGGAAGGAACACAGGAGGGTGTGGGAGCCGCGGGAGGCGGCGTCGGGGGGGGGGGGGGTGACGGGTGGAGGGATTAGAGTTAGGGTTTTTGGGTGGGATACCGAGACCCCGGTCTAGGACCGTTGCTCCGATACTATGATAGGAAAAGAAGTCGATTCATTATACGTACCCGAGGGCTCTCTTATATAGGAGAATAGCCCTGGGTTAATTACACGATAAGTACTCTAAGAAATAGGAATTACATAAGAAAGACATAATGCGATATTTAACTTAACAATTCTTGAAGATCATTTTTTGTTTGGAGATCATGCTCGTGATTTGTTCAAGTTGTGGTCAAGTTCCATGGTTCTAGGGTTTATTGAATCCCTTTTCTACACGGATGCAAAATCTGGCGAGCAAGGTTCTGCGAGGGTTCAATCTGGAACCCTAATCACAGATCTCCTATGCGCCGAGAGGTGCCGTATCCTTTCCATCACAGGTGCGCATCTCCTCAGACTTCCAAGGCACCGCCTTTAAGCCAATCTCCAGATATGGCTCTCAAGGACCCCTGCGACTTCTCTGCATCGCGCGCTCGTGCACGCGATCCAATCTTCGTCCAGCAAGCGAGTTGCGATGCACTACTCTCATCTCCAATTCTATCAGAATCTCCACCAGCGCGCAGCCCACTAGCATGTGCTGCCCACGCATCTCCAAGCGGTGGCACCGCGCCACCCCATCTCCTGCACCCCACGCGATGGCCTGGGCTCCCAGCTGCTCAACGCACCAGCCTGAGGCATATCTTCACTCACCGCACTGCAACGCACGTCCTTTTGCGGTGCTCGCCAAAGGCACATCTTCCGCGCAACCGCACTTCGACCTCCATGTCTGCCATGGCGCATAACAAACAACAGGCGGCGACCCTCCTTCGCGCGAATCCCAACAGCCTTCTGCCGTAGGCGCACCCCCAGGCGGAGCTCCCCAAAAGCCGCCCCTCCAGGCGATATCCTCTATCTTCTCAAAGCCCTGGACGCAAAGTGGCTCGAGTGCCTCACTCCAGGATCCAGGCACACAGGCAAGACCCCCCCATCGGGGGCGTCAGCATTGAGAATGAGGGGCCCCAGGTTGGGAACCCTGGCGACACACGAAATAGGGGTGGCCCGATTGCCTTTTATTATCTAAAAAAATATTCTGCTGCAGTTCAACCTAGGTGGGCTATGGCAAGTGGGCCACTTGCCATTGAAAAAAAGGAGAGTGTCCTGGTTCAAAAAAAAGAGAGAGAAAAAAAAAGAAGGGGGCTGCATATTCTTTTAATAAAAAGAAAAGAGTTGGCAATTTAAAAAGAGGGCGAGAGACTGTGTAAAAAAAAGGAGTGGACTCATTAAATAAAAGAGTCCAGATTAAAAAAATTGAGAGAATTCTTAAAAAAAAGGTGCATACAAAAAAAATCGTACGCATATTTGCAAAAAAAATGTGAGAGGGAAAAGCCGAAAAAAGGGAATGTCGTCGACTCATTTGGTTTTGTTTATCCCCAATATCCTGTCTTCTCCCAACTTTGTCAATGTTGTTTTTTCGATAAGTATGAGAGAAACATGGCCTCAAATTTCAGCGAAATTCGGTCGAATTTCTGTCGAATATCGATATCCAGTCGAAATCGAAATTCGACCGAAATGACCGAAATATGGGGGTCCTAGTACAAAAAATGACCGAAATGACCTATATTTCGGTCGAAATTCCACCGAAATTCCATCGAAATTCTATTTTGGTCGATACCGAAATGATGACCGAAACCGACATTGAGGGCCTTGGAGAGAAAGGGGGAGTATATGTAGAGTCACATGTATTCTCCAGAGATTTCAGATTCGTCAGATCAGGCAGATTGGTCAGGCTCTACAGTTGTTCAGACTGGACGTCAGATGTTTCCGAGTCTCCAATTTCAGATCGCACACGTATGCTGTGTTTTTTTGATAAGAACATGTTTGCTATCATTGTCAGTGGTCCCCATCCATTCTTGTTGTTTCGGCTAGAGTTTTCATGTGAGCCATAGGAACTCCAGAGTAAAGGACCATTCCCTATGTCATGTTGGCAATGGTTTCCATGTGGTATCATATGTACTCCAGAGTAGTGTACCATTCTTTGTGCCATATGGGAGAGACCCAGTTCTCCGTCGAGGAGACTTTTTTCAGACTCCATTCTCCAGCGACCATGGACTCCGACGGGGATTGCACTTCCACGGCCTTTTCAATTCAACCCTTTTCAGAGATGGAGCAGTTGTCCACATGTTGTGGTGGGCCAGAGTACTCCGATGAGGAGACTCATTTTCAGTTGCAGTGACTCTGACATGCGCTGTTCAGAGCAGATGCTCTCCGACGAAGAGATTTAGCAGACACACGTCAGCCCATTCGTCCTCCTCACCTGCACGGCATGAGAAGCAACGCCCTTGACAACAACCGATAGTTGGTGCGCGTTGAGTCGATATTGTCCGTAGTGTCATGTAGCGTGAGTTGAGTTTCTTTCTATATGTCCAAGCTGAGCAGTGCATGCTCCAGCTTGAGGGCAGTGTTGGAGTATTTGGTTGTGCGCCTCTTATGATGTAGATGGGTAAATGGATACCTCTATGGTCCATTTACCCCATCCATATGTTTACTCCCACATCTACCAGTGGTGGGACGTGGAGGCTCTATGGAGGCAATATAGGGAGCCCCAGACCTCCTGTATCCATTGAGAAAAAGCAATAAAGCATATGCCCCTTTGAGAGTTTCTCCCGTGGTTTCATCCCGCTCCTTAGGGAGTAGGGTTCCACGTAAAAATCTGTGTTCTTTGATGTTTATCTTTCTCTATATCTATGCTCTGTTTATCATTTAGCTTTCGCATTCTCCATTTTATAGAAGGAGAACGCTTCACCATTTTTTTTAATGTATTTTGAGAAGCAATCCATCTTTCTAAAACCAAATTGTCATTTCAAGAAGAGGAGGAAGATGGTACATTCATGCCTTTATCCTTTATCCTTTTGAGCTGTTATAGCGGTTAACTTTAGGCTCTTGTTCCTTGCTTTTACTATCAGTAGCCTTTCTGAGGAGGGTCAATAGATTTTTAAGTTGGTTACATGCCGGATCATGAAAACCAAGCCTGCCTTCATTTTTCAGAACCAGTCCGATTAACGGCTACTGCACCCCAACAACAGCTTTCCTCTCTAGAGGCGACCCTTGTCTTCGTTTAGTCTCCTTTCTCTTGTATTTTCTTGCGATGAAGTTCCCAACAATTGTCCATGGAATGATCCTCCTGGTTCCCAACAATTGCTCATAGAATGATCAGCCTTGTGGCAGTGAGCATTTTTAAGTAATTTCCCTCCAACTTTGAGATGGATGTCCTTGACCTGGCTCCATTTGGCAAACAAGTGCATAGTGTTTCAGTGGCTGAGTGTTCTATTTTTGCCTGAGGTCTAGCTTCCTCAGCCTTGATTTGAAAATAAACCTCTTCCATGCTGGGGTTGGATGTATTGTTTAGAATCTTACTTCTAACATTTTTGTGTTCATAATTTAATCTCCAAAAAAATGAGTGTCTGAGTTTTCCATTTCCTGCTCCTGTGCATAGCTGATGTGTTGGATTCATCTATGTTTCTTCAGCGTAATAATCTAAAATTTCCTATTCGGATTTCAGAAATCCATACCAGTCAGTTACAATCAATTCCCCCTTGAAGGTCGTACATTTCCATCTGTAATTGATAAACTTGTACTGCTTTGTTTTTATGATTGGACATACTCATAAGCGATGAACAATTTTCTATGCAAGATGAGAGATTAGAGCTCTACTGACAATGGATATTGACCTATCTTCAAGGTACCAAGTGTTCTAACCTCGATACTCCCTTTGTTTTTTTAACCATTACCAACCAGTATAACATCGACCACTACAGTTCCAACAGAGTTAAAAGATTGTTGGACCGATATTATCGAACCGGTCTGAAATTATTAAAATTGTTAGAAAATAAGAATGCGTAATCGGAATCAGAGAAATAAAGTAAAATGTTATAGACACCAGGATTTTAATGTGGAACCCTACTCCCTAAGGAGCGGATGAAACCACGGGTTAACGCCTCAAAGAGCTGATGTGTCCAGTGTTCACTAAATCGGCCGCACAGGCCGCATATGCGGCCGCATATGCCCGTGCGACATGTAGACCGCACCGATTACTTGAATCAGTGCATTATGCGCCCTCCCCGCATATGCGGCCCGCATATGCCCCGCATATGCCCCACATAATCCCGCATATGCCCCGCATACTGCTCCAGTAGCTCCAACTTTTCAGTCTTCTTATTCAGGTCCTTAATTCCGTAGCTTTGCCTCTTCATTCAATTGTTAGAATATGACATGCATTTATATACAATTGCAATGCATTATACCATTATGTATATGCAATGTTTTATGTTTTTCTCATATATTATTTTCACGAGTATATACAATGTATCGTCAAATATTTTTTATATATGCCGATTGAGGTTTTGCTCATGTAGTGCATGTATGTGTATTGAAGTTTTATTATTACGAATCATATAATGTAAAGTTTTTATGGTAAATATTTTTTTGTGATTAAATATGAGGCAATTAAAAGTATATATACACACCCATCTAACATGAACCGTTTTTCTTAGATCTTCTTTAACTCCACTTAGATACATAACTTCAGTGGTAATGTTATTCATAGATATTTTTTTATTTTTAAATTAAAAAATAGAAAACCGCTTAGAACCGCATATACCCTGCATATGCTCCCGCATACCGCTTAATCAGTATTCAGTGACCAGTCCGAACGCATACGCATACCGCTTTCCTGAACCTTGGATGTGTCTATTGCACTTTCTCATCTGATACATGAGGATCTGGGGCTTCTTATATAGCCTCCACAGACCTTCCAAGTACCACCATTGGTAAATGTTGGATTAAACACTGGATGTGGTAAATGAATCCAGGAGAGATTGATTTACTCATTTACATATGAGTGACGCATATTCCAACACTCTCCCTCAAGTTGGAGCATGTAATGCTCAGCTTGGACAAACAGAAAGAAATCTCAACTCACAATGCAAGATACTACAAACAGTATCGACTCAACGCGCACAACTGTCGATTGCTGTCGAGAACGTTGCTTCTCATGCCATGCAAGTGAGGAGAAATGAACGGGCTGGAGCCGATCTGGAGGTCGTAAGGGAGTCACGGGGGTGGGGCTGGGTACCCCCGCTGCCTGTAGCTGGGTTGCGGTGGCACCGTTTGAGACTGGGGTTCCATAGGAACCATTCTTCTTCGCAGTCACGAGGGAGAGCAGTCTGGAGGGGGAAATGCGGCTGTCTACGATGCGACATGGAGGGAGATCGCAAAGGAGGCATCGCTGCCTTCTTCTTCAAACTGGGACTGAACGAGGAGGCATGAAGATAATGCTGTAGGGTTGGAGCTCCTGGATGCAGAAGATTAAGAGGAGGTCCCGCACATCGAGTCTTGCGCATGGGGATTGATGGAGGTTGGAAGTGCATCGTGCCTTTAGAAATAGGGTTTAAAAACCCATGTAAAAACAATCAACAATCCACGGAACTTGAAAAATCTTCTCGAACATGATGATTTTGTAGAATAACAATCACTAAATAAATTTTTATCTCTGAAAACTAGGGTTTTAAGAAAACCCTAAAACTGAAAGTCGAACTTGGAATAATCCTGAACAATGGAAAAAATAATCTTCAAGAACAAACTTCAAAATCAACCAAGAACGACCCGCTCTGCTACCATGTTAGAAAATAAGAATGCAGAAGCGGAATAATAGAATAAAATATTATGGACATCGGGATTTTAACGTGGAACCCTACCCCCTAAGGATCGGGATGAAACCACGGGAGAATGCCTCAAAGGGCTGATGTGTTTATTGCACTTTCTCATCTGATACAGGAGGGTCTGGGGCTTCTTATATATCCTCCACAGACCTTCCAAGTCCCACCACTGGTAGATGTGAGACTAAACACTGGATGGAGTAAATGGATCCTGGAGACATCCATTTACCCATCTACATATGAGCGACACATACTCCAACAAAAATTTGTAAAATCCCATAGTTTTGAGGCATTTGGGAAATGCAGTCTTCCTTTGATTCTGAATGGGGGACGTTTGGAGAGGGAGTGGTGCTCCAAGCGACGGGAGCAACAATCTGGGTGTTGAGTCAATGATGCTGACAAGGCACTATTCAGGTTACATCAAGGTGACTGGGGTGACGATCAAAGATGCATGGTGTCATATATTGATTATTTAAATTATTTTTTTAGGTACGGCCTATTATTTGATGTTTAAAAAATCTTCAGATGTTAGTATCTTTGGACTTTGTTTGTCGGCTGCTGCCTGACGTGCTTTAAGATGTTGGACCTTCTATTACCGGAATCATCAGTTTTTCCTTCTAATTTTCTGTATGCAGATGTTTCTTAGTACTATAATTGATGTGGCTGGCCATGCTGGAAAGGTTGATATTGCTTTTGAGATCCTAAAGGATGCAAAGCTCAGGGGACTGCAGCCTGGAATTGTGACATATAGCTCCTTGATGGGGGCTTGCAGCAAAGTATGGAGAAAGGATGCGTAGCTTATTGTGTTATACATGATAGATCTTGTTTCTATGCTTAAATACATATATTTTTAATTGATTTATCACTATTATTTTTATCAGATGCAAGTAGATGGATAAATAAGATCTCACTTAATGTTTTCTTCCAGGCAAAGAATTGGTTGGCGGCTCTAGACGTGCATGAGGAGATTAAGTCCCTTAAACTGCAATCAACTTCTGCAACAATGAATGCTTTAATCACTTCTTTATGTACTCATTTTTTTCATTTTACTTCTAGAAGTTAACCTCCCTTCTTTTGTATTGGTAGAATAGTTTATAGATGGGTTTGTCTGTTGTCGATACTTCTTTTCCACTTTGTACTTGCTTTCCTGCTTGAGCTTCCGGGATGAGTTTGATGATACACTTGCATATTTGTAATAATCGTCAGCTTTTGTAATCTGCCTGGTGTAAATATAAAAAAAAATTAATTAGAGCATGTTGGTTGCATCTGTAATCTGCATTGAAAAATTTGATTTCATAAATAAACCTTTTATAATCTCTAAGTTATAACTTAAATCAGTTGTTCCATCGAGCGATTTATCTTGAATTTTTAACTTTCTTGGATAATTTACAACTTAGATCAGTTAGTCCATCGAGTGATTTATCTGTGAATTTTTAGCTTTCTTTGATGAAATAAATTATTGCGTTTATTTTTATTCTAAATTAGAAATCACTAATGTAGGTAATGGCAGTCAACTTCCTAAAGCAGTAGAGATTCTCCATGAAATGAGGGAAGCAGGAGTTCAGCCTAATGTTGTCACGTACTCTATTCTTATAGTCGCTTGTGAGAAGTATGCCACTATTTCTTAATGAATCAGGTGTGAAGTTCTTATGTCAGAAGTTAAATTTAAGAGATCATTAACGTTGTTAACATGTTCTTCTTGAAGGAAGAATCAAGTAGAACTGGGCTTTGATCTTCTATCTCAAGCCAAAAAAGATGGGATCCTCCCGAACCTCCTTATGTGTCAGTGTTTGACGGGTAAGCTAGTTCATGTACCTGAATGCATGATATCTAGGTTCATGTCTCTGACATGACTCGGTTTTCTAGTTGTCTGTACCAATATAGGTAGTGACTGAATCAAAGAGGAAGCAGTGCTTCGATGAGATGATGTAGTTATGCTCTTATTAACAATCTAATACTCCGGGACTTTTGCCTGTTTTTTTGCTTCTCTGGACTCGTCCTGGACTACCAATAGAAAATCTGTAAATTGAGCTGTCAATCTGCATAATGGTTGAGAAACCTGTGATGGAAGTTAGGCAAACAACAACAACAAAGCCTTTTCCCACAATTAAGTAGGGTCGGCTACATGGATTCTTCGCCTCCATTCAGATCTATCTTGGGCCAATCCCGGGCTTATATCCACAAAACTAAGATCCTTTCGTATTGTCTCTTTCCAACATTTCTTGGGCCGTCCTCGCCCTCTCTTAGCCGGCTCAACATCCCAACACTCGCATCTCCTAACTAGTGCATCAGCTGATCTTCTTTGCAAATGTCTAAACCATCTTAAGCGATTTTCTCGCATCTTATCCTCGATCGGAGCTACACCAACTTTCTTTCTGATTGCATCATTCCGAATCCGATCTTTACGTGTGTGTCCACACATCCACCTTAGCATTTTCATTTCTGCTACATTCATTCTCTGCACATGTCTATGGTTCACATGCCAACATTCAGATCCATAAAGCATAGCAGGTCTCACGCAAAGTAAATATAATTTCTATTCTGACTTTGCACACAATTATATACAACAGGGACGAAAGCTGACTAGCTAAAACTTGTAAAATAACACAGAACACTTCTAGAAAAATCTGGATGTTTCCTCTTTCCTCAAGGAACTTGCCTCTTTTTTTGTAAGTTATTTAAATGACAATTTTCCATTTTTCCTGCACAATTACTGCAATCAGTGCTATGTTAGTGCTTCCATCAAATTGGCCATAAAGAATGCTGAACTGTTTGGAGATTCTTTCGGGCTTAAAGAATGGATTGCTTTCCCATTTTTCTTTGTTTCTGAGGTCTCATAAATTCATCTTAATGTTCTGCAAGGTTTGTGTCTAAAAAGATATGAGCGAGCTTGTGCACTAGGAGAGCCTATTTTGTCTTTCAACTCGGGAAGACCTCAGATTGACAGCAAATGGTATTGTTGCGAAAGCACCCTTATATGGCCTTATTATGGATACTTTTTTTTTCTGAGAAGCTATTGAATCTTTATTTGGATAAGTGCATGTTAAACAGAGAAGTTAGTTTAAAAGGAACTCGTATTTCTTTTGTATTTCACTTTCCCAGCTCTTCCTTTTTGTATTTATCCCAAGAGTTGCTGAACATCAGCAGCAATTACAAGGCTTGTGTAGATGAAACAAAGGTGCCCTAATAAAGTAAGTGCCAACTTTGTGCGAAAAGGTCCTACGATGCATGGGCAAACATAGGGATGCACACGGATAGAATTGGATCCGACAAGGTCACAGGTTCAATCGTATCCAATCCGACTCAAATCAACACAAGACTTAACCTGATCATCCCAAGCCAAAAGATATTGTGTTGGTTTCTGTTGGATGGGACTTTCTTTGTTAGTTTTTGCTATCAAAGCCAATTAGTTATTTCACCATTTCAGAAGTATTGAACTCCTAGTGGCTTAAAAGCAATTTTCTGGAAGTGTTAAAGAATATCTTATATAAGTAATTTGATCTCTTCCGATCCCATTATCATGTTCTCATGATTAGTCCCATACCAACTAATGATAGAACTTTGGTGTATGCGTGAGGCTATATACATGGCACCACACCCATTGTCATTATTGAGAAGTATAACAGAAAATATAGCAATTAGTGGTTTCTCCCGTGGTTTCTTCCTACTCCTTATGGAGTAGTGTTCCACGTAAATCTTGATGTTTTGTCTTTGTTCTTGATTTCAGTTTCGTCATTTCTATTTTATTTTTCACATGGTATTACAGTCGAATTTCAATTTGTTGAGATATTTCTTATCTTTTCTACTGTTTTCTCATTATATATTTATTTTGTCTACTTGTAATTTGCCTAACTGGTTCCTCTCCTATATAAGAGAACCCAAGGGCTTCTAATTAATGCATCAAGTCTTTTTCTTCTGCATGGTATCAGAGCGACAATCCTAAACCGAATCCCGAACCCCACCAAACCCTAACCCTACCCCCCCTTGGCCGTTGTCGCCCCCCTCCCTCAGCCGCCGCCGTCCTAGCCTCCTGTGGAGAAGAGAGACAGAATGTGATGTCTATTCCATAGGGCTAGGGTCTCTTATATAGAGAGAAAACCCTAGAGAGTACAAGAGGAAAAATACATGAATACCCCTGAGGGGTTACGGAACCCGAAGGGTTAAAGGTTACGGAACATGAAAGGTCAAGGGTTACGGAACCCGAAAGGTTACAAATATAATTGTAATATAATAATTCTAACACTCCCCCTCAAGTTGGAGCATATCTGTCGATCATGCCCAACTTGGATACTAAGTACATTAGACGCTTCCTTGGAAGAGCCTTTGTGAGGATGTCTGCAAGTTGAAGTTCAGTGGAGATGTGTGGAGTGCTGATTCGTCCTTCTCGTACCGCATCACGAATAAAATGGCAATCAACTTCAATGCGTTTTGTCCGCTCATGGAAAACTGGATTGGTGGCGATGTATGTGGCAGACTTGTTGTCGCAGTATAAGGGTACAGGAGTGGCGACTGACATGCCAAGTTCTGTTAGGAAAGAAACAAGCCATGTGATCTCACATGTGGCCTGAGCCATTGCCCTGTATTCTGCTTCCGCACTAGATCTGGATACCACTGTCTGCTTCTTGCTTCGCCAAGTGACAAGATTATCCCCAACAAACATGGCGTATCCTGTAGTGGATCGGCGGTCCTCAGGAGAGCTAGCATAGTCAGAATCTGTATAGGCGGAGATATTACTGTGTCCATTCACCCTATAGAAAAGTCCACGTCCGGGAGATTCCTTCAAATATCGAAGGATCAAAAGAACATCCTGCCAGTGACTGTAAAGAGGCTTCTCCATATATTGACTGGCTCTGCTCACAGCATATGATATGTCCGGCCTAGTAACAGTGAGATAGAGTAATTTTCCCACTACGCTTCTGTATCGTGTTGCATCCTCAAATGCTGGATCAGTAGATGCTGAATATTTTCTCACTTCTGCAGGGATGCCAGATGGCTTGCATCCAAGAAGTCCTGCCTCAGTCAGAATATCGAGGCAATACTTTCTCTGTGAAAGATGGAGCCCCTCTGTAGTGCGTATTACTTCGATGCCAAGAAAATAACGAAGTTGGCCGAGATCTTTCGTGACAAAGACCTTCTGGAGGAAGGCCTTGGTCTCCTGAATACCATCTACATCATCTCCTGTGATAACCATATCATCAACATAGACAGCAAGGATGATCGTGCCAGTAGACCGTCGTCTAACAAAGACAGAGTAGTCAGATGTTGTCCTCTGAAAACCAAGTATGTTGATCTCCATAGTGAGCCTGTCAAACCATGCCCTTGGGCTCTGCTTCAGGCCATAAATGGCCTTGCGTAGTCGACATACATGCTCCCCCTCGACTACATACCCCGTCGGTTGCATCATGTAGACCTCCTCCTCAAGATCACCATAAAGAAAGGCGTTCTTCACATCAAGTTGATAGATGGGCCAAGCCTTGTTGGCAGCAACAGAGAGAATGGTACGTATCGACCCCATTCTGGCAACAGGCGAGAAGGTCTCAAAATAATCAACTCCAAAGGTTTGTGTGAAACCTTTGGCAACAAGTCTGGCTTTCAACCTGTCTATAGAACCATCAGGCGACTGTTTGGTCGTGAAGACCCATCGACAAGCCACAGGGCGAACTCCCGGGGGACACGGCACAAGATCCCACGTACCCCGGGAGGTAAGTGCATCCATCTCCTCATCCATGGCCTGTCGCCAACCTTGATCTTGCATTGCACTGAAATGATCTTTTGGAATGGTAATAGCATTAAGAGCATCTGCAAATCTCTTGTCACAACTAGATAAACCATCTGTAGAAGTAAAATGTGACATGGGGTGATACGTACATTTCCTTTTTTGCTTGCGTAGAGCTATAGGAAGCTCCCCAGGTACATTCGGGACAACAGTGGTGGGAGCACTTGAAGTGGTCATATCATCCTGCATAAAAGGGACAGGCAAAGGTACAGACACTGGTGTAGAAGGTATAGAGGTACGCTGGCGAGTATAGACGATTGGTGGAGGAGGGAGGTCCAGAGGAATGTCACATACAGTCTGTGTGAAATAACTTGTTTGCTCAAAGAAGGTGACATCAGCAGATACATAGTATCGACGTCCAACAGGATCATAGCAGCGATAGCCTTTCTGGGTACGTGAGTACCCAAGAAAGACGCATTTGATGGCACGAGAGGATAATTTGTCAGCTGCATGAAAGTTATGGACAAAAGCAATACAACCAAAAATTCGCAGAGGTATAGGAAAAGGAGACTCGGTAGGATAAAGTAAGGAAAATGGAGTTGCCCCTTTGAGAACTGATGAAGGAACACGGTTGATGAGATACACTGCAGTAAGGATAGCATCTCCCCAGTATTGTTTAGGAACACTCATTTGACTAAGAAGAGATCTGGCAACATTTAGCAAGTGTCGGAGTTTCCTCTCAGCTATACCATTCTGTTGTGAGGTATATGGACATGATGTTTGGTGAACAGTTCCCTGGGATGCAAAGAAATAGGTCAAGTCATGTTGGGTTAACTTAAGAGCATTGTCGGTACGAATGATCTTAACAATGCTAGAAAAGTAAGTTTTAACATATTGAAAGAAATTTCGGACAATTTGATTAATCTCCGAACGCTCCTTTATTAGATAGACCCAAGAAGATCGACTATAATCATCAACAAAAACTATAAAGTAGTGATGACCACTTAATGTGCGGATCGGACAAGGTCCCCAAACATCACAGTGAACAAGATGAAAAGCAGCAGTACTACGAGACTCCGTACGAATAGGAAACGAAGTCCGATGGTGTTTCCCGAACTCACATGCCTCGCACTGAAAGGGCTTCAGAGCAGAGAGTTTAGGAAACATCATGGAGATGGCCTTGGCAGAGGGATGTCCAAGGCGCATATGCCATAGGAGTGGATCTTCGGAGATAGATGCAACACCAACAAAGTTGGAGTCTGAGGGTATGTCAAGGTAATATAGACCGTTCTTCTCATGACCCCCACCAAAAATCTGCCTCGTCCGAATGTCATGAAAATAACAACAAGACTCATCAAATATCACACGACAATGAAGCTCAACACAAAGCTTGTGAACTGACAACAAGCTAAGAGGAAAATCAGGAGCACAGTGAACCCCGAAAGTCGGAGCTTGGAAGAGAATTCCATAGTTCCGACAGTAGTAATCTGTGATTGAGTCCCATTAGCGACTCGAACTGACTTCATAGAGGTAGATGGTATGGAAGAGGTGAGCAAACTACCTTCTCCAGTGAGATGAGTAGAGGCGCCGGAATCAATAATCCAAGCTGGAGTAGGAGTGATAGCAGAGTTGGCTATTGTACCTGAAGGAGTGGTCAGAGCAGCAGTTGTAGTATTACTAGTGGTAGTAGGCTCTGGAGTCTGAAGGATCTGCATTAAGCGGGAATAATCTGCATCATTAAGATGAACAGTCTTGCCACTGGAGCTAGGCGATGCTTCTTCCACATCATAGGCATCCTCATAAGCATTATTGGCGTGATAAGAAGGTACGCCAAACTTCTGCCAGCATCGTTCAGTCGGGTGGTTCCACCTACCACAGTGAGTGCATGGGGCAGTAGAGTCTCGCCCACGACCACGACCAAAGTCACGGCCTCGTCCAGATTCCCGTCCACGACCACGACTTGGATCGCGACCGCGTCCTCCTCGCACGCCGTATCTGCCTCCTCGCCCAGATGAGACGATGTGTGCAAAGTTCTCCGTTGAAGGTAAGATAGGATGTCGGGCAACGGATGTCTCGAGCTCCTCAAGTCGGCCAAAGATGGCCTTCATTGTTGGCAGTGTGTCTGATATAAGAAATTGCTCCTTCGCTGCATGGTACCTAGAATGCAGGCCATCAAGGAAGCGGTATACCTGCCAGTCAGAACGCTCTTGTATCTGTTTGGTGCAACATGAGGGCTGGAATATTGCAAGCTCCTCATACAGACTGGATAGATGCCTGTAGTACTCGATGAGGGTGGAATCACCCTGAGATGCCGACCAGATTCGCCTGTAAATATCTGCAAGGCGTGACTTCGTCTTCTTTTGGGAGTATGTTTGCTCGAGATCCTCCCACATTTCCTTGGCCGTATTTTTGTAAAGAAGATTTGAGGCAATATGAGCCTCAACACTGTTGGTCATCCAGTTGATAACTAAATAGTTGTCAGTCTGCCAATTGTCGTACTCTTTGTCCTTTTCATCTAAAGGATCTTTAGTCAAAATGTAGAGTTTCCTCTGACCACCAATGAACACCATAAAAGATCGAGACCAGAGCACGTAATTTTCTGTGCCCTTGAGTTTGATAGTAGTGCCTTGTGCCATAACATTCCTGGCCAAGGGCTTTGTCTCGGTAGAAGAAGGCGCCATGGTGGTCTTAAAATAGAAAACGATCCTGTGATCAACTAAGGATGCATATAAGAGCTAAAAAATGCCCTAAAACTCACGTTTGCCCTTGAAGAAGGGCTGAAAACCCCCAATGGACAGCATATCTGGATTCTTGGAAGCGATCCGTGATGAGTTTTGGATCTCCAAAGAGTCCTACGGTACCCGTGGAGGGTTGCTGTGGGGCTAACAGCCTTCGTAGGAGGTCCTGAAAGCGCAGAATAGCGCTAGCGGGAGGGCTGCTGCACTGGAGGTGATTGGAGGGCCTTGCGTGGGGCCCTAATTCAGGGAAGAGGGCCCGCGCATTCTTTTACGAGGCTTGAAGGTGGCGGTGGGGATTTTAGGTCAGAACCCCGGTCTAGGACCG
Source organism: Ottelia alismoides (assembly GCA_037367405.1). Taxonomy (NCBI): domain Eukaryota; kingdom Viridiplantae; phylum Streptophyta; class Magnoliopsida; order Alismatales; family Hydrocharitaceae; genus Ottelia; species Ottelia alismoides. The sequence goes on along the minus strand of JAZKJV010009748.1, from coordinate 1,361,756 downwards.
TTGCTCTGATACCATGTGGAGAAGAGAGACAGAATGTGATGTCTATTCCATAGGGCTAGGGTCTCTTATATAGAGAGAAACCCTAGAGAGTACAAGAGGAAAAATACATGAATACCCCTGAGGGGTTACGGAACCCGAAGGGTTAAAGGTTACGGAACATGAAGGGTCAAGGGTTATGGAACCCGAAAGGTCAAGGGTTACGGAATCCGAAAGGTTACAAATATAATTGTAATATAATAATTCTAACACCTCCATCCGGCTGCTGCTTGGGACAGCGCAGGCCGTCGTCCTGACCTCCAGGCCACACCACGGTAAAAGCCTAGGACACCACCTTAGCCTCCAGCCCGTCGCCCCAGGCCATGACCCCTGTTGCCCTAGGCTGTCGCTTTGGTCGGCCAGGCCTCCCGATTGTCGTCTCGGCTGCCCAGGCCACCGTCGATTCTCCCGCGGGCTTCTGTGCACCTTTGCAGTCGTTCTACGGTCTGAACTGATCTGTTTTTGATCGGAAAACGTGATTTCTGAACTATAAATCACGTTTTCCGGCCCTAGCAAGCAACGACGATTGATGATGTTGGTTGTATCAGTCTACACGTACAACCATTCCTCCATATGATCATGTAGACTCGTTTATATCGTCTACTCTCCAGTTGAGTTCCGTTAATTGGTCATTTTACCATCATGTCAGAGAACAAGGGTAGCATTTTCTCGTCCGGAGCCTTTAAGGGCCCATCTCCCATCACTAAGATGGATGAGACCAACTATGAGTTATGGTCCATGCGGTTTCTCACCCTCATGCAGTGCAACAACAAGGAGCACATCCTGACAGATCCAGAACCAACAGATAAAATTGTGGCAAATGCTTAATGGAAGCAAGATGTCGCGTATGCGCGTGTTTGGCTATGTGGGACGCTCACCACAGAGATAGCCGATGATATTCTGAACCAACCCACTACCAAGGCAATGTGGGACATTGGCTTCCACCTGTGCTCAAGTGAAGAATGAGGCAAAGATTCTTCAGCTATAGTTTGACATTTACAAGGCCATACATAATGGTCGTCTTTTGCATGTGTACTACAGTTCACTCTATGGCATGTTTGAGAAGCTTCATAGATGTATTCCTATTACTACATCTCTTGAACAACATAAGGCATATAGGAACTAATTGATGGTTGGAGTTTTTATGGCCGGTCTTCAAGGTTGCAAAAGTCGGTAGTCGGTACTCGGTCGGCCGGGTCACTGACTAAGGATTAATCGGTAGTCGGACGACTAATCGGATTTAGTCGGACTTTAATCGACTTTGACTTTTATGATTATTTTAAATATATAACTCATTTTATACATATATTTACATAGATTTTGTACATTTTTATACTATCATAATAAAATAAAAAAGTAATTGAATTTAAATAAAACACTAAGCGTATTATATAAGTTGGCTTATAAAAAAAGGAAAACATATAAGAATATGGTATCTCCAAACAAAAAATTGGTTGACTAGTGCACCTAGTCAGAATTAGTCGGTACTCGGTCGGCCACCCCACTGACTAGACTAGTCGGACCTACTAGTCAGATCAGTCGGGCGACTTTTACAATAATGCCGGTCTTGATACAGACTATGATGCAACACATACTCAACTTCTTACTGGCACCACCATACTTCCCATGGAGGAGTCCTATTAGCCGTCTTAGCCGGATTATCATGCCTTCTACGGTCACTCCTCAGCCCTCGTCTTCTATGGCTTTTTCTCGTGGACGAGGATTGACGACACAGTCTAGAGGATGTACCCCTTGTGGCAGAGGCAGTAGGCGTCCGCGTGACCCTTGCACCTTTTGCCATATACCGTGACATGCAGAGGATACATGCTATCAGAAGCATGGTTATCCTGTCTGTGGTCATGTGTCAAAGCAGATTGAACCTTCTGATACTCTTGCTTCCCAGGTCGATCCTCGCCTGGAGGATATCATCTCTTGTATTCAAGAGATCATGACTCCTGTTGCAGGAACCACCGCTACATATACCGCTGCCATGGCCAGAGCTTCTTCAAGCTCCTCAGATATCGCCTATGCTTTCACTGTTAGCAATGGTGCATGGATTATGGACTCTGGTGCTTCCCATCATCTTTGTGGAGATAAAGAACAGTTGAGATCATATAGGACCATACTACATGGTAAATGGGTTGTCATTGCCAATAACGACCATTTACCCATTATAGGATAGGGGGAGGTGCATGCCGTCTATGCGTCTTCAGAATGTTTTTGTGACGCCTGCTCCCGCTCCCGCGGATCTGGAATACCCGTTTACACATCATTTGTAGTATCATGTTCTCTAAAGATGGCATTAGAGTACTGAAAATTAGGGAAAAAAATTTCGCATTTAGTTTTCGAATGACATTCACGTTTAACCAATAAACCACAGAACTACAATATGTCACAATTATATTGCATAGTTCCATAACAGTTAACATGTAACAAAAGAAATTGCATTATGTAAATGCATCCCAATTGTATCAGAAGAGAAATAAAAGTATTTATAATTTCGTGAACAAAAAGTATAACATGCGTACCTGAAAATAGTAACTGTGGAAGCTGAGGTTCAATTCTCCCAATACCACGATGCAGGTATTTTACCTGCAATCCATGCAATAGAGAGAAAAAAATCAACAAATGTTAAGTAAATCTTATTATTTAAAAATAATAGGAAATTTAATGTTTCCAAAAGAAAGTAAGTAAATAGGGCTTGGCAATTAAATTTAGAGCTACTTGCATTGAAACAGATTTTCAAGTTGTTTGGTATGTAAAACCCCATTGTACTCATCCTATATTAATTACCCATATTAATCATTTTTATACAAATATTATATGGTCCATTTAAGTCATTACCTTTTTCTTTATTATAATATATGCTTGATGGGTCTTGGGAATGTGAATGATGAATCTCTGATATGATCAGTGTCTTTATTAAATGCTTGTGATGAGTCTGGTGTTTTGATTCTTTTCTTGTTGAATTTCTCAAGCTTAGTGGATAGTCTGTGGTCTTGGTATGGGTAAGACCTCACACTATGACTCTAAAGCAGTAAGGAAACCTTAGGGTTGGGGTGCCTTCGTAGGTATGCGGTGGAGTAAAATGCATCCTAACTAAGTTCCCAACACGTCCACTGGTTATATCCAACAACTGTGGTAGTAGCTCATAGTCTGATAAGGATGATTTTCATGATATTTTCTTTTCTCTTCGTAAGGAATTACTGGCGGAACAATAAATAGCTCAACGGAAACCAAGATCATCTACAACCAACTCAACTGTAACCAATTTAACTGTAATCCATATCAACTTTAGCCAAACTCATTTGTGACTCATTCCAAGCTCAATTGTAACTCCTCTAAATTCAACTGCAACTGATTCATATGTAGCCATTGCCAAGTCTATTGGCGGAACGGTAACTAAAACTCAAGCAGTGAGGTAGTCTCCTAAGAGACTCTTCCGTCTCGTCCTTTAAGTGGAAGTGCGGTCCAGTAGAGGGATAGATCTACTCCAAAACTACGTCACAGAGACGGGTGAGAGGGACTCTCCGGAAAAGTTGCTCTAAAAGAAAAACCGGCCCGACCGGTACGGGCTAACGAGCTCGAAAAACTAAAACCAAGGGCCCTCCAGCCTAGGTACCCTAAAGAACAAGGGTTAGCGGAACTGGTCTTTGAAAGAAAATCCGTGGATCCCAGAGAGACGTAAAAACTGCGAGAGCTCGCGAAAAATCGAGAAAAAGACTGGGATCCTAGACCCGCGCACTAAGCGGCCGCTGTCCTAACTGGGCTTCCTATCTCCTGCCGAGCTGAGGGTCACCGCACCCACGCACAATCAGGTGTAAAGGTCACCATGATCGGCGCTCTTAATTATCAGTCAACACTGATTCTCAACATTTTCATTTGCTTGACCACTCATTTCTTTCTCAATCTTTTCTGTGGTTGAATATACATATCTATGTCTTTTGTCCATAATTTTACCAGTAGTGATTGATATTAGTAGATGATACTTAAGGATAAATTGATTGAGGATTAATAATCATAATGAGTACAGAAATCCATAGATTGATTCGATTAACTCTGAGATATTTCTAAAGAATTTATGAACTTTCTATTGAAGAATGGTCAAATCATGAATGAGTCATGTATTCAACTCGGAGAAAATAAACTCAGAGTTATATCGATTGGTGTATATGATATGCCAAATATATATCATTTAATCGATTATATGCGTTGGGACATAAATTCATATGAAATAGTTTAAATCAATATTCACAGTTATGTACTGTGTATGAAAGCTTTAGTGGCTGCAGTTTTTCCTGTATTTAAATCCTATCTATTCGACACTTCTTAGTACAAAACAATCCTTTTTTGGAATGATAATCATTACTCTACTTTTTATAAAGGAAGTCTTCGAACAATGGCACATAAAATGTACTATATGTTCAAAAGACTCAAATGAAACTTATGTTTAATTTGCAAAAGGTTTAATTTTCCAATCAGCTATTAATAAGTAAAAGAAACAAAGTTTGTTTATCATTGTATATATTTTAAACCAGATTACCATGCTATTTCCAGATATGACTAAGACTTTTATTCTTTTTCTAGTTCATGCTCTTCTACCATCATTTGCCTTCCTAATTACCGTTCAATTTCCCCAGATGTAACAAGCGCAACCCTATCCTTATTGCATGTATTCTCATTTAATTTCTCCATGAAAGCATGCACGTGAACAAGTCAACAAGAAATTTTTTTAAGGCATGAGAGAGTAACAATAGCAGTAATAGGATCATTAGCCCATAATTCAACCAATGAGTTGCACACCTTAATTAATTATTACGTAAGGTCTCCCTCCCGTAGAATCCATTGCAAATGACTGCACAATTAATCAATTCATGACCAGTATAAACCTGACTGCATAATCACCCAATTAATATCCAGATAGATGTTAGTAAACTTGTACTTTATGTCCATTTAAGATAGTTAATTACTCATAGAAACAAGAATCATAGATTAAATGTATAAGTTATAACTCTTCAAACTTAAACCATTTTTATGATGTAGTTTTATTTTTATAAAATAAAAACCAATTCATAGATAAAAGTCTTAAAAAAACAAGTTAGTATTTGCAAGCTTGATTTCACTGAATGGATCTTATTCCTGTTGTGTTGATTTTCTCATGCTCTCAATCAAAGCATAATCGTGCCTTTTATTTTATCATGTTTCCTAACATTCATCTTTTATTAGAAGGAACTATATACACAACTTTTTATGTTAAAGGCTAAGCAAAACGTCCCATATGAAGATGTTGGAATCTAGGATGCCTTTCATGAAAGAATACTAGAATTCCTTGCAGGCATGTAACATGTTGATGTGCTTAAATTTGCTATAAACCATACTTCCTGTTTTGGCTCCCATGTTAATAATGAATATCCACATTTAAACAATTAATCTTCTTAGAATTAGACAATTAAGCTTTCAACATCTGAACAAGGTAACTTCCTACTCTGGATGGACTCAATACGACACACCATTATACAAGGAGAGCAGGAAAAAGGAGGGTTTTAGAATGTACAAAAACATGGATTACAACAATAGGAAGGGAAGATTGTACCTTTATCTTCAGGAATTGAAGAACAAATGCATGCATGTGGCTTCAAGTGGGAAAGAGAGTAGCAAGAGTGCTTTTATTGCATCAAGGGGCTTCAAATGGAGGCTTTCGGACATCATCTATTGGTTGTTGAAGGAGCAGCACAGGAGCTTGGGAAGGAGCTGCAGCAGGAGGGTTGGAAGCTCCAAACTGCAATTGAACAGCTGCTCTCCAGCAGCTGTGAAAGAAGAGAGGGGCTTGAGATTCTTCTCACGGCTGAGATTTAGAAGAGGAGATAGAGAAAGGGAGGATGGGTGTGGTGTTATACAACAAGGGAAGAGGGGCCTTATGTGATGACCTGTGGAAGAAAAACCACATGGAAAGGAGAAAAAGCCAAATGGAGAGAAGAGCTCGACTGGTGTCTGCTCACTGTCTGGAATTGAAAAAAAATATTTTTTTTACTTTTATCTTCCTCATTTGTTTGGAATATTAAAGTCACTCGTATTTGTACCTCGAGTCTCAGATTTTGATGTTCAATAGCTCGTTTCGATCATCTTTGAATGACGATCAAATTAAGTATAATATTCATATACCTCAGATCAAAGATGGATTCCCGAATTTTTTGAAATACGATCATGATTGGTCATTAATTTTTGCGATTTTAAAATATCAAACAACCTCCGTTCGACGAATGATCGATTTTGTTGGTCTTATTTTGTTGAATCGAACCTTTTGGTGGTCTCGATTTATTTTGCGGTCTCCAAATTTGCGTCGCGGCTTTTGCGCGGCACACATAACGATGCGATCGATTTTTGGTTGATTTTGCCTGAACGACTTTTGATTCACGATTAATCGATCGAATTAGGTTGTTTAGCATTGACCAACAACTCTATTGGGTTAATTGGACCCAAATCGGATCGGATTCGGGTTTGTGCGGATCCGGATGTTACAATTTTATATGCTCTCGACTTTCAGGTGAATTTACTTTCCATTAGTCAGATTACTAATGACACGCATTGTCGTGCCATCTTTGACCCTTCATCTCTTTTGTTTCAGGACATACTCAAGGGCAGGGTGATTGGATGTGGCCGTGAACAACGGGGACTCTACAGACTGGTCCAACCTCCTCATGTTGGTGTTTCTACTATACCTACTGGTCTAGCCTCACTATATTTGTGGAACCTTCGTTTTGGCCACCTTCCTCTGTAGAAGCTATGTCATGTTCTCCCTCAGATTCCACGAGATCCTCCTTCCAGTATGAGGCATGCCAACTTGGGAAGCATCATCGTTCCTCCTTTCCATCCCGTCAGAGTCGGAGCAGTTCTCAATTATTTTAGCTCCTTCATTTAGATATCTGGGGTCCGAGTCGTGTTCCTGACCACCAGAGACACTGTTTTTATCTCGTTGCTGTCGATGATTTTTCTAGACTTTCCGGGGTCTTTATTGAAGAATAAGTTTGAGGCTAGATCTATTATCAAATCTTTTATTAATGAGATAAAGAATATTTTTCCTGCCAATGCCAAATATATTCCCCAGACCAAAACTAGTAAACAGTCGGCCGCAAGGGGGTTCCGACCAAATTTTCTAATCATTTCAGTAGTACCTGCAGCGACAGTTTGCTGCAGTTTGAATTCGTTCTGACAATGCTTTATATTTCTACACCTTACTACTTTCTGACTTTCTTAGATCTCTTGATATTGTTCACCAGACCTCATGTGCTTATATATCTTAGCAGAACGTTGTTGCCTAGTGCAAACACCATCACTTACCTGATGTGACCCGAACATTGATACAAAGTCGTGCTCCTCATGCCTACTAGGGAGATGTTGTTCTCATGGCTTGCTATTTGGTAAACCGCATGCCTTCGTCTGTGCGGGGAGAGCAGATTCCTTTCTCGATTGCGTTTCCCGAGATGGATATGTTCTCTCTTACACCTCATGTGTTTTGTTCAGTTGCTTTTGTTCATGATGTCTCTCCAGGTCATGACAAGCTCTCTCGAAGAGCTGTCAAGTGTATTTTTGTTGGCTACTCTTGTACCCAGAAAGGGTATCGCTATTTTGATCCGCTCAAGCGAAAATACTTTGTCAGTGTTGACATTACTTTCTTTGGGTATGTCATGCATTTTTCTCCTACAGGCGACTGACTAGATCCATTTGATAACTCTGACGATGAGATCTACATGCCTCCACCTTCTACTGTCGTACCACCACCTCCCTTTACTCCTGCTCTACCACCACCTTCCCAACTACCTCCTCCACCACCACCACCACCGCCACCACCTACTCCTACTCCTCCCTCTACACCTGCTCCTGTAGCTCCACCTTGTACTGTGACTCAGTTTTTGCCACGTGTTTTTACTCGCAGGTCTCGCTCGATTCCCTATACTCACATGCCTTGCCCATCATCCAGCACACCTCAGGTATGTAATGAGGACACTGTTTCTACTGATGGCACTACTGAGTTGTCTGTGCAGTTGGATTCTATACAAGATGAGCAGGTGCCCTTGGCAGATGATCTTGACGTGTCGATTGCTCTGCGCAAGCAGAAATGTAGATGTGCTACTCATCCTCTTGTAGCCCAGGCTTCCTTGTGCAGACTGCCAGAGGATTTCAGGAGGTTTACCTTGGCACTATCAACCGTGGAGATGCCACAGACATATTAGGAGGCTCTTCAGAACAATCAATAGAGATTAGCCATGGAGGAGGAGATGGTTGCATTATAGTCACGTGGTACTTGGAGTCTTGTTTCTACTCCAGTTGACGCATCCGTTGTGGGATGCAAATGCGTGTTCATTGTGAAATACCATGTAGATGGCGGTGTGGATTGTTATAAGATGAGACTTATGGCATGTGGGTTCACCCAATCTTATGGGCTGGACTATTAGGATACTCTACGGTTGCTAGACATTCTACTCCGTGCATTCTATTTTCTGTATATGTGACATTAGATTGACCCCTTTATCGGCTTGATGTGAAGAATGCCTTCCTTTATGGTGATCCACAGCCTACAGGCGGAGGTCTACATGCAACAACTTGGGTTTGCTACCGCGGGGGAGTGTCAGAGGGTTTGCATGCTTCACAAGGCTATCTATGGCCTTAAGCAGAGTCCAAGAGAATGGTTTCAGAAGCTATCAGACTTGATAGAGCAGTAAGGGTTTGTGCAGTCGACTGCAGATCACTCTTTGTTTGTACACAAGGTCCAGAGAGGTACTGTTATCGTCCTTGTTCATGTTGATGATATTATTGTTATAAGAGATGAGGAGCATGGTATTCAGAGTGCCAAGGACTTCCTAGATCAACAGTTTGCGACCAAGGACCTTGGTAGTTTACGTTACTTCCTTGGACTGGAGTTTGTCAGGAACCAGCGAGGTCTTGTGATGATGCAAAGGAAGTATGTTACAGACCTTCTTTCAGAGACATGCGCGGCAGATTGCAGACCTGCCACTACTCCTATTGACCCAAGCATGAAGCTATATGATGATGACACTGAGGAGGTCGACAAGAGGAGGTACAAGGAGCTAGTTGGCAAGCTACTATTTGTGACTATTTTCAGGCCCGACATATCCTTTTCGTAAGCAAAATGAGTCAGTTTATGGAGCAACCTATACAAATACATGGATGCAGTCCATATGATTTTGGGGTACTTGAAGACTTCAGCATGTACATGACTTCTGTTCAACAGAGATACATCTCTTTCAATTACAGCATGTGCACATACATATTACGTTGGGTGTTCAAATGATAGGAAGTCTACTTCAGGTTTCGTTGTATTCATAGGGAATTCCCTGGTTTCTTGGAAGAGCAAGAAGCATAGCGTGGTTGCCAGATCGAGTGCCATATCAGAATACAGGGCCATGGTACATGCTAGCACAGAGATGTTGTGGGTCATATCTGTTCTTACTGGCCTGACTATAAAGGTGCCTCTTCTCATGAACCTCCAATGTGACAATCAGGATGCTCTTTTCATTGCCAACAACCTAGCTTTTCATGAGAGGACCAAACACATAGAGGTGGACTGTCACTACACTTGTGACATGATACAGAAGGGCCTCATTACCACTAGTTATATTAGCTTTGGAGATCAGACATCATATGTTTTTACTAAAGCCCTAGCTAGAGGGCCTTATCAGAGTTGTTGCTCCAAGCTGAGCCAAGGCCGTATCGCGATATATCGGTGATATATCAACGATATATCGGTATCGACAGATCACCGATATATCGCTGATATGGTCGATATCGGTATCGACATGCCATTTTATTCATAATCTCAGTTTGATGTCGACGATATGGCGTCGATATATCGACGATATATCATATCGACATGGTACCGATATCGATACCGATATCGATATGTCCATGTTTCGGCTTGAGGGGGAGTGTTTATATATTTTTTTATCTTTTATACTGTTTTCTCATATATTTATTTTGTTTATTTCTTGTAATTTTCCAAATTGGTTCCTCTCCTATATAAGAGAACCCAAGGGCCTCTCATTAATGCATCAAGTCTTTTTCTTCTACATAATCTTATTCGAGTTCTACCTCTTTTACAAAGTTCTCAATGTTTATGGTTTATTTAATGATCGTATTCTCCCCATGAGAAGATTTGGCAAAAGGTTGCAGGGAGATCCTTGTATTTGTTGATTTGCAGATCTTATGCATATCTATAATTGAAGATGCAGAAGCACATGCGGCATGTTGAAACTCCAACAAGTGCCAAAGATTTCATGCCTATCCTTGATGTTGTTGGGAACATCCGGTAGACGTTGATTCTGCACTCTGCTAGTAAAGCTCTAACTCTAGAAGAAGAAATGACAAAAATCCACCGTTGCTTCTTCCTTAAACTCCTTCCCCGCGCGATGGAACTCTCTGTGCAGTAATACCCCTTCTTACAATAGCAAATGTTTGTTAGAGATTATCAACCCAAAATCTGCGCAACATCACCCTGCTAAGATCGTAAAGGATGTGTAATCAATCATGAGGCCCATATCTTGAGAGGCATTGAAGCCTATCGTCTTCTGCATACTCTAGAACAAGGTTTAAGTGCCGATATCGATGTGTTTTCACTAAAATAGGGAAAAGACTTACCGATGACATGCCGTCGATATATCTGATAAAATATCAGAATGATGTCAAAACTAAATAAATTCAATTTATTTCAAATTAATAAAGTTTCCATTAGTTCGTAAATATATAAATAATGTATTTCTACTATCATCTTACATTTCGAGTAGACTTGATGGGCTAGAAGACATTAGAGATCTGGTGGAGGTTGAGCTGAGAGAGAGCACGACACAAAAGATAATTGCTTCTGAGGATAAAAGACAGACTAATGAATGGAAGCAGTGGTCGTGAACTGCCTGGCTTAAAGAAGGGGACATGAATATGATTTGTTTCCATAGAATTGCCATCGAAAGATGGCGTCATAATCTTATTCGATCTATAGTAGTGAATGGTAGAAGAGTGGGGGGTGATGGGGAGATGGGATGGGCGATCGCGAATCACTTCCATACTTTTCGCATCGCGCTGTTGACAGAGCATGGAGATGGACTGGCATGGGGGCAACGCTTCTCTTTGAACATCATGCAAACAGTATGGTGCTTAGCTTTACAATGGAGGAGGTAAAAGCTGCAGTTTGGAGTCTAAATGCAGATAGTGCACCAGGACATGATGGCTTCCTTATTTTCTTCCTTCGCGAGTTTTGGTCTTTGATAGGTAGGAAAGTTGTGAAGGTTGTTAAAGAGTATGTTGGAGGTATTACTGGGTTTGAGAGGATACACAAAGCCCTCATCATCCTCCTACCAAGGAAGGAGTCATCTGAGAGGGTCGAGGATCACTACCTTATTGCCTTGTCTAATGTTTTATACTTGGTGGTTGCAAAGGTTGTAGTGAACGACCTGAACAAGGATATGTATTATATTATCTCGCCTCACCAGTCAGTGTTTGTCTGGTAGGCATGTTAGTGATAGCTTGGCAATGGCTATGAAGATTTTTTCTGATTGGAAGAGGCGTTACGTGAAAGGAGTTGTTTGGAAAGTAATTTTTTCTAATGCTTATGATATAGTTGACTGGCGGTTTCTTTGGGTGACATTGTCAAAGCTGGGGTTCCCAGACATCTGGATATCCTAGATGAAGCGCTGCGTGACCACGACATCATACTCGGTATTGGTGAACGATCAACCTGAGGTTGGGTTCGTCCAGCTGCAACTAGGCATGAGACATGGCTGCACCGTAGCTCCTATGTTATTTGTTATCATCGCTGACGTCTTGTCTTGTATGGTCAACCATGTGGTGCATCATGGTGTCAATGTAGGATTTTCACTTGATGATATACGTATTCTGCTTCTAAGTTACGCAGATGACATAATATTTTTCTATGAATGAGGTAAATAGGAAGCTAGAGGGATCGCTACAACGCTCGAGATTTTTGGAGTATTTCCAGGGATTGTTCTCAATCACAGTAAGTCTACCGGTAACACTTTTGAGATATTAGTTATCTTTTATTTTTTTGATGTTTTCTTTTTTAATTCTGTCTATACACTATGTAATTCACTCAATAGGTTTCTCTTCTATATAAGAAAACCCTAGGGCCTCATGAATAGATAACTTATTGCATTCTATCTCCACATGGTATCAGAGCAACGATCCTAGATCGGAGCTTATACCTAAAACCCATCGTCACCACCATTCTCCGTCCTCCTCGTGCCTTGCACGGACTCTTCTTCCTCGTCTAAGGGTCTTGCGCGAGGCCTCAATAGGTTCCCAACGCTCCTCTATCACTACTCATGTGCTTCATAGGCGTTCCCTAGCACCGCCCTGGCGCTACCCTAGCGTTACTGATAACATGGACGAGTTTGCTTAGGGTTGGTTGTGGTATGAGCATACACCCACAACCACCCCCATTGATGTCCGTGTAGACACCTTATCACATGTCTACGGTCCCAGTCGTGTACCAATCTGACACTATGTCAGAAAACATAGTTGATATTTCATCCACATGTGCCTTTAAGGGTCCACCTATTGTCAAGATTGATGGCACAAACTAAGAGTTACGGGTTATGCAATCAACGAATCTCTTTAAGAGCCATGGTAAAAGCATATTCTAACGCAAGATGAGCTGGTCGACAAGACTGAGACCAATGCCTCATGGGAGGCCGATGATGCTTATGCAAAAGTTTGGCTATCTGGTACTACTTTTGTGGAAATAGCCAATGATATCTTGAGTTAGCCAACAACGAAGGCAATGTGGGACATCATCACAAGCGATAAATGAGTCGAAGATTTTGCAACTCCGGCATGATATTTTTACGACCAAACATGGTGATGGTTCTCTTCATGCCTTGTACACATCTCTTAGGGGTATACTTGAAAGACTCTATTGGTACATGTCTCTAACGACCTCACCAGAGCTGCACAAGACCTATCGTGATTCTGTTATGGTTGGGTTTTTTTTGGCAGCTCTTATCCCTTAGTATGACACAACCTGCTCTCAGTTACTCACAGATGCTACTATACTGCCTATGGAGGAGGCGTACCACAGGTTCAACAGATTGAGCATCCCCTTTGCTGCATATTCCCATACATCATCGGTTATGGCAACTTCCCCTGGTAGAGGCAGTTTACCACAATTCAGAGGATGCGGCATACGCGACGGAGGAGGCTCGCGCCCACGCCAACTCTATTTATATTGTCACCGGTCTGGTTCTTTAGAGGACATGTGCTATTGCAAGCACGATTTTCCACCATCTGTCAGTGTTGTCGAGCAAGTTCAGACTGCCTCTGATTCTAGCGATCATCATTTTAATGACTTTCTTGCTTGATTGAGAGGGATCATGCCCCCAACTGCTGGTTGTTCTAGTATTTCTACCGGCCCATTAAATGTTGCTGCTTCTGCCTCCACCATCACTTCAGGTATTACTCATGCATTTACTAGTCATACTCGACTAGATCATTTATAATGGATAATGGACTGTGGAGCTTCTCATCATCTATGTGGAGACCGCTCACAGCTTGGTTCTTATCGCCATGTATAGCATGGTAGATTAATGTTCATTCCTGATGGAACACATTCTCCCATTATCAGACAAAGAGGGGTCCATTTGACTCCCTCCATGTGCCTACAAAATGTTCTCCGTACACTAGAATACTCAATGAATATATTGTTTATCACTCAGATTACAAAAGATTTACAATGTTGTGCCATATTTGATCCTGCTTCCCTTGTTTTTTAGGATATACTCACGAGCATGGTGATTGGATGTGGCCATGGGCATGTAGGTTGATCCAATCTCCTTATGCTGGATCGATTTATCCTTACACGTGGCGTCTTCAATATGGTCATCTTCTGTTGTAGAAGATCTGCCATCTCATCCATGTCATTTCTATCAAGTCCACGTTTCAATATGAACCATGTCAACTTGGAAAGCATCACCGGTCTAGTTTTCTAAATCATCACAGTCGTAGAAGTCATAATAATTTTTTTTTCATTTTAATATGTAGGGTTCAAGTTGTGTCCATGATCATCTGGGCACATGTATTATTTGGTTTCTATGGATGACTTTTGCAAACTATCATGTGTCTTTTTGTTAGAGAATAAGTCTGATACTAGTACTATGATTCAGAATTTAGTGATTGAAATGAAGAATCTTTTCTCTGCTTCTGTTAATACATTCTTTCTGATAATGCTCCATAGTTTTGTACTATTTAACGATCTCAATTTTATAGCGGTATTATCCATCAGACGTCGTGCCCTTATACTTCTTAGCAGAATGGTATTTGTTGGGAAACGTGAATGAGTTGTTTATTCCATAGCCCTAGGCTCTCTTATATAGGGGAGTAGCCTATGGGTAAATTACATAAAGAGGATAACAAGAAAATAAAATAGCAACAGGACACAATAACTAAATATGCGTCAACACTCCCCCTCAAGATGGAGCATAGATGTCAATCATGCTCAGCTTGGAAGCACACTTCTGAAACGGGCCACGTAACAATGCCTTGGTGAATATATCTGCAGTCTGGTTCTCTGAAGTAACATGGGATGTGGTGATGAATCCTTTCTGAATCATATCACGTATGAAGTGGCAATCCACCTCAATATGCTTGGTCCGTTCATGGAATGCAGGATTGTTTGCAATGAACAAAGCAGCCTGATTATCACACTCCAAGTTCATAGGAAGTGGTATATCTAAGCATAAATCTGTCAGCACTGCTTTCACCCACATCATCTCTGTAGTAGCCTGGGCCATAGCCCTATATTCGGATTCAGCACTGGATCTAGCTACCACAGTTTGCTTCTTGCTCCTCCATGAGACTAGGGCATCTCCAATATAGACCGCATACCCTGAGGTGGACTTCCTATCCTTAGGACATCCTGCATAGTCTGCATCTGCGCATGCTGAGACAGAAATCCCTTTTCCTTTCTTGAATAGCAGACCTTTACCTGGAGAAGATTTGAGATATCTAAGTATCATGTGTATTGCATCCATATGCACCTGACGTGGCTGCTCCATGAACTGGCTCACACGGCTCACTGCAAATAATATGTCTGGCCTAGTGATCGTGACATATAACAATTTGCCTACCAGCTCTCTGTATCTTCTCCTGTCAACCTCCTCTGTATCATCATCATACAGCTTCATGCTAGGGTCCATTGGTGTCGTAGCAGGTCGACACCCTAGCATACCTGTCTCACTTAGTAGATCTGTGACATACTTCCTCTGTGACATGACTAATCCATACGGATTTCTGGCAAACTCCAGCCCCAGAAAATATCTAAGGACTCCCAAGTCCTTGGTGACAAACTCGGTCCCCAGCCTTTCCTTTGCCTGCTTAATGCCCTGGTCATCATCACCTGTAATCAAGATATCGTCAACGTAAACCATGATTACAACAATACCTCTTGCCGTCTTCTGTACAAACAAGGAATGATCAGCATTGGAACGTTTGTATCCTTGTTTCTCAAAGAGGTCTGACAGCTTCTGGAACCATGCTCTGGGGCTCTGCTTAAGGCCATAGATAGCCTTATGTAATCTGCAAACCTTGGAACACTCCCCCTCAACAGCAAAGCCTGGTGGCTGTTGCATGTAGACTTCCTCCTGCAGGTCACCATACAGAAAGGCATTCTTCACATCCAGTTGATAGAGTGGCCAGTCCCTAGTAACTGCAACTGATAAGAGAATTCGCAGAGTGGAATGACGAGCCACCGGAGAGAACGTGTCAAGGTAATCTACTCCATATGTCTGTGTGAATCCCCTTGCAACTAGGCGTGCCTTGTACCTGTCAATGGAGCCATCTGCATTATGTTTCACTGTAAATACCCACTTACAACTCACCGGGTTGACATCCAGTGGTTTAGTAACCAAGCTCCATGTTCCTCTAGACTGAAGTGCCGCCATCTCTTCCTCCATTGCTAGCCGCCATCGAGAATCCTGCAAAGCCTCATGGTGGTTCCGTGGAATATCCGTAGCTGAAAGTGCCAATGCAAACGTCCTGAATGGTCCAGATAGCCTCTCAAACGAAACTGCTGCTGATACGGGATACTTGGCACAGCTTCTCTTCGGCTTGCGTAGAGCAATTGGAACATCCAGATCCTCTGTTGTATCACCATGCTCCTGTAAGGCATCCTGCTGAGAAATGTCGTCAGATCCATCAACATTAATATTTTCATTACATACCATAGGCGAGCTAGTTGACTGGTCAGGACCATGAGCTTGATTCGGCCGTCGGGTGTAATGGAATGGTAACGGGGATATTGTTGGTGGCGGCGGTGGTGGTGGTGGCGGTAATGGTGGTGACGGCTGTGATGTTGGTGGTGCCATGAATACGGTATCAGGAGATAATGGTGGTGGCTGCATGTTCCCGGATTCTGAAAAATACATAATGGATTCAAAGAATGTAACATCTGCGCTGATCATATACCGCCGACGCACTGGGTCAAAACACTTGTACCCCTTTTGGGTTCTGGGGTACCCTACAAAGACGCACTTGACAGCCCTAGGAGAGAGCTTGTCAGTACCGGGCGACAATTGATGGACAAATGCGACAGAACCAAACACACGAGGAGGAAGAATAAACAAATCCTTGTCAGGGTAAATAAGTGAGAAAGGAATTTGTTCATTCAAGACAGACGAAGGCATACGGTTGATAAGGTAACATGCAGTAAGGACTGCATCACCCCAGTAGGAGTACGGAACATGACTCTGAATAAGAAGCGACCTTGTAACATCAAGTAGGTGACGGTGTTTTCTTTCTGCAACCCCATTCTGTTGAGACGTATGAGCACACGATGTTTGGTGAATAATCCCTTTTGAGGAGTAGTAATTGGCTAGAATGTTGGTACATAATTCCAAGGCATTATCACTTCTCACAATCTTGACAGATGTAGAAAAAATATTTTGAATTTCATTTAGAAAATGGATAATAATATTTCCAGCTTCAGATTTATTTTTCATCAGAAAGACCCATGATGCTCTAGAGAAATCATCCACAAAAACAATATAAAACCTGTGTCCCTGATGATCGGGAACACGACTTGGACCCCAGACATCGACATGAAACAACTCAAACTTGGAGTTACTACTCCGACCTTGACTACTGGGAAAAGACGACCTGTGATGTTTTCCCAACTGACACGCCTCACACTGGATAGGTGTGTGAGAGATACTATATGGTAGGACTAGACGCAACTTCTGAAGCGGTAAATGACCAAATCGCAAATGCCACAGGAGAGGAGATACTTGTTCAGCAGGAGAGGATGTGGTTCCAGCAAATGGGGTCTGGTTTAGACGGTAAAGGCCTCCTTGCTCATAGCCATGACCAATCACGTTGCCCGTACGGATGTCCTGAAAAATCAAAGAAGATGGATCAAAAATAGCTCGACAGTGAAGATCCTTCGTGATCTGACTAATCGACAATAGATTCATAGAAAAATGTGGTGCATGTAGGACATTCTTCAGTTGCATAGAGGGTGTCAATCTAATCTCCCCCTGACCAGTGATAGGGGAATGCGTGCCATCAGCAATTACTACTGTCCGTCCTGGAGGGATCTGGGTGTATCCTGTAAGTAGACCCTGGTCACCACATAAATGATGTGTGGCGCCCGAGTCCATGATCCATGGCAGTATATGAGATCTACTACTGTGGAGTGCAAGTGTACTACCTGAAGTACTG
The DNA here is from genome assembly GCA_037367405.1 of Ottelia alismoides. Classification (NCBI taxonomy): domain Eukaryota; kingdom Viridiplantae; phylum Streptophyta; class Magnoliopsida; order Alismatales; family Hydrocharitaceae; genus Ottelia; species Ottelia alismoides. The sequence continues at coordinate 1,343,984 of JAZKJV010009748.1, read as the reverse complement.
GCAGATGCAGAAGCAGTGGCAGAGGCAGCAGTATCAGTATGACTCTCTGTAGTCGGTGCTGGGCCAGATGGTGGGATAATGCCCCTGAGTCGGGCAACCAGGTCATCAAAGCGCTGATCTAGTGTAGATGCAGACGGGGGCTCTATCTGCTCAGCAGCTCTTGCAGACGCAGGAAATCCATGCTTTGAGTAGCATGTGTCTTCAGTATGGCCGACTCTGTGACAATATGTGCATGTTGGCCTAGTGCGGCCACCCCTTCCACGGGGAATACGTCCACGGCCCTGGTAATGAGAACCACGGCCTCTGCTGGCTGCCATGGCTGAGGGATTCTGACTAGTGGCTGTGGAAGGTACAGTAATCCTGCTCAATCTGTGAAAGGCTTCCTCCATTGGAGGAATAGTCGAGTCCGCCAGAATCTGTGAACGTGCTGCCTCATACTCTGGATCGAGTGCTGCAAGAAACACACCCACCATTGTCGCATTCCTGTATGTCTTCTGCTGTTCTGGTGTGGCGGTAAGAGGCATGAAGCTATGGAGCTTCTCAAACATTCCTCTCAAAGATGTATAGAGAGAATGTAATGGGCGGCCATTCTGCTTAATTGTGAATATATCATGTTGTAGTTGCAGGATCTTCGTCTCATTCCTTGCCTGAGAATACGTCGCTGCTAGGATATCCCACATGTCTTTGGCTGTGGGCTGATGAAGAATGTCATTGGCGATCTCAATAGCCAATGTGCCGGACAACCATACTTTTGCATATGCATCGTCAGCCTCCCATGAGGCATGGACTCCAGTCTTCTCTGCAGGCTCGGGCTCTGTGAGAATATGCTTCTTGCCCGTGGACTTCATCATACTCATGAACTGCATTGCCCACAGTTCATAATTCGTGCCATCCATCTTGACAATGGGCGCTGGACCACGAAATGCACCCATGGATGGAATATCTGCCTTGCTTTCTGACATACTGGATACGGAAGACTGGAGCGACCTGCAACAGATAATATTTGTCTACAATGACATAGACGGGATGAGTTGCATGTGTAGACCTCAAGCAACTATCCCCATGGACCTACGCGCGCTACGATCCGCACGCGTACCGGTTTCTATGATAGAAACCCTAGAGCACGCTTGAAAACCACGAAATGCTATGCGCACAGGAGGCTAACGCTGTATGCACAGCACAGCACAGCAGATGGTGCGCACAGCACAGCAGGCACTGGATGGTGCACGGTTGCCGCTCAGGAGATGGTGCACAGGAGATGGTGCACGGTTGCCGCTCAGGAGATGGTGTCGCGCAGGAGATGGTGCACTGGACAGGAGGCGCACCGCACTAGGAGGCGCACAGGTTGCGCGCTATGCAGCGCAACAAGAGGCGCCAGGCGATCGAGTAGCGCAAGGAGCCAGGCGGTCGAGAGGCGCCAGGCGATCGAGTAGCGCAAGGAGCGCTAGGCGATCGGCTTTAGAGCTTGCTTTGGTGATCGAGAGGCGCCAGGAGCGATCGGAGAGAAGCCGCGGCGAGAAGCCCTATGCGCTGGAGAGGCGATCGGGGCTGGGGGCTGCGCTTATGCGAGATCGGAGGAGAGGCGATCGGCGAGAAGCCCTATGCGCGATCGGAGGAGAGGCGATCGGCGAGAGAAGAGAGAGAGAAGAGAGGAGAGGCCGGCGGGTGGGGCGGGTTAGGGTTAGGGTTTCGAGAACTCCGGTCTAGGACCGTCGCTCTGATACCATGTTGGGAAACGTGAATGAGTTGTTTATTCCATAGCCCTAGGCTCTCTTATATAGGAGAGTAGCCTATGGGTAAATTACATAAAGAGGATACCAAGAAAATAAAATAGCAACAGGACACAATAACTAAATATGCGTCAACAGTATTGATGAATGCAAACACCGTCACTTTCTGGATATCTGCAGGACTCTTCTAATAAAGAGTCCGACTCCTCATTCCTTGGAGGGTGATGATGTGATGACAACATGTTACCTAATCAATCGGATGCCCTTTGCCATTATGGGTGAAAAGACTCCCTTCTCTCTTACTTTTCCTGAAAAGGACATTTTCTCTCTTATGCCACGGGTCTTTGGCTGCGTGGCATTTGTTTGCCTTCTACATTCAGGTCATGACAAGCTCGCTCCTAGAGCTGTCAAATGTATGTTTGTTGGGTACTCTCGTACCCAAGGGGATATATGTGTTTTGATCATGTCCAAGGAAAATATTATGTCATTGCCAATGTTACTTTTCTTTGAGTCCAACAAGTACTATACTCCTACACGTGACAGGTTGAGTCCCTTTGAGTTTAGGGATGGTGTTGTTCTTCTACCTCCTCTTATAATTATACCTCAACCTGTTCTCTGTGCTCTATTTCCTTCCCCAACATCTAACACGCCTCAGGTAACTTTTGAAAATTTGGTGTCAACTGATGACACTAGTGTGAATAGTGAACATCAACATTTACAAAATGTACAGGAAGATATACATGAAGTGTAGGGACCACCACATGATGATGATCTGGGGTGGCCTATTGTCTTGTGTAAAGGCAAACATAACTGTGCGAGATACCTCCTCGTTAGACATGTGTCTCTGGTATGACTTTCGACGGATTTCAGGAAGCTTATTGTGGGATTATTTGCCATTGAAATCCGATGCACATATCAGGAGGCTCTCACGGAGAGAAAATGACAACTTGCCATGGGCGAGGAGATGGCCGTGTTACAATCATGTGTCACATTGTTACAACTTCTACGTGAGTATCTGTTGTGGGATGCAAGTGGGTATTCGCAACGAAGCATCGAGCAGATGTCATCATAGGTCGTTAAAGGCAAGTCTTGTGGCTCGTGGGTTCACACAGACAAATGAGGTTGACTATCATGATACTTCCTCTTCAGTGACTCAACATTCTACACTATGGATCATTCTCTCTATTGCAATGACACGAGATTGGCCCTTATATTAGATTGATGTGACAAATGCATTTCTCTATGGTAACATACATGAGGAAGTCTACGTGCAGCAACCACATGGGTTCTCTGCTGAGGGGGAGTGTCAGAAGGTGTGCAGACTTCATAAGGCTATCTATTGCCTTAAGCAGACTCCAAGAGAATGGTTTCAGAAGCTCTCATACTTGATAAACATGGGTTCACGAAATAGAGTGCAAATCATTTACTGTTTGTTCAGAGATCTCAGAGAGGTACACTATTGCTATACTGGTTTATGTTGATATCATTCTTACTGGGGGTGATGTGCAGGGCATTCAAGCAGCGAAGGTTTTCCTTGGTCAACAGTTTGTAACCAAGGACCTTGGCAGTCTGCGTTACTTCCTTGGACTGGAGTTTTCCAGGAACTAGTGAGGTCTTGTGATGACCCAGAGGAAGTACGTTACGGATCTTCTCCCTGAGACGAGCATGGTGAATCGCAGGTCTGCCACCACTCCCATGGACCCGAGCATGAAGCTGTATGATGAAGGCATTGAGGAGGTAGATACGAGGAGGTATATGGAGCTTGTTAGGAAGCTTCTTTACGTGACCGTCACCATGCTAGATATATTCTTCGCAGTAAGCGTACTTAGTCAGTTCATGGAGCAGTCTATACATGCACATATGGATCTGGCTCATATGATTCTGAGGTATTTGAAGACCTCACTTGGCACCGATCTTTATTTAGCAGATGCAAATCCCTTGTTGTTACAGCTTGCACAGATGCATATTATGCGGGATGGTCCAATGGCAAGAAGTCTACCTCTGGCTTTGCAGTGTTCATAGGGAGCTCCTCGGTATCATGGAAGAGCAAGAAACATACGATGGTCACCAGATCTAGTGTAGAATCAGAGTGCAGAGCTATGGCACATGGGAGTATATAGATGATGTGGGCCAGATCCGTTTTGACTGACTTGGCTGTTGAGGTGCCTCTTCCCATGCACCTCCAATGTGACAACCAAGCTGTTCTTTTCATTGCCAACAACCTAGCCTTCCATGAGAGGACCAAGCATATCGAGGAAGATTGTCACTACACTCGAGACATGATCTACAAGGGTTTCATTTCTACCTCTAATATTATTTCTAGCGAGAACCTTTCTAGAGATGATGTTCCAAGTTGAGCTTGATTGAGATCTACGCTCTAGCTTGAGTGGGAGTCTTGAGATATTAGTTATCTTCTACCCTTTTCATGTATTCTCATTTCTTTCTGTTTAGACAATGTAATTTGTCCAACAGGTTTATCCTTTATATAAAAGAACATTAGGGTCTCATGAATAGATAACTTATTGCATTCTCTCTCCGCAATGACATTTAATATGTCATAAGTGGAGGCACATGCATGTAGTGTGGAGTTGAATACAGAAAGAGGTTCTTTGCCATTCTTTTACTTAAGCCTACCTTTGACTAGTGGTAGGCTTATAATGGTTGATTGGCTATTTATAATTGAGAAGTTGGAGAGAAAGTTGACAGGATAGAAGACGACCATCATTGCAGGGAGGACACTTGGTGCTTATAAACGTCGTTTTCTCAGCAATTCGTGTTTTCACGCCTTCTATCCACTAGGAATCGTTGTCGGTTGGAGACAATCATGTGTAGATTTTTTTGGAGCTAGTAAGGCGAAGATGGTTAAGGAGTTCATCTTGCGGATTGGGAAACGGTTACACTTTGGGATCTCCCACATAGAGATAATGAATGAGGTTTTTCTTATGAAATGGGTTAGCAGGATTTGGGGAAGAGATGAAGATCTTTGCTATTTAGACTTATTCACCGAATTTATGGCATCCATGCATAGGGCAACATTTTCATCCTTCTTTCTTTCTTTTATTCCATTGGCCCTATCTAAAGAAATTAGATTAATAATACGGAGGTTCCACGAATTGTTTTGCCTGATTCTTGGCAATGGTTGCTCCTTCGTTTTCTAGTCAGATAACTAGACTGGTAATGGCACGTTGGCTATACATTTCCCACATCTCTTTGCTCTAGCGACGAATCAAGAAAGGTCAAAGATTGCTGGTTTGTCGAGAGTTGGATATTCCTCATTCCGTACATATGTTTCATATCAATGTTTAGAGGACCTCCTCCGTCTTTTGGACTCCTTGAGAGACAAATGTAAGGATGCACATTGGATAGGGCTAGCCCGATCCATCCCAACAAGGTTGTAGAAAGTGGTAGTCGGTACTCGGTCGGCATGGTCACTAACTAAAGATTAATCGACAGTTGGACGACTAATCAGATTTAGTCTGCCATTTGTCGGTTTTGATTTTTTTTAATTATTTGAAATATATAAATCATTTGTATACATATATTATTACATATTAACATAGATTTGTACCTTTTCCTATACTATCATAATGCAACAAAAGTAGTAATTGACTTTAAATATAACATTAAACATACTATTATAAGTTTGTTTTTAAAAAAAGAAAAAAACTAAAAAAAATTAAAAAACTTGATGTTAAAGTCGAACGATTAGTCGGTCGACTTGGCCGACTAGTCGACTCGATCAGTCAGGTTGACTGATTAATGGCCGACTAGGCCTAATCGAGTCGGCTACCCCCTGAGTCGACTAGCTGGTCTAATGGACCGACTTTTGCAAGCTTGCATCCCTGTACCCGGTACTGAAGTGCATTGTCACGATCACGGATAGTAACAACCATAAGAACATATGTAAACTGTCTGTCGCAACCAGATAGAGTATCACTAAAAGTAAAATGTGACAAGGAATATATAGTACATTTCCTTTTAGTTATATGTAGTTCTATAGATAGTTTTGATGGAGCATCTGTCAACGCACTGGTCAGGTACCTAAAAGAAGGCACATTATCCTACAAGTAAGCAACATGTAATGGTACATAGTAACATTGAACAATGTGTTTCCTTTTGTAGACAATGGGAGGTGGCGGAAGCTCCAAGGATATGTCACTGACAGACTGGGTAAAGTAGCTAGTCTATCAAAGAAGGTGACATCGACAGAAACATAGTAGTGATGACTAGTAGGGTCATAGCACCTATTATCCTTTTTGGGTACGAGAGTAGCCAATGAATACACACTTGGTTGTATGGGGAGACAATTATCAGCCGTTTGAAAGTTTTGAATAAAGGCAGTGCTACCAAAGATTCTCGATGGAAGAGGAAGGGGTTTTTCATCAGTATACACAAGTGAAAAAGGAGCTACCCCTTTCAAGGACTTAAATGTCAGTTTCGGTCACTATATTAGTGAGTAGCTGAAACAAAATTTTGGTTGAAATTTGGTCGATTTTTTTAAAATTTCGACCATTTCCGTCACCAACGCTTCTATCGACAACCCTAAAGGCTGAAATTTCAGTCATTTCGGTCGAATTTTGGTCCCATGTCAAATCGAAATTGGTCGACTTTCAACGAAATTTGATGCCATGACCCCATTGAGAATCAAAGAGGCACCCTATTGATGAGGTAGGTGGCAATGAGAATGACATCCCCCAGTAGGTCTTGAGAACCATCACGTGAGTAAGCAAGGTACATCCATGTTTAGAAGGTGGCGAGGTTTTGTTTTCGCTTCTGCATTTTGCTGTGAGGTACACAAATAGGAGGTCTGGTGAAGGGTTCCCTAAGTGACAAGTAGAGTAATTATGTTTTAATGACTGAAATGACTTAATAATTTTATTAATATGTAACTGTTCCTTTATTGAAAAATTCAAGAAGATTTGCAATAATCATCCACAAAGATAACAAAATATCTATGACCATCTACAATACGAGCCTGATAGGGTCTCCAAATTTCACAATGGATTAAAGAAAAACGTGACGAATGACGTGGCTCAACCCTTTGTGGAAAAGATGCCCGATGCTTTTTACCGGATTGACAAGCTCTGCACTCAAATGACTTTAGTGATGACAGTTCGGGAAACATCTGGAAGAGAGCTCTAGTAGAGAGATGACTGAGTCACAAATGCCACAAGAACATGGCAATAAAAATAGAGTCAACATTGACAAAGGTAGAATCAACATGTACATCAAGATAGTAGATGCCATTCTTCTCATGTCTCCCACTAAAAATTTACATTGTTGATGTCCTAAAAATCGCAATAGAACTCGTCAAAAATACTCGACAGTTCAACTCAACACATTGCTTATGAACAAATGATAAGGTCAAAGGAAAGTCATGAGAGCAGTTCTTTCAAAAAAAGTCAGGAGAGCTGTAAACTCCGGTGAGCCAGGAAAACTCCATAGTTCCAATGGTGGTAACATGGGAACCAACACCTTTGGCCAGCTGGACCGACTTCGCAGTAGAAGTGAGTTGAGAGGATGTCGGTAGACTACCTTCTGTCGTCAAGTGAGTAAAAGCACCATAGTCAATAATCCATATCCGTGTTGTAGCAAAAGCAGAATCGGCTGCAATATTTGAGGTAGTAGCCATGTGCTTAATATGAATAGTCTCACTGGAAGTAGAGTTCTGTAGCAACTGCATCAGGCGGGAGTAATCTGTGGTAGAGAGTTGGATTGTCTGTCCACTAGAATCCTGATAAGAAGATGTCTCTGTCACAGTTGTATTCATAGTCAGATGCATCATTGGCCTGTGGTGACACACCAAACTTCGCCCGACACCTCTCATATTAGTGATTGATCTTCTAACAGTGAGTACGCGGTATATGACCATGGCCACAACCACAAGCAGAGTCACAACCTCAACCTCCTTGAGAGCTAGAACGACCTCCTCGTCCAGATGAAGAAAGGAAGGCAGAGTTCTCCACATGCTGTTGAGAAGAAGTCTGCTAGTATAAGTCTCAAGCTACTATAGTCAGTCAAAAATGACCTTGGTGGATGGCAGTGTATTTGATGTGAGGAGATAATCATTCATAGTTTGATAGCGAAGATGGAGACCGACAAGAAACATGTAAACTTGCCACTCATCTTTTAGTCACCTAGTTGGAACAACAAGCTGGCCGAAAGATGACAAGTTCCCCTTATAGATTGCTGAGGTTCCGAGAATATTCAATAAGGATGGACTCTTCCTGAGAATTAGACCACCAAAAAATCTGTAGGCTTGCCACTTAGATCTTTTAGTCACTTATTTGGGACGACAAGCTAGCTGAAAGATACAAGTTCCTCATAGAGACCGCTGAGATTTTGATAACATTCCGTAAGGACGGACTCTCCCTGAGAATCAGAGCAAATCCACATTTATATATCAACAAGACGAGACTTGGTAGTCTGTTGAGAGTAGGTTTGTGCCAATTTGTCCCACATGTCCTTTGCGATGTCCTTGTACATGAGATTCTCTGCTATGTGGGACTCAACATTATTGACATGGATTGAGATATTGAGATATATTAGCGATATATTGGGTATCGTAGTGAGACCCATATTGTCGGCAATACGACGGTGTCCATACCTTTATCGATCATGCCTTCACAAACTTGCATCGTTCGGTTGCATAGGGCCTCTTAATGCCACCATAGGCTCCCCTAACCTTGGCTTGGGTCCTCGTGCCTCCACATGCCTCGTCTAGCATCGCTACAAGTCACCCCTAGCACCACGAGCATCACCATACCCTAAAACACCCCCTCCCGTGCCTCGCTGAAGCCTTAGCGACATTGCGAGCCGTTGTGAGCGACTCCAATGTCAGAGGAAAATATCCATTCTAACAAAGGAACCTCTAGATGAAGCTGACAAAGACTACGATTCTATCAGGTCATGACATTGACGACCAACAATGTCGAGCCCAACACTGCTACCAATCTTCTATACAAGGACATTGCGAATGACTTATGGGATGAACTAGAATATACATATTCGCAGTAGACTACAAGTAACAGCTTGCAGATATCGATATGCTGATTTGGTCCCCTTCTCATGGAGAATCCTCTCTTCTGGAGTACTACTATCAACTCACCAGTCTTTGTGAGGAACTTGCCATATTCTAACCAATTTGTTGTACTGAACATGTGGCAGAGAGATCCGAGTGGCAAGTTTACAGATTTCTTGCCGACCTTCATCCTCGTTATCAGACAGTGAAAGACCAAGTTTTTATGTCTAATACTCTTTCCTCCATTAAGGTCATCTTTGGTCGACTGTAACAGGTCGAGACCTCTATTGGTCATACACATCCTTCGTAACCTACAAAGAACTCTGTTTTTCTGACGACAACTGGACGAGGTGGCCGCTACTGCTCTCAAGGAGGCAGAGGATGTGCTCTGGCCATGGTTATGGTCATGCTTTTTATATTTACTCCACAACCATCCATCTGAGAGGTGTTAGAAAAAGTTTGGCAAATCATCACATGCAAATTTAACATCATTATCTGATTATGATGCAATGATGAGTCATGGAAGAGATGACCCCAATTCAAGAGCCAATTGGACAAATTGCCCAATTTCTACTACAAACTATTCTAGACTCATGCAATTGTTGCATAATTCTTGCTTGTGAGAATCCTCCTATTGCGACTCTAACTACAATCTCTAGTACTGTAGCGAACTATGATTCCGTGTCAGCGCCAACATGGATTATTTCTTTGGTGCATCTACTCAATGACTGGAGAACGTAGTCTTCTAACTTCTTCAGAACATTCTTCCACTATAAAATCAGTTCGGTTAGCCAATGGTGCCCATTCATCCATTATTTATCGTTGGGACTATGGAGTTTCCCCCAAACTCAGACTTTTTGGAGTTTTTTGTGCTCCCGACTTTCCATTGAGCTTACTATCTGTTCATAGATGTCTAGGATTGAACTGCATAGTGGTTTTTAACATCTGGACGATGCAGATCTTTGGTGGGAGCCATGAGAAGAATGACATGCACTATCTTGATATCCTTGCAGACTTCATTTTTGATGATGTTGTCTTAGATTCTGTTAAAACATTCTTATGACATTTACACCATAGTCATCCTTCTGTCAAGCCCTTTTCGGATGTTTCCTGAACTATCGTCATTGAAGACATTTGAGTATGAAGCCTACCGGTTTGGTAAACATCATCATGCAACACATAACCCTTTTCATATGTTTCCTTGTGTTGCAACCAACACGACATTCATTGGTAGGATGTTTTTTTTAATCTTTGAAATATGAAGGATTCTCCAGGAAAATGCCTCTTCAATGAGGCTAACAGTCATACTAATATCACCTCCTATGCAGACGCTGACTATGTTAGTTTTCCTAATGATAGGAGATCCACTTTCTTGTTTCTCCATGTTTGTCAGCAGAAGCTTATTACGTGGCAAAGCAAGAAACATACCATAGTCTCAAGATCAAGCAAGCAGAATACAAAGCAATGACTCAAGCTACATGTAAGATTACTTGGCTCATCTTATTTCTACGGGAACTTGGACTCCTTGCTATTCTTCACTCTCCTCTCTGCTATGACACAAATCTGAAACATACATTGCTATTAATGTTGTCTTCCTTGAGTGAACCAAGCATATTAAAGTGGATTATCACTTCATTCAAGACGCGCTACGAGGAGGAAAGATCTCTACCCAACATATTAAAGCAGAGTTTCAACTTGTGGATATATTTACCAAGGCTCTTCCAAAGAAACACATGTCATTGAGAGACTTGGTGAACTTCTGTATGGAGCGTGTCTCGTGGCGACCAAGGGCACGTGGTGGCGGAAGCGGGGCTCAGGCGGAGCGCGACAACGGCGGCGACGCTGGCTGGAGGCGGGTCTCGCATGCTAAGCCAGGCAGGAGGTGCTTCCGGTGTGGCAAGCGTGGCCACATCGCCTCAGCGTGCGATGCTCCACCCCGCTGTTTCCATTGTGGCAGGGTGGGACACCACATGGCTGCTTGCTGGTTCTCGTGTGAGGGAGGTCGCGCCGGACAGCGCGTGGCCTCGCGACGCTCGTTCTCGCGTGGACAAGGTGGTGGCTTGCATGGTGTTCGTGATTCCCGTTCTTTTGCGCAAGTGGTTGGTGGCGGTGGTGCAACCGAGGGGGAGTCGGGAGGTGCTCCTGCATGTGAGGCGGTTGAAGTTCCTGCACCTGTGTGGGTGGGTGGATCGGCGTTGGGTGTGGGAGATGATTCGCAGGCTCGGCCCTGCGCGGGCGTTCCTGTGGGTGTGCATGGCTCGGTTCCTGGGGAGCTGTTCAACAAGGAGCTCGGTGGAGGGACTGTCGTAGGCGGAGTGAAGGGGGTTGAGGGGCAGGCGGCCGGGTCGACGCGGCTGGGCGCGGGGCTGCACGGTAGTGGGGCTTTCGTGGGTTTGCAGGATTCTACCCCGAGGCAACTAGTTGCTGTGGGTGTCATGCTTAGCCCAGGTCTTTCCTGGGATGCTATTCGCTCGACAACGATGGGATTCCTTGGCGACGACTTTGCCGGGGACTTCGTCATCCTCGACGCGTCGCGGTGCTGTGTTCGCGGGCTCTCCCCGGTGCAACGGGAGAGTCTTTTCCGTGGCTTTGGTGGTTCTGATGTTAAGTGGCGGCCGGTTCGCGTGGCGGATGGTGCGGTGACTCTATCTGAGGTCTGTGTCACAGAGGTGCGGGGGGTCCCATTCCTTTCTCGCACGGTGCCTGCGCTCTCGAAGGTGATCGGAAGCTAGGGTCAAGTCCTGGCTGTTCTGGATGATGGCTTAGCGCCTGGGGCTGATTGGGCTTGTGCGAGGATTCTTCTTGAATGTTCTCCTCGCTTTCTTGAGGCTATGGCGGGAAAGGTGATCTTCGAGCGGTTGGTCGTGGGCTCCTGGTCTTTCAGGGTGGAAATCCTCCTTTTTCCACCGGCTACGGTGTCGGATCCTTCCCCGTCTTCCTCGGCCTTGCGCGGTGGTCGTTCGGGCTCTCGGCCGGGGGAGGACGGTTGGGATTCTCCTCGACACGTGTCATCTGCCAGGGATGTTATCGAAGCGTCGCATGGGGAGGGCAGCGGTTCAGGGATATCATTTGCAGCGCCTGGGGACGCAAGTGGCAGTCGTGATTTGGTGGCGGTGGATATTTTCGAAGTTGATTTGACCCCTTCACCTCCCTCCATTTGGTCGGAGGCTTCTTTGCACTCGGACCCCTCAGGACACGTGGCACGGCTTCCTTTCGGATCTTCAATCGGATCTGCTGCCTTTTCAATCGGGGCATCTTCTCGGGTGGCTGCCGACCCGGCCGTGCTTTCGGAGCCACTTTCTTGGATAGCCGCTTATTCCTGTCCTATGCCCATCAATTCGGTGGCCCCCAGCTCCTTGGAGCTTCTGGAGGACGTCTACCCTCCCCCGTTCTTGACGCCGGACGCCTCTTCGCTTTATCGGAAGATTCCTTCGCCTTCTCATCACCGCGTCTTGGGGGGCCCCCTTCGTGGGGTCCGTCGGGCGGTGACGGGTCTACGGGGCTTGCTTTGGCTAACTTCTACGACGGTGCAACTATTGATGTCCTTGTGGTAAACTCCCCCCAGTCAAGATTTGGACAGAGCTACAGCCGAAGGCGGTTTTCCCGCCGTGGGGGATCTATCCCCTCTCCCCGCAGTGACTCTTCTTCTATCTCGCTTCGCGACGCTGTGGCGGAGGCTTCAGGTCTAACTCGCTTGGCGGGACAATCGCCTCCTGGATTATGATAATGCCTTTTTGGTCGACAGTGTTTTTGGGCTCCCCGTTGTTGTTAATGAAGATTTTGTCATGGAATGTGCGTGGCCTTTGCGACCCTCACCGTCGGCGAATTCTGGGTGCACGTCTCTTGGAGTGGGGTTGCGACATCGCCTTCATTCAAGAATCCAAGCTGGCTGTGATGGACGCTGATTTGTGGCGGTCCTTTGGTGCTGGTGGGCTGGATGCGTTTCGTTCGTTGGATGCGGTTGGCGCGGGCGGCGGTTTATTTGTGGCTTGGCGCTCTTCGCGCCTCTCTTTTTCTTCCTTGAGGACTGGGCGTCATTCGCTTTCCGTGGTGTTGACTTTGTCTGACTCTAATGCGCGCGCCGCTTTCACTTGTGTTTACGGGCCCAACTCTCACATCGCCCGTAGGGAACTTTGGGAGGACCTTCGACAGGATGCGCTTACTTTTGGTGATATGCCTTGGCTGTTGGGGGGTGACTTCAATGTCACGTTGCTCTCGCAGGACCGCCCCCGTGCTCGTGGGGGCAACGATCCCGGCTCTGGCGATTTCTTGGACTTCATTCGCGAGATGGCACTGGAGGGGCTTGTGCCTAATGATATCTCTTACACGTGGAGATCGAATTCTTCCAGATCTCGGATTGATCGTTTCTTGGCTAGTGTTAGCATGATGGAGGCATTCCCCCTTTGCGCGGTCAGCTCTCGACCTCGCTCTTTCTCTGACCACAACCCATCATTTGGGACTCCGGGGATGATCAACGTCCTCGTGGGCTTTTCCGCTATGAACGTTGTTGGCTCTTTGAGCCGGGGTTCAAGGATCTTGTTCGCAATCATTGGGAGCAGACATCTTTCGTGGGTTCTGCCGCTCGTCGCCTTGACCATAAATTATCTTCTCTTAGAACGGTCTTGGCTTCATTTAAGCGGGAGTCGTGACAGGCTCGTATTTCCGCTCGTTTGGAGGCTGATGCTGCGATTTTAAGGCTTGACCTCATTGAGAACGACAGGGATTTGCTTCCGGGGGAGTTGGTTGAGCGCGCTGCGGCGGTTGAGAAGGTTCGGCTGGAGGATAGAATGAGATCGATCGAATGGCGCCAACGCTCCCGGGTGAGATGGCTTAAGGATGGGGACGCCAACACTGCATACTTCCACAGGGTGGCTAGCGGCCGCCGCCGATCTAATACTATTCCATCTATTTCCATCAATGGTGCGCTTTTTGAGGGGGAGAAGGAAGTGGGTGTGGCTGTGGGGAATTATTTCCGGGGCGCGTTTGGGACCCCGGCTCCGCGACGGTGGCGTTGGTCGGGCCAGGGGGCTTCTGCTATCCCCTCGACTGATGCGGAGGCGCTTGTCCGTCCGCTCTCTATGGAGGACCTCAGGGGGGCCGTTTGGGACCTCAATTCCGATGCTGCGCCGGGGCCTGACGGCTTCCCGGTGTGTTTCTTCAAGGATTTCTGGGATGTTCTTGCCAATGATGTTTTGGATGTGGCGCGTGAATTCTGTGAGGGGAACGATGGCTTTGATAAACTCAACCGGGCCATTATTGTTCTTATTCCAAAGTCTAATTCGGCTTCTCGGATTGAGGATTACCGGCCAATTTCCATCTCTAATGCGATCTACTTAATCATCGCCAAGGCTCTGGCGCGGCGGCTGGCCCCGCTCCTTGATTCTCTAATTTCGCCTTCCCAGGCCGCTTTCGTTCGTGGGCGGCAGATTTCGGATTGCTATGCCGTCGTTTCAGAGATCATTGAGGCGTGGCGGAAGAATGATTCCAAGGCGATTCTTTGGAAGATTGACTTTGCGAAGGCTTACGATACTCTTGATTGGCGGTTTTTGTGGTCCATTCTTTGGAGGAGGGGGTTCCCTTCGACCTGGATTTCGTGGATGCGGCGTTGTGTGACAAAGACATCCCTTTCTATACTTCTCAATGGCCGGATGGCTGGGGGCACTTTCCAACCTCGCCGAGGGGTTCGACAGGGCTGTCCCCTTGCTCCCCTCTTGTTCGTTTTGGCGGTTGATGTTTTGCCGCGCATGATTGAGGTGTTGTGGCGGCTGGGCTGTCTCGCGGGTGCTCCTTTGGCCCTTACCACGTTCCGCTTATTCAATTTGCTGATGATACCATTTGCTTCATCGAGGGAGATACCTCCAATGTTTCCGGTATGGCTATTACTATACAACTATTCAGTGAGCTCTCGGGCCTTCAAATCAATGGGGAAAAGTCCAAGGTGGTCCCCTTCTCCATGTCTGCGGCGGAGGTTGAGGAGTGCTCGCGGATTCTGGCCTCTCCTCCCGCCGATCTTCCCTTTGATTACTTGGGTCTACCTCTGACGGTGGGCCGCGCTCGCATTCGCGATTGGAGGTCGGTTGTGGAAAAGTTGGAGCATCGCTTGGCTGGGTGGCGCGCGGCTATTCTCTCCCGTGGTGGGCGGTTAGTGCTACTCAAATCTGTTTTATCTTCCATCCCTATTTACTTCCTCTCTGTGCGTGGGATGCCGAAGGGGGTTCGAACAAGATTGGAGAAGTGTATGCGAGGTTTCTTGTGGGGGAAAAAGGGGGGAGGGGGGAAGGGCATGCACTTGGTGGGATGGGATGAGGTCACGCGGCCTAAGCAGGAGGGGGGGCTGGGCGTGAGGCGGCTGGCGTCGGTGAATGATGCCCTATTGCTCAAATGGGCGGCGAGGATTTGGGGTAGGGAGGACAACTTCATGTTAAATTGTTTGAGGGTGGCGGCTGGGGATGGATTTGTATCTGCATTTCGTGGCGATTCTCAGGGACACTTCTCATCTTTTTGGCGGGGGGTGATGGATGCCCTGAACCGCAGTCGCTCTTTATTTGCTATTAAGCTCGGTGATGGAAATTTGATTCGTTTCTGGGAAGACGATTGGACGGGAAGGGGGCCCTTATGGAACCTTTACCCTCGGTTATATGCTTTGGTGCCCAATAAGGACGTCACGGTGGCCTGCTGCTGGGATGGTAGCTCTTGGTGTCCTACAATTTCTGAGTTCTTATCGGAGCAGCGGACGCTTGATTATATTTCTCTCATGTCCGCTCTTGCTGAGGCCCCCGTGCCTTCTCTGGGCCGTGACTTTTTGGCTTGGAAGCACGACTCCTTCTCTACCCGCAAGGCTTACTTGGCCCTTTTACTGAACTTCTCAGGGGACGATGCGACTTACTTGCGGGACTGCAGATTCTTGTGGGGGCTCAAGCTCCCTGAGCGCATTGGTATTTTCCTTTGGTTATTACGGCAGGGAAGATTATTAACTCGTGATCGCTGTGCTATTATGTTTCCTAATGCTTCGCCGAGTTGTGGCATCTGTGGCCTGGAGACGCAAACTATTGACCACTTATTCCTTCATTGCGGCCGTGTTTGTGCCCTGTGGGATGACTTGGACTGGCTCGACTTGTCCTCTTTTGCTTCGTTCTGTGATAGGTTGTTCTGTGGTAGGGGGCATCCGCGGATGTCGCTGCTGGATCCAATCGCGCGGCTGTGGAGCCTTTGGTTGGGAAGAAACGAAGCAATCTTTCCTACGCAGCGGTTCTATCTGGAGAATATTCGCTCTTCGGCCTCGGGCTTTCTACTTGATTGGACCTCAACGTAATATGATGCTTTTGTAGCGGGGGTACCACATTTTGGGTACCCCCCGCCACTTTGTTTTTTGTTTGCTGTTCTTCCATTACCCCTTGTAAGTATCTCTTTACCGTTTTTAATGCATTGGGGTGAGCACCCGCGAGTGCGTCCCCCTTTTTTGAGCCTCAAAAAAAAAGAAACACATGTCATTGTTGCCTTATAAGTTGGGAATGATCGATAGATATGCTTCAACTTGAGGGGAAGTGTTGATGTTATTGGCAAATATATCCAATTACTTAGTTTTTTATTTCAGTTTATTTCCATGTTTTCTGTTTTTATTTGTAACCCTTCGGGGACCATTATGTAATTGCCACCTATTAGATTCTAGGGTTTCACTCTACATAAGAAATCCTATATCATAAATAAAATTCATTTGATTGCATTTTTAATTGTATCCTCACAATTTTAGGAGAGAGGAGATCAAAACAACATGATGAATTTAAATGTAGATGGAGCATCGGGTCCAAATCGCTTTCCAAATTTCTTTTATCGAGAGGTTTGGGACAAAGTTGGTGATGATGTGTGGTTTGATGGCAGAGCTTCTACATGGAAATGCAAGGTTTGACGAGTGAACAAGGACCTTTGGTTCCTTCTACCAAAGGAGGTTTTGAAGCAGGTGGGTGATTTTCGCCCCATTGCCATGTCAAATGTTCAGTGACAGAGGCTTGGGATGGACAATCCTTCTTTCCACAGTTCATATCTAAACTCTCATATCACAGATAGGATGAACTTGTGGTGGTACTGGAGGAGCTGGAGAACATGGTTGGGCCCACTGACGGTCGTGATTGTTGGATATGGCATGGCAGGTCTTTTTCAGTGGGGAAGGCATACAGGGCTTTGAAGGGCCTCGTGACGTTCGACCCAAGGGGGTGCATGGCGGTCTGCAGGCATATATGGAAGTGGAAGGTTCCAACCCAGGTGAAGGTGTTCCTATGGCTATTCAAAAGAGGAAGACTATTGACTAAGGACATATTTGCATGTTTTGTTCTGGCGGCCGACTCGGTGTGCCTCAGATGCTTGGTGGATAGCGAAGATGCCAACCATCTTTTCTTCAGATGTGGGAGTCCTAAAATCTTTCCTGGGATCATGTGGTGCATAATGACGATGTTTGGGATTCTGGAGATCCATTGTGGCAGAGTAGAATGGCATGAAGAAGGAGAGATTAGGAGGCGTGGCAATGATCTGGGCACTGTAGTTGGCTAGAAATGAGCAATGTTTCAGCACGATCGTTTCTATGGCGAGAATGTAGTGGCGTGTGCTAGTACACTAAATGGGAGTTAGAACTTATATTTTTTTTCTTTTGATGTATACTGTACATGGAATAGTTTGTAATAATTTCCGGTAATAATTGGTGAAGTTTTTGGGCAAACACCTATACGGTGGAGGTCCTTTTTTCTTTCAAAAAAATGCTATATATCCTGTGATGGTGAAAGTGTTGGCCAACATGCTGAGAGAGGTTCATGATGATATTATTTATCGAGTTCAATCGGCTTTTCTCCTAGGGAGGCAAATAGTAGACAGCCTTGCAATGACCACAAAGATGGTGGTAGATTGGAAGAGGTGATATACCAACAATCTACCTAGATGGTAGACTTCTTACAGGCATATGATCGCGAGAATGTCGCTTTTTATGGTTCATAGTATTAAAAAAGGCCTCCCGAATATGTGTATCTCCTGGATGAAGAGATGCCTCACAACAACATCGTACAAAATGCTTGTTAATGGACGACCCGATGGATGTTTCTTCCAACATGAAAGGGGCATCCGTCAGGGCTATCCCTTGGCCCATTTACTTTTTGTCTTAGCCAATAATGTGCTAGCATGTATGGTGAAGCAAGTAGTGCATCGGGGTTTGATGGCAGATTATGCTCTAAGAGAGATATCCATCCCTCTTTTTCAATATGCGGGCGATACATTGTTTTCATTGAAGGGGAAAGGGGGAGGCGAAGGCAATGGTTGTAGTACTTGACAACTTTGTTAAGCTTTCTGGGTTGGGAATTAATCGAGCCAAGTCTGTTGTGGTTCCGTTCAACATCATGGAGGTTGAGGCATGAGTGCAGTATGGAGTTGGGCATTGTTCGTGGCTCACACACAATATGTTAGTTGGGGCTACATTTGACTTGTGGTCTCATTGGTCTCGCTGATTGATTATCAATGATTAAGAAGTTGGAGCAGAAACTCTTGGGGTGAAGACATCTTTCCTATCCAAGAGTAGGTGTTTGATGCTAGTCGAGGTTGTTCTTCAGTCACTCCAGTGTTCTTCAAGTTGTCAAGGTTGTTGCCTATCGGGATTCACCGCTGCTTGGAGGCTATTATGAGGAGATTCTTTTGGTGTGGTTCCCGTTGGAACAATAGTGGGATTCTACTGGTTGACTTGGAATCGATAATGCTCTTAAATGAGGTGGGCGCCCTTGGAATACCACGTATGGAGACCATGGGCATATCATTGCTGATGAAATGGGTCACGTGCTTGTAGGGAGATAGGGAAGATTTGTGTTGTAGATTGAGTGGGAGAAGACAAGCAATATGGCAAGTGCTGGTGATGTCTTTTAGGATTCAATATACGATGCCGGAAACTGCTCTCCCAATATCTTTTTCTTCCGTTGGCGGCATTATGGGCTCTATGGTTACCAAGATATGATTTGGTGTTATTTTTGCGTCTGATCGGTTCTATATAGAAAATATTACTTTTCATGCTAGGACTCTCCTCAAGTTATAGCTCTTGTGCGGTAACATTGTATTTTTCTCAATTTCCTTTGAATATAATTTATTTGCGTAGACACTATAGCTTGTTTCCCTCTTTTTTGCCTAAAAATGTTATAGATTAATCTGTTGGATCTATGGTATTCGTGCACATTGTTCTATGGACCTTCAACGACAAGTGTGCTCTTCTATGTTTTGGAAGGGTGTGTGCTCCTTTTTACCCTAACTCCCTATTTTGTTCCACCCAATTGTGGGAGACATGTGATTGTTTGAGTTCTGGAATGATAACTAGATTGGTGGTGGGATCCTGATAGATCATTTCCCACATTTGATTGCCTTAACACCCGATCGTGAGATGTTAAATTAGAGGCTTGGGGGATGGTACATGAACCTTGTCATTTTTCTCGGACTTTTCTGAGCAATGGTTTTAGGAGTATTTTCATCTTTTTGAGACCATTCGTAGTGTCGCATGGTCATATGGTGTTTGCAACCACTGTGTGCGGCGGGGTGGTTCTTTCTCAGTGAAGAGAGCTTATGTGGCTTCGACTGGACCCTAGGGCATCAACCTTGAGGGATTTGTTCATGATTCCAAAACGATCTGGGAGTTTCGCATTCCTCTTCGGATTAAGGAATTTCATTGGCTTCTTCGGTGTGGTAGATTAAAGAGAGGTGGTTGAGACTCTACTTGAGATATGACAGTAGTTGCACACTCTATGGGTTGCACGTAGAGGAGACAAATTCCTAAGTAGTACCTTGGATTTACTTAAATCCCCAGGTATTACGAAAAGTTTTTATGTGGTTGCTACAAAAGTGTTGCATGTTAAACATGCGACACCCGTATTATTTTTTTAACCCGGGAACTACAAGCGTAACGCATCTTCGGTGTGCGTTTTCTATAAGGACCTTGCCACATGCGCTATATTAGGATCTTCCTGTAATATTCCATGAATATTTCCTGGAAGTTTCACGTATTCCTGTAACATTTCCGGAACAATTCCAAGAAGTTTCACGTATAACGCATGGTAGACATGCACTATATGAGGATCTTTCTGTAACATTCACGGAACAATTCCAGGAAGTTTCACTTATAACGCGTGTTGAACATGCGCCATATGAGCATACTCCTGTAATTATCCAGGAATTCCCAAAGAGCTCACATGTTTGACATGCGCTATTCATGCTTAACCCTGGTTATCCAACATTTCCAGGAAGTTTCACCTAACTTGCATTTTAATCTGCATACACAATATTCCCATGGAATTATAATCTCCACATGCACATAATTGACAGAATTAATTGTTCACAGACATTCACATAAATTATATATTGATGCACAAACACATTGACACAAATTACATAAATTAAATTGTCCACAATAATAGACATTATCATAATTGTCTCACATGAACAACTACACATTTAGTACAACCTAGAAGTTTACAACTCAACGCATTCTTCTCCGTCGATATGTCCTCGTATCATGCAGATCAAAGGGTAATAAACGACTTGTCTCATTTATCATACTTATTTGCGAGGGTCCTGCACTGTCTTCATCAAAGGTTGGCATTGGTGGCGGTGTCAGCGTGCAGTAAATGGGTTGCGTTTCTCTAGCGTCCATGCCTTGCCTCATCGGTGCTCGCGACATTGGCATGTCGTTACGTGGTCGCTCGACAACCAGTGTGACGAACTCGCTCTCCAATTCCGTGGATGCAAGATCTTCATCTGCCCCCGCGGCTTCCTCATCGTCCACATGTACGACTGGCAGTTCACGTGCTCTTCCTCGACCTCTTCCTCTTCCTCTAGCCCTTCCTCATCTAGCCTCCGCCTGAGCCACATCAACATGATCCTCGTATATCATGACTGCATCTGTAAATTGAAATGCCAACCATTGCTCCATTTTTGCTTTTGCTTGTAACACAATCTCTCGGCATTCCTCGTGTCCGGTATCGTATATGCGTCCCCATCTGGAAAGCTGCATCCAAAAGAAACATAGATATCGATTATTTTTATGGATACTTCTTGAAGCAAATTACAAGAAAGTTGATGAGTGTACTTACGTTGCTGGCCAAAGTTGCTCCTAACCGACCAACAAATCTTCTCGTAATCATCCTATACCAATCTACATAGGCTAGAGTCGCGACGATCCCATTAGAGTGGTCGAGAGCAATGACTCTATTTTCCCGATCATCCCACTCATTTATCTGCACCCAATGTTTCGACCTCCAATCAACATGCACCTTTCCCCTCAAGTTGATGGCGTGGAGGTCATGGAAGACATGAATTTGTAGTGTAATTGAGGATGATCCTGATTAACTGTAGGGTTTATACAAGTGTGCGGTCCAACAACCTTAGAGATCACCAACATACCATCAAATTTTCTAAAATGACCTTGTAAATACCAAACACATCCATTCGATCTGTGTGTGCAGAAAACCGACCATATCAAGCTGGTGGATTTTTTGACAATGAAGTCGTAGTGTGACAGGATGTGATACTTCTTTACAGCATAAATCAAATCTTCTCTACATTTGAAGGTTCTGTCCTTGCGTATTTCATCAACGACGCCATCAAGTCCAGACTTCTTTCGAATGTAATCCTCATAGGTTTAACGAGTATTGGATCCTCTCACCCCCCAAAAAGGTAAACGGGATACAATCTGTTGCGTGCTTTGTTCATCGACTCGGATCTGCTCGTTTACCGCATTATCTTCAACATCTTCATCACTATCTTCTTCTAGATCATCATCGGTTTCCCAAGGGATGAAATCATCTAAAGCATGATTGACCTCTCTCAGCAGAGCATCACTCATGCGCCGTTCCTGATCTGTACATGGCTGCGTTATAGGCACATAAGTGCTAGTGTCAAAGGAGGGTTTTGTGTTAGGGAAAACAGAGGGTTGTGTGCTAGGGACAACGGAGGGTCCCGTGTTAGTGACAACATTGGGGACTTCGCTCACCGATACAATTTCAGCAATAATGTCAATAGGCATCTGTAGAGATAGTTCATAGTTTCATTATCTCTTTATGTAGCTTATTGTTATTTCTTTATTTTATATAGACCTCTCTGTAAGTGTAATTTACCCTTTAGGTCTCTCCCTATATAAGAGAGCCTAGGGTTTTCTGAATCAATAACGAGGTCTCTTTTCCCAACATGGTATCAGAGCCACCCTAGGGCTCTCCACCCCCCGCCGCCCCTTCCCCACCCGCCTCCCTCTTCTCGGAATCATCGCCGCCTCTCTCTCTCTCTAGCACACGCCACCGCCGCCTCTCTCTCTCCGGAACCCTCCATCGCCGGCGATCTCAGCCAGCCCCAGCGCCTTCCCCACCCCCAGCGGCTCCAGCCACCCCCAGCGGCTCCAGCCAGCCCGCCGCCAGGGGAGATCCCAGCCCCCAGCCAGCAGCCGGAGGGGATCCCAGCCCCCCCTGCGGCTCCAGCCACCCGGCGGAACCACCATCTGCCGCTGCCGACCCTCCGGGTGCGTGGACAGCCACCCGCGCAAGGTCTCCAAGCGGTTCTCAGCCGCTAAAAAGGGCTGTCAGCCCCTTGTAAGGCGTGCCCTAGTTCCTTCCTCGTCCGTTCTATGGATTTGAGTGCGTAACGTCTACATATGCACTCAAATCCGATGCAGTTGTAGACATTCAGCATCACGTCTACATATCCTAGTTCTTCTCCAAGCGGCAGTATGTCAGAATCAAAAGTTGATATGCCCTCCACCGGCGCATTCAAAGGTCCTGCGCCAATAGTCAAGATGGACGGGTCTAACTGTTGGAGCATAAGTTGTATGCGCCCATTGAGTTGTAACAGGGTAAATGGATCCTGGAGGAGATCCATTTACCCCATTCAGTGTTTAGTCCCACATCGCCTAACGGTGGGACTTGGAGGCTCTGGAGAGGCTATATAAAGAGCCCCAGACCTCCTGTACTCATTGAGAAAGTCAATAGACAAACACGCCCAGTTAAGGGGCTTCTCCCGTGGTTTCATCCCGCTCCTCACGGAGTAGGGTTCCACGTAAAATCCCGTTCTTCTTTTCTTTATTATTTATCTTTATTCCATGTTACGCTTCCGCTTCCGATTTTCTAACATGGTATCAGAGCGGGTTCGATTCTCGAGGATTTCATGATTTGTTATTCGAGATTCAATTGTATAAGTGCTTAAAGATTATTTTCAATGTTCGAGATTTATTCAACTTCTAGGGTTTTTGAAACCCAAGATCTAGGGTTTGTGTAGAGAAGTTTGTGGTCGATCAAGGTTTGCGCAGGTGGTTCCATCTCCCTTCCAGGCAAGAGATCCAGGCAGCGAGCCTCGTTGATCTCATCATCTCCGGCAACCCTGGCGACATCAGGCCGATCCCCTCTTCCTTGCCGCAGCGCAATCCAGGCGATCATCCCCGCACCTTCCCTTCAGATGCACGGCGGCACCAGACCCTCCCACGCACAAGACCCTTGCGCGGCGGCGCCAGACCCTCCTTCCGATCACAGGCGCTGATTCCTCTCATATCATGCATCGTCTCCTACACGCAGAAGCCCAGGCAACCCAACGCGTTGGCGGCGCCCCGATTCGGTGATCGAAGCTCCTGTCTCTCGGTTCTTCATAGCGTGACCTGACATCTCCATGGCAGCCCATACTCCAAGGACTTCTTCCAGCGGCGGCGCGAGCCCTTTTCCAGCGCGCAGCCCCACGCTGGTGGCATCGCGCGCACATGCGCAACACCTCCTGGCGGCGCCCCCTTTCTCCTCCCAGCGCAGCACCTCCATCTCGCGCCATCACAGATCTCCAGGGCACCAAGCCCAAGCGGCTCCTCCACTCGTGCTCCCGCGAGCTCCCTCTCCAGGATCGCAGCGGCGTGCCACCGCCCCATTTCGAGATCTCCAGGCGGCGCAGTCGAAGAAGCCCCAAATCTTTGGGGGCGGCGGCGGCGTCACAGAGGGTTTCCTGTTAAGGGAAACCTAAAATGGGTGGCGCACCTTTTATTCAAGGGAGCCCGAGCGGGTCCGATGGCATTTATTAAAAAAAAAAATCTTTGGGGGGAAGTTGTTTGTCAGACCCAAGTGAGCCGTGCTGCAAATATAAAAGAAAAAAAAAAGGTGTAAAAAATGAGAGGGGGGGGAAGTCTGTTGTAAGAAGAAAAAAATGGGTCAGTTGCGTTTCGGCCCAACAAAAAAAAACAAGGAGTGACATATTTGAGGGGCTGTTTCAGAATTAAAAAAAAAAGGGAGTGAGAGAGATTTCAAAAAAAAAAAGAGAGAAAAAAAAATTTAGAAAAAAAAGGCGCGTACATGGAAAAAGTCGTACGCTTTTTAAAAAAAAATTGCAAAAAAAAAAGAAAGACGGCTTAAAAAAAATTGAAAAGCCGCAAGTATGGTTTATTTTATCCCCATCATTGTTGCCCATGTTTTTCCGACAAGTATGGGAGAAAGGGGGAGTATATGTAGAGTCACATGTATTATTCAGATGATCCAGATCAGATGCAGATTTCCAGACCGTCCAGTTTTTCAGACTCTACAGGTGTTCAGACTCGATGTCAGAAGTTTCCGAGTCTCCAGTTTCAGACACGCACGAGTGTGCGGTCATTGTCAGATGAGCATAAGTTGCCATCATTGTCAGAGGTCCCCATCATTCTTCTAGTTGTCAGGCCAGAGTTTTCATGTGAGCCATAGGGACTCCAGAGCAGAGGACCATTCCCTTGAGGGCAAGGGTTTTCATGTGGTATCATAGGTACACCAGAGCAGTGCACCATTCTCTGAGCCAGATGGGCGAGATCCGGTTCTCCGACGAGGAGACTTCAGGCGCAAGTTCAGACTCGATGGTCAGATTCCGAGTCTTCAGTTGACTCACACTCCAGCCCGTTCGTCCTCCTCACCTGCACGGCATGAGAAGCAACGTCCTCGACTGCAGCAATGTGCGCGTTGGGTTGATATTGTCCGTAGTGTCTTGTAGCGTTGAGTTGAGTTTCTGTCTGTTTGTCCAAGCTGAGCATTGCATGCTCCAGCTTGAGGGGGAGTGTTGGAGCATAAGTTGTATGCGCCCATTGAGTTGTAACAGGGTAAATGGATCCTGGAGGAGATCCATTTACCCCATTCAGTGTTTAGTCCCACATCGCCTAACGGTGGGACTTGGAGGCTCTGGAGAGGCTATATAAAGAGCCCCAGACCTCCTGTACTCATTGAGAAAGTCAATAGACAAACACGCCCAGTTAAGGGGCTTCTCCCGTGGTTTCATCCCGCTCCTCACGGAGTAGGGTTCCACGTAAAATCCCGTTCTTCTTTTCTTTATTATTTATCTTTATTCCATGTTACGCTTCCGCTTCCGATTTTCTAACACTAACTATGAGCTCTGGGCTATGCAGTTCATGAGCCTTATGAAGTCGAATGGTAAGAAAACACATTCTTACCGAGGAAGAGCCCGCAGAGAAGACTGGGATCTATGCCTCATGGGAGGCTGATGATTCCTATGCAAAGGTCTGGTTGTCCGGTACCTTGACGATGGAGATTGCCAACGACGTCCTCCATCAGCCCACTGCTAAGGCAATGTGGGACATTCTTGCCGCCACATATTCGCAGGTGTGAAATGAGACGAAGATGTTGCAGCTTCAGCACGACATATTCACAATGAAGCAGAACGACAGACCTCTCCATTCTCTTTATACATCCCTAAGAGGGATGTTCGAGAAGTTATACAGTATCATTCCTCTGACTGCAACTCCTGAGCAGCAGAAGGCGTTTCGAAACGCCACCATGGTTGGTGTTCTACTTGCGGCCCTTGACCCTGAGTACGATGCAGCTCGATCTCAGATTCTCGTTGATGCAGTTATTCCTCCAGTTGAGGATGTTTACAGACGGCTTAGCCGCATTCCAGTTTCCTCCAGTTCTTCTACTCCACCTCCTTCAGCGATGGCAGTCTCGCGTGGGAGAGGTGGACCACCATCTGGTCGTGGTCGTGGACGTGGCTGTGGACCCCAGGGGAGGGGTGGTCGCTTCAGTCAGACTTGCTCCTATTGTCACCGCACAGGACACTCGGAGGAGACATACTATTCGAAGCATGGATTTCCAGCATCAGCACGTATTGCAGAGCACTCTCAGTCTCCACTGACTTCTACTGCAGATAGTCGATTTGACGAACTTGTGGCCCGTCTCCGAGATATTATGCCACATGCTTCTGGTGATTCGTCTGGTGGCTCCTCAGATATTGCTGCCACTGCCTCTGCCAGTTCTTCCGCAGCCGCAAGCTCCTCAGGTAGATCTACTACACATCATGATATATCTGACTGGATTATTGATTCCGGAGCCACACATCATCTCTGTCGAGATAGAGGTAGATTACAGGCCTACAGGGACATTCCTCCCGGTCGTTAAGTGCAGATAGCAGATGGTACCCATTCGCCCCTTGTTGGACAGGGGGAGGTTTTCCTGTCCTCCACTTTGCAATTACAGAATGTTCTGCATGCTCCTGAGTTCTCAATGAATTTGCTATCTATTAGTCAGATTACGAAGGATTTGAATTGTCGTGCCATATTTGACCCGTCTTCTCTCATTTTTCAGGACATACTCACGGGCAAGGTGATTGGCTGTGGCTCTGAGCAGAATGGTTTGTATCAGCTGGTCCGGGATTCATATGCTGGCGTCTCCTCTCATTCTGCTGGACCAGTCTCTCCGTACATTTGGCACCTCCGATTTGGTCACCTTCCACTTCAGAAAATGCGCCATCTTCTGCCTCAGATCTCTCCTAGTTCTTCGTTTCAATGTGAAGCGTGTCAGTTGGGAAAGCATCACAAGTCGAGCTTCCCACGTCGTCTGAGTCGGAGCAGTAGCTCCCCTTTTGAGTTGTTACATATAGATATATGGGGTCCAAGTCGTGTTCCCGATCATCAGGGACACAGGTTTTATCTTGTGGTAGTGGATGATTTCTCTCGTGTGTCATGGGTCTTTCTTTTGAAAAATAAATCTGAAGCAGGAAATGTGATCAAGAACTTGATTAATGAAGTGCTCAATGTCTTTTCTGCAAATGTCAAATATGTTCGGACCGATAATGCCCTTGAATTTTGTACACGCTTACTTTCACAATTCCTGTCATCAAAGGGCATTATTCACCAAACCACTTGTGCATATACCTCACAACAAAATGGTGTCGCGGAAAGGAAGCATCGCCATCTCTTAGATATTACTCGTACATTGTTGATTCAGAGTTGTGCCCCTATTTCTTTCTGGGGCGATGCTGTTCTTACTGCTTGTTATCTGGTCAACCGAATGCCATCCTCAGTCCTTGGTGAAAAGATACCTATGTCCATTATTTTTCCAGATAAGGAGTTATTTTCACTAACTCCGCGTGTCTTTGGTACAGTGGCTTTTGTGCATCGTCTATCTCCCGGACTTGACAAACTCTCTCCTAGAGCAGTCAAGTGCGTCTTTGTTGGTTATTCCAGAACTCAGAAGGGCTACCGGTGTTATGATCCTGCAACTAAGAGGTACTTTGTGAGTGTTGATGTCACTTTCTTTGAGTCCGTCATGTCTTTCTCTCCTGCAGGTGACAGAATGGTACCATCCACTACCACTGATGATATCTATGTTCCTCCACCACCTACATTGAGTACACCTGAGTCGTCCCCTGTGTCTGTCTCCACGCCAGCACCACCTCCACCACACCCACCACCTCCTCCACCTCCACCCATTCCACGGCCCATCATATCACCATTACCTATGTTCTATACACGCCGGTCGGGTCCTGCTCAGACTACGCTCCAGCCGATCATCACGCCTCAGGTATGTTCAGATGGCATTACTACTGACGGGTCATATTTGGTACATGTGCAGGATCCTTCAGTACAGGCAGACACTAGCCCATCCAGTACAACAGATGATGATCTTGATGTTCCGATTGCCATTCGGAAGCAGAGGAGGCAATGTGCCTCGTATCCTTTCGCTTCACAGGTTTCCTTTCACCGTCTCATTGGGGATTTTCAGAGATTTGCCATAGCCTTGTCCTCCGTGGATATACCACGGACATACTAGGAAGCCTTACAGAATGAATGCTGGAGATTAGCAATGGAGGACGAAATGAGGGCCCTACAGTCTCGTGGCACTTGGTCTTTGGTCCCTGCACCTTCTGATGCATCCATTGTGAGCTGTAAATGGGTCTTCACAGTCAAATATCATGCAGATGGCACGTTGGATAGATACAAAGCACGCTTGGTTGCCCGTGGGTTTACACAAACCTACGGTGTGGATTACAGATACACTTTCTCTCCAGTGGCGAGGCACTCTACACTTCGTATTCTATTATCTGTTGCTGTGGCACGTGATTGGAGCATATTTCAACTGGATGTGAAGAATGCCTTTCTGTACGGTGACCTACAGGAGGAAGTCTACATGCAGCAGCCACCTGGGTTTACTGCTGAGGGGGAGAAGCACATGGTCTGTAGACTTCACATGGTGATATATGGTCTCAAACAGAGTCCCAGAGCATGGTTCCAGAAGTTGTCTAACCTGATTGAGCAACAGGGATTCAAGAGGTCAAATACCGATCACTCATTGTTTGTCCAGAAGTCATCGGCAAGTACGGTTGTCATTATGGTCTATGTGGATGATATTCTTGTTACAGGAGATGATGTTCAGGGCATAAAGAGGGCGAAGGCATTCCTAGGCAGTCAGTTCGTTACAAAGGACCTTGGAACCCTAAGATATTTTCTGGGGTTGGAATTTGCAAGGAATGCACAAGGCTTGGTGATGACACAACGGAAGTATATTACAGACTTCCTGACTGAGACTGGCATGGATGGGTGCAAACCATCTAGTATTCCCATGGACCCCAGCATGAAGCTGTATGATGGTGATACAGATGAAGTGGATAAGAGGAGATATAGAGAAATGGTGGGAAAACTCCTCTACATTACCATTACTCGTCCAGACATTGCATTTGCTGTTAGCAGGGTGAGCCAATTTATGGAGCAGCCAAGACAGGTTCACATGGATGCTATACACATGATACTGAGATATATGAAGTCTTCTCCAGGGTCAGGGCTACTATTCAGGAAGGACACAGACTTATCTGTCTCAGCGTGTGCAGATGCAGACTATGCAGGATGTCCTAAGGACCGAAAATCAACCTCAGGGTTTGCAGTGTTTATTGGAGGCTCTTTGGTTTCTTGGAAAAGCAAGAAACAAACTGTCGTGGCAAGGTCTAGTGCAGAATCTAAATATAGGGCCATGGCTCAAGCCAGCACGGAGATGATGTGGGTTCGTTCTGTACTAGAAGATCTACATGTAGCTGTGCCCCTGCCTATGAAGCTCCAGTGTGACAATCAGGCAGCATTGTTTATTGCCAACAATCCAGCTTTCCATGAAAGGACCAAGCATATTGAAGTTGACTGCCATTACACGAGGGACTTGATCCAGAGAGGATTGATATCTACTGCACATGTGAGCTCGGGAGATCAGACATCAGATATATTCACCAAGCCACTGCTCAGAGGACCGTTTCAGAGATGTTCATCCAAGCTGAGCATGATAGATATCTATGCTCCACCTTGAGGGGGAGTGTAGAGATAGTTCGTAGTTTCATTATCTCTTTATGTAGTTTATTGTTATTTCTTTATTTTATATAGACCTCTCTGTAATTTACCCTTTAGGTCTCTCCCTATATAAGAGAGCCTAGGGTTTTCTGAATCAATAACGAAGTCTCTTTTCCTAACAGCATCGATTTCTCAATGGTCCGAGCATAAACAAAAACTCCTTGCACATTATCATCATCATCGACGATAGACGCAAACGATGGCTCTTCGCTTAGGCCTCGAGGGATGCGATGTAGTAATTGGATTTTTTTGATTATTGACATCCATGTTAAACTTACGGTAAACTAAATTCAACATCTCATTGAATGTGATATTAGGCATTAATCCAAACCCACGTACATTGGTCGCCGAAGAGCCAATAAGCGTACCCTTCAAATGAAACATACAATATACCAACTCCATCCCGACCTAATACGTGACGCTACGTACATGACAAAACTATACAATCATGAAATGAAGATAAATACACATATTATATAACTTAAATCTAATCTCCAATTTTTTTACCTAATCTCAATGGATGCAATAAAGGGTGCGCCCTAGTGAGAGGCGGCGGCTAGGGCGGCAATGTAGAAGGAAGATACGAAAAAGGACCTCTTGATGGGGTTTAGGGTGCTCAAAACGAAGGTTTGGCGGAGAGGAGGAGGCCGCAGTTGCGAGGGAATAAAGGTGGAGTCGGGCGGCGGCCAAAATGAACGAGGCGTGGGGAGGGTTTTCGAAAACGCGTGGTTTATCGTGGCTGGAAATCACATATTCGACATGCGTTACAAATAGCGCATATCGAAGATGCGTTAAGGCTGTGGTTCCCAGGTAAAAAAACATTATGGGTGGCGCATGTTTAACATGCGACACCACTGTAGCTCCCATATAAATTTTTTTGTAGTACCTAGGGATTTAAGTACATCCAAGGTACTACTTAGGAGTTTTTTTCGCACGTGGAGTCAGTGAGCACTTTTTTTCACTTGTGAAAAGGCCCAATAGATTTGGGCAAGGCTAAGTCTCGATTGGTTTGGTTCCTATAACCAAACCATCTTCTGGGACTCTTTGATTGGTGCTCGTTTTCACCCTAACAGGGAGCTCCTTTTGATGATTGAGGTAGTGTGGGCACTTTGGTTTTGACATAACGATGTTATTTTCTGCACCAACCATTTTTATGTAGAGAATGCTCATCATATTGCTAGGACTCTTCTTGAGCCCTGGTTCTTTTAGTGTTCCCTTTTAATCAATAAATAATGGAGTGTCCACTATAGTGTGCTTCCCCCTTTTTAACTAAAAAAAGGAAGTTCCTCCATGCCATGGTCAACTGGAAATGTTGAAGAAACCTCATCCATTTGCTGTCGGTTTAGGACAGTCGTGTTTATAGGAATTCGATTGTATGGTCGTTGAGCACTTTCTGAGATTGAGCATGCCCTTTCCTAGGTGCAATTGCAGGTTGTTGGTCCAATGGGTTTGTAGATTGCCTCAGGAGCATGCATATGGTTTTTCTTCAATATTTTGAGCTCCAAGAGTCTATGGTTGCAGTGTTTGATTTGAATGCAGATTGTTCTCATGATCCTAAATGTAGAGAACGAGAATGCCGAAGCTTATCCGAAATAAAGAAATATAAAATAGTGAAATAACATTGAGATTTTACGTGGAGGTGGCAGCATCTCTTTGCCTTTGACCTGACATTCAGATTTTTGAAGTGTCAAACTGGCTGAAATATGGTTCATTCTTGTAGTTGAGACATTTTATTCTTTAACAAGAACGGGTTTAAAATTATTTTTGTTTGTTCTTTTGGAATAGCCGACCCTACTGAAGGTGGGAAAAGGCTTTGTTGTTTGTTGTTGTTGCTGCGGATCTTTCGGAAATTACTGCATCTTTGCACCTCTGAATATATATGACCACTATAAATATTTAAACATGATGTAATTACATGACCTGTAGGTGCTCGTATTGCACTACAATCTAAAAAGCTAGCTTTGTTTTATGCCACCATCACTCTATTTATTTTAACCGTCAATTCTGTCATATATTCATAATTTTAAGCTCATTTGGTTGGAGGCAGAGGTAGCAGTGGTCCACTAAGAATACAAAGGTCCATCTTGGCAGGCATAAGTGGATTTGTGGTCATGAAGATGTGATGGTAGTTGATATGAATAGTGGTGGTGTAGAGGGAAGGCGATAAAGTGGATTTAGGGGTGCTGAGGGGAAGGTTAGAGGTGGCAGTGAGTTGCATGTGTTGTAGGGAGGGCTTTCTGGTACATTATAAAAGTGGAGAGCAAATGGCAAACGCTAAGTTACTGATTCAATAGATCGAAATGTTTCTTAACAGGGTGCATGAGAGAGCCTGTTTTTTGGGTCATGGAATGATGTAGATGTTATGCATAACTGTATTATGTTTGCAGGGGCCACAAAGAATAAAAAGATGCCAATTTAGGAGGGTGGTTGTAAAGATTCGTCTTTGTGGATGCTCAGTTGTACCAGTCGTCCTTTTTTAGTTGAATATGGAAATCCCCACTTGTCCGATTTAAAATGCTAGTTATGAATGTTTTTGTTACTTTTATTTATGGAATCCACTTTTGGAACTATGTCAACTCATTCATTTTACTTGTTCTTGCAGGATGAAGTGGGGACTGGTGGTGTATCGAGAGATTATAACCGCTGGTCTTATACCTTCATCTGAAGTGTTTTCACAAGTTTTGGGGTGCTTAAAGTTCCCAAATGATATTCCTTTAAGAAAAAGATTTGTTGAAAATTTAGGGATTGCTCTCGACAGCCCACGCCACTCCAACTTATCTTCTTTGCTGGATGGATTTGGTGAATATGATCCTCGTGCATTTTCCATTTGTGAGGTTAGCACCTTCGGGGAACATTGTTAACATTGATAATATGTTACCATGGTCATATCTGGAAGTATATAATAAAGGCATGCTTTCAATGTTATGTTGCAGAAGTTTTGTTTCTGATGCTATTCGTTCTCCATTATAAAGCACACTAAATTACACCTATTATTTCAGGAAGCATCTTCACTGGGGATTGTTCCGTGCATCTCATTTAAGGATGGCCCCATTGTAGTTGACGCAAGGAAGTTACAAAATCATATGGCAGAGGCAAGTTTTCAAATATGCTATTCTTTAATAGATTTTTTAGTGACCTATAAACGACAGTGTTTTTGTTAAATACATTGCTTAATTGAATACAATTTGTTTAATGGCATCATTGTTCAACTATTTATTGTTATTTAGTGATATCCTAAGAAAGATTCTCATCGTTTGTGGAATTATTGTCTTGTCATCAGTATTATTACAGTCAAAACTGCAGCAACAACAACAACAATAACAAAGCCTTTTCCCACAATTAAGTAGGGTCAGCTACATGGATTCTTTGCATCCATTCAGATCTATCTTGGGCCAATCTCGGGCTTATATCCAAAAAATCAAGATCCCTTCGTATAGTCTCATTCCAACACTTCTTGGGTCGTCCTCACCCTCTCTTGATCGGCTCAACATCTCAAAATTCGCATCTCCTAACCGGTGCATCAGCTGACCTCCTTTGCAAATGGCTTAACTACCTTAAACGGTTTTCTCGCATCTTATCCTCAATCAGAGCTACACCAACTTTCCTTCTGTTTGCATCATTCCGAATCCGATCTTTACGTGTGCATCCACACATCTATCTTATCATTTTCATTTCTACCACGGTCATTCTCTGCACATGTCTATGGTTCACAGGCCAACATTCAGATATGTAGAACATAGCAGGTCTTATGTATGTTTTGTAGAACTTTCCTTTGTTTTTTTAAAGAAAATTTTCATATCACAGAGAACAACAGATGCTCCTCTCCACTTTAGCCAATATGCATTTATTCTATTAGTAATATCTCCATCAATTTCCCACCATTTTACAAAATAGATCCATGTATCTAAAAGAATCTCTCTTCCGAATGTTGTCGTCACCAATCGTCACCTCGGTTCCTTCACAATTGCTTCCATCAAAAGCGCACTCCATATATTCAGTCTTAGCCTTATACGAAATCCTTTAATCTCCAATGCAAGTCTCCAGACCTCAAGCTTCTCATTTATTTCATTTCTAGTCTCATCAATCAACACAATATCATCAACAAATAACATACACCAAGGTATCTAATCCTGAATGTGACTTGTCAACTAGTCCATAATCAAAGTAAAAAGAAATGGACTCAAAGTTGAACCTTGATGTAAACCAATGTTGATGTCAAAATAGTCAGTCTTCCCAGACTGGATCCTTACGCAAGATAAATCCCTATCATACATATCCTTTATGTGGTTAATGTATATGACAAGTACTTGTCTCTTCTCCAAAACTCTCCATAATATCTCACGTGGAATAGAATCATAAGCCTTCTCCTAATCAATAAAAATCATATGGAGATTCTTCCTTTTAGCTTTATAAATCCCCATTGTTATCCTCAGCAAATGGATGGCTTCAATAGTTGAGCGACCTGGCATGAATCCGAATTGTTTTCTTTTACTTGGAAATTTGCCTCAACCTTCTTTCGATCACACATTCCCAAATTTTCATAATGTGACTCATCAGCTTGATACGTCTGTAATTTGAACAATTTTGAATGTCTCCTTTGTTCTTATAAAGAGGTACCACGATACTTCTTCAATCTGCAGGCATTTTCTTGCTTCGCCAAATAATATTGAATAAATTTGTAAAACAAGTCAAACCACGCACACCTAAAACTCCCCAAGCTTATATAGGAATGTCATCCGGTCCTACACCTTTCCCAGATCTCGTAACCATCAAAGCCTCATCTACTTCCTTTCTTTGTAGTTGTCTATAGCTTGCACGATTCAAGTAACATTCACTACTAGCTAGTTCGTCCAAAGTGATCTCTCTATTTCCTTCCTCAATGAAAAGCTTATGGAAATACTGCTTCCATCTAGGCTCTATATCCTTCGAGTAACATGCACGTGACCTTCCTCATCCTTAACGCATCTTACTTGAGAAAGATCTTTGGTCTTTCTTTCCCTTGCTTTGGCCAACCTAAATATATCCTTTTGGCCCTCCTTAGAGTCGATACTTTTGTATAAAACTTTGTAAGCTTTTGACTTAGCTTCGCTTGCAACCTTTTTTGCTTCCTTCTTCGATATTTTGTAGTTTTTGACAGTTTCCTTGTTCTATGCTTAGACATTGCTTTAAAGCATGCTCTTTTAATTTTGAGTTTCTCTTGCACCCCTCCACTCGACCACCAAGCCTCCTTTTTGGCCTGGAGCTCCTCCCTTTGGCTCACCTAGCATTTCTTTGGCTGTCATTCGGATACAAGTTGCTACCGCCTCTCACATTTCGTTTGCACTTCCACTACAATCCTAAGATAGGTCTTCTAAATCCTTCTTCCTAAAGCTTGATTGCTTTAGATGAAGATCCCACCATCTAGTTCTAATGATCTTGGAAACCCTCATTTTCTTTACCAACTCTTTTATTTGCAAATCTATGACTAAAAAACGATATTGGGTTGTTAAACTCTCTCTTGGGATTACTTTGCAGTCTTTGCAACACAACCGGTCTCTTCTTCTCAATGCAAAGTAATATATCTGTGTTCACGTCGGACCACCCTTATAAGTAATTAAATGCTCCTCACTCTTCTTGAAGAGAGTGTTTGTTATGAAAAGATCATAATATGTTACTCCAGAATGACTTTTCCCTCTTCATTTCTATCCCCGAAGCCATAGCCTCCATGAACAAGTGCATACCCTGAAGCATCCTTTTTCACATGTCCATTAAGATCTCCATCCTGGCAAATCATCTCTCGTTCTGTGATTCTGTGCAAAATTTTATCCAGATCTTCCCAAAAAGCTTGTTTAATCCTTTCATCTAAATCAATTTGCGGTGCATAAACTGAGATAATATTCATAGTTTCTTTTTTAAGCCAATTTTAACAAATTAATCCGATCCCCGAATCTTTGCACCTCAACTACACAATCCTTCAAATCCTTATGAACAACTAGTCCAACACTGTTTCTACCCTTATGTTTACATGAATACCAAAGTTTAAAGCATGTTTTCTCCATCTATCTTGCTTTCTCTCCAACTCACTTTGTCTCTTGGAGACATAGTATCCGAATCTTCCTTCTTTCCATCGTATCTATGATCTCCATCGATTTGCAGGCCAAAGTGCCAATATTCCAACTACCTATTAGCAACTTCCTTTGCATCCTCTTTTGGACCAACTGCTTTATTCGCATGCGTCCATCATGCGAGAACCCTTGCAAATTTCGGACTGTATCTGGACGACGATGTGATAGAACTAGCTTATTTACTGTTAGAGTTATTAGATTTACATTTATGTTTGTAACCCTTCGGATTCCGTAACCCCATGTGATCCTTCGGGTTCCGTAACCCTCTGTGACCCTTCAAGTTCCGTAACTCCTAGTGACCCTTCATGTTCCGTAACCCTTGTAGTCTCTATTGTTTTCTCTCTATATAAGAGACCCTGGCTTTATGGAATAAACATCTCATTTTGTTCATCTTCTCAACATGGTATCAGAGCGACGGTCCTATACCGAAGCCTAATACCCTAAATCCGCTACCACCACTAGCCCTCTCTCTGCCGACAAGGAGAGAGGGCTGGACCTCCTACGTCGCTCGTGGATTCAATGGCCTCGCGCAAGGCAGTCCAAGTCTCCAGCATTACCAGCAACATCTAAAGCGTCGTCCGAGGCTCCAGCAGCTCCAGCCACATCTCCTACGTCGTCGGCACCGCTTGGAGCCCCTCCTCTCCAACAACCCTTATTTCACCACGACTTATTTCTCCCAATATCATCCGTCTTCACCAAGCATCGACTTCTTCGTCAGGGCGTATACTTCTTCTTTTACGGCCCGAATACTACTCCGCGCTGGACTTCTTCTACAGTGATTATTCTCCAGGCACGACAGAGATATGTTCCGGTGACCTGCAGGCACGACAGAGATACGTTCCGGTGACCTGATATTGCAGTGACTCTACAGGCATGACAGAGATACGTTCCGGTGACCTGAAAGCCACAGACCCGTCCTCGAGCGAGGTCTTCTACCAGCAGCGGACATATGTTCTTATGAGGCTTCGTGTGAAGATGTGGTGTATACTTTTTCTTTTTGTTACAAGCTGCAGCTTTATCAGCTCCAGCTTGAGGGGGAGTGTTAGAGTTATTAGATTTACATTTATGTTTGTAACCCTTCGGATTCCGTAACCCCATGTGATCCTTCGGGTTCCGTAACCCTCTGTGACCCTTCAAGTTCCGTAACTCCTAGTGACCCTTCATGTTCCGTAACCCTTGTAGTCTCTAGGGTTTTCTCTCTATATAAGAGACCCTGGCTTTATGGAATAAACATCTCATTTTGTTCATCTTCTCAACATTTACTCGCATACGTTCCTCATGCGAGAATCCTTGCAAATTTTGAACTACATCTGGGCAGTGATGTAGCGGTCCTTGTCAAGTTTTCATTGCATCCGGGCGATGCAATACGTCGCAAGTAGGGAACGCTCCAACAAAATCTAAATGTTTGCTTAAATCCATGTTGAAAAGATCCGACTGTCATGAGGTAACTTTCTAAACAGTATTTTTAAAAAAATATTATTTAGGATGTTGTCTCTGAATGTTTTACGCTGGTTGTCGGTTACTTAACACAACCCTCCTTAATTTACCCGAGCTTGGGACTGGTCATGGCTGAGTTAAAACTGCAGCAATTCTGAAATATATCGTCATCATTTCTGTAACAATCCTTTGGTATCAAGTTCATTTTCTTATCTTTGAGTTTTAGAGAACAATCTTATGGCTGGATCCATGTATACCGTAGTTTGATATGTTACTGCTACAATATATAATTAGATTCCAAGGTCCAATGACAGTATTCTCATTTATTTAATCCCACATTTCTTAATGCTGGGTCTTGCGTGTGTTAGCGGGTTTCTATAAATAACCACACATCTATTATAATCCCTGAATAGTTTATACGAAGATCTTACCCTTGGAACCCTTCTCCTGTAGAATAGGACGGTCATTCAAAATCGTCTTGAATCACAGAAATCATATTTGGTTTTCTTGATGTTGCATGTGTTTTTGGTTTCGACATGGTATCAAAGCTTGTGGATTTTGGGCTTGTTCTCAAGTTTCAGTTTTTATTTTAGCAATTTTATTCATGTTCTCTATTCGAGTTCCTATTTCCGGTGATTGTGCACGACAAGATTCGTACAATGCGGCATCAATGATGATACTCTGGTTTTAGGGAGCACCACATGATCTCCATGCCCATGGTATGCGAATAACATGAAGAAGATCGTGTGACGACCCTATACCCGAGAATGGGGATGCTCACATGGGAAGCACCACAAATGACCCCAAATGACTTGGGCATAGCTTTGAAGGAACCTTAATGACAATGGTGTTCTGTAGTGCTTAACGACTGTGAGACAACACGATACATGATTCAAGTAGATGTCATCTTCATCACGACTATGGTTTGAAGAACCCAAAAAGAATTGAAATCCATGTTTAGTTTTTTTAAAAAGGAAAGGTGACGGTGATGAACATCGTCCTCTACACGATTGCCTGCATGTTCATCCAAAGAATTCATCTTCGTCTATGTGAGCATGTACCATCTTAGTTGTTTCCGATCGCAAGCATTCACACTCAACATTCACATGCGCCTATTCTTTTTTTTGAAGCCAAAAAAAGAGGGACGCACTCGTTGGTGCTCGCCCCAATATATTAAGAGGGAGGAGGAAGGAGTACAAGGATGAAAAAAGAGAAAACAAATAGAAATAGCCACCCAGCGTAGGAGTCAAGTAGTCTCCCGAACTGGACGGCCAGCAACAAAACAACACAGAAAAACAAT
Organism: Ottelia alismoides; assembly: GCA_037367405.1. Lineage (NCBI taxonomy): Eukaryota > Viridiplantae > Streptophyta > Magnoliopsida > Alismatales > Hydrocharitaceae > Ottelia > Ottelia alismoides. Next base: position 1,305,784 of record JAZKJV010009748.1, on the reverse strand, counting down.
CACATTAAACAAGACACCAGTCAGCCACCAAAGCCCTCGCACGACAGATCGCGTTCTCCAGATAAAACCGCTGCCCCGAGAATAGGGCCTCGTTGCAAGCAAGCCAAATCGACCACAAACAAGCCACCGGTGCAAGAAGACGCCTTTTCTCCAACTGCTTATTCGTGAAGATGGAGTCGCAGAAGGACTCCACGTCATGACCAAGCATCCAATTCACGAAGGGGTCAAGCCACAGTTCCCGGACCAAGGGGCAAAGGAAGAACAGATGGTCCAGGGTTTCCACATTAGAATCGTACATGCCGCAAATATTGGAGACCGAAAGGATCAACCTGGAACAGCGGTCACGGGTCAGAAGCCTCTTTCTGCGAACAAGCCAAAGGAAGAAAGCAATACGTAATGGTAATCCCAAGCTCCAGAAGTAGCCGCAGTCCCGCACCATAGGGTCCGAACTTGGAGGCGAAGAACCAAGCAAGGATGCGTACGCCTTCCGAGTCGAGAAGTCCCTGTCCCTCCAAACCCAGTGGTCCAGACCGCCAGAGGGAGAGTCCGCGAGAGCAAGAATGTTCATTAAAGCAAGAAAGTCATTGAATCTCTGATCCGAAAAAGTTCCCAGAAATTGAGGAGACCAAGAAGCGTCAAGCTAGCAGGAAGCGACCGGGGCGTCCTTATTAGCCGCCAGAGCGAAGAGGCGAGGGAACTGAAGAGAGAGTGGCTCCCCCCCAACCAGCAATCGTTCCAAAAAGAGAAATCACGGCCATCACCCAAAATAGGTTTAAAGGAAGCTCTGTACTTCACAAAAACCTCCTGAAGACCACGCCAAAAAGGAGTTCTCCCTCCCACACGCCCGAAGCTCCCTCGCCAGCCCTCGCCCGCCCGTGAATCACCCTCAAGATGCCAATGAAGAAACTACCATCTCTTCCCCAGACCCTGCTAGACCACTTCAGGAAGAACGCATCGTTGATTAGTCTGAGACGCCTAATCCCCAAACCACCTGCCAACTTCTCCCTCACCACCTCCTCCCAAGCCACCAGGTGAATCCCCCGCCCACCTCCTCCCAAACTACCCTATTTTCCCCATAAGAACCTCTTGAAGCAAGACTCAAGCCTATTGCAAATCCCAGCGGGCATCCGACGCGTTGACAAAAAGTGAACTGGGATTGCAGCAAGGACCGAGCGAAGAAGAATCAATCTACCTCCTTTCGAGAGAAGCGTCGCACGCCAACTAGCCAATCTCGCCTCCACCTTTTCCACCACCGCACTCCAGTCCTTCAGTCTCGTTCTCCCGACCACCAAGGGAAGGCCCAAGTACTCCAGCGGCAGGCTGCCCAAAGCTGATCCCAAAATGAGCGCAAAATCCGAAGCTCTCGAATCCGAAACACCAAAAGTGATAACCTTAGATTTGTTGCCGTTTATGCGAAATCCCGATAGCTCGCTGAAAAGGTCAAGGGTCGTCGACATGGCCGCAACCTCCAACTCACCACCTTCGATGAAGCACAGCGTGTCATCCGCGAATTGAATTAACGGCACGGAAATGTCCCCCTTAGAGAAGCCCTTGGAGAGGCCCGCATCAACCACCCGGTCCACCATACGAGCCAAGACATCCGACGTAATCACGAACAGGAGTGGAGCTAGAGGGCAACCCTGCGAAGGCCCCGACGCGGTTGAAATCTCCCCCCTTCCAAACCGCCATTAAGCAAAATAGAGAAAGAGCTTGTCGTTACGCAGCGCCGCATCCACGATATCCACAAGTCGGGGAAGCCTCGCCTCTTGAGAACCGACCAGAGAAAAGCCCAATCGATGCTATTGTAGGCTTTAGCAAAATCAATCTTCCAAAGAACACCTTGACGCCCCGAGGCTTTCCAATCCGCCACGAGCTCCGACGCAACCACAATACAATCCGAAATTTGACGCCCTTTTATGAATGCCGCCTGGACATGGGAGACAAGCGAGTCCAGCACCTTGGAGAGTCTCCTGGCTAGGACTTTAGCCACGATTAAGTAAACTGCATTAGAAATGGAGATGGGGCGAAAATCTCCAATGTCCTCCGCCGCCTCCTTCTTAGGAATCAAGAGCAATAAAGCTCTATTCAGTTTATCAAAGCCCGCATTTCCGACTCAGAACTCCACAATCACGTCGAATACATCCTTGCCCACTAACTCCCAAAAATCTTTGAAGAAGGCTACAGAAAAACCGTCAGGCCCCGGGGACGCATCAGAATTAAGATCCCACAGCGCATCTTTAGTTTCCAACAAAGAAACCGGCCTTATAAGTAAGTCACAATCCACCGCAGAGACAGTGGGAACCCCCAAGCCAAGCCACTTCCAACGTCGATAGGGACGAGTCGACGAAGCTTCCCTGAAATAATTCAAGATGGCGGAGCCCATAGCGCTATCCCCAACGAACCGCTGCCCATCAACAGAAATAGCACGCAAAGTATTATTCCTTTTCCTCCCGCTAGCAACCCAGGGGAAACTTGAAGGTGGCAATCGGATGAGTTTGTATTCATGAAGAAGAAGATGGAATCCAAGAACTCATTTAGATGAGAAATAGAGGATTTACTTTTATGGGTTGTGTGCCCGATTCATATTTTGACCTTATTTTCTAAGACCAATAAGCGGGGGAATGTTATACTGAAAAGGGAAACTCTAGTTTATTGGAAATATGGAAAAGGGAAAATAACGAAATCAAAGAAAAATGGAAAAAAAAGAATTAAAAGAAAGTTGAGAAAACATGCAATGTGGAAAAAGGGCGATAAAAAACAAATAAATAATGAAAATAAAGAGGAAGTTTGTCTGAACCTGTTGTTTTCCTCCCTACTCAGTCGAGAATCTTTCGTTTTTGACAAATATGGGAGAAATGAGTAATGAAAGAGTAGGGCATAAACTTTTTTTCTCTTGAAATCATCTACTAGAAGTTTATCTTATGCCCATCTTCTTCTCATAGCCAAGGTTTGAAAAAACGAAAGGCAGAACGAGACGTTTTTCCTGGAAGCGAGGTGAGGCGTAGCCTCGAGGCGGTCGAGGCGTAAGCCTCAATTTGTGTAGAAAAATAATTATAAAATATATAATAAATATTTTTATTGGTGAAATAATATAATCTGACAAACATATAGTATATAATAATGTATATATGATATGCTATACTGGGGTGAACACCATCGCGTGTCTCCCCCTCCTTTGAGTCAAAAAAAATATATGATGATATTATGAAGATAAGAATATGAAAAACAGGATATGTTAAATTTAAGCATTCATCTTGCATAAATATATACTCAACAACTAGACCTTTATAAATATATAAAAATACAAATAGGACTATTTATTTTCTTTTAAAAATACTTGAAAAGCTCCTAACGCCTCACCTAACGCCTCGCCCCACCTCATCGCCTCGCCTTGCCTCGACCGCCTCAGGCATCCGAGGTGCACGCCTCAGCCAGGAAGCCCAAGGCGGTCGCCTCAGGGCGTTTTCTCACCGTTCCGTTTTCCTCGAGCGCCTTTGCGTATGTAGGCGCGTTTTTTTAAACCATGCTCATAGCCCCTAAGAACGAGATTTTCTCTTCTTGAGATCCCTATATGATAGTCTCTTTGATGTCCCCATATGAGAGAAACAAATATAGCTTTTCCATGGGCAAGACCTTTTCTCAGAATTTCGTATATGAGAAGTCCACTTTTGAGGTCTTTGTATAATCACTTCACTTTATTTATTCCTACTACTTCCTTTGGTGGACTTCTGTTACCATTACTTGTTATCGTCTCAAACTTATTCTTCCCATCAATTGATTTCATGAATATCGAACTTTAATAAGCTATCTTTTCAGGCACCCACTCCAAGCACAAATCTCCGCCCAATACTACTTTGAATGGGTCTCCTCCCTACTTTGTAGCTGATGTGTGGAGTAAAAATGTGTTGACTGTTTACTTTTGTAACGAATGACTAGCTTGAGGTTGAGTGTAACAGTATAAAACTGGATGGGTAATTACCAAGAATCAATCACCTACTCCCTTTTATTCTATTCTATATTGCTTAATGGAGGGTCTTGACTATGTTGGTAAGGTTATATAAAGAATCCCACACCTCTAGTAATCCTTGATTCCTTGCTGAATTTATATGAAGATCTGACCTCATTAGGTCCCTTCTTCCATTGAAGTAGTATGACCCTTCAAGATTGTCCTAGAGCATGTAAATAATGTTTGTTTTTTATTGTTATGATGCATGCATAGATATCTTCCATGGATATATTAACCTTTTTCTTCTTGTCCACTTTCAAAATCTTCATATAGGGGACTACTCTACTAAATGAGGCCTTAAATGTCGGATTTCGGTTTCGTTTCGGTAAGCCTATAAAGATAATTCGGTGAAATTTCGTTGGAATTTCGGTGAAATTGATGGAAATTGGGGAAATTACTTGAAAACTCATTTTTTTAAAATAAAGATTTCTGATATTCTTTAACTCAATAAATGAGATAGAAATATAGTTCTTTTGCTAATAGTAATATATTAATACGATATATTACATTAAATTCCCATCCGGAACCGTAATTAGAAGCCATCGGTTTCTTCTCTTGAACATGAAGAGAATGGTGACATGTGAGCACCTCTTCAATAAGAATGAGGTGATAAATACGGTAACTACTAATTTAAATATATCTATATATATCAAAATAAAGAAAAAAATATAAATATCTTCAGTTAAAACTATAATTTAACTCTTAAGTCGTGTGTCTAACTGATTTGGTTTGGATTTAGATATAAAATATAGAAGCTAACTAAAGAAACTTCTTTAAACAATGTAAATCACTTTAACAACTCAACACATGAACGAAGTGGAAATTCATTAATATATGCAAATTTCGATGAAGCAGAAGGGTAAAATCTTTTATTTTTATTGTTTTGCCGAAACGACATGTAATTTCAATGAAATTTTTTTGACATTTTGGTGATATTTTGTTGAAATCCTGGAAAAATAAATAAGGGAGCGTTTTGATTTCGGTGACCTAAAGTAATGGAAATTTCAGAGAATTTCGGTGGAATTTCGTTGAAATTTGAGGCTTCGCTACTAAATCGGTTCATACTACTTCCTTGATGAACTTCTATTACTACTTGGGATCATTTTATACTTATTCTGCAACATTTCAACTCATCTACCTCCAACACGTCACCTTCTCAAGCATCCACTCCATGTACTTGTCTCCTCCCATGTGTGGTCGTCTCCCAAAAGTGACTACTTCGGGTGCATCTCATCCTTACTTCTAAGAGGATGCTTGGAGTAAAGATGTGTTGACTGATTTCTTTTGTAAAAGATGATTTTTTCTGCCCTAGCTTGAGGTGGAGCGTGAGAGTATAAAATTAGATGGATATTTCGATCTCTTCAATATTGAATTGCACTATTCTTTTATTTTATCCTACATTGCTTAATGGTAGGACTTGAATGTGCTGGTAAGATTATTGATGCAGCGTAAAATGGAAATATGGGGCTGCATTTATTTATTTTTTATCCGTTAATTTTATTTACGTTTATTTGAGTTGTCGTGTTTTTAATTAAATAAACGAGATCGCCTGTGATCTCAATTAATTAGTTAAAGATTTGAATTTCAAATTAGTCGGTTAGTCGGTTAGAGTCAAATTAGGATAATTACTTTCAGTTTGAATTCGAGTTTCTATTTTTGTAACCCCATCCCTCCTATATAAAGGGATGATTGGCTATTGTGTTAGGGAGTTCAGTTGATATAAAATTTGAGATTTATTCTCTATCTCCCTCTCTCATCACTCTCCCCCTACGCGATCTTCACGCTTCTTCCCCTCGAATCTCGCGCAACCGGCACGCTTTCTCCTCTCAACCCTCCATTTTATTCTTCCACCAAAAATCCACCAATCAAATTTATTTTTATCCGTCGCCGAATTTTTCATTTGCATCAATTGGTATCAGAGCATTGCCTACAGATCGTCCTCACGATCTGGCGATCCGTCCAGACATTCGCACCGACATGCGATAAAACACTATCATTCGTCGGAGTGGAAACGACAAGCCGAAGAAGCTTACAACAAGGATATGGACGCACGGCGTGAGTTCCAAATTTCCTAGTCCAAATGTCGAGATATATTGGCTGAATTCAAGGCTATGTGCGCCGCCCTGTCAAAGTCTTCCACTATCAAGGCCGCTGTCCAGAGTTTTGACGAATAAAACCTCGCTGTTGAGAAAGATTCGATCGCTGTCCAGGCCATTCCCGAATAAAAACACGGCGAACTGCTTGCTGACCGGGTATTTTCAGACTTGCAAATCCCTCCGGAAACAATCCTGGCACCATCCGCGAACCCCTCTGCGACCTCAGCCCCGTCGCCGCCACTCCCACACACCATCACCCCCGCATTTTCCCCAGAAACCCCAGCACCCCCTCCCGCCCTCCATGCTCCAGCATCGATACCCCCTGCCCCCATGTCCCCTCCCGCAAATCCCACACGCCCCGTAATTCCTCCCGCCTCAGCCCTTGCACCCCCATCGGCCCCTTCCCCAAACTCCAGCGACCCCCCTGCCCCACCCTCATCGCCGCTACCATCCCCACGTGCCGCCCCTGAGCCCCCGTCGCTGCCCACCCCGCAAAACCCCTCTTCCCTCTCTCCAGCACCCATCGCTCACCCCGCAACCCTCCCCTCACCCCTCCCCAACTACATCCTACCGTATTGTCGCCGCCGCGACCTTCACCCCGACCCTATCCCGCAGGACTACCAATACCCTCCGCACATTCCACCTCCGGCGACGCAAACCGCGACTCGAAACCACCGCCACCACCGGGGTTGCCTCATGCGCAGCCGCTGCTAGCACCGCTATGCTCCGCAACTTCCTCAAACACGAGGTCCACCTGCGCCCGTGCGAATAGAGCCGCCGTTACCGAGCAAGCGAAGAAAAAAATCCCTAACAGAGGGATCTTTATCCACGAGAGCCAAATCCCATGAAAATTGGGATTGGGAGTTAACTTGGAAAAATTGCAGGAAGGGTCCCCCATGCAAAAGTTCTTATTCAAAGGGGCAATTCATAAGATCCTCTTACAAGATTTGTTTAATTGAAGGGGTACGAAAATTGCAACTCACCCCCAGCTGCAGAGATATTTTAAGGGGAGTGTTGGAAGAAGAGAAATTGGAAAGACTCCTTATCCAAATAGGACCAGGATCATGGGTTTCACCTATTTAAACGCCACATGGCTTAATTCCTTGGACACATCTCCTCCTCTACTCTCCTTGTGCCATTGCTTTGCTATGGACTCTCCAAAGGCCGAGTTTATCGTCATGAAGTTGCCCCATCAGTTCTTCGAGCACCATGTCAAAGGGATGAAATCCGGATGGACGCCTACATGTGCGCCGCACCTGCTCTTCCGTCACGACGCCAACATCGCCAACAATCACGTCCCGCACGCATGGATCCTGCCATTTGCTCCACACCAGTTCTTCCATGGGAGGACCAAGAACGCGGATTCGAATTTATCAACCTCCAAGCCTGCAGATCCAGCAATTTGTCGGGAGACGAATTTTTCAAGCAAAGGAGAGTTGATGCAGCGTGAAATGGAAATATAGGGCTGCATTTATTTAATTTTTATCCGTTAATTTTATTTACATTTATTTGATTCGTGTTTTTAATTAAATAAACGAGATCACCCGTGATCTCAATTAATTAGTTAAAGATTTGAATTTCAAATTAGTCGGTTATTCGGTTAGAATCAAATTAGGATAATTAGTTTCAATTTGAATTCGAGTTTCTATTTTTGTAACCTCATCCCTCCTATATAAAGGGATGATTGGTTATTGTGTTAGAGAGTTCAGTTGATATAAAATTTGAGATTTATTCTCTATCTCCCTCTCTCGTCTCTCTCCCCCTACGCGATCTTCACGCTTCTTCCCCTCGAATCTCGCGCAACCGGCGCGCTTTCTCCTCTCAACCCCTCCATTTTATTCTTCTACCAAAAATCCACCAATCAAATTTATTTTTATCCGTCGCCGAATTTTTCATTTGCATCAATTACATAAAGAATCCTACACCTCTTGTAATCCTTGAGAAGTTTACGTTAAGTTCTGTCCTCATTGGGTCCCTTCTTCCATTGAAGTAGGATGGTCTTTCAGAATCATCTCTAAGTATGTAATTACTTTTTTTCTTGTTCTTGATGCTGTGCTTGTTTAAATTATTTACCACAGTTATACCTTTTTCTTTGCGTACTGTGAAACCTGATTAGTTCCATGATTTTTCTATCCTAACTTTGGAGGGTTGTAATGTGTTCTTGATTTTATTCTGGTTGGGGAATTCCAAAATTGTTATGTACAATTTCTTTTGGAAGAAAACCCAGTATATCTGCGCTCATGTGGTTTCTCAGCTCTCTGACTTGACATGGAGGGTGCATCTACTACCATAATAAAAAACATTTTAAGATATGCATTCTGTATTAGTGTATGTGGTGAAATTAAGTACCTAGAATTCAAAAAAATCACCCTCAGGCTACATGGACTCTTGGTTGTAATTGTCTTGTCTTTTGTCATCACACTTCATAATGAAATGAGCGAGTGACCTCCTGTGATGTAGTTTAAAATTCCTAAATTTTCAATTATTTATCATTGAAATTTAATGGATATTTTCCCTCTTTTTGAGTTTAGTTTTAGTTTTTTATATGTTAGGTTGTTATATAACATAGTGAAATGAGAGTGACCTCTTGTGATGTAATTTATAATTCTAAACTTTTCAATTGGTTATCTTTGAATTAAATGGATATTTTCCCTCCTTTTATGTTTAGTTTTATGTTTCTATATGTTAGGTTGTTAGATAAGGGCATAAATTCCTGTTTTGGTTTAATCTTTATTCGTTAGGTTGTTTGAATAATTCGTATACACTTTGTTTTATTCTAAAATTTCGGGTAATACTTTCCATGCCTAGTTACCTTTTTGGTCGTTGGGGTGTTCCCTACTTGCGACGCGTTGCATCACCCGAATGCAATGAAAAATTGGCAAGGGCCGCTACATCGTAGCCTGGATGTAGTTCAAAATTTGCAAGGGTTCTTGCATGAGGAATGCATGCGGATAATTAAGCTAGTTCCGTTGCATCACCGCCCTGATGCAGTCCAAAATTTGCAAGGGTTCTCGCATAATGGACGCATCCAGTAAAGAAGTTAGTCCAAAAGAGATTGCAAAGGAAGTTGCGGATTGGTAGTTGGAATATTGGCACTTTAACTAGAAAATTGATGGAGATAATGGATACTTTAGAAAGAATGAAGATTCATATACTATGTCTTCAGTAGACTAAATAGATTGGAGAGAAAGCAACGGAGATCGAGAAGACATGCTTTAAACTTTGGTATTCAAGTAAAGATAAGGGTAGAAACGGTGTTGGATTGGTTGTTCATAAAGATTTGAAGGATTGTGTGGTTGAGGTGCAAAGATTCGAGGATCGGATTATTTTGCTAAAATCGGTGCTTGAAGAAGAAATTTTGAATATCATCTCAGTTTATGCACCGCAAATTGGTTTAGATGAAAGGACTAAATAAGCTTTTTGGAAGGATCTAGATAAAGATCTTGACAGGTGGGAAAAGATGCTTCAGGGTATGCTAGTATTCATGGAGGACGTGGTTTTGGGGATAGAAATGAAGAGGGAAAAGTCATTCTGGATTTTGTAATGGCATATGATCTTTTCATAACAAGCACTCTCTTCAAGAAGAGGGAGGGGCATTTACTTACTTATAAGAGTGGGCCAACTAGAACACAGATAGATTACTTTGCAGCGTGACCCCAGATTATAGGGCCGTATTTATTTAATTAGTTAATCATCTATTTTATTTACGTTTTTAGGTTGTCGAAATTGTCTAATTAAATAATTGAGACCGCATGTGATCTCAACGTTTATTTCGTAGATTTTAATTTGAAATTGGGTCAATTAATTAGTTAGAGTCAGTTTAGGCAAGTCGGTTGTCAATTTAAATGAGTTTACTATTTTTGTAAACCCATCTCTCCTATATAAAGAGATGGTAGTCCAGCATTTTTATTCAGTCAAGTATTATGAAAAATTGAGTTTATCTCATTTTATCCCTCTCTCTCCCTTCTCCCTCCACGCGATCTCTGCGGTTCTCCTCCTTCAACCTCTCGTATTCCCGACGAGTTCTCTTCTCAACCCTTCCAATTTCTCTTCTCAACCCCTCTCTTTCTTCTACCAAAAATCCACCATAAAAAATACTATTTTTCGACTACGCCGAATTCCAATCCGCATCATTTGGTATCAGAGCATGGATATTGAGTCGTTCCTACGATTCAACGATCCCGTAGCATATTGGCGTCTCAAGCTTGATCTCAACCGCATATCTCATGGGCCGCATGCGCGTTCGCGTCAACGGAAGTTCCAGAAACGACTCTTGTCAAGTCTCAAGGTGCAAGGATGGTTGGATGCGCAAATCGACGAAGATTCACCCGTCAACGACAAAAATCAGATCGCTGCAGCCACTGTTCAACCCTATTTCGGGGCGAAAATTGAAGGTACTTTCATTATAGATGAAGATTTATTTCCTGTGCAAATAAACAATGAAGACAAAGGGCCGATTTTTGACACAAGCGCGGAAGAAGAATCTGATTTCGAAGTCGAAGTTGCTGCCCAGAAGATTTCAGATCAGCCGTCGTCACCGAAAACGCCCCCGATGTCCGCCCCATGCCCATTCCAGTCCAACAGCGGCCAACCCTCACCCCTGGGGCCCCGTCGCCCTCCACCACCGACCCCTCCGGCACCGCAGCACGTGGCCACCCTCCTGCGACGCCTCCAGCCGCCGCTTCGCATACGGATCCGTGAGCCGCCAACCAACTACAACCGCTCCCAGCGGCTGCGCCTTCCCTGCGTCACCGCAACAACCCCCCCAGGCCATCTCACCACAGGCCCACCCCCAACCTCGCCTCCTCTTCCCCGGATCCTGCTCCCCGCCGCCACCTCCACCCACAACCTCTCCCTCGCCGCCGCAGCCCCCGCGACTCACCCTCCCCACCAGCGCCGCTCGCGATTCCGCCGCGCCGCCCCCGCTCGCCCGCACCCCCAACCTTCCCGCCTGCGCCCCCTCTTCCCTGCGCGCCGTCCCACGTGCCGCAACCTTGGCGCCGCCGTCCCACGAGTTCTGCGATGCCGAGGCTTCCTACCGTGGCGCCGCCGTCGACGAGTTTTGAAGGGGTATGAAACCCTAACAAAGGTTGCTGAGGTCCCTCCCATCGAACCCCCTCAATTAAGGGAGGGGATATTTTGGAAAGTTTGCAAAGAAGACCCCCCGGAGAATCCTAATTACAAAAGGGCCGAATTTGGTAGGAAATTAAGGGAGATTGAAGGGATACGAAAATTGCAGTGGTGCCCTTCAATTGGAAAAAACTACAAACGTAATGTTGAAAATGATCGAATTGGAAGAAATTAAAGCCCCAATTCAAGGACGAATTCTCCAACGTGCATCTACGTCAAGCAATTCGTCGGAAGATGAATTTTTTAAAGCGGAGGAGAGTTGATGCAGCGTGTAGGGCCACATTTATTTAATTAGTTAATCATCAATTTTATTTACGTTTTTAGGTTGTCGAAATTGTCTAATTAAATAATTGAGATCGCATGTGATCTCAACGTTTATTTCGTAGATTTTAATTTGAAATTGGGTCAATTAATTAGTTAGAGTCAGTTTAGGCAAGTCGGTTGTCAATTTAAATGAGTTTACTATTTTTGTAAACCCATCTCTCCTATATAAAGAGATGGTAGTCCAGCATTTTTATTCAGTCAAGTATTATGAAAAATTGAGTTTATCTCATTTTATCCCTCTCTCTCCCTTCTCCCTCCACGCGATCTCTGCGGTTCTCCTCCTTCAACCTCTCGTATTCCCGACGAGTTCTCTTCTCAATCCTTCCAATTTCTCTTCTCAACCCCTCTCTTTCTTCTACCAAAAATCCACCATAAAAAAATACTATTTTTCGACTACGCTGAATTCCAATCCGCATCACTTTGCGTTGAGGAGAAGAGATCGGTTGTGTTGTAAAGACTGCAAAGTAATCCCAGAAGAGAGTCTGACAATCCAATATCGTTTGTTAGTCTTGGATGTACAAATAAAAGGGCCGCTGGTAAAGAAAAGGAGGGTTCCTAAGATCACTAGAACTAGATGGTGGAATCTTCCACTGAAGCAATCGAGCTTTAAGGGAAAGATTTTAGAAGACTTATCTTGGGATTGTTGCGGAAGTGAAAACGAGATGTGGGAGGCAGTAACATCTTGTATCCGAAAGGTCGCCAAAGAGATGCTTGGCGAGTTAAAGGGAGGAGCTCCAGGTCAAAAGGGGGTTTGATGGTGGAGTGAAGGGGTGCAAGAGAAGCTAAAAATTAAAAGAGCATGTTTAAAGCTATCTCTAAGGATAAAATGGAGGAAATTGTCAAATTACAAAATAGCGAAGAAGGAAGTGCAAGCTATAGACGAATACAAAGAAAGGAAGTAGAGGATGCTTTGACGGTTATGAGACCTGGGAAAGGTATAGGACCGGATGACATCCTTGTAGAAGTATGGAGAGTTTTAGGTGGGCACGGTTTGACTTGGCTTACGAATCTATTCAATGTTATTTGACGAAGCAAGAAAATGCCTAAAGATTGGAGGAGTATCGTGTTGCCTCTTTATAAGAATAAAGGAGATATTCAAAATTATTCAAATTATAGAGCTATCAAGATGATGAGTCACACTATGAAAATTTGGGAACACGTGATCGAAAGAAGGTTGAGGCAAGTTTCCAATGTAAAAGAAAATCTATTCGGATTCATGCCTGGTCGCTCGCCTATTGAAGCCATCCATTTGCTGAGGAGAACAATGGAGATTTATAGAGCTAAAAGGAAGAACCTCCGTATAATCTTTATTGATTTGGAGAAGGCTTATGATTCTATTGCACAAGAGATATTGTGGAGAGTTTTGCAGAAGAGACAATTACTTGTCCTATACATTAACCTCATAAAGGACATGTATGATATGGCTTTATCTTGTGTAAGGACCCCGTCTGGGAAGACTGGCTATTTTGACATCAACATTGGTTTACATCAAGGTTCAGCTTTTTGTCCATTTCTTTTTACTTTGATTATGGATGAGTTGACAAGTCACATTCATGATGAATTACCTTGGTGTATGTTATTTGCTGATGATATTATATTGACTGACGAGACTAGAGTTGGAGTAAATGAGAAGCTTGAGGTATGGTGGCATGAGTTGGAGACTAAAGGATTTCATATAAGTAGGTCTAAGATGGAATATATGGAGTGCACCTTTGATGGAAGCTATGGTGAAGGAATCAATGTGAAGATTGTGACGATAACATTCGGAAGGGAGATTCTTTTAGATACATGGGATCTATTTTGCAAAATAATGGGGAAATTAATGGAGATGTTACTAATAGAAGAAATGCGGACTGGCTAAAGTGGAGAGGAGCCTCTATTATTCTCTATGATATGAAAATTTCTTTAAAAATCAAAGGAAAGTTCTACAAAACAGACGTAAGACCTTCTATGCTCTACATATCTGAATGTTGGCCTGTGAACCATAGACATGTATAGAGAATGACATTAGCAGAAATGAAAATGCTAAGGTGGATGTGTGGACACACACGTAAAGATCGGATTCAGAACTATGCAATTAGAAAGAAAGTTGGTGTGCTCGGATCGGATCGGATTCAGATAAGATGCGAGAAAACCGCTTAAGATGGTTTAATCATTTGCAAAGAAGATCAACTGATGCACCAGTTAGGAGATGCAAGTATTGGGCTGTTGAGCCAGCTAAGAGAGGGCGAGGACGGCCCAAGACGTGTTGGAAAGAGATTATACGAAGGGATCTTAGTTTTGTGGATATAAGCTCGAGATTGATCCAAGATAGATCTGAATGGAGGCGAAGAATCCATGTAGCCGACCCTACTTAATCGTGGGAAAAGGCTTTGTTGTTGTAGTTACCTTTTTAGTTAATGAGGAAAAAAAGGCATTTCGAATGGGAAAATAATATTTTGGGATTTCTACTCTGTTATCTGTGTACCCTCTTAATGGTCTAGTGGTAGTACAGTGTGTTTACCACACAAAAGACTAGGGTTCAAATCCCACTCTTGCAAGGGTTGTGCTAGGTAGTCGATGGTCAGTGTAAAAGATAGTCGAATCTTTCAACATGGATTTAAGCAAGAATCCATGTAGCCGACCCTATTTATAATAGGAGAACGCTTAGTACATTTTTTCTACTATGTTATCCGTCATCAGTTCCATTCTTTCCTCTGCATCTTTGCATTTCTTTTCCAAAACCATCATGGTTTGATGTGTTCCCATCTCAACTCGTTCATTTCCGTGCTTCATTTCCAGCACCCTGCACTACAGACGTGCCTTCCCTTTCTTTCCTACACCCCTTCTTTTTTCCTCACCATGTTAATCTGGCCACATCAAGTGATATCAAAACCTAATTATGACGTGTGTCTCCATCTCAGTGGTATTTTATGGTTGATTTGAAAACAACCTAACAAGGGCTGCATATGCTGCCTCCACACACACATACATGTTACTTCTATTGAGACTCCATAAATAATAATATTTCAACCACCTCTTGTATGACATTAATTCTTTAGCAATCATCTAAAATGCTCACAGTTGAAAATGCCAACTTTGCTACTTGTGGCCAACAACATGGTCGATTATATCGTCCGTCTACATTGATTCCTATTAGATAAATTAACATTTATGTATTTCTTCTTTCTTTATTTTGTATTCCCTTCAGTTATTGGCCTTCTAGGGTTTTTCTTATCTCTATAAATGAGCCATATGACCAAAGAATAAAGAACTTATTCATTTGTATCCACATAGTTTTAGAATGATGGTCCTATATAAGAGCCCTAAGATCCTCGAAACCCTACCCTATTTGCTGACCCCCCACCGTGTGCCTCAATTACCGCACACCCACACTTCGCATCACCCGTTACTCCCTCAACACTGCTTCCGCAGCCCAACGATCCCTCCCGCCACTGCTCTCTGATACTGATCCCTGCGTTGCTTAGTGGCCATCCTCGCATTGCTCGTATGGCCTCCAGTGGTCCCACAACATCATCCTATATTATTGTATGGTCTCTGTAATCTGATTTTGGTGCGGTTCAAGGTGTTTTCAGACCTATAAATCCACCCCGCCTGCCCTAGAGCACTTATGGCATTGATATGAAAGGTTATGCTCTGAGTCTGCACATACAACATGTTCCCTACATGATTATCTAGACAAAATCGGATTCTGCACCCTCAGTCATGTCCTTCCCATGCTATTTCGTTCATCATGGTAGAGAACAAGGCCGATGTATCGTCTTCTAGGACGTTCAAAGGTCCCGCAACCATCATCAGGATGGATGTGACCAACTCTGAACTATAGACTATGCATCTCATGATTATAATGGAGAGCAACAACAAGGAATATATAATGACGCAACCTGAGTTTGTTGACAAAACTGGGGTGAACACTTGGTGGAAGCATGCCAAATCATGGGCGCGTGTTTAGCTCTCTGGTACCCTTACCTTAAAGATGACCAACAATATTCTACATCAGCCCACTGCCAAGGCAATGTGGGACATTCTCACCTCCACATATTCTCATGTGAGCAATGGAACGAAGATTTTTCAGCTTCAGTACGACATTTTTCACAACAAAAAAAGATGATCATCCTCTCCATGCCTTCTACTTATGGCTCATGGTCATGTTCGAGATTCATTCCTCTGAATGAGACTACCGAGCAACAGATGGTGTACGAGAATGCCACAATGGTCGGCACGTTTCTTGTGACCAGTTTCTTATAGGAACTTTCATACCTCTCATGGAGGAGGCCTATAACTGACTGAGTTGGATCACGATGCTTCCTGCAACTACTACTTAGACCTCCTCTATGATGGCCGCAACCACATTTCTTGGTAGAGGAGGTTTGACACAGTTTGAAGGATGTGGTGTCTTTTGTACAAAGAGCAAGTAATATGCATTAGATCTGCTTCTCCATTAAGTCTAAGAGCTTCTGGAACTATGCTTTGGGACTCTGCTTAATGTCATAAATAGCCTTATAAAGTTTGCATAACTTCTAACATTCTCCCTCAACAAATGAACTCTAGTGGGTACTGCATGAAGACGTCCTCCTGTAGATCGCTATACAAGAAAGCATTCTTGACATCGAGTTAGGAGAGCAACTGGTCTCGTACCGCATCAACAGAGAGGATGATCCTAAAAGTAGATTGATGTGCTATGAGAGAGAAAGTGTCTTGATAATTCATCCTATATGTCTGAGTAAATCCACATGCCAAAGTCTAGCCTTGTAGCAATTAACACTGTCATCTGCTCTTCGCTTCATTGTAAAGACCCACTTACAGCCAACCATAGAAGCCCTTGTTGGGGCAGTAACCCTTCTTTGGTGCCTTTCTCTTCATCCAACATGCCCTAAGTGACTTATGAATATTTGGTTTCCATTGATAGAATTGTTATTACTTTTTTATGGCAGGAGACTTTATAGGATGAGAGTGCAGCTCCTCATGAGATTATGGAACATGAGACGGATCATTTAAAGGATCTTGACCAGCATATTACACTTTGAAAGTGGAGGCATACATATCATATGCTACACATCCTCTCTTAGGACATGTTTCACTGGGATGTCTATCGAAGGATTTCAATAAGTTGTGGTAGGACTACCAGCTTACGATCCCATACACATATCAGGAGGCTATGCGAAATAATCAATATTGTCTTGCAATCGAGAAGAGATGGTTGCACTCCAGTTACGCAACACATGGAGCTTAGTTACTGCCCTCGCATAGGTTTCTGTGGTTGACTGCAACTATGTCTTTATAATGAAGTAGAGAATAGATGACAGTGTTGACTGTTAAAAGGCTAGACTTGTGGCACATGGATTTACTTAGACATATAGGGTGGATTATCAAGACACTTTCTCTCCCGTGTCACGTCATTATACGCTTCGGCTCCTCCTCTTTGTTACTATGGTACGAGATTGGTCGCTCTCACATCTTGATGAAAAGAATGATTTCTTGTATGGAGATATGCATGAGGAAGTCTATAGGCAGCAACCACATGGGTTCGATGTTGAGAAAGAGTGCTAGGATATATCCAAACTTGATAAGGCTATTTATGGTCTTGATCAAGGTTTTAAATTTCGGTATCAGATATCGTATTGACACCACGTCAAAATGAAATTTCACTAAAATTTTGGTAAATTTCAGTCACATCCCAAATCTAGCAACATTTCTGAAGGAAGTTTCCCATATTAGCATTTCGCTCGAAATTTCGGTCCCATGTCGAAACCAAAATTTCAGCAAAATTTTGCCGATATTTCGCGAAATCTGAAACTATGGCATTAGACAGAGTTCTAGAGCATAGATCCATGAGCTCTTGGACCCGATGGAACATGAATTCAAGAGATTAACTGCATATAATTCGCTCTTTGTATACATGATACCATGAGGTATTGTTGCCATTTTGGTCTATGTCAATGATACCATTATTACATGAGATGATTTAGAGAGGATTAATGAGGCTAAGGAGTTCCTTTGGACAATAGTTTGTCACCAAGAACCTTGGCGAACTATGATGAACCTTGGCGAACTATGATACTCACTTAGGCTTATTTGCCAAAGATCAGAGAGGTCTTGTAATGACTTAGAGGAAGTATGATACATATCTTCTTCTAGAGATGGGGATGGCCAACGCTCATATGGATCCCAACATGAAGCTCTATGATGATGATACAAATAAGGTGGATAAGAGGAGATACAATGAGCTCATTGGGAAGCTTCTCTTTGCGACTATGACCATGTCAGATATCTCTTTCTCGGTGAGAAAAGTCAACCAATTTATAGAGCAATCCCTTAGGGCTCCCATGGATACAATTTCAATGATCCTAAGGTATCTGTAGTCCTCTCATGGTACATGGTTGCTATCCTACAGAGGGACGTCTCTTGCCATCACCGCTTGTGCTGATGCTGACTATGCACGATGTTCAAAAAATAGGAAGTCCATCTCTGGTTTTGCAGTGTTCATAGGGAGCTCATTGGTCTCATGAAAAAGCAAGAAGCGGACTATACTTGCTAGGTCAAGTGCTTGTGCAGGGAATCATTGAGATAATGTGGGTTAGGTCCATTCTAGCTATTGATGCACATCTTCCCATGCAGTTGCTATATGACAATCATGTTGCATTATTCATTGCTAACAATCCAGCTTTCCATGAGAGGACTGCATCACATCGATGTAGATTGCCATTGCACTAGAGATATGATACAAAATGGCTTCATCTCTACTTTCCACATCAGCTCAAGGAAACAAACGATGGACTTTTTTACCAAGGTCCTAGCTAGCGGCCCTTCTAGAAGTGTTCTTGTAAGCCGAGCATGATAAATATTTATGCCTCATTTTAAGGGGAATCGTTATAAAAATTAGCATTTATGTATTTCTTACTTCTTTCTTTTATATCTTTCCATCTTGTTATTTGTACTCTAGGGTTTATCCTCTCTATATAAAGGAGCCCTATGACTCCAGAATGAACAAGTCATTCATTTGTTTCCACAATTCCGAAACCTCTTCCCTCGTACCCCATTGTTGAGGAAGCCAACTCGTTAGGGGATGTGTTTTACAAGCTGAAAAGAATTCATGCACTTGGAAATTCTGAAATTTTCTATTATCAAATCATCGAAGTTCAATGAACACTTTTGCTCGTTCTAGTAGTTTTGAATTTTCTTATGTGCGTAGATTGTTATGGTAACATCTTTCTTTTTAAATTTTAAATTTCATTTGTTAGATTGTTAGAAGATTTAAATTAGACTTTGTTTTATTTTGAAAATCTAGGATAACAATTTGGATGCCTCTTTTAGGCCATCTGGTTAATGAATAGAGGCAGTTCCAATTATAAACATAATTTGGTAGCTGAACTTTGTTATCCCTCCCTGGTTTCATCCTCCCCTCGTTCATCCTCATGTTTCTCTTCCAAAACTCCACATGGCTTGACCTGTTCCTCTCTCAACTCAAGCATCTATGTGCTTCCCTACCAATACCCGGCATTACATGCATTTGTTTCCCCTCTTTGCTATACCCTATGCCTTTTTGTCTCACCATTTTCATCGGACTGCATCATCTCGTGAGGATGCATGTCAAACTTATTCTTCATAGTGAAATGCCGGTGACCTTTTGTAGATGCATGCTTAAAGTTTGCACCATGATCCTTATTTGGAGCTCGTCTAGGTTATTGAATAATTCTGAATATTGTTATCGTATTAGCTAATGTCAACTTTTAACTACTAAAAAAATGATGTGATGGATTTGGATGGTTTTACCTTTAGTAGTCTTTTTTTGGCTTTCATAATGAGAAAGAATTAGTTCATGTAGAGTGGAAGAGACGATGGATTTAATCAAAGTCCTTATGATTCTTTTCTTTCCCTCAATATAGGTTATTCTTTAAAATTGTAGTGATTAGCTTATAGGAAGCTGCTGATGCAGCATCTTTCTATTTACCAGGTGTATATTTTAACTATTCTGAAAGGTCTGAAACATCGTCTTGCTGCAGGTACACTGAATTTATGAACTTTAATTTCAACATATTCTTTTGATGCTTCTTAGTTTTTAAGTACTATGCTATCTGAGAATGTTGGAAATATGTTCTAAAAAATGAAAGCTCGTCAAAGATGCTAGATTTGCTTGAACCCAATATGTAGATTTGTAAGGACTGCTTGAACCCACATCATTTCTTTACGTGCTTGTGCCATAGCCATATACTTAGATTCAACGTTAGATCTAGCAACAACAGATTGCTTCTTTCTTTTCCACGAGACAAGGGAATCTCCAACAAATATAGCAAATCCTGATGTGGACTTCCTGTACTTGGGACACCCTTCATAATATGTGTCTGCGCAGTTGAGATAGTGATAATGCCACCTCTTTTAAATAGCAACCCTGCACCTGGAGATGATTAAAGATACCTCAGTATCGTTTGTATAACATCCATATGTACCTGACGAGGTTGTTTCTTGAACTGCCTCACCCGACTAACAACAAATGAAATATCAGGTTCGGTAATGCTAACATAAAGAAGCTTTCCCACCAATTCCATGTATCTTCTCCGGTCAACCTCATTAGTATCATCATCATACAACTTCATGCTTGGATCCATGGGTGTAGTAACATGTCGACATCCAAGCATACATGTGTCACTTAGCAAATCAATGACATATTTCCTCTGAATCATAACAAGCCCTTGTTGATTTTGGCAAACTCTCGTCGCAGAAAGTATCTAAGAGATCCAAGATCCTTGGTAAATGACCGAGAAGTTCTTTCACCCTCTTTATTCCCTGTATGCCATCTCCTATAGTAAGTATATCGTCAACATACACCATAATAGCAATCATGCCTCTGGAGGTTCTCTGTACGAAACGAGAATGATCTGCATTCGACCGTTTGAGCCCCTGCTTCTCAAACAAATATGATAGCTTCTGGAACCAAGCTCTCGGGCTCTGATTAAGGCCATAGATTGCCTTATGAAGTCTACACACATGTGAACACTCCTCCTTAGCAGCAAACCCTGGTGGTTGTTGCATGTAGACTTCCTCCTGAAGATCACCGTACAAAAAAACATCCTTGACATCAAGATGAAACATGGACCAATCTCGAACCATGACTACCGACAAAAGAATCCGTAGGGTAGAATGACGAGCAACTGGAGAAAATGTGTCAAGATAATCCACCCCATATGTCTGAATAAAGCCGTGCGCAACTAGTCGATCCTTGTACCAATCAATGCTACCATATGCATTCTGCGTCACGGTAAATACCCATTTACAGCTCACTATAGACGCCCCAGTGTGGGTTGTGACAAGACTCTAAGTACCTCTCGATTGAAGAGCCGCCATCTCCTCCTCCATAGCCAAACACCACCTATTATTCGTTAATGCCTCCTGGTAAGTCCGTGGTATTGTCACGGTGGACAAAGCAACATCAAACCTCCTGAAGTCACACGTCAGATGCTCAAAGGTGACATGAGAAGCAATCGGATGCGAAGCACATAAACGCTTTTGCTTCGTAATAGCAATAAGTAAATCAATATCATCATCATTCCTGCCACCTGTCTGATCATCAACCTTCTCAGATAACCCCTGCTGAGTGACATCATCATTCACATAATTAGAATTAATGTTGTCAGAACAAACTTGAGGCTGGATGACGGAACATGAGCATGAGCGGGCTGTCGACTGTAGTGATGTGGTAGTGGTGGAACCAAAACAATGGGAAGTAGAGGGGCTGATGGTGGTGATGGAGGTGGTAATGGAGATGGTGATGAAGGTGGTTGACGCATGGGTGGAGGTGGAATGTAGACCTCATTATCCAAATATGAAGGTGTCAACCTGTCAACTGTAGGAGAAAAATACATGACAAACTCAAAAAATGTGGCATCTGCGCTGGCATAACATCTCATGTGTAATGGATCATAACAACGATAATCCTTCTGTGTTTTGGGGTACCAAACAAAGACACATTTGACAACCCTAGGAGAGAACTTGTCAATCCCTGGAGATAACTGATGGACAAATGCAACCGACCAAAAAATACGAGGCATGGGAGAGAACAACTCCTTGTCAGGGAAAACAAGGGAAAAAGGAATCTTCTCCCCCAACACTAATGAGGGCATACTGTTAATGAGGTAACAAGTTGTGAGAACCGCATCACCTCAGAATGAATGAGGTGCACTGCTCTGGATTAGGAGGTTACGTGTGACATAAGAAGGTGACAATGCTTTCTTTCAACAACACCATTTTGTTGAGATGCATATACACGTGATCTTTGATGAAGAATACCGTAAGATGATAAGAATTGAGATAGCACATGAGTACAAAAATTCCAGCGCATTATCAGTCCTTACAATTTTGGCAGAGGTGGAAAAGACATTTTACTCTTCTTTAATAAAATTTATTAGTGCATTTCCAGCTTCAGACTTATTCTTCAACAAGAAAACCCAAGACAAACGACTAAAATCATCCACGTCAACTAAATAGAATCTGTGCCCCTGATGATCGGGAACACGACTTGGACCCCAAATGTGTAAATGGAAAAACTCAAAAGGAGAGCTACTGCTCCGACTCTGACGACTAGGAAAGACAGACCGGTGAGACTTTACGCAGTTTCTAAAGTGGAAGATGACCGAAGAGTAGATGCCAAAGGAAAGGAGAGACCGTTCCAGTGGAATGGGAGGATAGTCCAGTATACAGTGTTTGGACCAGTCGATAGAGCCCACCATGCTCACGGCCACAACCAATCACCATGCCAGTAAGAATCTCCTGAAACACAAGAGATGATGGGTCAAGTATTGCTCTACAATTTAGATCATTAGTAATCTGACTGATAGACTGTAAATTCATTGAGAAATCAGGAGCATCCAATACATTATGTAACTGCATAGAGGGTGTCAAGGTAATCTCCCCCTGTCCTGTGATTGGGGAATGAGTCCCATTTTCTATGACCACAGTCCTTCCCGGAGAAACCTGCCTATAGGATATGAGCTTATCTCTATCTCTACACAAATGATGTGTGGCACCAGAATCAATGATCCATTATGAGATACTTGAACCATGATAAGAAGTAGAGGCATGAACACTCCCTGAGGTACCAGCTCCTGCAGTAGCAGCAATGTCCGAGTTGTTCTCTGAAGCAGATGAAGAGGTACTAGTTGGGGGGCATGATGTCTCTCAGTCGAGATACAAGCTCATCATATCGTTGATCTTATGTGGGCGGAGTAACATAATGTTGAATCTACTTTGTACGCGTGCGGACATTGGGAAACCATGTTTGGAGTAGCACGTATCTTTTGTACGACCATATCGGTGACAATATGTACAAGGTGGACCATGACCATGCTCACATCTACCACCTGATCCCCGTCCACGGAACTGAGATGGCCCTTCTCTTCTACGAGAGGCCGCCATGGCAGATGAATTCAACACTGGAGCGAGAGTTGAAACATTAATCCGGCTTAATCTACGGAAGACATCCTCCATGGAAGGAATTGTAGCATCGACCAGTATCTGGGAAGAGACCCCATACTGTGAGTCAAGAGAGGCCAGGAAGACACCGACCATCGTAACGTTTTGGTATCTATTCAATTGCTCTGGAGTAGCCGTGAGAGGCATGAAGGTATAAAACTTCTCAAACATCCCACACAAGGGAGTATAGTGAGCATGTAAGGGTTGACCATTCTACTTTATAATGAAGATATCATGCTGAAGCTGTAGAATTTTTGTCTCATTTTGGCCATGGAGTACATGGCAGCAAGAATGTCCCACATGGATTTGGCAGTAGGCTGGTGCCGGACATCGTATGCAATCTCTGCTATCAAGATACCAAACAACCAGACCTGAGCATATGCATCATCAGCCTCCCATGAGGCATACAACCTGTCTTCTCCATCGGCTCTTCCTCGGTAAGAATATGCTTCTTACCCATTGACTTCATTAGGCTCATGAACTGTATGGCACACAACTCGTAGTTTGACCCATCCGTCTTGACTATGGGCGCTGGACCTCTGAAGGTGTCCGTGGTGGGAATGTCTACCTTGCTTTCGACATGTTGCCTGGCGAGGAAGACTAGGGTAGTAGACTAGAGAGCGTATCGTCTACACTAACATAGGGGAAGTTGGTTGCATGTGTAGACTCAAATCGCAAATAACCCCATCAACAAAAAGGAACCCCAACACGGGCACCAGTAGAAGAGCCCAATGGCGGCACCGACGGGTACAACCGCAGCTGGCGGCACAGTCTAAGAGAGAGGGATGACGACACGACAGGTACAACCGTAGGAGGTGCGATAGCAACAGTGGCACCGACAGGCAACGGGCAACGGCTACGACCGCAGGAGATCCGGCCACGGGAAGACGGGTGACGGGTAGAGATCCGGTCACAAGTAGTGTGACGGCTCGGCACGAGAGGGAGAAGGTGGGGTTAGGGTTTCAGGTACGAGGGCTCTGGTTTAGGACCACCGCTCTTATACCATGTTGGGAAAATGAGAAACTTGTTTATTCCTTAAGTCCTTGGCTCTCTTATATAGAGGAGAGACCTATGGGTGAATTACATAAAGCAGAAAAAGGGAAAAGGAAATAGATAAGAAAGTACATAAACATAAAATATCTCTTTACAAATTCTATTAGTTTTTTGTTGGGATTGTGCATCCTTTATTGAATTGGTGTGAGAATTCTTGTTGATCTTCAGGAATTTGCTGTGTGTTTTCGTTCAAAGTCGTAGATCCCATTACGTCAATTTGATGCATTTCTGGATCACTTTTTGCATAATTTTGTGTCTTGTTCGTTTTTTTGTTATGATCTTTTGCGGCTTGGTTTCTCAAGTCTCATTGTATTTTTGATGATAAAAGGCATGCTTTTTCTTAACAATCATGAGAATTGAGTTGCGATTTTCAAAAGGGATTCTTACACAAATAATCCTGTATAATTTCACATTTACGTGCTTAATCCTCCATAATCGTGAATTGCATGTAGAACCCTAAACAGTTGTTAACCATTACATGACATAATCATGTGTTAACTTTCATCCATTTTTCTGTTAACTTTAATGGAATCCATTAGACTAGGACAATTTTACTCTTATTCCATCGTATTTGCAAATGATACATGATCCCACCGAGAATCTTCTCCATCCTTCCTCCATTGTGTAGCGTCCTTCCTCCCCCTTGATGCTCGGGATCACGTGTCCGCTCTCGTTCTTGACGGCCTTGATCTCATCAACGAAACCTCGATCACAACAGCGGGCTCGTCTGATTGTGATCACTAGATGCTGAACACCAGTGCTGTCGTCGTGGCTAGGGATGGGCATGGGCCGGGTTGGGTCGGGCCCTGAAGGGCCCAGGCCCAAGCCCATTTAAAAAATTCGGGCCTTAGGCCGGGCCCATGCCCACAAATTTTTTTCTGTTTGGCCCAAGCTCAGGCCCGACCCATCTATTGGTGCTAGGTCTATGAAAGAATTGTGCTCTATGTGGCATGATCGTGTATACTATTTAAAATAAGGGTGTTCCACATGTTTAGTTTAGTAACAATGCCATATGGTAATCTATAAAAGATCCCCTTTCATTTCATTATAAAAATGAAGTGATATAATATGATGGTCTAACAAATCCGTTTACATATACAAACAAAAATCAGTAGATATCTAATGACTTGCAAAAATACAAACACTAGAACATTACCTCAAGTTTGCCCCGTTGCCATGAAGGTACCTCAAGTTGCCCTGTTACCTCAAGTAAGTGGTGAGGAAGCTAGGGGTTGCGATGGTGGAGGGACAATGGGGTGGTGGCGTGAAAGGGAAAGTGCAGCGGTTGTGAAGGGTTGCGGGAGGTTGTGGTGATGAGTGACAGTAGCTTAGGTTTATGGCCTAGTCGTTTTAACGTTTGGAAAATAGAGCAAGTCCAATCAGAGGCTTAGCCATTCCACAATAGCCATGTAGAGGAGGAGCGACGTCTATTGTCCTCGACCGAAGCATGGAACAAGTGGAGGGAGAGGGGCTAGGGCTATCGTGTGGGAGTTGGGAATGAAAAGAAGGGGTTAGAATTTTGGGGAAGGATGCGGGATGGGTAGCTACCTGTCTAAGGCCCATTTGTGCGTATGTAGGGGGGTGGTGCAGGCCAGGGAGCGGGCTAATATCGGGCTGGGCCCTCGGGTCGGGCAACTGTTAATATCGGGCTGAGCCCTCGGGCCGGATCGGGCTGGGCCCTCGGGTTGGGCAACGGTTAATATCGGGTCAGGCCCTCGAGCCGGATCGGGCTGGGTTGAGCCAAGCCCGAGCCCGGCTAAAAAAAATCGGGCCCAATACTTTGGCCTAAGCCTGACTCATTATCTATTTGGGCTTGGGCCGAGCTGGGCATTTCAGGCTTGGCCGGGCCGGCCCAACCCAATGCCCATCCCTAGTCGTGGCATCGTGTACAAGTCATAGGGGATTTAGCTCTGCAATTTCAGCAGCATCGAGATGCGTCGAGATGCATGATCCATTGAGTATCACTGGAGTAGGCGCGGGCCCCGATCATGCAGTTGGAAATCAGGGATCCCACGACAAGCTTTGTTGTACGCTTGAGCTGCCAGAAGAGCATACTGAGCATTGTTAACTTCGATGCCCATGGAGAGTTTCATCCCCTGGTTACTAGAACCTTTGTCTGAGTCTTGTCCTCTTCACTTTCTGTAACAATTCAGGAAAGGGATCATATATAATTGGTTACTGTTGGGAAAATAAGAGTTGTTTTTCATTCCTTGAGCCCTAGACTCTCTTATATAGGGGAGAGGCCTATGGGCAAATTACATACGGTAGACAAACGAAAAGAAAAACAGATAAAAGATACAAGAACATAAAATAAGCTTCTACACTCCCCCTCAAGATGGAGCATATACATCTATCATGCTCATCTTGGATAAGCACTTGTGGAAGGGACCCCGAAGCAAAGCTTTGGTAATAATGTTTGTCGTTTGGTCTCCTGAGCTGACATGGGTCGTAGAATGAAGCCTTTCTAGATCACATCACGGATATAGTGGCAATCAACCTCAATTTGCTTATTTGCAATGAATAATGCAACCTGATTGTCGCATTCTAGCGACATGAGAAGAGAAACATCTATATGTAGATCTGTCAAAACTGCACGAACCCACATCACTTATGCGCATGCTTGGGCCATAGCTCTATACTCCGATTTAGCACTGGATCTCGCAACTACTGTTTGCTTCTTACTCTTCCATGAGACAAGTAACTCCCCAACAAATATAGCAAAGCCTGATGTAGACTTCCTATCCTGTGGCACCCTGCATAGCCTGCATCTGCACATGCTGAGATAGTAATAGTGCCCTTCTCCCTAAACAACAATTCTGCACCGGATGATGACTTAAGATACCTTAGTATCATATGTATAGCATCCATGTGTACCTGACGAGGTTGCTCCATGAACTGGCTTACTTTATTTATTGCAAATGAAATATCTGGTCTGGTAATAGTAACATAAAGAAGCCTCCCTATCAGTTCCCTGTATCTCCTCCTGTTAACCTCCTCAGTATCGTCATCATGCATCTTCATGCTTGGATCCATAGGTGTAGAAGCAGGTCGACATCAAGCATGCATGTGTCATTTAGCAAGTCAGTGACATATTTTCTCTGAGTCATCACAAGTCCGTGTTCCTTTCTAGCAAACTCCAACCCCAGGAAATATCTAAGTACTCCTAGATCCTTGGTAACAAATTCAAGGTCCAAGAATTCTTTTTGCTCTTTTTGTTCCATGCATATCATCTCCTATACGAAGTATATCGTCAACATACACCATAATGACAATCATACCTCTGGATGTCCTCTGTACAAGAGAGAATGATCTGCATTCGACCTTTTGAACCCTTGCTTCTCAAACAAATCTGAGAGCTTCTGGAACTAAGCTCCCGGGCTCTGCTTTAGGCCAATAGATCTCCTTATGAAGTCTGCATACCTGTACACACTCCCTCTCAGCAGTAAACTTAGGTGGCTGCTGCATGTAAACTTCCTCCTGTAGATCACCGTATACAAGGCATTTTTGACATCCAATTGAAACAGGGGCCAATCTGAAATCACGTCAACAGACAAAAGAATATGTAAGGTAGAATGACGAGCAACAGGAGAAAATGTGTCAAGATAATCTACCCCGTACGTCTGAGTAAAACCCTGAGCAACCAGTCGAGCCTTGTACCCATTAATACTGCCATCTGCATTTTGCTTCACTGTAAAAACCCACTTGCAACTCATAATAGATGCCCCAGTAGGAGCTGGAACAAGGCTCCAAGTACCTCTCGGTTGAAGGGCGGCCATCTCTTCCTCCATAGCCAGACGCCATCTACTATCAACTAATGCCTCCTGGTGAAACCGTGGAATGTTCACAACGGATAAAGCAACTACAAACCTCCTGAAGTCTCCTGCTAGACGCTCAAAGGTAACATAGGAGGCAATCGGATATGAAGCACATGACCTCTTCCGCTTTCTCAGCGCAATAGGAAAATCAAGTTCTGCTTCAGTTGTACCACCATTCGTGTCACCCCCTACCTGCTCCTGCTGAGAAACACCACCTGTCCCATCATTAGAATTAATGTTATCAGACCAAACCTGGGGCATGCTTGATTGACCTTGATCATGAGCAAGGGTTGGTCGTCGACTGTAGTGGTGTGGTAGAGGAGGAATCAAAGACATTAAAGGTGGTGGCGGTGGTGGAGGTAGTGGCAGTGGTGGGGATGGTGGTGGAGGTGTAGGAGCTTGTTGTAGTGCATACATTGGTGGGAGGAGGAATATAGACCTCATCAGTTGTGTTTGATGGCACCAACCTGTCACCTGTAGGAGAGAAAAACATGGCTGACTCAAAAAACGTGACATCTGCACTGACATAATATCTTCGACATAGCAGATCATGGCAACGATACCCCTTTTGAGTCTTGTAATACCCGACAAAAAATGCATTTGAAAGCCCTAGGAGAGAGCTTGTCAATCCCTGGAGACAATTGGTGAACGAATGCAACGGACCAAAAGACACGAGGAGTAAGAGAGAACAACTCCTTGTCAGGAAAGACAAGGGAGAAAGGTATCTTCTCCCCCAACACAGACGAGGGCATGCGGTTAATAAGGTAACATGCAGTGAGGGCCGCGTAACCCCAAAACGAATGTGGAGCACAACTATGGATAAGAAGCGTACGAGCGACATCAAGAAGGTGGCGGTGTTTCCTCTCTGCGATACCATTCTGTTGAGACGTGCAAACAAAAGACGTTTGATGGAGAATGCCTTTGGATGAAAGAAATTGAGATAATGTATGAGTACAGAATTCAAGGGCATTATCAGTTCGTACAATTTTGACAAAAACAGAAAAATATTCTACACTTTCGCGTCTGATTTATTCTTTAACAGGAAGACCCATGATAAATGACTAAAATCATCCACAACAACTAAATAGAACCTGTATCCCTGATGATCGGGAACACGACTTGGACCCCAAATATCAATATGAAAAAACTCAAATGGGGGAGCTACTGCTCCGACTCTGACGACTAGGGAAGACGGACCGATGATGCTTCCCTAACTGACAAGCTTCACATTGAACGACACACGGGTGAAATTTGAGGAAGGACTTGACGCAGTTTCTGAAACAAAAGATGACCGAAGCGCAGATGCCATAGATAAGGGGAGACATGACCAGTGGAATGAGATGATGCTCCAGTATAAGGTGTATGGACCAGTCGATACCACCCGCCTTGCTCACGACCATGCTCAATCACGTTGCCCATAAGAATGTCTGAAACACCAAAGATGATGGGTCAAATATCGCTCGACAATTTAGATCCTTAGTAATCTGACTAATTGACAGTAAATTCATTGAGAAGTTAGGAGCATGAAGCACATTTTGCAACTGCATAGAATGTGTTAAGGCAATCTGTTCCTGTCCTGTGATCGGAGAATGAGTCCCATCTGCTATGACCACTGTCCTTAGGGAAACTTGCTTTTAGGATGTGAGCTGATGTCTGTATCCACACAAATGATGTATGACACTTGGAATCTACAATCCATTCTGAGGTACTTGAACCCTGGTACAAAGTAGAAGTATGAGCACTACCTGAAGAACTAGCTTCTGCAGTAGCAACAACGTCCAAGTTGTTCTCTAAAGCAAGGTTTTAAATCTCGATCTCGATTTCGTTTTGAGATGTTGAAAAAACGAAACAATTTCGAATTTCGCCAATTTTGGCCAAAATCGACCTAGAATTTATGAAGGAAGGGTATATATCACGATTTCGATTTCGGTTTCGGTATGGTGTCGAAATCGAAATTTCGCCGAAATTTCGAGAAATTTGAAACACTGCTCTGAAGCAGGTGGAGGAGTACTTGCTGGAGGCATGATATCACGCAGTCGAGACACAAGTTCATCATATCCGTGGATCGGATATGGGTGTGGCACCATGATGTTGAATCTGTTCTGCTGCACGTGCAGATGCTGGGAAACCATGCTTGGAGTAGCATGTATCTTCTGTATGATCATTTCGATGACAGTAAGTGCATTATGATCCATGACCACGGCTAAC
Organism: Ottelia alismoides; assembly: GCA_037367405.1. Taxonomy (NCBI): domain Eukaryota; kingdom Viridiplantae; phylum Streptophyta; class Magnoliopsida; order Alismatales; family Hydrocharitaceae; genus Ottelia; species Ottelia alismoides. The sequence continues at coordinate 1,275,686 of JAZKJV010009748.1, read as the reverse complement.
CCTACCACATGGTCCTCGTCCACGAAAATGAGATGGGTTGCCTCTTCCACGAGAACTGCATGGCCTATAACTTGTAGTTGGACCCATCCATCTTCACAATAGGCGCATGACCTCTGAAGGCGCATGTGGTGGGAATCTCTACTTTGCTTTCTGACATGATGACTGGAGACAACTAGGGTTGTAGACAAGATAAACTTTGGTCTACACTGACATGACAAGGTTTAATTGCATGTGTAGACTTAGACAACCAAACCCATCAACCTGGAAGGCAGATGAGAGGCCCCTTAGAAAGGGAACGATAGGACCCTAGGGATGGCAGCAGCACACGTGTGTGCCTAGGATCGGTGTACAGCGTGACCCTAGGTCACAAAAGTACGCGACGACCGAGGCTCATAGCAGGAGGGGCAGGGCCTAGTCGCATGGCAGAAGGGCGGGGCTGAGGCACACGACGAGGAGAGGTAGGGTCGAGCGCACGACGAGAAGGGGCGGGGCCGGGCAATGCACGGAGGTCGAGCCCTAGTGTTGGACATGCGAGCCCACAGCGAGCCATTATGCAATAAATGTTATTGCAAATATCATTCCCTGATCTGAAACGAAGAATGAATAATTTGCATAATAGGACCCTTAGTACAATTAGGGTTATGTACCATGGCCATCTTAACAAACATACAGTTGTTGATTCAAGTATTGAATCATAGAGGCTGGTGCTTGGATGAATATCTAAAGGGTTAGATTGAGAACTTATCAAGCACCGTCAAATGATTGTTAAGAGATGATCTCCAGCATGAGTAGGAGATGGCAATCCTTTCTCATTTAGGTTGTTATCTGACCGACATCTTGATGCATGTCCTCTGCATAGGAATAGGGATTCAGAGATGTCAGATTAGTTAGGTCAAAGAGTTGACTTAACGAGATCGAGATAACCAAAGTCCTATATCGTATGTTGTCACGATACAGGCACACATCCTCTGACCGGAGACAGATGTGTTACTATATGTCTAAGTATGTACATTTGGCAGACCAATAGGTTGATGACCTAACCAAGGTCTATACACCGGCGCGTTGGTGTGCATATAAGGGTATATGAGTAATACGATCTCTCAAAGGGATCATACAGGTTCATTTATTGAATCGGAAGGCATGAGCTCACTCATGAGATATTGGGAAGAATCAAATTCCGTGCGCAAGGTCGTCTCGCTTTGGAAGCTTGACTGAATTTGTAGGTTTGATATATACTTTTAGGAAGTATATGATCAAGACCTAGGTATGATATACGCTTTTGGAAAGTATATGATTGATACCGACTCCCAATGATCAAATGAGAAACTTACTGATATAACCATGAAGTAGACAGTGTAAAGCTGATCTAATACTTCGGGTTTATTCTGAGTCTTCCAGTATGCATGATGTATAAGTATTGGGAATACCTGAGGGTGATGTGATCATAAACGATTGTATAACCATGACGCTTCCATTCCTAGGGAGGGATGAAACGGGTCTGGATTTTAGTGACTCCTCTCAGTAGAGAAGTAATCTTGTAGAGAGAGTTTTTATTATTATATGTTTATGTGTCGTTTTTCTATTTCTCTCTTATATTTAGACATCCATGTAATTTACCCTTAAGGCTTCTCCCTATATAAGAGAGCCTAGGGTTTTCTTGTTTCATATAACGAAGACTCCCTTTCGTCTAACATGGTATCAGAGCCACCCTAGGGCTCTTTCCCTACCCTCCACCCGCCGACCCCACCCCCTCTCCTCTCGAGCAGCGCCGCCAGGCCCCCCCCAACCGACCCAGCGGCGCCGCCAGCCCCCCCAAGCCGCTTCTGCGGCACCTGCGGCCTCCCTGCCGCGCAGCCAGCCGCATCTGCGGCCTCCCGACTGCCCCTGCGGCACCGCCACCGCCCCTGCGGCGCCGCCGGGGGCCCTCCCAGCCCCAGCCAGCCACCCAGCGGCGCCCCCTGCCGCCCCTAGAGCTCCAGCGGCTACTCTATCAGTCGCCGTAGGGGTTCCGTGGACTCCATCAGCACTTAGGCGTCGTTCTCAAGGCCGTTCAAGGGCTATTTTGCTTCCTTGGAAGCGTGCCCTAGACCTCTCTTCCTCGGCTTTATGGATTTGAGTGCGTAAAGGTCTACACACGCACTCAAATCCGATGCAGTACGTGTAGACGTTCATCACTTTGTCTATTCTCCCTTGGTCTTCTTCCGGCAGCAGTATGTCAGAATCGAAAGTCGATTTGCCCTCCACCGGCACGTTCAAAGGTCCGGCGCCAATAGTGAAGATGGACGGGTCTAACTATGAGTTATGGGCCATGCAATTCATGAGCCTCATGAAATCAAATGGTAAGAAACACATTCTTACCGAGGATGAGCCTGCGGAGAAGACAGGGATCTACGCCTCATGGGAGGCCGATGATGCTTATGCAAAGGTCTGGTTATCGGGTACGCTGACGATGGAGATAGCTAATGATGTCCTCCATCAGCCCACCGCTAAGGCGATGTGGGACATTCTTGCTGCTACATATTCGCAGGTGCGAAATGAGACAAAGATGTTGCAACTTCAGCATGGCATCTTTACGATGAAGCAGGCCGGCAGACCGCTCCACTCTCTATACACATCCCTAAGAGGGATGTTTGAGAAGCTCTACAGTACCATCCCTTTGACTGCCACTCCAGAGCAGCAGAAGGCATTCCGGAACGCCACCATGGTGGGTGTTTTACTTGCTGCCCTAGATCCTGAGTATGACGCAGCACGGTCACAGATATTAGCAGATGCAGTCATTCCTCCTGTGGAGGATGTGTACAGGAGGCTCAGCCGTATCCCAGTTTCCTCCAGCTCTTCTACTCCACCCCCATCTGCGATGGCAGCTTCGCGTGGGAGAGGTGGACCATCATCTTGGCGTGGCCGTGGACGTGGCCGTGGCTCTCAGGGAAGAGGCGGTCGACCTAGTCAGACGTGCTCATATTGTCACAGACCTGGACACTCAGAGGAAACATGCTACTCAAAGCATGGGTTCCCAGCATCGGCACGGGTTGCAGAGCATTCACAGTCTCCATTACCGTCTTCTGCAGACCATAGATTTGACGAACTCGTGGCTCGTCTCCGTGATATTATGCCACAGTCTTCTGGTGATTCATCTGGTGCCTCATCTGATATTGCTGCAACAGCCTCAGCCAGTTCTTCGGCCGCTGCCAGTTCCTCAGGTAGATCTTCAGCGATCTTTCCTTCACATGATATATCTGACTGGGTTATAGATTCAGGAGCTACACATCATCTGTGTCGAGATAAAGGTAGACTACAGTCCTACAGGGCTATTCCTCCAGGTCGCTCAGTGCAGATTGCAGATGGCTCCCATTCGCCTCTTGTTGGTCAGGGGGAGGTTTTCTTAACCTCCGCTATGCAGCTACAGAATGTTTTACATGCTCCTGAATTCTCACTGAATTTGCTGTCTATCAGTCAGATTACAAAGGATTTGAATTGTCGAGCTATATTTGACCCGTCTTCTCTCATTTTTCAGGACATACTCACGGGCAAGGTGATTGGCTGTGGCTCTGAGCAAAATGGTCTATACCGGTTGGTCCGAGAATCTTATGCTGGCATCTCCGCTCACTCTGCTGGTCCAGTCTCACCTTACATTTGGCATCTACGTTTTGGTCACCTGCCACTTCAGAAAATGCGCCATCTTCTGCCCCAGATCTCACCAAGTTCGTCGTTTCGTTGTGAAACTTGTCAGTTAGGAAAGCATCACAGGTCGAGCTTTCCAAGTCGTCAGAGTCGGAGCAGTAGCTCTCCATTCGAGTTGTTACATATAGATATATGGGGTCCGAGTCGTGTTCCTGATCACCAGGGACACAGGTTCTATCTTGTGGTCGTAGATGATTTTTCTCGTGTCTCTTGGGTTTTTCTATTGAAGAATAAGTCTGAAGCAGGAGATGTTATTAAAAATTTGATTAATGAAGTGCAGAATGTTTTTTCTTCTACAGTCAAATATGTTCGGACGGATAATGCCCTGGAATTCTGTACACGTTCTCTTTCTCAATTTCTATCATCAAAAGGAATTATTCATCAAACCACCTGTGCATACACATCCCAACAAAATGGTGTGGCGGAAAGAAAGCATCGCCATCTCTTGGACATCACTCGTACCTTATTAATTCAAAGTTGTGCTCCTATTTCCTTCTGGGGGGATGCTGTTCTTACTGCATGCTATCTAGTCAATAGAATGCCCTCCTCTGTCCTTGGAGAGAAGATACCCATCTCACTTATATTCCCTGATAGAGAGCTCTTCTCACTGCCACCTCGTGTCTTTGGTGCTGTGGCGTTTGTTCATCGTTTGTCTCCTGGACTTGACAAGCTCTCTCCAAGAGCAGTCAAGTGTGTCTTCGTTGGGTATTCCAGGACCCAAAAGGGATACCGGTGTTATGATCCCACTACCAACAGGTACTTTGTTAGTGCGGATGTCACCTTCTTCGAGTCGGTCATGTTCTTCTCGCCAGCCGGGGACAGAATGGTTCCATCCACCACTGCTGATGATATTTTGGTTCCACCACCACCTACATGTCTTACTCCTGACTCGTCTACTGTGTCAGTTCCTTTGCCAGCACCACCACCTCCACCCCCACCACCACCTATTCCACGGAAAATCATATCACCATTCCCTATCCACTATACGCGTCGGCCAGGTCCCGCTCAGACAGCAGATCAGCCAATCACTGAGCCTCAGGTATGTTCAGATGTTGTTTCTACTGACGGGTCAGATTCAGAACACATGCAGGATGACTCTATACAGGTGGCTCATGATGATGATCTGGACGTCCCGATTGCTATTCGGAAACAGAGACGGCAGTGTGCATCCTATCCCCTTGCTTCACAGGTTTCCTTCCACCGACTCACAGGTGATTTCCAGAAGTTTGCTACTGCCTTATCTTCTGTGGACATACCACGGACATACCAAGAAGCCTTGAAGAGTGAATGCTGGAGACTGGCTATGGAAGAAGAAATGGGGGCTTTGCAGTCCCGTGGTACATGGTCCTTGGTCCCTGCACCCCCTGATGCATCAGTTGTTAGTTGCAAATGGGTCTTCACAGTCAAATATCATGCAAGTGGCACATTGGATAGATACAAAGCACGTCTGGTAGCCCGGGGATTTACACAGACCTATGGCGTTGATTACATGGATACATTCTCTCCAGTGGCGAGACACTCCACTCTGCGTATCCTTCTGTCTGTTGCAGTTGTCCGTGATTGGAGCATTTATCAGCTGGATGTCAAGAATGCATTTTTGTACGGGGACTTACAGGAGGAAGTCTACATGCAGCAGCCACCCGGGTTTACTGCTGAGGGGGAGACGAATAAGGTATGTAGACTTCACAAGGCTATATATGGACTTAAACAGAGTCCACGAGCATGGTTCCAGAAATTGTCCAATCTAATTGAGCAACAGGGATTCAAGAGGTCCAACGCTGACCATTCGTTGTTTGTTCAGAAGACCTTGGCAGGTACGGTTGTCATAATGGTCTATGTGGATGATATTCTTGTTACAGGGGATGATGTTCAGGGCATAGCAAGGGCGAAGACATTCCTAGGTCGTCAGTTTGTTACAAAGGACCTTGGAACCCTAAGATATTTTCTAGGGTTGGAATTTGCTAGGAATGCGCATGGTTTGGTGATGACACAACGGAAGTACATTACTGACTTCCTGGTTGAGACTGGTATGGATGGGTGCAAACCATCAAGCATCCCCATGGACCCCAGCATGAAGCTATATGACGATGATACTGACGAAGTGGACAAGAGGAGATATAGAGAGATGGTGGGAAAACTCCTCTACATTACTATAACTCGCCCAGACATTGCATTTGCAGTTAGCAGGGTGAGCCAGTTTATGGAGCAACCCAGACAGATTCACATGGATGCTATACACATGATACTAAGGTATCTGAAGTCTACTCTTGGATTAGGGCTACTATTCAAAAAGGGTGCAGATTTATCCATCTCAGCGTGTGCAGACGCGGACTATGCAGGATGCCCTAAGGATAGAAAATCAACCTCAGGGTTTGCAGTTTTTGTTGGAGGATCTTTGGTGTCTTGGAAAAGCAAGAAACAAACGGTGGTGGCAAGATCCAGTGCGGAGTCCGAATACAGGGCAATGGCCCAAGCCAGCACGGAAATGATGTGGGTTCGCTCTGTATTGGAAGATCTACATGTAGCTGTATCTCTACCTATGACGCTCCAGTGTGACAATCAGGCAGCCTTGTTCATTGCCAACAATCCAGCTTTTCATGAGAGAACCAAACACATTGAAGTTGACTGTCATTATACCAGGGATCTGATTCAGAGAGGATTGATATCCACGGCCCATGTTAGCTCGGGAGATCAGACGGCCGATGTTTTCACCAAGCCATTGCTCAGAGGACCTTTCCAGAGATGTTCATCCAAGCTGAGCATGATCGACATCTATGCTCCACCTTGAGGGGGAGTGTAGAGAGAGTTTTTATTATTATATGTTTATGTGTCGTTTTTCTATTTCTCTCTTATATTTAGACATCCATGTAATTTACCCTTAAGGCTTCTCCCTATATAAGAGAGCCTAGGGTTTTCTTGTTTCATATAACGAAGACTCCCTTTCGTCTAACAAATCTGATCTTGGTCCAAATATTGGACATTGATCTGAATGTAATTCAGATGCAATGAGAAGATTAGATTTGCGATCTTGATTTAATCAAGCATCTATGGGAGGCCCGCGATCTGGATTTGAGATATGATATCAACATCCAAGTCACTATATGTGGAACAATACAATCGCCCTGTCCTTATCTTCAAGTATTCGCGGAGAAAGCGCATTATCCTTGAAAGGGTTCGGGATAATTTCATTGTTGATATTATGTATCCAAGCATTGAGTAAATGGATAATTAAATGTGATCTAATTATCATGAGTAATATGAATATGATTCATATTATAAGGAGATTTATCTTAGATAATTAAATGTGATTTAATTATCAAAGATGTGAATAATGTGAATATGATTCACATTATTTGGGTACATGAGAATAGAGATCTAAGATAATTAAATGTGATTTAATTTTCATGGATATCAATAATGTGGATAGCAATATCTATATTAGTCATATATATTATAAATATGATTTATAATATATAAGAGAGATTTATTTGTAATTTACATTTGTTAATTAAATGTTGATGTGAATTGGATTCACATTGGACAATTAATTGAAAATGTAATTCACATTTTATTTTGGCTTGTGAATGTGATTCACAATTTTCCAATGACAAGATTGCAATATTCACAAAATAATTATGAATTATTTTTGTAGAATAATTTACAACAATTGTTGGTGTAAATCTTGGAGATTTTCATTAAATAATGTAATCTCATGAGATTTCATGAGATTGTATGAGATTGCCATCAAATCCAATATTATGGAAGGAGGCAATCTTCATTCCAAAATCTCCATGCTTGATTGATTTAATTTGGGATTGATTTATATTGATTTATCAATATAGATTTAATCTAAATTAAATTAATTGTTGTTGGTTTTTACCAACACAAATCTTAGCCATTAAAAGAAACACAAATCAATAAGAGCCATTGGATTTATGTTGCCCATGGATTGAGATCCATGGATCCTAAAATATTATAAAAGGAGAGGCACCCCATTGCTCTTCTTTACACATAAGAGAACATAAGTCTCTCTCTCTCTTTCTCTCTACACGCCCTCTCTCTATCTTTCTCATATGGCCGTCCACCATGGATGCCCTAAAGAGACTCTCCATCGCCGCAACATCGTCATAATGCTGCCCGATCGTTTGCTCATGGATCTCCGTCTCCTTCAGTGCTCCTCGCTCGTGAAGAAGACGATGAATCTCGTGTGTCGAGATCAGGAGATCCACCGCTTGGATCATCAACATGGATTGCGAGAAGCACGCGGTTCATCCTCGCGCTCGCAGGCGTCTCCTCCGTCGGATCGGACTTGAGACAGGAGGTCTCTTCGTTTAGAGACTCGATCGCAACCACGCTTCAAGAGGTAATCCTATTACTTGTTTGTGGTTTAGACAAAACGATCCGAGAAGTGTTCTTGGATCATGTGGTTTCGTCATATAAAAAATTTTAATTTCCGCTGCATAGAACAACTAGTTCGACTAGTCGTTCTTCGTCGTATTCGATATGACGCTCACGCTTTCGTGATGCGCTTGAGGATTATACCATATCCTTCACCTAGGCGGCTTGAAAGTGGGGGGCTAGGTTTAGGGTTCGGTACGAGAGCTCCAGTCTAGGACCACCGCTCTGATACCATGTTGGGAAAATAAGAGTTCATTCATTGAGCCCTAGACTCTTATATAGGGAGAGGTTTATGGGAAAATTACATACGGTAGACAAACGAAAAGAGAAATAGATAAAAGATATAAGAACATAAAATAAACTTCTACATTACATTAGATATCCAAAGCTAAATAAGACCAAGGAAGAAGACACACATTTGTAGAAGAAGTAACACCATCAAACGGTAAGATCAGGAAATCAGGGATCCCATGGCAATCTTCGTTGTGCGCTTGAGCTGACTGAACAACATACTGAGCATTGTCAACTTCCATGCCCATGGAGAGTTTCATCCCTTGGTTACTAGAACCTTCGTCTGAGTCTTGTTCTCTTCTCTTTCTGCAACAATTCAGGAAAAGGATCATAAATAATTGGTTACATTAGATATCCAAAGCTAAAAAGATTAAGGGAGAAGACGCCCATTTTCAGAAGAAGTAACACCATCAAACAGTAAATAGATCAGGAATATCATAATCAAATGCAATACATCAGAAGCAGGGGTCCGGACTGTGGATCTTTGAGCCATCAGTGGTCCACCTGGGGTTGTACCCTGATACACCGCCTCCCAGCTCCACCAACATCCATCTCTATTACTCGTGGCAAGGTTCAACCACGATTGCTGCCCACCCATGCCCTAAGTATGGGCTCCTGAGAAGAAGACTAAGTCGCCCCTCTTTCTGGAGTGATGGGAGGACAGTGAGTGGCGAGATCGAGGGTAGGGGTGGAGGATGAACTAGGGAGGAGGAGGAAGGTGGAGATAGGAGGTTGGGGCAGTGGTGAGGTCATGATTAGGGAGAGGGTGTGTATTGTGGAGGGGAAAGGAGCATGGGGTTGTGGGTTACTAAAAGATGAACAAAATGATGATCGTAGAGTTCAATCTTGTTAATTTAACTCAAGGGTGTGGTTGGGTTAACATACTAAACTAACAGAGGAGTCTACGTGTATCAAGGATTCCATGCGCAATTCATGATTATAGTCGACATATAAATATAAAGTTATACATGATTATGCGTGTTAACGGATCTTATTTACATGATTGACATTATTTAAAGATTTTGGGATGAAACTCTAGTAGAGGCTCATCCAAAGAAAATATTTCTAAATAATAAAGAAGTAATTACAGACACCAAGTTTCATAAAGAGCATTAGAATGCTCAACTACATTTTCGAAATAAAATCTCGCATCCTCAAAGACAACTGCATTTCTAGCTAACCCAAGTGCCCAGATCAGTGTACACATCTTTGTCTGTCCTTCAGAGCATGCATCCTACTAATCGATACCCATAAAAATTCTTTATCGCTTCACTAGACCACTGGAATGTTAGCACTACACCATACCTCCACCGATCTGTTGCATTGGAAGAGCAAGTGGTCAATACCATCTGCCTCTCCTATGCACCTCTAACGACCCTCATCTGCTCCGTGAAAAAGCCTGGCTTTACGCGCCCCCGTTAAAATGCACTCTCTTTTTAGCAACCACAAGAACACCCTGCCTCGTGTGGTAATCTTCCAGCTCCAGATTCTAGCACAGTCCCTGACAATCTCATTAACTAATAACTATAACTGTTGGAAGAAAATGAAGAGATGTTTATTTCTCGTAACCCTATGCTCTCTTATATAGGAAGAGACCTATGGGTAAATTAGATAGAATAGACAAAAGGAAATAAAAATAACAGGAAAGATACATGGAATGTAGAAATATCTCAACACTCCTGAAGCTGGAGCATAGATGTCATTCATTCTCAGCTTGGACGGATATTTCTGAAATGGCTCTCTGAGTAATGCTTTGGTAAAAATATATGTTGTTTGCTCCTCTGAACTAACATGAGAAGTAAAAATGAGGCCCTTCTGAAACATATCTCTAGTATATGTTAGTCTACCTCAATATGTTTGGTCCTCTCATGGAACGTTGGGTTGTTGGCAATAAAAAGAGCAGTTTGATTTTCACATTGGAGATGCATGGGAAGTGGCACCTCTATAGTTAGGTCAGTAAGAACAGATCTGACCCACATCATTTCCGTGGTAGCTTGTGCCATAGCCCTGTATTCTGACTCAACACTCGATCTGGCTACCACAGTCTGCTTCTTGCTCTTCCATGAAACCAACGAACTCTCTATAAACACAGCAAAACACAAGGTAGACTTTCTATTTTTCGAACATTCAACATAATCTGCATTTGCACATGCAGTAACTGAGAGAGATGTGCCACTGCTAAAAAGAAGTCCTGTACCTGGTGAAGTCTTCAGATATCTCAGAATCATATGGACTGCATCCATATGTGCCTGCATGGGCTAGGGTAGAGCATTGGGCTGGGCCAGCCCGGACCCGACCCTGACCCGACCTGCAAAAGCCCAAGCCTGATCCGAACTCGATGTAGAAATGGGCCGAGCCCATGCCCTCATTTTTCAAAAATTTCATAATCGGGTTGAGTCGAGCCCAAAACTGAAGTACAAATGGGTCGGGCCCAGGCCCTCATATTTCCAAATATCATACTAGAACCAAATTAGAGGACATTGATTTATAGTCACAATACATCCAATATTTCCTTCATCCATGAATAGTAATATTATATTGTAAAAATACATCCAATATTCATGCGTTATGGATGAGTTATATCCATAACAATAAATTGGAATCAAAGTGCAATTTCATTGAATCAAAATAAGTGTGGGCTGAGCCCGGCCCGAACTCGAGCCTGACCCCGCGAGCCTTGGGTCCTCGATTTGCTAAAAAAGCAGACCTCGACCCAGCCCAAGGCCCACGAAAAATTGACGGGCTCGGTCCGGGTACGATCAGGTTGAGCCCAATGCTCCACCCTAGCCTGGACTGCTCCATAAACTGACTTACTTTGCTCACAGCAAAGGATATGTCGGGCCTGGTGATGGTCACATATAGTAGCTTGCCAACTAGCTCCCTGTATCTCCTCTTGTCGACCTCCTCAGTGTCATCATCGTATAGCTTCATGCTCGGATCGCTGGGAGTAGTGGCAGGTCTGCAATCTTCCATGTCTGTCCCTGAAAGAAGATCTGCAACATATTTCCTTAGGATCATCAAAAGATCTTGTTGGTTCCTTGCGAACTTCAACCCAAGGATGTAACACAGATGTCCAAGATCCTTGGTCACAAACTGCTGACCTAGGAAGTCCTTGGCACCCTGAATGCCCTGCTTGTCATCCTCGATAATAATAATGTCATTAACGTACACAAGAACGACAATAGAACCTCTCTGGGTCTTCTGTACAAACAAGGAGTGATCGGAAGTTGAACGCACAAACCCATGTTGCTCTATTAGATCTGAGAGCTTCTGGAACCATGCTCTTGGACTCTGCTTAAGGCCATAAATAGCCTTGTCTAACCTTCACACCTTCTGACACTTCCCTCAACTGCAAATCCCGGTGGCTGCTGCATGTAGACCTCCTCTTGTAGATCACCGTAAAGGAAAGCATTCTTGACATCAAACTAATACAGGGGCCAATCTCGTGTCACAGCAACTGAAAAAAGAATATGTAGAGAAGAGTGCTTGGCCACGGAGGAGAAAGTATCCTGATAGTCCATCCCATATGTCTGGGTGAACCCATGTGCTACTAGTATCACCTTAAAGCAATCCACACTGCTATCCGCACGGTGTTTCACGGTGAATACCCATTTGCATCCCACAACGGACGTGTCAACTGGAGCAGAAACCAGACTCCACGTACCACGTGATTGTAGTGCAGCCATCTCCTCTTACATAGCCAAGCGTCAACGGCTATTTTTCAATACTTCTTCATAATTCCATGGAATTTCCACGACATAGAGAGCCGCTGCAAATTTCTGAAAATCCCCTATGAGACGATGAAAGGAGACCTGAGATGCCAGGGGGTAGGAAGCACAAGATCTCTTCTATTTTTTCACTGCAATAGGAATATCCAGGTCAGAAGGAATATCCTCCATCTGTATGCTAATTTCCTGCAAAGATTCCAGCACAGATTCATCTCGAGACTCATTGTTAGAAGCTCTACTGTCAGAACAAACCTGAGGCTCCGTGGATGATGGGCGATGACCATGAGTAGAAGCAGTCCGACGAGTATAGAACCTAGGTAGAGATGGAACCAGTGGTGCAGGTGACTCAGTAGTAGGAGGGGGAGAAGGAGATGGCGGTGATGGTGGTAGTGGTGGAGATGGAGTGGAGGTGCTGGTGGGACGACAAGCACGGGAGGAGGTGGCATGTAGACCTCATCATCCAGGTTCAATGAAGCCAACCTATCACCTGTATGAGAGAAGTACATCACAGACTCAAAAAATGTGACATCAGCACTGATATAGTATTTCCTGCACAGAGGGTCATAACATCGATATCCCTTCTGAGTCCTGGAGTATCCGACAAACACGCATATAACAGCTCTAGGTGCGAACTTGTCAAGACCAAGAGTCAACTAGTGAACAAAAGCAACATATCCGAACACACGAGGAGTGAGTGAGAAGAGCTCCTTCGCAGGAAAAGCTATGGAAAAAAGAATTTTCTCACCTAGGACAGATGACGGCATATGATTCATCAAGTAGCATGCAGTGAGAACCGCATCACCCCAGAACGAATGTGGTGCGCGATTCTGAATGAGAAGAGTCCGAGTGACATCAAGAAGATGACGATGCTTCCTTTCAGCAATACCTTCTGCTGAGAAGTGTAACGACAAGATGTTTGATGAATAATCCCTCTTGATGACAGGAAATGAGATTGGTCACGAGTACAAAATTCCGATATATTATCAGTTCGCACAAACTTCACAAATGTAGAGAAAACATTTTGTACGGTAATAAAGGTTTTAATCATATCCCCTGCTTCAAATTTATTTTTCAAAAGAAACACTCATGACAACTGTGAAGAATCGTCCACAGCTACAAGATAAAATCTGTGTCCTCGGTAATCAGGCACACGACTCGGACCCCAGATGTCAACATGAAATAACTCAAAAAGGGAGCTACTGCTCCGACTCTGACGACTGGGAAAGGCGGACCTATGATGCTTTCCCAACTGACAAGCTTCGTACTGAAAGGAAGAGTTACATGAAATCTGTGGTAGCATATGACTCATATTCTGAAGAGGGAGATGACCAAGCCATAGGTGCCAAGTGAACGGAGAGACTGATCCAGACGAATGAGAAGAGAGGCCAGCATAAGGAGTTCGAACCAGGCACTAGAGACTACCCAGCTCACGGCCACACCCAATCACTTTGCCTATAAGAATGTCCTGAAAAATAAGAGACGATGGGTCAAAAATAGCTCGGCAGTGCAAATCCTCTGTAATCTGACTAATAGAGAGTAAATTCATAGAGAAATATGGAGCATGTAGCACATTCTGCAGACGCATTGAAGGCGTCAAAGTGATCTCCCCATGTCATGTGATCAGGGAATGAGTCCCATCAGCTATCACAACCGTTCTACCTGACGTAACCTGTCTATATGACACAAATTGGTGTCTGTCTCGACATAGATGATGTATAGCACCGGAGTCCAAAATCCACTCTGTACTGTCAGATAGTGACAAGATGTAAAAGCATAAGTAACTGAGGTGCTAGCTGTAGCAGAGGTACTGGCAGCCGCTGGGACTGCCACATCTGAGTGATCTCATGAGGATGGTGAAGCGGAAAGGGTTATAATATCTCTCAGTCTGGCAACAAGGTGAGCAAACCTCTGATCTAGAGTAGAAGCAGCAGGAGACTCAATCTGCTCTGTAACACGGGCTGGTGCCAGGAACCCATACTTAGAATAGCATGTCTTCTCGGTGTGACCTGGGATGTGACAGAAAGTACAAGGCTGCCGAGTGCGACCTCCTCTACCATGAGGTCCATGCCTACGAAAGGTAGAATGGCCTCCTATTCCTCGAGAGGCTGCCATAGCCGAGGAAGTCTGACTAGATGTTGTACAAGGAACAGCAATCCTGCTGAGTCTACAGAAAGCTTCCTCCTTGGGAGGAAAAGAGGCATCTGCTAGAACCTGAGAGTGAGCAGCTTCATATTCAGGGTCAAGGGCTGCAAGGAATACCCCTACCATGGTAGCATTCCTGATAGGAGAAAAACAAATCGGATGCATTATATGTACCCGAGGGCTCTCTTATATAGGAGAATGGCCCTGGGTTAATTACACGATAAGTACACTGAGAAAACAGAAATTAAATAAGAAAGGTGCAACACGATATTTAACTTGACACTCCCCCTCAAGCTGGAGCATATATATCTATCTATCATGCTCAAGCTTGGACCAACACTTTTGAAAAGGACTCCGTGCCAGAGTCTTGGTGAAGATATCCGCTGTCTGATCTCCAGTGGACACCTGAGATGTAGATATGAGTCCTTTCTGTATTAGATCTCGAGTATAATGGCAGTCCACCTCAATATGCTTCGTTCGTTCATGAAATGCAAGATTGTTTGCAATGCAGCTTGATTATCACATAATAGCTGCATAGGAAGAGGAACATCAATGGAAAGATCAGTTAACACCGATCTAATCCACATCATCTCTGTACTCCCTTGGGCCATCGCTCTGTATTCAGATTCTGCACTTGATCTGGCATCTATAGTCTGCTTCTTGCTTTTCCATGAGACAAGAGAGTGTCCAACAAAAACCGCAAACCCTGAAATAGACTTCCTGTCCGTGGGGCATCCTGCATAGTCAGCGTATGCACAAGCTGTTACCTCCAAGGACATATCCCTACTGAATAAGAGTCCTGAACCAGGTGAGTTCTTCAGATATCTCAAGATCATATATATAGCATCCATATGAGCCTTTCTGGGACACTCCATGAATTGACTAACCTTGCTTACAGCAAACATAATATCCGGCCTGGTGATAGTCACATATAGAAGTTTCCCCACAAGCTCTCTGTACCACCTGCTATCAACTTCTTCAGTATCGTCATCATACAATTTCACACTTGGATCCATAGGAGTCGTAGCTGGCTTGCACCCAGTCATTCCCGTCTCAGAAAGGAGATCCATGACAAACTTTCTCTGGGTCATCACTAGACCACGATGATTCCTGGCAAACTCTAACCCCAGGAAGTAGCGAAGAGTGCCAAGCCTTGGTCACAAACTCTTTACCTAGGAATTTCTTGGCTAGCTGAATGCCCTGAGCATCATCTCCTGTTACAATAATGTCATCTACATAGACAAGAATGGCAACCGTACCTCTCTGCGTCTTCTGAACAAAGAGAGAGTGGTCCGCAGTAGACCTCTTAAATCCCTGTTGCTCTATCAATTCGGAAAGCTTTTGATACCACGCTCTAGGACTCTGCTTTAGTCCATATATGGCCTTATGTAGCCTGCATATGTTATGGGACTCCCCCACAGTAGTAAACCCAGGTGGTTGCTGCATGTAAACTTCCTCCTGAAGGTCTCCGTAGAGAAATGCATTCTTCACATCAAGCCGAAATAACGGCCAATCTCGTGAGACAGCAACTGCTAGTAAAATCCGAAGCGTCGAGTGTCTCTCTACTGGTGAAAATGTGTCTTGATAATCCACCCCATACGTCTGGGTAAAGCCACGGGCCACCAACCTCGCCTTATAGCGATCCACACTCCCATCTGCGTTATGTTTAATGGAAAATATCCACTTACAACTGACAATCGAAGCACTATGTGGAGGCGGTACAATATTCCATGTCCTGCGAGATGTTAAGGCCGCTATTTCTTCTTCCATTGCCTGATGCCACCTGCTGTCTTGTAAAGCCGCCTTATATGTTCGGGGTATAGTAACTACAGAAAGACCAACAACAAACTTCTTCTACTTATCTGAAAGATCATCCAAGGATACATGTGCCACCAGTGGGTATTTGGCACATTGACGTCGTTGCTTTCTTAGCGCAATAGGAACATCCAAATCATCCTCCTCAGTATCCTCTATAGCCGAGTCATCCCGTAAAGCTTCAGTGCCATCAGTAGAAACAATGTTATCATGACATACCTCAGGCGTGCTGGAAGATGTGGACGACTGACGAGCAGAAGAGCTAGTAGAAGACCTGCGAGTGTAAACAAGGGGTAAAACTTTCGGCTCAGGTGGTGGTGTTGGTGGAGGTGGAGGTGGTGGCGGCGGAGGAATATGATGCTCGGGTTCAACTGTTGGGAGAGATTGAGGTGGAAGAACAACAATATCATCCGCATTGTCATTGGATAACCTGTCACCTGTAGGAGAAAAGTACATGATAGACTCGAAGGTTACATCTGCACTGACATGATATCTCCTACTCATCGGATCATAACATCTATACCGTTTTTGAGTACGAGAGTACCCAACAAACACACATTTGATAGCTCTTGGAGAGAGGTTATCATGACCAGGAGCACAATTATACACAAATGCGACAGACCCAAAGACACGATGAGTGAGGGAGAATAGGTCCTTCTCGGGAAACGCAATCAAGAAGGGAACCTTCTCTCCAAGAACTGTAGACGGCCTACGATTCACCAAGTAGCGTGCAGTAAGAACAGCATCCCCCCAAAAAGAATGAGGGGCACGACTATGGATCAACAGCGTCTGAGTGACATCAAGAAGGTGGCGATGTTTACGTTCCGCCACACCGTTTTGTTGCGAAGTGTAACTACACGAAGTTTGATGAATAATGCCATGAGAACTGAGGAAATCAGACAAATGTAATGTTGAAAACTCCAAAGCATTATCCGTGTGAATGATTTTGACAGTGGTTGAGAAGATATTATTAACCTCTATAATAAACTTTCGAATAATAGGACCAGCTTCCGACTTTTGTTTTAACAAGAATACCCAAGACAATCTGGAAAAATCATCAACAACAACCATATAATAACGATGTCCCTGAAGATCAGGGTCCCGACTCGGACCCCAAATATCAAAGTGAGATAGTTCAAAACACCGACTACTATGACGATTCAGACGAACTGGAAATGACGAACGGTGATGTTTCCCCAGCTGACAGGCTTCACAATCCAATGCGGTACGGGTAGACATCTGTGGCAAGACATGCCACATCTTCTATAGAGGCAGATGGCCAAATCGAAGATGCCACAAGAACGGAGAAATGGATCCGAAGGGAATGGTAACAGCACCAGCACAAGGCGATATAGCAAGCTTATACAAGCCCCTCTGCTCACGGCCACTTCCAATCATCCTGCCAGTTAGTATGTCCTGAAACACAAATGGGTCAAAGATGGCATGACAATGTAAATCTTTTGTAAGCTGGCTAATTGATAACACGCTCATTTGAAAGTCAGGAGCGTGTAAGACATTTTGAAGGCTCAAAGAAGGTGTCAGAGTGATCTCCCCCTGACCAACAATGGGTAATCGGACCCCATTGGCAATGACGACAGATCGACCTGGTGCAAGTGCTCTGTAGGTAGTAAACTGTAGTCTGTCACCGCACATATGATGAGAGGCTCCGGAATCCATAATCAAATCTGTCAGATCCGAGCAAGTAGTACTGGTAAGTGCATGAGGAGTACCTGATGTGCTAGAGGATGCTCTGGCCGAAGCTGCAGCATCCGTAAAACCTAGAGACGAAGATGAGGGTGTAATGATCATCTCACGAAGTTGCGAGATTAGATCATCAAAGCGAGCATCTGGAAGTGGTGTAGCCGAACCCTCAGTCTGCTCCGCAACACGTGCAGAGGCTGGATATCTATGCTTGTGAAAGCATGTCTCCTCAGAGTGGCATGGACGGTGACAGTGAGTACATGGGCCACGGTGTCTGCCTCCCCCTCTACCACGAGGTTCACGACCTCGAAAATGTGACGCTCCTCCTCTGCCACGAGTTGTAGCCATAGCTGAAGGGGTAGGCTGGTCTGTAGATGCCGATGCCGTAGTAATCCTACTCAATCTCTTATATACCTCCTCCATTGGTGGAATGGACTCGCCAGTCAGAAGTTGAGTACGGGCGGCATCGTACTCAGAATCAAGGGAGGATAGAAATACGTCGGTCATCGTAGCATTTCTGTATGCCTGTGTTGTTCCGTACTGGTAGTGATCGGCATGAAGCTATGCAGTCTCTCGAACATGCGCCGCAGATGAGAGAAATGTGCATGTAATGGCTTCCCATTCTGTTTCGTAGAGTAGATGTCGAATTGTAACTGGAGAATCTTGCTCTCATTCTTGGATTGCCCATATGTAGCAGCCAATATGTCCCACATAGACTTTGTTGTGGGTTGATTCACAATATCATTTGCAATTTCCGTAGTCAGCGTTTCAGAGAGCCAAATACGGGCATACGCATCGTCTTGCTTCCACATCGTGTTTGCTCCAGTCTTGTCCTCTGGCTCGGAATCAGTCAAAATGTGCTCCTTGTTGTGGCACTGCATAAGGGTGCGGAACTGCATAGACCATAATTCATAGTTGGTCCCATTCATCTTCACTATAGGGGCTGGGCCTTTGAAGGCACCCGAGGATGTAAACACGTCACCCTTGGTCTCTGACATGATTGATGAGGAGCCTAAGACCGACGGAGATAACCAATGTAATCGGTCTATAGAACCATATGAAGGGTAGGTTGTATGTGTAGACTCATACAACCATCCCTTGGCCTGTTTGGAGTGCCGACTCTAGTGCTTTGTTGCTCGGGAGGGGTCGGTGGTGCTGTTATGACTTGAGGTACAAGGGAAACATGCCTAGGTGTTGTCGAGAGGCGTCAAGGTGCTGCTGCGGTCGTCGAAGGACACCCTAGGTAGCGCTTGGGGCGGCGATATGCCGCAGGCAATGGCACAGGGCCGCTTGGAGGAGCGTGGAAGTTGCCTAGGGAGCTAGGGCGCTGTAGGGGGCTGCCAGGAGCGCTGGGAGCAGCCGGGGGGTGGCCGCCGAGGGCACCTGGGTGCGGTGCGGAGGGCGCTAGGGGGCCGCCAAGGGCGCTGGGGCAGCGCTGGAGGGCGAAAGGGCAGCGCTAGGCAGTGCGGGAGGCGCTACGACGGCGCTGGGGGGTGCCGCCAATGGCACTGGAGCAGCGCGAGGGCCGCTTGGGCGCTGGGCGGCGGGTGGGAGGCGCGAGGGGGATTGTAGGCGTGCCGGGGGGGGAGGGTGGGTGGAGGGCTTAGGGTTAGGGTTTTGGGTAGGATACCGAAACTCCGGTCTAGGACCGTTGCTCTGATACCATGATAGGAGAAAAACAAATCGGATGCATTATACGTACCCGAGGGCTCTCTTATATAGGAGAATAGTCCTGGGTTAATTACACGATAAGTACACTGAGAAAACAGAAATTAAATAAGAAAGATGCAACACGATATTTAACTTAACAATTCCTCTATGTCTTCTGCTGCCTAGGCATTGCCATTAGAGGCATGAAACTGTGAAGCTTCTCAAACATCCCACGCAAGGATGTATACAGTGAATGCATATGACGTCCATTCTGTTTGATAGTGAATATGTCATGCTGAAGTTGGAGGATTTTCGTCTCGTTCCTCGCTTGAGAATATGTTGACGCGAGGATATCCCACATCGTCTTAGCAATAGGCTGATGTAACACATCATTGGCGATCTCAACCGTCATTGTTCCTGAAAGCCAAACTTTGGCATATGCGTCGTCCGCCTCCCATGAGGTGTTTACCCCAGTCTTCTCCACAGGTTCCTCCTCGGTAAGAATGTGTTTCTTACCATTTGACTTCATAAGGCTCATGAATTGCATAGCCCAGAGCTCATAATTTGTCCTATCCATTTTGACAGTAGGCGATGGACCTCTGAAGGTGCTTGTGGCGGGTACATCAACCTTGTTCTCAGACATCTTGGCGGATATATAAGACTATGATATCGTAGACCAAAGAATGAATGTCTACACAAACATATGTGGATTTGGGTGCATATGTAGACTTATGCCCTCAAATCCATCAAACGAATGAAGCGAACGACGGCGGGGCGTAGAGGCGCAACACGCGGAGGGCGCTGGACCGCACTAGGCAGTGCAGGGAGGTACACGTGACGCTAGGCGGTGCAGGGAGGTGTGCTAGGAGGCACCAAGGAGGTACACAGATCAACGCGGGAGCACGTGCAGGCGACGCGCGTGGGTCTGCATGCGTGTGCGGCATGCGACGTGCGTGGGCGACGACGCGCGGAGAAGGGGTCGATGGCGGTGCATGGAGGCGGGGGGCACGAGGTGGGGTTAGGGTTTTGGGTACGAGAGCTCTGGTCTAGGACCGCTGCTCTGCTACCATGTTGGAAGAAAACGAAGAGATGTTTATTTCTCGTAACCCTAGGCCCTCTTATATAGGGAGAGGCCTATGGGTAAATTACATGGAATAGACAAAAGGAAATAAAAATAACATGAAATATACATGGAATGTAGAAATATCTCAACAATAACTGATGGTTGAGCTGAGATCACTTTGTACGCGTTCTTACCGTGAATGTCTCATCTTTCCTTCCAGCATTGAGTCTCTACCTTCTGATAGCACTTCCACCCTCGCCAACCTGCCCAAGAGACCGATAAAATCCTCCGCCCTCTGGCTCGACAATTCAGCCACAAAATTAGGCATCCAAGAACCACCTGTCCACACATCCGTAACAAAATCATCCATGTTAACTCCGAGGGCAAAAAGCACGGAGTATAGATTGCAAAGAGCCCCCACTTCGGACTAGTCATCCTGACATAAACGAAAACCACGACCATCCCTCACAATCGGTTGCATTGAGTTTGCCAAAATTGGCACTATCGAACAAATACCTCTACAAAACGTGGAGGGAGAGCTTACAACATCTGTACGGGCGTACAGGCTGGATGACACTGCATAGATAGATCTCACCTGCCTAGATAGAAGATCAGTCCCACTCCCACTACCCTAGATTTTCTGCACCCATTTCCCAAGAAGAGACTTAGAAAAATCATATCATCAATCCACAACACTCCAAGCCCTCCATCTGTAATCGATGTACTCACCACCGACCCATCTACTAGTGCAAGTCCCTTATCCTCATGGGTCGATGATAAAAAGAAACACAACATAAGAGTCTCCAGCCTCTTTCGGATTCCCACAGGTAACACTCTCATGGGCAAGAAAACATTGGAATCATCGAAAGAACAACCTTTACTATAACTAGCCTCCTTCCTCTAGACAGGTAAACTGTCTTCCAACTTGTCAATTTTTTCTCCAACTTCTGGATGACCGGTAACCAATTAACTTTCCTAAGCCTCCCACACATCAGTGGTAGACCAAGATAGTTGATTGGCAATGTCTTTTGTGCCATGCCCAAAATCTTCTCACACTTCGCAACCACCTTTGAACCAAGGTTAAAGGGGATGAAAGCATATTTTGCCCCATTGACCTTCATACCTGACAACTCACCAAAAATATCCAAGACAGTCTTGGACCCTTGCATTCATCTACACCCCCTTCAATGAAGAAAATAATGTCATCTGCTGGAGGATCATAATTAAAAAATCTTCTCTGGAGTAGCCATTGCTGAAGCCACCAACCTCCGCAAAATCTGTCATAACTGCTAAGGTATCCACAACCAGAACAAACTGAAAGAGGAGCTAAGGGACACCCCTGCCTTACCCCCCTCTACGACTGGAACAAGCCTCCCTCTTGTCTATTGTTAACAAGCACTGAGAGGGAGGAAGTGGTAATGTGTCGCTGCATTCATTCGATCTAGATATCTGGGAATCCTCTCCGGACCAACAAAGCACAAATAACGCTCCAGCTGATACAATCATACGCCTTCGAAAAGTCCTTCCAGAGAAAATCATCAACTCCTCTCCTCCTCCAATCTGCAATAATCTATGATGCCATCACCACTCCCTCCAACAACTAACATCCTAGAGTAAAAATTGTCTGAGCTGGTAGAATGAGGTCATCTGGAACGCACCTAAGTCGATTTACCAATACCTTTGCCACGATGAGGTAAGCAAAATTGGATAATGCAATGGGTCTTAAGTATTCTACATGCTCAACACCTTCCTTCTTCGGGAGCAAAAACAACAAGAACCTGTTTAGCTTTTCTGGTCCCCGATTCACCTCTATAAACTCCTCGATCATTGCCATGACATCATCCTCAACCACCTCCCAGAATTCTCTGCAAAAGATTACCGAAAGGTTGTCTGGTCCTGGGCACTCATCCGCATTAGGGTCAAAAACCGCTTTGCGCACCTCCTCCCTAGTGAAAGTGGAGACGAGCAACTCATGTTGTCCATCCCTTAAAGTCCTAACCCCCCCTACCGAGCCACCTGGACTCCGTGGGAGGTGTCCTTTTGCTGAACTCTTGGAAATGCTCTACAAATGTTGCACCAATCGCTCCATCTCCTCGAACCCTCTCCCCTCCATCTGCAAGTCATGAATTGGATTCCTCCTTCCACTCGCTACAACGTAAAAGAAGCGAGTGTTTGCATCCCCCTCCTTTACGCACTTCTATTTGGATATGTGTTGTCACTCAACCTTCCTTCTCCTGTCATCTTTAGCTGCAATCTTTTGATGATCACCTCGCAGTAGTAGCTCGTCTTGACTAAGTTCTCGTTCATCTTGTCCAGTTTGGAAATTTCTTTCACTACTTGGTCACGCCTCGCACTGCAGGTCTGATGCAATTCCTTTCTTTGCGTCATTAACAACCCACGTAGACTTGTGATCTTCTCGGTTAGTCTTTGCACAACTAACCCCTCAACATGTAAGGAGCCCCAACAATTTACCACCATCTCTTGGAATACAACATTCAGCAACCAGGCTCTCTCAAACCTGAACAGACATCGACCTTGGAAAGGTCCTCTCATCCGAATCCCAACAAATAGGCATGCGATCGGATATTTGATCTAGGAAGAACCCGCACGGTGGGTAAAGGGAACGGCTCCAGCAGCTCCACCGACACATGGAAATGATCTAACCGAGACCTGGAAGATGTGTTATGCCATGTGAACCTCCTATTTGTGGCATCCAACACCTCCAACGCCATCTTTCCCACAAACTCTAAGAAATTTGAAGAGCCCAGATCCATTCCCCCTATCTCTTAGGTGATCTGAAGCAAGCAGAGTCACATTAAAGTCTCCACCAACAACCCAAGGGACGCTAGGAAAATCCCTTCTGATTGTTCTCAACTCCTCCCACAACTTCGGGTCATGTGCACCCCATAGACTAAGGTAAGAAGCATCCGGCTTGCTCCAAACTTGTGCTCCAACACTGAAACGGATCTTATCCCCATTCTTTCTTCCAAATCCTGAAATAAATCTTCGTCCCACGCCATCACCACACCTTTTGCACTCCCTGCATATGGTATTGCTCTGAACTCCGACAACTTATGATTCCCCGTCGATCTTTAGAGAAACGAATCCCAACTATCAATGTTTGACTCATACAAGAACACCATACCCGCATGTCGGGAACTCAACAGACCACCAACCGCTTTTCTCTTCTCCTTGTCCCTTAACCCTCTCACATTCCAGCTTACGATCTTCATTATGATCCACTCGGAGGGTTAACGATGGGTAAGACAACTGATGAATCTTGTATTCATCATGCTAAAAATCACTAATTAAACCCCTGTCTTAATTAATTCAATAAAATTCGCTACTAATTCATTCACTTTATCTTGTATTATAGTGTATAATTAACATGTAAGTATTGTATTTAATTACCTTGTAATTATTTTATTATTAAAAACCCCCTAAAAATTAGGTTAAACAATTGTCTATAACTTACTAACCCTTAAAAGAACTAAAAATATCAAAAGCCCAAAAATCGGTGTTTTTAACCCCTTAAAAATACCCTCAGAATTACTTTTTGTACAAATGATCTCCTTTGGCATTTTGTTCAACATGAAACTTGTAGATCTCATCGAGATCTACAACTTTCATGTTTTGACTTTTTCCTAATTCCGCTTTTAACTAATTCTTTTCGATTTTTCTTTGATTTTTTATTATTGATTTTCCTGGTGCGGCCACGTGGCGTCCTCTAGGCCGCCCACGTGACTGCTTCCTCTTCTCGCCACCCGTTTGCTTCCTCCACCCTTGGATCATCCCAAAACCGCCTCCATCTCCGCCGTCCATCCTTCACTCGACCTCAGCCGTCAGATCTGATCCTAGCCACTCCCTTCCGCCACACCCTGAGCCATTGGATGCCCCATCATCCAACGCCTCTCAATCATCCACGTCTCCTCTTTTTCTCCCACCGTCAGATCCCCCTTCCCATCTCTATCCCAGCCGTTCCTTGATTCCTTCTTTCACTACCGTAGGATCAGACTTCTGATCATATCCAACCGCTCCTTCGCGTAACGCCTCCCGCACGCCACGCGTCCCGTCCTCAGTTGTTCGATGATCTGATCTGAAACCTCCAACAATGCCTCTACCCGAGCCGTTGGATCGCTAGATCCAACGGCTACTGCTCATCGTCCTCCTCCGGTCTAGCCATTTCGTCTTGCCGCTACGTCGCCCCCTTCCTATTTTGGAAGGCGCCACAACCACTCCCTTCATATCATAACAGTTGATCCACATAGCCCTATCCTCCGCCTCCCTCGCGTAACCCCCTTTGACCATCGCCATCACTTCCAACCTTCAAGTCGTCCGTTGCAAAACTCTGCCTCACCACCTGAAACGCCTCCACTTCCTCCTTTAAAATCAATCTCTCCTCCCACGGTCGCCTTCATCCACCACTTCGCAGGCCTCCACCCTAGCCTCCTCCGCCCTCCGATGACAGCAGAGGGCGGTCTTGTCGAGGCGATCATGGTCGCACGCCTCCGGTGAGATTCGTGGCTTCTGGCCACGTTGCGACTGTCGTCGCATGCCGCTAAGCTCCATGCATCGGTCAAGCACGCCGGGCAACGACCCCGAGTACTGATGGAGCTCGATCACATGCCACTTCCTCTGCCGATCGTTTGGCTCCGACCAGGTAACCTTTTATTTGTTTTCTTCCCTATTTTTCTTAATTTTCCCGACATCCTCACTCGTCGCCACCCTCACCTAACGATTTCACGACCTCCGCCCTACCACCAGCATCTCCGCCCACTACTCCACTCACCCTTCTCCTTTCTCCACAACCTCCTCCGCTCCGACCCCCTACTTCCCTTGCTCTGCCGGAGAAGAAGGCCTTGGCCACCACCTCCCGTCGCCCCTAC
Organism: Ottelia alismoides; assembly: GCA_037367405.1. Lineage (NCBI taxonomy): Eukaryota > Viridiplantae > Streptophyta > Magnoliopsida > Alismatales > Hydrocharitaceae > Ottelia > Ottelia alismoides. The sequence goes on along the minus strand of JAZKJV010009748.1, from coordinate 1,250,331 downwards.
GACTATCACTTATATCACTTACGCACGCACGATCACACAATCCATGCTTCGGCTATCTAACACATGCAGGAAGCTTCAATGGCCGGATCCATCCTCGCCTCACCGATCTCAAGCAACCACTCCGACTACATGCCTCCGCCTTGCCCTTCCAGACGTCGATGGAGCTCCGTTAGCCACCAAGCATCTTCGCCGGACTCTCAGCAAGCATCCTCGACTCCTTGTGCATCTGATTGAGGGCGGCACAACTCTAAATGGCTTGTCGGATCCCTGCCTCCTCGAACAGCCAGCGACGGATGAAGACAGAGTAAGCAGCGCCGATCATCTGGATCGGACGGCCTCGATGAAGCCACGTGGTCACCCGAGCCTCACATCAAGCCGAAGGCCGGACTTCAAAGTACCACATCCAGCCACATGGCCTGAACCGACAATGCCTCCCGAGCATGGCCCCCTCACGTGCCCCGCTCGTGAGGATGGGCAATTTACAGAGCCGATCTTGGACAATTTAGTATTTGCACTATGGTCCTCAGGCGTGCGCCTCACGTGCGTGCCTGGGTATTTTACATGGAGGCCTTCATATGTTTCATGATTTGCTCTTATGCCCCCGCGCAGTGGAGAAATTACACATGGGTCCAAACGGTTTTTTTAAATTGCAAATAGATCCCTCCAGGGACCTATTTGTAATTATTTATCACTTTATTTCCTGCATTTTATTTACATTTATGCCATTGCATTGTTTTATTCATAATTTAAGCATTGTAGGTCCAAATTGCATGATTTTAGTGTCGTTTTGTTCCTTGTTTCATCATCTATTTCATGGCATGTTTAATTTTCTCATCCAACACCATTTTATGTGAAGTGAATTTTTAATGTTAGATGACATTCTGGCTCTACATGTCTTTGCCATGAATTGATGACTGCTTATTTTTTTTTGTACTCAATTCGACTATGATGTCATACCCTAATCTGTTGCTCAATTTAAGTCATCGTTTTAGGTGTATTTGTAATTAACTGTTTGCATGTTTATTTCCTGCATTCATCTTTGCATTACTCTCTTGCATCATGTTATAATTGTATCAAAAAATAGAATAATTGTGCACATGCATCATATAATTGCATTGTAATCTGCATGAATACCTTAGAATTGAGAATTATTCACACATGCTCTTAATTGACCAAAATTCGATAGATAAAATAAAGTAGGTCGTGTCCCTGTGTTCGACCTTAGTAGACTTGCCAAGTATAAATTTTCCACAACATTCATGGATTGTGGTTTTTGATTGACCGATTTTCTTTTCGCGACTATTTCTCTTTTTTAAAGAGGTGGATCTATTTTTTTAAACAGTCCTCATGAGAGGGCTTGCATGTTGTAAAAAAAGAAAAGAAAAAAAGAAAGAAAAAAATAGATCACTAGATGATCTATCCCCCCACACACACATTTGCACAGATCAACCCCCCTTCCTCTCTGTATATTTTACACAATCACTCCCCCCCCCCCTTAATCATCTGTAAAAACTCAAAACCCCCCTCCCCCCGCCTACTACACCTGCATTTGTAAAATAAATACACCTCTCCCGCCTTCATGTCCTTGTATAGATACTCCTCCCAGACCCCCCCCCTAATTCAGATCCTTAGGTTATTTTTAGCCTAAGTACAGGGGGGACCCAACTCATCTACCCCTCCCTTCTCTTGTCTTCTTGTATTTAGGTCAATTTTTGACCTACGTATAAGGGGGACCCTTCTCCTCAGTTCCGCTATATCACCCTATATTTCACCGAGTCATGGCTTTATATCACTTGTGATATGGGGACATAGCAAAAGTTAAGTATAGGGGGGTGTATCGTATATTACTGTATATTTACTTTAGCCATAGCTCCTATTTTTTAACTTTTTAAAAATTCTTTTTCGGCTTGGTTTTAGTAATCTTGTAAACTGAGTTTTGTAAAATCCTGTAAAAATTATTTTCTTAAAAATTGAAGGGTTAACTTTGTGTAAATAACCCTTTTTAAAAAATCCATAAAAATTTGAAAAATTAAAAACCTTTCTTTGAATGTGACTTTGACTACTAGGCTTAGTAGCTACTTTCAGTGAGGGAACTTCGATCTCCCTTAGCAGAGTAGGTGGTTTAGAGGACAATATATATGACTCCATCCTTACGGGTTCGTCTAACGGCACATACTTACACCCATACTGGCTGAGAGTAGATACTTTTATTCATTTGAGTCTGGGTCAGTCATTGTCTTTCCAAAGAATTAAAATAAATTCATAAAAATCTGCAAAAGCCAAAAATCACACAAAAATATTCACTAAGGAGTTGGTGTATTTCTGACGCATTCACATTCACTCAAGGATTAAAGATATTGAGAACATCATATCTCCGTGATCTTGAGAGCCTGAGTTAACATGCCTTAGTCATTAGAGTTTTTAAACTTAATTATCCACACTTCCCTAGATTGAAAGATTTAAGCGCTATATTGCACTCGTCATCTCTACCTTCAAAAGAATATGATCATCACAATCACTTTCACAACTGTATGATTGATGAGATGAGTTGAGTTATCACTTGAGGAACTAGGACTAAAGATTTGAGTTTAAACCCAGATCTAATGAAATTCGAGGATGGGATAAAGTTAATGAAGGCTTCAGAAAACTTGAGTGTTAGCAAAACCCTAGCCAGTATGTGAACAAGTTCATATGTTATCTCTTTGATATCAACCTATGTGTCAGGGTGTGATGAAACTTAATTAACTTGCTGATCTGTGTGCGCCAACTTTTGGTAATACCAGTGGAGTAGCCAACAAATGATATGAAAATAGAGAGAATTTCTCTCAAAGAAAAAGTTGTATCCTCCAAAGTCAAATTACAAATGAGCTTCCACCAATGGCGAGCGCTCCCAAACATTTTTAAAGTTTCCACTTGGACCAGGCGCTAATTAGGATCAAGTAGTCGGGATGACACCAAAAAAGGGCTCTGCATCGTAAATGCTACAAGTTTGGGTGTCGAAGGTATCTTAGATACTAAAAAAAGACACACCCCGCTGTACTCCTAGAAAAACAAGTGCAGACGACTCCAACCCTCTTGATGGACATATTGATCAACAAGCTAAAAATCCCAACACTCGCATCTCCTAACTGGTGCATCATCTGATCTTCTTTGCAAATGTCCAAACCATCTTAAGTAGTTTTCTCGTATCTTATCCTCGATCGGAGCTACACCAACTTTCTTTCTGATTGCATCATTCCGAATCCGATCTTTATGTGTGTGTGTCCGCACATCCACCTTAGCATTTTCATTTCTTCTACATTTATTCTCTGCACATGTCTATGGTTCACAGGCCAACATTCAGATCCATAAAGCATAGCAGGTCTCACGGTTGCTTTGTAAAACTTTCCTTTAATTTTTAAAGGAATTTTCTTATCACAGAGAACAACAGAGGCTGCTCTCCACTTTAGCCAGCCTGCATTTCTTCTATTAGTAACATCTCCATCAATTTCCCCATCATGTTGCAGAATAGATCCCAGATATCTAAAGGAATCTCTCTTCTGAATGTTATTGTCACCAATCTTCACCTCGATTCCTTCACCATTGCTTCCATCAAAGGTGCACTCCATATATTTCGTCTTAGCCCTACTTATACGAGATCTTTTAGTCTCCAACTCATGTTTCCAGACCTCAAGCTTCTCATTTACTCCATCTCTAGCCTCGTCAATTAACACAATATCATCAGCAAATAACATACACTAAGGTAACTCATCATGAATGTAACTTGTCATCTCGTCCATAATCAAAGTACAAAGAAATGGACTCAAAGTAGAACCTTGATGTAAACCAATGTTGATGTCAAAATATCCAGTCTTCCCATACGGGGTCCTTACACAAGATAAAGCCCTATCATACATGTCCTTTATGAGGTTAATGTATAGCACCGGTACTTGTCTCTTCTTCAACACTCTCCACAATATCTCTCGTAGGACAGAATCATAAGCCTTCTCCAAATCAATAAAGATCATATGGAGGTTCTTCCTTTTAGCTCTATAAATCTCCATTGTTCTCCTCAGCAAATGGATGGCTTCAATCGTTGAGCGACCTAGCATGAATCCGAATTGGTTTTCTTTTACGTTGGAAACCTGCCTCAACCTTCTTTCAACACACGTTCCCAAATTTTCATAGTGTGACTTATCAGCTTGATACCTCTATAATTTGAACAATTTTGAATGTCTCCTTTATTCTTATAAAGAGGTACCACGATACTCCTCCAATCTTCAGGCATTTTCTTGCTTCGCCAAATAACATTGAATAGATTCGCAAGCCAAGTCAAACCACGCTCACCTAAAACCCTCCATACTTCTACAAGGATGTCATCCGGTCCTACACCTTTCCCGAGTCTCATAACCTTCAAAGCCTCCTCTACTTCCTTTCTTTGTATCTGTCTATAGCTTGCACGATTCAAGTAACTTTCACTACAAGCTAGATCACCTAAAGTGATCTCTCTATTTCCTTCCCCAATGAAAAGTTCATGGAAGTACTGCTCCCATCTAGTCTTTATATCCTTCTGCGTAACAAGCACATGACCTTCCTCATCCTTAATGCATCTCACTTGAGAAAGGTCTTTGGTCTTTCTTTCTCTTGCTTTGGTCAACCTGAATATATCCTTCTGTCCCTCCTTAGAGTCAAGATTTTTATACAAAACTTCATAAGCTTTTGACTTAGCTTCGCTTACGGCCTTCTTTGCTTCCTTCTTCGCTATTTTATAGTTTGTGACAGTTTCCTCGATTTTTTTTTGAAATCCAGAAACATGGGGGAAGCACTCGAAGGTGCACGCCCCAAATAATTTATTCAAGGAGAGAGAGCAAAACAAAAGTAAGAAAGACAACATCCACACTCCGAAGCCCTTACAGCGTCCGCCCCCCCCACCACTACAACGCCCAATCCACAACCAGGTGGTTAGTAAAAAAACATCACATTCTCCTTGTAAAACCTTTGACCCGAGAACACAAGATCATTTCTCCCCCGCCGAATCGCCCAAAGCAAGGCGATAGGGAGGAGCAAATCCCTCGCCGGCCTCCCCTTGTTTGCCAGAATCGACCTCCAGAAAGATGGGATATCGCTCGCGTTGCACCAATCTAAACCATTCATCTGCCACATCTGTGACACCATGGGGCACGCAAAGAAGAGGTGCTCCTCCGACTCAATCGCCTCATTGCAAAGCATGCATCTATCGGAGATGTTACCCAGAAGCCTGGCGCACCGGTCCCTCGTCATGAGCCTCTGCCTCCGGAGCAGCCACAAGAAAAAACCAACCCTCTCTGACAGCCTGAGCGTCCACATAAAAGTACAATCCAGAATAGCAATCTCCGACAGCGACGGCATCGGCCGAGCAATAGCCCCAAACGCCTTCGTCACCGAGAACGGGCCCTCCCGCCAGCACCAATGGTCACCCCCCCCCGGAGGGCGACCCACCTCCCGCACCGCATCGAGTAGATCTAGGAACTCCTCCAACCTCCGATCCGAGAAATTCGCGTAAAAGGTGGGGCACCAATTTTCATCCCTCCAGCAAGCCTCCATCGAGCACGACTTATCCTCAGCCAAAGCATACAAACACGGGAAGCGAGAGCACAACGCCCCCCCCCCCACCGCCCAGTCATCCGTCCAGAAGCAGAAAGCCTCCCCCCCAAGGACCGGTCTGAAGAGCGAGGAATTCTTCAAGAACACGTCCACGACCCCCCTCCAAGGATATGAACGACGCCATGTCTAAGGATAAAACCGACGCCCTGTTGCTTGAGCGTCTTATTTTTATGGGTTTCCTCGGTTTTATCCTTCGACATAGCTTTAAAGCAAGCTCTTTTTTTAGCTTCTCTTGCACCCCCCTTCCTATTTAAAAAAAAATAGATCCGCCTCTTTAATAAAGGGAAATAGTCGCGAAAAGAAAATCGGTCGATCAAAATCACAATCTTTGAATGTTGTGGAAAATTTATACTTGGCAAGTCTACGAAGGTCGAACACAGGGACACGAGCTACTTTATTTTATCTATCGAATTTTAGTTAATTAAGAGCATGTGTGATAATTCTCAATTCTAAGGTCTTCATGCATATTACAGTGCAATTATCTTTAACGATGTGTAAGACAACCCCAAGAGATTCCGCAACCCGTGCGCGAATGTCAATCATAGTACACAAATTACCCACAACCTGCCCCATACTCATCTCCTGCTCCTACACTAAAGTCTCCTCTCCTGCTCCTACACCATTGACGCAGAATGAGGTGCCCATGTGCCTAACAACATCTTCCATGCATCCCTTTGCATGCCCTAGCTCTAGCACGTCGATCACTGCCAGCAAGTCTTCGATTCGCTCCTTCTGCGATCAGAACACACCCTCAATCGGATCGCTTCTTCCGATTGTAATTTCCTCTCGTTTCCTTAGTGGGCATTCTACGACCCCCTCTCTCCGGGTTTCGATGGATCCTGAAGTGCATTCTCTTGGCAGGTGTCCTTCTCTACATCTGTAGCATACTGGCTTCATAGTCGCACACTATCTCCCCATGTGACCAAATAAAGCCACATTTGAAGCATCGTCGATGACCTTGAGAAGAAGCATCTCTTCCTCCACTGTGTGATGATGCTCCGCTAGGACCTTCATTCGGTCAGAGGACCCTTTCCGAGGTGACCCTCCTATGATATTCTCTCTCGCTCCTCCAACCTCCGGTGTCCCTCTCTCCCCAAAAGGCCTCTCATGCTCCAGAGGAGCTTCCCTCGGCCCTTGCGTTCCATCTCCGAGCATTGGACATTATTTAAAGACGTTCTTTCAGATCAAGCAAATTACATATTCTAATATATGCGACAAAAATTCCTCTCTCTCTCTCTCTCTTTATTGACAAAGGGTTGCACTAGTGTGTGCTCGACCTTGCAGGCAGAGGACTACAAAGGCAATGGAGTTGGTGACGATGGGGTTGATGGTGGTGAAAATTGGAAGTAGAAAGTGGAAGAGGATGAATGCCATATTATTTATAAATTAATATGCTTTAAGGATGCACTTAGAAACTTTTTAACATATTTTGTTAACCTTAACTATGAATGAATGGAAATTAACCATAAGAGCTTGTCATTTAAGAATTAGTAAGATTACAGTCGTCATGGTGTAGTTACAAAAAAAATAGGATTTTTATCTGTTGTGCCCCTTTGAGATATTCCAATATCAGTTATGCCCCTTTCTTTTAGGGAATATCATATTTGCCTCTGACTTCTTGTCGTTCTATCTAGTGTGCCCCTCGGTTAGTTTAATCGTCAATGAGTTGACTTAACCATGGTTTTTTAACCATGGTGCAGTTAAGAGGGGTATGATTGTCCAGACTTCTTCTTCATCTTCTTCTTAATGCATTTGTTCTTCCTTTCTCTTCATAATTTCTCTCTCTTAATTACACCTTCATGCATCCATCAAATCATTAAAATTTTTGCATTTTCGCAGATATATCACTCATTACGGATCAAATGGTCAATTTTATTGCATTTTTGATGAATTTATGAATCAATTAATCATAAATTTATCTTAACTAAACAAATGGTGAATGGTCCATGTTTCAACCCACAACCTCCTCGTCCCCTCCCCTTCCTCATCTGCCCCCTAACTCCTCTATCCCTTGCTCGTCCTCCTCGTGCGTGTTGCAAGCGAAGGATTGAAGGAGTACATACGATCCCTCGCGTCACGCATACTCCCCATTACGCAGCTCCTCTACGATACCTACAACTGTGTCCTTGCGTGAGCATCCACATGCAAGCGCAAGGTGTACGCGATGGACTTCCATGGAGAGGGAGGTGTGGGAGAGGAGCTCGAGGTGAAAGGGGACGTTCGGAGGCGACGGGAGGAGATGGGGCGGAGAGGGAGGTACGGGAATGGAGGGGAAGTACTAGTGGAGGAGCTCGAGGCGGAAGGGGGAGGTGCAGGGGCGGTGGGAGGAGCTGAGGGTGGAGGGGGTGTCGGGGTGGAGAGGGAGGTGCGGAGGCGGTGAAGGAGGTGCATGGGGAGGATCTTGGATCGGAGGGGCAGGTACGGGAACAACGGGAGTGGCTAGGGTCGGAGAGGGAGGTGCATGGATAGAGGGGAGGTGCGGGGGCAGAAGGAGGAGCTCCAGGAAGTGGGGGATGTGCGGGGGCGACGAGAGTAACTGGAGCGGAGAGGGAGGTGCGGGGGCAGAGGGGAGGTGGGGAGCGGGAGGAGGAGCTCCAGGCAGAGGGGGATGTGCGGGTGCGACGGGAGTAGCTAGGGGCGGAGAGGGAGGTGCGAGGGCAGAAGGAGGAGCTCCGGGAGGAAGGGGAGGTGCGGGTGCGGGGGAGGAGGTTCTGGAGGAGCAGGAGGTTGGGGAGGATGAAGAGAAGGGGGAGGAAGATAATGGACTTTTCAACATATATTTTTAAGTTTAATTTCCGATATGTCCCTAACGTTAACATCGATTTGCATTTGGGATGGATGGCAACTAACGCGAGGGGTACAAGTGATAGAATGGCAAGAAGTCGAGGGTACAACTGATATTCCCAAAAAGGAAGGGGTATAATTGATATTGGAATATCTCGGAGGGGCACAACCGATAAAAACCCAAAAATTTAACCGGTAGTTACCATGTAATTGGCAAAGTTTTTAATGATCGTGATATTAAAGCCCTATTTATTACTTATTGTTATCGTTTACCCTTTTTATCTACTCACATCCTCCTATCTGTCTTTCTTTAATGTCCCTTACCTCTGGTCTGATGTCCTCCTTCTACTTGACCTTTTTGACATACTAAACTCTACAGTGTCTTCAACTTCCCCACCCTCCCCCAACCTACCAGACATCACCTTCTTCCCACCCGTCCATCATGCAGTGAATTGGCCGTTCTTCTTCTCTCAAGTTGCTATTGCAAGATCCCCACTTCCGCCCTCCCTTACAGTCCACCTCTGTAATGGACGCCGTCTTCATCAATGATTTCTCTGAAATCATACTCGAGGTTACCACTTCAATGTCCATCTTCAGCTTCCCAATGAACTAAAGCAAATGGCCCACCAACCCTTCACATTCCTGCCAATTTCCACCCTCCCACCCCCTACCTCATTGCACTCCATAAAGGTGAGTGTGGCAGGCATCGACTCTAGTAGTTAGAACTACATCATTGGAGTGGTGCACTAGCGCAATGCCATGTGGACCTCAACCAGTTTAAGCGCCATTCGCGAGCCTTCGTCTGTCGTCACCTTTGGAGACAATCAATGCCTCATCTATTCCTTTGCCCTCATGAATACCACCAAGTTTATCACTCAGATCAAGTGCTTCCATGTTGCCCACCGTGTCCCCCTCCCTCCCTCAATATCTCTAAATCGCCCACCATGGCGACAATCAATGCCTCATCTGCTCCTTTGCCCTCATGAATACCACCAAGTCTATTACTCAGATCAAGTGCTTCCATTCGTTATAAGACTCTCGTTAGGGGCGAGCTTACTGGTTCATTTCGACCTCACTCTTGTGCTCCCCAATTGGGGATCACTCAGCTCGGTGATGTGTAGGCTTTACTCAAGCTCCACCTCATCAACGCCTCATCGGTATTCTCCTTTATTCATAAACACATTCTCAACATATAAGGCAGCCTGCAACCTTACTCCGACTAATCCATGAGACCATCGCAGTGTCTCTCCAGTATGGGATTTACATGTTAAATATCGGCAAAAAGGAGTCGACAAACATGGCTTTCGTTGACATTGGGCATGTGAGTAAGCATGTGTGCATCATCATGTACCGGAAGGGAGCTGGAGGTCCTTTCCCATACCTTCAACCAGTCCCTCAGTTGGAGGGACTTAGGTGCTGTGACCCCGAGGAGTGAGGTCGGGCAAAGAAAAAAAAGTACTATATAGTTTGAGGGTTGTTTTATAAGCATTTTCATTTCATATTTGTTTTTTTTTGCCCATCATCTCTGGCAGTTTGACCCATTTATTTTAGCGGCTGTGGAATACGTGTTGTTAACATGAAATATGCAAATGGACAAGTGTTATTGGCAAAGTTTGATATGACACAAGTGTAACATTACCTTGTTCCAAATACAATGTACGGTTATATAATCTTCTATGCGAGAACAAGATGCTGTGGATGCGATGTATTTTCTTATTTTTATGGGTTTCTTGATGGTTTTGTAGGCGCCAAGCTTCCTAATATGACCATCTTACTTCCAGTAGAGAAAACACAGATTTCGTTACATGGAGGAGAGAAGAATATCAATCTTTCTGGGAGGTAGACATAATATATCTGTTTTCAATTTCATGTTTGTGCAGGAAGCAGTTAATATTTTTCAGTCTATCTTTTAGTTCTAGCTGTTTTCCCATTATAACACGTTTTTTCACAGTAAGTTCTTATAACGTGTTGGTTAGATTTAGGAATTGAACATTTAAGTTATTAATTCCATAGTGCTTCCTTTGAGCTATCAACTTTATTTAAATACCATTGGACCACGGCTTTAAGCATTCTGCTTTGATATCAAGTGAAAATATTTCCTCCAAATTTTGTTTCTTTCTCTCGTGAAAAACATAGTTGTCTGTGAATGAGTTACTCAGAACTATAACTAATCCATCTTGACCTTCTCATAGTATCAATTGTCTAGCTGAAATCTTCTATCATATCTTACCCATCTCTTCCTCATTTTCTTTTCTAATATCATCATTTGGTCTTTTATGGTATCATCCTTTTACATTCTTGCTTGGGTGGTAAGCCTATGTATGTTCTTTCTGTGCTTAAAATGGAGAAGCAAAGCAAACTAAGAATGCTCACGTTCTCAGGGTTGGTCGAGCTGTCACTGCTCTACTCCGGAGGCTTGGTTTGGCATACCAGGGAGATGAGTCTTACGGGAAGATTAGGATCAATGGGCTCACCCTAAGAAGATGGTTCAAGCCCAAGATAACATTCCATTCGTTCGGAGCTAAACCTGCCGATCTAACTCCGTCTCAGTCACGGCTTGCCAAAGAGATTGCCAGCCAGCAGCGAAGCATTCGCAGCAGCTACAATATCTCTATTCCATAAAGCGATGAACTCTGGATGCTGCCATTGCATGTGCTCGGCAACTAGCTCTAGGCCCACAAAACGAGCTGTTCAGCTAGTTATATTTTTTTGGCCTGACAGCTCTTCTGCCAATGCTTACAGATGGTACCATCGAGGAAGGTATCATTTATGGAGTTGCCGCCCCATGGTATTACATTGTCAGTTGGGAGTTTGGTTTATTGTCAAATTAATATGCGCCTTCGCCAGTGAGGAGTGTAAAGTTTCTCTGAATTAGTTTCCAGATCCTTTCAGAAAAAAAAAGTTTCCAGAGAATTGAGATTTTTGTATATAGAAATTCTCTCTTTTTTGCATTCTAATGTAATAGAAGTTGCAATCATTTACATCTTTTTCCACAATTAATGTTAGAGTTGATGCATGGGTAGGTTTGATATGGGGACTGAGCACCTATGAATGCAACCATGTAAAGTATAAAATGGCAAATCCTTCTCCCATTTTAAGTAGGGTCGGTTATAGGGATTTGTACTCTAATTTATATTGAAAGATTTACGTTGTCTGTCGACTACCTAATGCAATCCCCACGAGGGATTTGAACCCTGTTCTTTTGGGTGGTAGGCACATTGCGCTACCACCAATCCAAGTGGGTACAAGCTCTTGTTTATTTATATATTTTCACAAGCTCTTTCATATAAATTGCTATAGTTGTATATAGTGAGAGGTCTGTGTTTAATCATACTACATGCCTATACATATTGTATAGTGACAGGTCTGTGTTTAATCATACTACATGCCTAGACATTGTTTGAATTGTCATACATTTTAAAGTACTTCAGTTTTTAAGAAAAATAATGTTTTTAGGTATTTTTACACTTGCATCCTTTAAGTTCTTGCAATTACACTTATGCCCCTATATTTTTGGAAGTTCTACCCCTACCTTATTGCACGATTTAAAGATATGCCCTTCATTAGCTGGGCCTTCTAAGAGATAAACTAGACCATGGCTTGTTCAAACTAAGGTTCGGTTAAAAATGATTTTATTACCATTGTACCCATACATTCATCTAGTAAGAAATAAATCTCATCAGCCTCTCCTCTACCAAGAGATCCATCTTTGACCTTAAGAGCTCTTCATTTTCTTTATGAAGCCCAAGATGAATCATCGTTGGCCATGGATGGACTTCGTGTGGAGTTTGAGTTGGGGGTAGGTCTCTCACTCGCTCAAAGTGGGCTTGAGCAAAGCACCAAGGGTGGCATGGTTTGTGATGGAGGGGAGGTATGGTGGAGTAGCAATAATGACAAGTGTGGAAGGGCTCGGAACTCAAGGGGTAGAGGTGCTACATGGTCGAGGGGATTGTAGGCCTCTAGTAGTAGTCGGAGGAGTTGCAGGGGGCTTGGGTGGGAGGTGAAGGGAACTGAGTAGTGGAGGGGCCAAGGGGCTCAGGTTACATGGGGGCGGAGGGGAGAGAAGGGATCATGGCAGAGGAGGAACGGGGGTGGAGGAGCTCAGGGTGAGGTCAATGGGGAGGTGGTGGGGAGTGAGGCAAAATGTAGGGGTGGAGGAGGGGAGGGCGTGGGGTGGTTGGAAAGGTGGCAGAGGAGGTTAGGGGACAACTTGTGATTGGAGGAATGAGGTATGAAGGAAGAAGACAAAGAAGGATGGAGAAGAATAGTGTAATTACACTCATACCCCTTTCTATTTTATTCCTAATAAAATTGTTCCCTTAAATTAGCATTCGTTTGGGAAGGGAATCAACATGGAACTACCCTTTATTGCAAAAAAGGGCATAAGTGTAACTACGAGAACTCAGATGAGGACAAGCATAGAAATCTTTTTTTTTGTGAACTTGACTTCTCAAGTTGATGCAAATTGAAATATATAATGTGTTGTGTTGTTTTTTTTATATAAATATGGGATTTATGGGAAATGATCTAAATATTACTTGTGGAAAAGTTTTCTATTATAAAAGGAAAGATGTGAAAATTGGAAATTTTGCATCTTAATACGGTAGAGTCGTATTCCATATAATTACTAACGGATATTTGATTAAATGTGATCAAATTTCATTAGGATATTGATTAATGGATATCAGTTGGATCTTGATTCATTGAAATTGATTGTGACAATAAATCCAAAATTGTATCTGGACCTATAAAAGAGAGGGTGGGAGGTGGGATTCCATTACAAGCACAAGAGAGACAACATATGCGATAACACCACCACATTGTTGTCTTGTCTTTACATGCTTCCATTGTGATGGTCGATTACACATTTGCATTCTATTAGGGTTCATATCCCTAACAAATGTTTAGAGCAATGTTGATACCACTTTGTTCTCAATCACTAGTGTCAGTGCAAAGGCGATACCAATTCATTCCCCAACAACTGATATTAGAATGAGATTCGGCAACATTGAGTTAACGTGACACACTAGGCGTGCATTCCTTACAAGTTGTAGAATTATAGAAGCACTGGTCAATGACGAGAGCAAGAGGTAAAGTAGGAGGTCATATGAGAAAGTTTACAATGAGAGGCACATCATTCTCCTTGGGACCTTCGATTGGAAGAACATCTTCATCTTATGGAAATAGCGGTGAAGAATATACTCATGCAAGAGAAATTAATGAAAGCTCTACATGATAAGAAAAGAAGCTAGAGAAAACGAATGATGAAAAGTGGAAGAAGATGAGGGATCTTGTTAAAAGTACAATATAATTGTTCATGGCGAAGAATACTCTTTGTAAATCGTTTAATCTATGGTCAAAGATTTGATATATATTTCAAATAGTAGTGAAAGGACAACTTTCTTTCTCTTTTCCCAGCAAGAAGCATGTTGCGAACCATACTTCTAGTTGAGGTTTCTAATTCAAATAGTTCTGACTAATCGCCTACTAGCTTCCAATGCCACTCCTCAAGCAGGTGCTAAAAGGAACCTTTAGGTAGAGCTTAGCACTTGGGTAATGAGTATGCGATCAAGATCTCTTTTTGACATCACTCTTTCTCAGTGACTTCTCGTCTCATCCTTTCTTACTTATCCCCTTTTTATCCTTTCATTTGGTGTGCAGTCCAACCACTGGCATCTCATCTCTCTTGCAGCTTTCTACTGCACCCCCCTAATATGTAAACTTTCTACCTCCTTTGGCCAATGGGTCCTTAACAAAGTTAGAATTCTAACTCTTTCGGAGTGTTATCTCACTGATGACTCCTCATCGAGAGGCACATCATTCTCCTTGGGACCTTTGATTGGAAGAACATCTTCATCTTTTGGCAATAGTGCGTGAAGAATATACTCATGCGAGAGAAACTATTGAAAGATCTTTATAATAAGAAAAGAAGAATGATGAAGAGTGAAAGAAGATGAGGGGTCTTGTGAAAAGTACAATATAATTGTTCCGAGTGGAGAATACTCTTTGTAAATTGCTTAATCTAGGTGAAATATTTGATATATATTTCAAATAGTAGTGAATGGATGACTTTCTTTCTCCCCCCAGAGGACGCCTTCTTCACCTACCTAAGTTGCGTAGGAAAGGCCCAAAGTCAATCCTAGAATAAGAAATTTCTCTTTCAATCAAGGCTAAGGCAAATATATTATAAAGTGACTATATATTTGGGTAGTTCTTCAGAACTCCCTACTCGAATCCCATTTGAAACTCACCCTTATGAGCAACCCCTCGTGCAATTGAGGCATGGGAGCTTGTCATATAGATTTATAATCATCGAAGCTCTGGTTCCTCGATATTGAAAAATCTTGTCAATGACGTTTTCACTATTAGAAAGCAATGAGAAGCAGGACAATCAGAAAATAGAATAAGATAGAGTCGAGTTTTTCATCAACGAGGACCGGATTATCAGGGGATTCGGTAGTTCTTGAGTTTTCTCATCAAAGCTCAATGTATTTCCTTGTAACCAAAATTCTCATCTCCGACGCCTATCTCCCATTCCCATTGTTTGATTAAACCCCTTCTATATATAACTCTATTTCTATTTCATCATGCTTTGGCGTAATAAACGTAGTGGACGTCAGAGGCGGAGTTAGCCTCACAAGGTAAGTTCGATCTAGCCAATGAGTAGAAGCGCTAATCACAAGCTAAAATCTTCATATATAATTTCGTCAGTTAAGCTCTTCAGTGATGTCCCTCTCATCTGTGTTTGCTGCCTTGGTCCTTCCATCCTTTGCTTTCTATTACTATGGTCGTCACTGGTTTCATTGGTCCAGAGCGACATAAGAAAGTGTTTTGATTGTATCGATCAAAGTCTCCTGCTTGAAAACCTTCATCAACGACTTGGCTCAGGAAACCAAGGGATAGTAACGACTTGTGGGAGGCTTTTTATTGACACTTATCTACGATAGAAAGGGTAACGATAGCCCTCTATAGGGTACTGAGATACTTCACGGTAACCCCATTTCCCCTTTTATCATGAATGTGTATTAGGATGCTTTGTACATGAAAATGGAAGACACTCTCTCATTGGAGCTAGCTCTGATACGATAGATAAGTCATAGGCCTAATGATGGTCTGGATGAATCTTAAGGGATGTTACATGTCCAAATCTCTGACAAACATGCTATTGGCGAAGAAAAAAGCTTTATGGTCTGAATATGATCAACATGACAAACCACGATGCATACTTGGACGATTTTAATAAGTTTTTGTCTAAGGTGCTCATATTTGTGGAGAAGTATGAGAGAGAGTCTCTCTTTAAGAAGGAGGATAAGACATTGATCTTGTCAAATTATCTTCCATGTTCCTATAATTTTATTGTGACATTGTTGCTCTGACAAGAAAACCATTGCATTAGATGATATAGTGCTTCACTTCTTATTAACGAGTCTTAATGTGACAGATAATGCAATAAATGATAAAAGGATATTGTCGATGACCGATAGCATGCATTCTATATCAAGGAAGACATGATTCAAAGCTAGATCCAAGTTACATGATCCAATCAGATGCTTTTATTGTGACAGGGGGAGTCACAAAATAGCTAATTATCCAATACGTAAGAAGAAGAAATAAAAGAGGAGGTTTATGATTCAAACTTAGACCAAGAGGATTCTACTAAAGTTTGTCAGATAAGTTAGTGTGTTTAAAAGAGAATGTAAGGTTCAAGATGATTTCTAAATTCGACATGTTTAGATCATGGAAGGCCATATCGTGATATATCGATATATCGATATCGACAGGTGAACGATATATCACCGATATGGTCGATATTTGGCCTTGGAAGGTCACTTTCTTCACAAAATTGGTTCGATATCGGTGATATGGCGTCGACATATCGACGATATATCGTATCAACACAGTACCGATATTTATACCAATACTGATATCTATATGGCCTTCCATGGTTTAGATCATATATACCCATTCAAGGAGAAACTCAGAACATACCATGTATTCAACGATGGTACGATCAAGATGGCAAGTGGAGAGGTTCACTTTGTCATGGGAGTTGAATCGATGTAATTTTGATGTTTGATGGGCCACTACAAACTCTGATAGGTACCGTCACAAATTTATTTTGATGGGAATGATCGAGTCAAGAGGACATCAAGTCACATTGGTGGGGATGATGGACGGCATACGAAGGCCTTGATGTTGCCGGAGAATAGCTGGGTGGTGGCCGAAATCCATACGATAGGAGGCGTAGCAGCTTGAGGCCCGATGCAAGGGGTAGGACTGTCCGAGCGCGCACGTGATGGCTTGGGTGTTGTTGGAACAACACGGTTCCCATGCGATGAGCTCAGGTGGCATGCGACACCAGAGAGGAGGGGAGTCAACAATGCACGTATGGCTGGCATGTGGGGTGGGATCTAGGGTACATGCTCTTGTCTAGGACCGTCACTCTGATACTATGTTGCGGAAAAAGAAGTTTTTATTAACAACGTCCAGGGGTTCTCTTATATAGAAGAAAGAAACCTAATGGGTAAATTACTTAATAAGGACTAAGAAATAAATAAACTAGAAAAGAGTAACATAACATAAAACTCTTAACAAAGGTGAACTCCTGCACTTTCTTGGCATGCTTTGCTCCAGAAAATCTTTGCATAATCATTTGGAAAGATCAATGGGGTCTATGTAGTGTTTTTTATCATACCCATCCCTTGCATGGCTTATCTTCAATTTAAGATTCTAATGCATGCATACAAGATCATGCAACTTGTCTGTCCCCAAATAATTTCATCTCTTAGAGTGTGTGAGGTTGAATGTGCTCCAGTTTCTCTCACATCATCTAGCTGATGTGATTTGTGACAACACCTTCACAATCACTTGTCTTTTTAAGCCCCAAAGGGGGAACACACTACAATTCCAATCTCAAATGTATTACATACTAAATGGATCACAAAAGCCAGACTAAACAAGAGTCCTAGTAATCTGAAGCACATTCTCTGCATAAATGTACTCTGTTTGAAAGATAACACCGTCACTTGTTGTAAGTTGGGAACATCTCATTCCATAAAGTATCTGCCCATTACGAGCTCTGAGCGAGTGCAGAGGTTGTGCTTGTAGACTTGTAGTTAGGGATGAATATAGATCGGGCCCCTTCCAGTCTAAGGTGACTCATCCCAAGGACCGGTAGAGTCAATGGACCTCGGGCCGAGTCAATGATGAATCTCCACTTTATCACATTTATTCTTTTATTTTGACCTTAATTCCCTAGTTAAATGCTTGTATATAGTATTAATTGGCATAAATGGCATTCATTATTTATATGTGCAATGTAACCTAGACACTCAAAATAAAAAGCCATAAAGAAAACTTCACAGACATATGTCTTCTCCATATGAAGTAAAAATTCATCAAACTCATCTTTATTATACATAAAAATAAATTATCTATTTAATGAAGGTAGTTTCATTCAATTTGATATCAAGATACAAAAGTTAGGTTTTGGGCGTGCATTGTGCAATATACCTGAATAAAATAATCAACTTATTTATTCATTATATTTTTCCACACTTTTATATTTTTATAATTTTGTAAATAATATTTAAAATACATATACATAATAACAATAAAATAATTAAAGATACATTAAAATAAACAAGTCTACTATAATATATAGATGAATTATACACGTATATACCTATATAATAAATATACATATTTCTTTATGCTAATAAAAAACTTCAGAAAAATGTAATAAAAAATTTATATGCATGTATTTAAATAAGTTATAAATATATAATATAAGTATATAAAATGATAAATTCTAAAATACATAATAAAAGTAAAATATACTTTATATACAAAAAGTAACACATAATAAATTAAGTTGAAAAAATAAATAAAAATCATCATAAATACTACATAAAATAATAAATATTTTTCATATTTTAAGAAAAAATAATAAAATCATTTATGATGTATTTTTAATTTATTTCCACATTTGTTTTCTATTTTGTCGTGTAGTGGCCTATGTGGCCCAATGGGGACCCGACCTTGGTTGACCCGTCGGTCAATTGGCCCCCCCTGCTATCCTAGGTGTGTCCGAGCCATTGACTGCCTTACTTCCTCAAATTTTCTTGGTCAATCATTGCATTTTCTGGGAATGATTCCTCTTTGACTTCTGTTCCTTGATTGAGCTATCACATTAGCATCCATACTCGATCTGTGGATCATTGTATCGAGCATGCTTCCCAATCCAATTTGCTCATGTATAAATAACCTTCTCCCCCCCCCCCCTCCATTTGAATTTGATCATATTTCACCCTCAAAATCCCTGAATTTTCTAGCACCTGAGGTCGCTGGTGACAACAACAATCTTGCCCAAGCTTTTGGCGCGAAGAAAGAGGCCCTGAAGCTAGTGATCCAAGCTCGCCAGATTCCTTCGTCGGAGCTCCTCCTTGGCTCCCTCTTACGGTTGAGCCATAGTTTCTTTGTTTTTTATGTTCTTAGCAGTACTCTTAACATAGTTTAGGTCTTAGTTTTTCTTAATTTCCATTTTTTATTTCATTAAATTTCCAATCAAAGTTCATCGGAGCTCCTGCTCTAGCCACCGTTCCCCTTGTGATCTGATTGTGCTTCACCTTGCCTAACACCTCAACCGCTTTATCCATCAAATTCTCTACGCCCCAGGCACCTTCACTCCCTCCTGATCGAGTCCTGGTCAGTGAATCTGATCTTCCTTCTTCACCATCCGTCGGAAGACCTCCGCCACACTCCTCCTCCGTCCATTTTTGCACCAAACCGAACTCAGAATGTCCCTTTTTCTTGTGTACACCTAATCCTGCAGGACCTAGATTCAAAGGACCCCATCTGGGTCGAACTTTGCATAGATGGAGGACCCCCAATTGCTCTACCTTCCTCGACCATCCAAGAATCCACCGATGAGCAACAGGCTCGTATGAGATGTCCATTTATCGTGGGACCCTTCCAGCTTTCTTTTGAACCATCTGCAAGCCCCTCCAGTGGCTGGAGTCGTTTAGGAGATTGGATCAATGCTCATCCTTTCGTGTGTTCTTCCCCATTCTTCCTAGTAGCTTCTCTACCGTTCGATCAGGAGCCCTGCCCAAGTGGTCCAGCTATCATCCGATCTTCAACACCTTTGATCGTGGGTTCACTCACCAGATCTGAACTTCACCATAAATCGGCAAAGTGTCATTGTATATCATGGTGTTGCCACATGGATAAGTGATTGTCCTCCGTTGTTGGATCGCCTGTAAGAGGGGTACTTTTCTCCGCACCCCTCTAGTTTTTTATTTTCATTTTAGTCCTAAAACTTCCAGTTGTAGTTTAACTTTTTTTGTAATATTTGCAGAAACAACCTGTAGTTATTTTATTTGCTATTTAGTCTTGTCCATGTCACCTCACGTCCACATACACGTGAGGGGTCTGGACATTTTGCAGAGGGTCCTCTACGTTTTTTTGTTACAGAACTTTATATTTCAGTGAAACTTTTTAGAAAATTACAAGTAGACCATGTACTTTTTTGAATATTGCATTTATACCCATGCTAGGCATATCATATCGAATATATCTATGTACAGAGGCTCTTAGACTTTTGAGTCTTGTTCTGGAATGACTTGTAGGTTTATTTAAATTGCATTTAGGTCCGTATCAGAACATTATTTTTAATTTATTGTATTAAAAATATTATTTTGCATCCAAAAATTCTAGGAAAATTAATTTAAGTGCTTGGAATTATATTAAATCACATATCTTTTTGTAAGGTAATTAAAATTAATTTCTTAATTTTTTAAAAAAATAGTGCATTTATTCCCTGTTTAGTTTAACAAGACATAAAAATTATAAAAATATTTTGAAAAATTTCGATCAATTTACAATATCTTTATTATTGTAATTTACAACTATGGACCAAAAATTATAAAAAATACAGAAGAAAAACATTAAAAAATGAAAAACTTAAAAACCTTATAAAAATTATTAAAAAGTATCCATAGATTTAAAAATTATCATTTTATGTTTCATAATTTTGTCAGTATTATCTATTATATATTAAAAATAGTTTTGGAAAAATTTAAGATTTTTATCCATTTTTAAATCCCAAAACTATTCGATCTATTATTATTGTTCACTATTTTGATATTCTGTTTAGTTAAAAATAAAAAATTAGCAAACGTTATAAGAAAATGTCTAAAAATAGAGAAACACGTTAAAAAAAGATAAAAATATTTATTTTACCCATTTTGAGTATTTAGAGCTATATCTATAAAGAGAAAAACTTACATTCTATATATAGCTATATTTACTTGTATTATTATTATTGCTAAAAATACCCTGAATATTTAAAACCCCTTAAAAAAGATTGTACCTTGGGGTATTTTTTTGATATATTATATAGTAAAAATAAAAATATAAAAATAAAAAATTATAAAAATAAAAACAAAAAATACCTATAAATAAAAATCCATATATACAATAATAATACACAATAATAAAAAATCCCTATAAAATACAGAAAACATTTATTGATTCTTTTGTGTCAATTTTTGTGGCTATCCATGTTGCTCCTTTGTGGTTCGACCCCTACATTTGCATACTATGCATACTGTTTTATAGGGTATAATAAATTTTGGCTCACTACTATTCATTGCTTGAACACTATTATGGGTTAATTGTTGATGCACTAGATTCATGATATCCGAGAGTCAATAGAACGGTCGACACAGTGATTGTCGGATCCGACTTGTTGGGCACCGCAGACCCTCCAAGATCGAACGATAGGATCCCTTCTTGAATTTAGCATTCATCAAATGTCACTGTTACCCAGGATGTATGCGTTACCCCCCTATACTTAGGGTAAGAGATCCCTAGGTATGGAAATAATTGGTGTAATGAAACAGAATGAAGAAAGAACGACTCGGTCTACACCCCCTGTACTTAAGAAAGAATGACTCGATCTTGAGTATAGACACAAATATCAGATAGATTCGAGGTGTAAGACAAATGGAAGAAATAAGGAATGTAAGACAAAACACATATATACATGAAGTGTGGATTGTTAAGGTGCCTCTCAACAAGCACTAGGATTTACACCACTAGCTGGGTGCAAAGGTTAGGATAACGTTGTATCAAGGTTCAGGATGACATATGTCAGACGAATGCCATACTCTTGTCATTGTCTAAGATGCCCAACCGCCCTGGGACCCTTCCAGCTTTCTTTTGAGCCATATGCGATCCCCTCCGGTGGCCAGACTCATCCAGCAGATCGGATCGAAGCTCACCCCTTTGGATGTTCTTCCCACTCTTCCTAGTAGGTGGTCCAGCTACCATTCGATCTTCAATGCCTTCGACCGTTGGATCACTCTCCAGATCTGATCTTGACCATAGATCGGTGATGCGCCATCGTGCATCTTGGTGTCACCACGTGGATAAGTTATCGTCCTCTGTCATTGGATTGCATGCAAGAGGGGTATTTTCCTCTGCCTTCCTCTAGTTTTGTATTTTTATTTTAGTCCTAAAACTTTCATGTGTAGTTTAAAACTTTTTATAACATTTGTAGAACAAATCCTTAGTTATTTTATTTGCTATCTAGTCATGTCTATGTCACCTCACGTGCGCATACACGTGAGAGGTCTGGACATTTTGCATAGGACCCCCTATAGATTTTTTATTGTTTAGTCCAAGAACTTTGTATTTTGATGTTAAATGTTTTAGAAAATTTGCAAGTAAGCCACGTACTTTCTAGAATATTACATGTATACCCCTGACATGCGTATTATATTGAATATATTTGAGATTTTTGCAGTCATGGTCAATGCTTGACATTTTTTCTCCTGCTTGGTCCATGGACCGACCCGACCTGATTAATATCGGATTGTGGTCAAGTCGGACCGATCTATTACATTTTTTGGTGGGAGCATGGAGAAGGAAATTGAGTGATTGAATGTACCTTTTCTATTGATCGAACAATGAGGATGTATGTGTATACACGTGTTATTGGTATATGAAATTTTGATTCAAAACTAACAATTTACAAATAAAAATGAGATACACATTGGAGTAACAATGAGAGAAGTGACACTCATCATGTAGTGAGAAAAGTGATGTTACGATGAAGATAACGAGAAAAGCTTAAACACGAGTTTATCTAAGAGAAGAGAGTAGACAATTGATGTGTATGTAGGTGGTAAATATTGTTGAGAATACACAACCACACTATTTTAATTTGGTATTATGGATTATTATACGGATCACTTTATTGGGCCCTTTATCGGTTCAGACCAATAGGCTAATAGGTTTGGGTCGAGGTCGGGCCGAGCCTGGTTCCGGAGGCTGCCCAACGGCGTCGCCATTGCCCAGCAGCTCCCTAGGTTATCAACTTCTTTTCTATAGGGGGAAGCAACTGAAATTCGCTTTATCATAGGACATTAACACGCTCTCTAGTCACAAACGATGTGTGGTGCTGCATAAAAATTTCCAACACTGAATTGTGTGAGCGTACCCAAGAGGAAGCACATCGAGAGCACCCAACAATGATGGTGCAACAAGAAAGCCAACGATGTGTATGACACCCAAAGGCTTTGACAACTTGGGAGGAGTTTGCATGTACTAAGGATATTTCGATGTAGAATGAAGACGATGTAAAAATTACGATGAAATTAACCTGGCGGAGAATTTATTTGGATTGAGATGGGTACATCATAATATGGAAGAGTTGGATTACATATAATTCTTGATGGAGATTTGATTAGACATGTTTAATTCCATTAGGATCTTGAGTGATGAAGATTAAATGGATCTTGGTCAATTAAGATCTTAAATGATTGAGATTGAGTTATGACACTTAAGTGATGGCAAGAGGTGATAGACTGATGAATCTCGGATTCATAACTCTAAGTCTCATTAATTAGGCTCAAGTCCCTCAAGATCAACTGCATTTCTACATTTATTTCGCATAATTAGCATCCGGGCATGATTGCATAAGAATTGCATTTTAGCATTAATTTCTGCATAAAATAAGAAGCCAAAAGTCCAAGCCAAAATTGACCTGTAAATAGCCCAACTTCCCCTATTTTTAACTCCTTCATGCTAACACCGCATGCCACAAAACCACATCCACTGTGTGCACATCACTAACAAAAATAAATAAAAAATACAAAAAAATAATTAACCCAGGAAAGTGGACCAAAAACCCAAACCCTAGTTATAGGATTTTCGGACTAAAAGCCACATATCTTCCCCATCCAGTGTCCGATTTGATCCTACTCACTTTTGAACTAATGCTCATTCAATTACCTTCAAAACAAGACCAATTTCAAGTGAATCGGAGCTCGTATGTGAAAGTTGGGTTTTGGGCCTCTTTTGTACATTGTATTTTCGCGGCTTTTTGACCTGTATTTTATGTGTTTATTTTCTTTATTAATAAAAATCCAAAAAAATTAGATTAAGGTCTCTTGTATTTATCTTTGAGTTTTCTCTATTTTTCTGGATTTTTTATCTTGTTTAAAAATGACAAAAAAAATTAGAAAACCAAAAATCAAGGTATTCTATGTACATGGGATACCCCAAAAATTCATTTTTTACATTTGACCGAATTTGGCTTTGATGTCTTCGTGAAAGTTGTAGATCTCGTCGAGACG
This sequence comes from Ottelia alismoides, assembly GCA_037367405.1. Classification (NCBI taxonomy): domain Eukaryota; kingdom Viridiplantae; phylum Streptophyta; class Magnoliopsida; order Alismatales; family Hydrocharitaceae; genus Ottelia; species Ottelia alismoides. Next base: position 1,226,281 of record JAZKJV010009748.1, on the reverse strand, counting down.
AGCATTTTTCGTGAAGAAACTTTTTCGATCCGGGTTCGTTTACTATTTCTTTTTGATTTTACAAACTCTTTTTCTTGTGATTTTTCTGGTGCTGACACGTGGCAGCCCCGGGCCGCCACGTGTCAGCTATTTTCCGCCTTTTTATTATCTCGTTTTTATAAAAAAAAAATTAATTAATTAAAATCCACCGCACGTGCGGCGCACGTGCCCCCAGGCACGTGCCCCTCACGTGCTCCGCCAGGAGCCCCTTCCACGCCACGTGGCTCATCCTTGGCCGTCCGATCTCGGCCGATCGGACGGCCCACCCGCATCTCCCACCTCCGGATCCGTCTCCCCCAATTCCGCAACCGCCGCCTCGCAACGGCCGCCGCTAACCACTTCATCTCCCTCGTAACCACCGCCGCCACTCGCCTCCGCTTCCCTCGCCAACGACCTCCCCCGCGTCTTACGCAACCACCGGCCGCCTCCCTCGCCTATAAAGAGCCCCGGCGACCCCCGACCAACGGTATCCGCCGTTCTCCAGGTGATCGTGACAGCCACCCTCGCCGGCGTGATCCGAGCAGCTCTCCGCTCCTCGCCGCAGCAAGCCCTCGAGCGCTGCTCCGCTCCGGCGATCGGCCGTAGAGCCCCATCCTCCAGGTATCTACCTCTCTCTCTCTATCTCTCTCTCTCTCCTCTCGTCTCCGCTCCGACGCACCCACATCCCCAATCATCATCTCCATCGTCCTCCGCCTCGACTTCGCCAACTCCGTTCATAGTCAACGCCGCCACCTCCATCGGCCTCCTCCGACACCACCAAGCACCGCCGCTCCGCCCCCTCCTGGCCGTGTGTCGGCCAGAGGCACGCCACCGCCCTCCGCCAACTGCCGGCCACCATCGACGACTGCTCCACATCAGCAGCCACCGGAGCCCCGCTCGCATCTCCACCGACTCCGCTGCTTCCTCCGTCGGCCGACACCAACGCACCAGCCGCCTCTGACGCTCCGCCCCGGCCTCCAGGCCAAGACCTCCGTCTGTCTTGGCCGATCCTCCGCACCGCCAACGGCCAGCCGCCGCCTCGACCAGAAGCATCTCCAGGCGCTTGGCCCACTGCGCCTCGACCTTCGCCGGCCGGGCCCAAAGCCCGAGACCCCCGCCACGCGCAGCGCGCGTGAGGGCGGGGGAACGTCCTGCCCACGCAACCTCAGGTCACGTGCCCCGCACGTGACTGAGGGTGAAATTGCTCGAAGCCCCCCGGAGGTTCATTGATCCACACTCCAGTCCACCACCGACTAGAGGCACGTGCGCAGCACGTGCCCCCTTGGGAAATTGCACATTCGCCCCCTCATGTTATAGGTAATTAACAGTAGGTCCCCCCTGCATTATTTTTATATTTTTTTTATTATTCTGTTTGCATCTGTACCCCTGTCTTTGTCAGCCATTATAGACCTCTACATTGCATCATTTTATTTATTTAAAAATAGCACTTTGTTCATTGCTTTATGCTCTACATTTTGACATGCTATGGGTATTTTTATGAATTACGGTTGATTAATAAATAATTATTTTGTGGAAATTGAGATATTTTACCCAATCTGTGCTCGGAAATTCATAGTTAATTAACCGTGGCTTTAAAAATTCCCCAAAAATCAAATATCGTAGAGATTAATTTGATTAACATTGTGCCCAAAAATCATTGCATTTCCATGCATTATTTGCCCTGTAAAAATCATTTTGTGCATTTCAATGTTTGATTTTTAATAAGTATTAGACCCCACATTTTTGTGATCTAGGATTTTTCTGGGATCCATCACCTAGTGATAGACCTTAGATATTTTTAGTTCTCGAAAAAAAGTAGGTTTAATATTTATTAAAATTAGATATTGAAAATTAATTTGTTTGCATTCAACAATTCATAAAAAATTCATATTGCATCTAAAAATTCCAAAAAAATTACAGTGCACTTTTTTCATTATTTTTTACATCTCGGCCAAGTTTCGTAATTTTCGGACATCGTTTGAACGTATTTTATGTTTTAGTCCCTAAAATAGGCCGCATTTGCATTTCGCATCTCATCTTGCATTGAAAAATTCCAAAAAAAATACCGCCTTGAAAACCGAACTCAAAATTGGATAGACATTAATCTAGGTTGTTCCTTTGCCTCCTTGTGATTGACCTTGGGACTTGCCCAAGTAAAATAAACATACACCACGAGATTAAAATTGAATCATTATTTTGTGGTTATTTCTTGACTGTTTCCGATTGCCGCCTACAACGAACGACTTTCATTAATTTCACGCACGAACGATAAAAACGATTTCTTATCGCGGCTTTTCCGGGCTCGTCAGATGGCGCCGTTGCCGGGGAGGCAAACGGCTTAGTCTTTTGTTTTGAAAATTTTTGTTCGATTTTCCGAATTCGGGTAGTCTGACCCCTGAATTTTTCATTGTAAATCCCATTTTATTTCTTGTATTTATTTTTCAGCATTTCTTTCATTTATTTTATTTTTGATTATTTTCTGAGTCACTCTCTTACAATCTCTCTCTTATTTTTCTTGCGAGGTACCCGGCGCACGCGGAGCGGTTTTTCAAGGAACCGACGCATCTTCACCGACACCCGAAGAAACCGCAATTAAATTAAGATCGAGTCGAGTCGTGAGAGAGAGTAGAGTCTAGGTTTTTAATTTCTGCATTTTTACTTTCTGCTTATTTATAGCGGTGTCCGTTTGGACTCTCGCGTGTGTACAAGGACATTGAACTTTATTTGTGGTGTGTCGTGGCCTGTTTCACTCTCCGGAGAGGGTGGGGCCCGACTTGAGTGGCGATTAGGATAGACCTGCACATACGGCTCTTAGAGCATTTTTTATTTTTTTGATTGTGCTCGTAGGATCTTAAGCCACACTACACTTTAACTGAGACGCACATCAGATCGTTCAACTTAGCCAAATTCAACTCAATTCTTCCCCGCTAATAGAACTTTCTGCTTAGGTGCGGTTTTCATCGGCTTGCACGCATTTAGTATAAATTTTCAATTCTGTATTGCATCCCACATGGAGATTGTGAGGAGGCATTGTAAGTCTTCTAACTGAGCATTCATCATAAGTTTTCCACGTGCATCGGCTTTTCCCGAATTCCTCTCTCTTGTTTTATCATATAAATCTAAAGGAAATTGGGACTGGACGGTAGACGTGAAATTGTGTTCACCTAAATTCTACAGTGATCGCCTTAATAAAATTGGGACTGCTAAATATAGCCGATCTAAAAATCCATAAAATCAAGAATTTCTGCGGGAGAGCAACCCCGACATTGTCTGATTTATCTTGCAGCGAGGAGAGAGACGCACACTAGGATAGAGCCCAGCTCCAAACCTAACAGCTCGCGTAAACGGCTTGCAAGATTGAATTCTCACCAATTAAAACTAACAAGATAATTGACCGGATCCTTACGGTCTTCACTTTGAGTTGAGTTGGTGAAACAACCCTTGTATTGTGTTTGATTGTGCGTACAAAATAGTGCATCAACGAATACCACACAATTGTGTCTACATCATAAAACATCTTGTTGACTCCGAGAATGGAGAATTGTGGTAATTTTTGTTCAGGCTCATCTCTCTCTACCACAAACTCCCCAAAAGCCCAGAGAAACTCTTACTCTGGACCTGCTTGGCCTCCGGGAAACCCTTCCCAAGAACCCTATTCCTTCTTCCTCCTAGAAGGAGGACAAACCCACCCTGTCCATTTCTCACCCCAAAAGATCGAGAATAACTGTTACATCAATTCTTTCCATTCTATTAACTCAAATCCTTTATATTCTCCAGATAAAGAAATGCCGCCCAAGATACCTTCCAAAAAAGACCCTGAAGATGAAAATAATGAAGATCCCATGAAGATGATTCTCGCAAGACTGGCTGCATCTGAGCAGCAACAGCAGCTGCTGAGGGAGCAGCTCGAACAAATGAATGATGGGGGAGAAGTTCCAATGGAAGCCGCATATAACCCTGGACAGTACAGAGTGTGGAACTATTTGCAGCCACCACAGCCGGAGATCCACTATGAATTAAAGCCACATTTTGTCAGTCAATTACCTCAATTCCATGGTAATACGATGATAACCCGCCTAAACGATCGAGGTAAAGGTCTGGAAGTGGTCGTTGCGACCTCAATCACAAAGACGGAGTATATCAAGAAAAATCAACCACTCAAACAGATAAAAATAATCAAGCACGAAAGAGAGCGGTCTAGCTATAAGATTAACCTGGTATAGCTCCCAGGGTCGGACACAAGGAGCACGGGTTGGCCAGAGGCCTACGAAGTAGTAAAAAGAAAATAAAATGAAAAACAAGGATTTTTAGTGGTTTTTAATAATTTTTATATTTTTTTTGGATTTTTAAAAGGTGAAGAAAATAGAAGAAAACAAATAAAAGCACACTTACACAATTTATTTAACACACCAAAATTCAAGCAAAAATTCAAGAAAAATGGTTTTTATGTTTTTCAAGTTTTTAAGTGTTTTTGGTGAATTTTTGAGATTTTTCTAATGGGTATTTTATTTTCTAAAAATCAAACAGTGCTAAAAATGCTGGGTACTGTCCAGCAAGGCCTGAAACCCAAAAATAAAATATTTAAGGATCTCAAATGGCCCTGGAGGTAATTTTCCTGTATTCTAGAGAAAATAAGGAAAATTTGGGCACCAAAATTATTGTTTTTGGATTTTTAGATTATTTATTGTAATTTTTATAAGTTTTTAGTTGTTTTTCAATTTTTAGGGTTTTTAAGCAATGAAAAATAGCCAAAATTGGCTAAAAAATCAAACAACACACAAGAAACAGTAACTAAAATTTTTAGAATTTTTGGAGGTGTTTTTATATTTTTTTGGGATTTTTAAACCTAGACAGTAGCTAAAATAGGTGTTTTTGAATTTTTAAAAATACTAAATAAAATCAAAAATGTCCTCAAAAATTCTCAAAAATCCAACAACATGGCAGGAGCCATGTGTCAAATTTTCATCGAATTTGGAGGTAGTTTGATATTTTATTCAAAAATGAAAAGGGGGCACAGTGCACAGGGACGTAAGTGCAAATACCCGCAAATCTGGGGGCCAAGGTGCAAAAATCCCAGCTAAACACGCGCGTGGCGCGTGCCTGGGGCACTCAGGGGCCTTCTGGTAAGAAAAACTAAGTCCATGGACCTTTTGGTAACTCGTACCAAAAAGTCCAGGGGCTTAGATGCAAATAACCCACTAAAATCCGCACATGCGTGAATAAAATGCTCACAGGGGCATAAATGCAATTACCAAAAAGTATTTCTTCATTCAATAACCCAACAGAACTACAGGATAAAAGATGCAAATATCCCAAACAAGCACGTGGCGACGCACGTGAGATCACATACACAGGGGTATAAATGCGAAACTAAACAAGCACAAGGTCCACAGTGCAAATTACCCTACGTAAATAAAATAACTAAAATATTTACAGGACTAGAAATAAAAGACTCAAACTACGAGGAGGCCTAAGTAATTTACCCCTTATTATGTCGACGGCTCGATAGGCGCCACGTGGAGGATCCGACGGCTCTAGATGGGCGGCGCTCTTCTTCTTCAGCTCTTGGGCCAGATCGACGGTGCAGAGGTGGCCACGTGGGTGATCGGTCGGCTCAGGTGCTGGGGGCCTCTCTCCTCTGTGCTGACGGTCCGGATCAGCCCCTCGAGATAATCAACGGCTGCTGCTCCTCCGTGGATGGACGATCAGGATCGAAACTGGAGCGGTGGGTCTGATCGGACGGTGAACAAGGATGCTGGAAGAACACTCCACCGGCGAGCTTCGCCGGCCTCGTGCGCCTGCCGTAGTCCTCCTCAGCTGCTGCTAAGTATCGGAACAGGTCCGCGGTGACGTCCCGCAGCTGGTGAAGGCCTCAGATGACCCGGCCGAGCCCTGGAGGGGCTCCGGCAAGGTCGGCGGCGACGGGCTTCTGGCCTGGATGTAAGGGGGGCTCAGGTGCCCTCCTTTTGACCTGCAAAAGGCACCAGAAGCTTCGCGGGTCGAGGGCAAAGTGCCTCGACCCGAAGAAGCGAAGTGAACGTGGACTGTGGGTCGGGACGGATGAGCTCCGGCGAGCTGGGGATGGTGGAGCTCGAATCCCAGCTCCGGGGCGAGCTGGGTTGAATGATTGGGCGAAGAACGTGCGTGAGGGAATGGCGAAGATGGTAGTGTGCTCCGATGATCGAGATAGTACGCGATATGGCCGGAATCAGAGGAACACGTCGGAGATGCGATTTGGGCGAAACTACAAATTAAGCGAAATGAAAGGGCTAAAGGGCTACCTGGGTGGAGCGGAAGACTGGGCTGGAGCTTGGCTAGCTCCCGGTCGTCGCCTCGAAGGTCGTCACTGCCTGAGGCTCGAGCTCCGGTCGAGTGGCGGAGCACGGCGGCGCGAAGCTACCGGATCAGTGACCGGCCACCTCCTCCTCGCTGCAACAGGTGCAAACGCGAGCTGTCACCTCGATGAATGCTCTGGAGGTCACGGGAGAGAGAGTGGGGAGCCAAAGATGGCGAATGGATGCGGCGGAGCTCGGCTTTTATGTCACTAGGGGTCCGGCTAAAATGGAGTCGGGCGTGAAGCTCGGAGCGCGGATCCCCATGCAGACCTCCGGGCGAGGATCTCGGATGTACGCAGAAGGATTAGGACCCGGGGTTTGCGCGATTGGCAGGCGGATCGAGCTGGGAAAAATCAAGGAAGTCGGGTCGGGCGAGCGGACCCGGGCGCTGGTGGTCCTGGGGGAGGTGTTGACCGGGGGTCAACAATCCCCCGTGGACCAATCAGAGCCCGCCAAGGCTTAAATTTTTATTTGATTTTTTTGGGGCCTTAAATGGCCGAATTTTCAAAAACTTAAAACATGAAAAATATTTGTTTTAATTTTTTCTATTTTTTTGTGATTTTTAATTAATTTTTGGAAATAAAAATAAGGTATATACAATATAGGTCTATACATAGGTATATATACAATATAGGATTTTTAATTTTGATTTTTAATTAGTTATTTTTATACATTTTTATTCCTATTTTATATTTTATTTATTTATAGGATAAAATGAGGAATAAAAGGCTATTTTTATTTTATTTTTGTTATTTATATACATAGGTGGAATAATTAATTATATACAACTATATACATGGTATATGTACAACATATTTTTGTATTTTAATTTTTGTAATTTTTATTTGATTTTTGTTTTGTTTCTTTTTATTTATTTTATTTACAATATATACCATAGAATATTTACAAAAAGTTTTAGAAATAAATAAATCTATTTACAAGGTGAAATAGATAAAGAGAGGTGGTCTATGTACATGGTGTAAGGGTATTTTTGGTCTTTTTGATTTTAAAGTTTTTATTTTGTTTTTAATAGCTTATAACTATATACAAATATTTTTGGTTGAGGAAAATATAATTTTATTTATTTACAAAAATATGTACACATGAGCTCCTATCTCCCTCTACTTGGCTTTTATGCGGTCAGGCCCATGCTGAGCCCTCCCTTGGGTTAGGTTGCTCAATATTTATTCTAAATATTTCCCTCTTTTTTCTTTTTCATCTTTATTCTTTTATTTTTGCACAAAAACATGCTAATTATCTATATTTACAAACATGCATGCTTTTGCTAATTTTTCCTATTTACACATATCTACATGCATTTGCATAGGTTTTTGTAGCTAAAATATAAGAATAAAGAGTGATGAATGGGTATTCATCACCCCCCCTATACTATACTTTGCTAGTCCCTTAGCAAACACTTATTTGAAAAAGAAGTGAAAAAGAAAGAAAAAGAAAAAGAGAATGTACATGGATCAAGGTTGATTATTAAACTTGCCTTCATTAAATTGAGGTATGGAGCTTAATCAGATCTTTGGATTATTTATGTGTCGGAACCTTATTTAGACTTAAGCTTAAAACCTAACAGCCTCTAAGTTCCACTATTCTATAACCAAGACTCCTCAATGCTCCAGATCAGAACAAGTCATCAACTACAAACCCTGAAGACCGTGAATCTTTTCTTGTCCTGTGAAAGTGAGGTCTAAGCTCTCCACCTCAGAAATGGCAACTTGACAACCCTCCCCAACAAGGTAACTCTATGACCTCAATCTGGCCACTCTTTCCTCGAGGAGCGGGGTATTCCCTTCTAAGTTCAAGTACAACCGGCTCAAGAAGAGGGGGAAGAAGAGAATGGGTCAAGGCCAGTGTAGCCAAGTACCCTTGGGAGCTTGACCAGTGTAGCCAAGTCTCCCTGCTGCAAGCTACAACAGGTGGATCATGAAACCAAGCTTTGCTTATTGCACTTATATACATACTCCGGTGGGATTATCATTTTCTCTCAGACCCACCACTTTTTTGGAGTTCTTTTCTTTTTGCATTTTTTTTTTCGAGTGCATCTATACAACATATACATGTGCAGCATATATACAAGGAGTTTTTCCTCTTGAGCCAGTAGACTATCCCTCTTTTGAAGCTTTATTGCAACCCACAACTCCCGTCGTTAGACTTCATGGCAACCAGACCAAGTTGAGACGCACTTCCTTCACTAAATGAAGAAGAGAGGTTCCGCCTAGAAGTACTACCCTCATATGCTACCCCAAGTCAAGGAAGACTGCCTCCTCACCATCTCATCCGTAGAGAGCTCGGTGCATAGTGCGGTTGTCCAAGTAAAGCCATAATCTATATGAGTCATGTGTTGTTGTTAAGTGCTCTACTTAGGCTCATTGAGATGACATGTGATCATAGCCTAGTGGACTCAAAGAATTAAGTCACCATGGACCTGAAAAGCCTTAAACCTAAGCCCTATAAGGTTCCTCTTAGAATTAGGTGGATTAAGATCTTAATCAAGCTCCATTTCTCAATTTGATTCCAGGCTAGTTTAAATGTCAACTATCATCCAGAAAAACTATATACATATGTACAAAAAGATGCTTATTTACACAATATTTTACAATCATGCAAAATTTTTGAAAAATGTTTTGAAATCATGAATGATGATGCATGAGGTGCAAGTTTTGCAAAAAGAGTATTTACACACATTTACACGAGATTTTTGCAAACTTTTTGATTTTCAAAACATTTTGGAAAAATTTTGTACTATATACATAATTTTGATACAAAAATATTTACACAAGCTTTACACACAAAAGATTTTTGAAATCATTTTTACAAAAATAATTTGTACACTAGCTATGTATGTGCAAATAAAAGAAGATTATGTACATGAAAAAATTTTAAATTTTGTGGTTTTTAGCCATTTTTATTCATTAACACACTCACACAAAGTACGAGTTATGGCTAAAGTATATATGAAATATATACACACCCCCCTATACTTAGCTCGAACGATGTCCTCAGAGTCAAGAGCGATGAAGAAGACATAACCCGTGCTATGTATAGGGAAGTGAAAAGAAAGGCTATACAAAAGGAGAATGAAAAGTCAAAGAGGATCTCGGGTTTTCCCCCTATACTTAGGATCAAGTAATCCTAAGTATAGCAGGCTGTACACGAAGGGAAAACCGAGTAGAGAATGTACAGGGTCTACCCCCCCTATACTTAGGGTGAGATGCCCCTAAGTATAGGCAGCAAGACAAGGGTAGACAGAAATAAAAGGAAACCCGAAAGGTCTCACATCCCCCCTATACTTAGGGTAAAGTGCACCCTAAGTATAGCATAATCACAAGATGAAGAAAGGGATGTAGGACTAAGGAAAGTGATGATATAGACATCTGGATCTATGTACAACGGGGGATCAGTAAAGCTCAGGCGTGAGATGCATTAGATGTGAGTCAAAGACCACATCTCACGCGAAATGAATAGGGGCAAGATCAACGACCCGCGGCTCATGATCTAGAAATGGCTTGAGCCGTTGGCCGTTCACTCGGAAGGTACTCTCAGAAGACAACTCAGATATGTCGATGCTACCGTTGTCGTGTACCTTCCGCACCAGATAAGGTCCTTTCCATTTGCTCTGTAGCTTCCCTGGAAATAATCTAAGCCTCGCATCAAACAGCCATACTCTCTGTCCAACCTCAAAATGTTTGTGGCTGATATGAGAATCATGCCACTCCCTGACTTTCTCCTTATAATGTAGGCTGCTTGAGAAAGCTGCATCTCTAAGCTCTTCCAGGGCAGCTAGCTCTGCCCTCCTCTGGTCTCCTATACCATCTGGATCCATAAGTATGTCTGTAACTGCCCAAAGTGACTTGTGCCTCAGCTCTACAGGTAAATGGCATGGCTTGCCATATACGAGGCGAAAGGGAGATGTACCCAAAGGTGTCTTGAAAGACGTCCTATATGCCCACAGGACCGAGTCCAATAGCTGTGACCAATCCTTTCGGTCAGGGCGGACGACTTTCTGCAGAATAGTCTTGATCTCCCTATTCGACACTTCGGCTAGACCATTCGTCTGTGGATGGTATGGTGTAGCTACACGATGATCTATGCCGAACTCGCTAGCAAGTGCCTTCACCTGGTCGTTGATGAAGTGAGATCCCCCATCAGAAATAAGAACTCGTGGAACCCCGAACCGCGTGATGATATGCTTCCTCAAAAATCGGCAAACTGTCCTCGCATCAGCGGCTCGGGCGGGGATAGCCTCCACCCAACGACTCACATAATCCACGGCCAACAGAATGTACTCAAATCCCTGACTCTTAGGGAATGGACCCATGAAATCGATGCCCCATGCGTCAAAAACCTCACAGAAGTGAATGGGCTGCATCGGCATCATATCACGCTGTCCACAAGTGCCCATCCTCTGACAGTCAGTACACCTCTTCACGAACTCATCTGAGTCCTTGAAGAGGGTAGGCCACCACAAGCCGGATTGGAGCACTTTCTGTGCCGTTCTCCTCCCAGAATGATGTCCTCCTGCCTCAAGCTTGTGGCAGTAAGTGAGGACGCTATGGTGTTCCTCCTGAGGAATACACCGACGCCAGACGCTATCCCCTCCTTCGTGGTAAAGGATGGGATCCTCCCAATGGTAAGACTTGGCCTTCGCTAGGAAGGTCTCAAGCCTCTGCCTGGGCCAATCTTGTGGGACTTTCCCAGCAACGAGAAAGTTCACAATATCGGCATACCATGGGAGTGAGGCGATAGCAAGGATCGCCTCATCTGGGAAGGTATCTCGGATAGGATCAATCTGCTCAGTCTCCTCAGGCTGCTCTAATCGGGAGAGATGGTCCGCCACCACATTCTTGACTCCAGGCTTATCCTTGATCTCAATGTCGAACTCCTGGAGTAGAAGGATCCATCTAGTCAGTCTGGCCTTGGCATCCTTCTTTGCCATGAGGTACCTGATGGCGGCGTGATCTGTAAACAAAGTCACTCTAGATCCAATGATATATGATCTAAACTTATCCAGGGCAAACACTACGGCTAGCATCTCCTTCTCTGTAACCGTGTAATTCCGCTGGGCGGAATCCAATGTGCGGCTAGCATAGTGTATAGCAAATGGTACTCCATCCCTCCTCTGTCCCAGCACTGCCCCTACGGCAAAATCGGAGGCATCCGTCATGATCTCGAATGGGAGAGACCAATCAGGTGGCTGGAGGACAGGAGCCTCAATCACACACTGCTGGAGAGTAGCAAACGACGAAAGACACTTGTCATCGACAAGGAACTCGGTGTCTTTCGTCAAGAGGTCGGTCAACGGTCGGGCAATCCTGCTAAAATCATGAATGAATCTCCTGTAAAATCCAACGTGCCCCAGAAATGACCGTAACTGCCTCAGATTGGACGGCGGTGTGAGTTTCCTAATGACATCAACCTTGGCCGGATCAACCTCCATGCCCCTGTTGGAGATGATGTGGCCAAGCACCGTCCCTTGAGTCACCATGAAGTGACTCTTCTCCCAAGATAGCACCAAGTGATACTCAATACATCGCTGGAGTACTCGGTCTAGGCAGTCAAGACAGGAGTCGAATCCGTCGCCGTAGACCGAGAAATCGTCCATGAAGACCTCAAGGCACTCCCCCACCATGTCCGAGAAGATCGACAGCATGCATCTCTGAAAAGTCGCAGGGGTGTTGCATAGCCCAAATGGCATGCGTCGGAAAGCGTATGTGCCGAATGGACAGGTAAAGGTGGTCTTCTCCTGATCCTCAGGAGCGATGGCCACTTGGTTGTAGCCCGAGTACCCATCCAGGAAGCAATAATGGCTCTTCCCTGCCAGTCTCTCAATGATCTGGTCAATAAAAGGCAGGGGGAAATGGTCCTTCTTGGTGGCTTGGTTGAGTCTCCTGTAGTCAACGCAAACCCTCCAAGAGGTGGGTACTCGTGTAGCAATCTCCTCTCCCGACTCACTGATCACAGTCGTGATGCCCGTCTTCTTGGGCACCACATGCAAGGGGCTGACCCACTTGGAGTCGGAAATGGGATAAATAAAACCTGCACCCCACCACTTCGATATTTCCTTCATGACAACCTCTCTCAGGTTGGGGTTCAGACGCCGCTGGAACTCACGCGACGGCTTCGCCCCATCCTCGAGATAGATGTGGTGGGAGCACACTGATGGACTAATCCCATGGAGATCTGCTACGCTCCATCCGATCGCCTTGCGGTTCTTTTCAAGAACCCCCATCAAACGGGATTCCTGCTCTCCAGTCAACTCAGCGGAGATGATGACTGGGTACATCTCAGGCTCGCCCGCAAGGAATCGATACTTCAGCGAAGTAGGGAGCGGCTTCAGCTCTGGAATGCTGGGTGCCGGCAAATCTGGCTGTGGAAGGAACTGCGTGAAAGCTGCAAGGTCGGCCAAATCTGCCTGGGAAAGTGAAAGTGTACTCTCGCAAACTAGATCGGGAGAAGGCTGCTCAACTGCACTGTCTCTGCTCTGCTCTGCATCTACCTCCTCCTCAAAAATAGGCTCAGATGGACTCAGGTCTGGCATCTGATCATAGCAATCGGCCCAATCAGACTCTGAATCCGAGGGATCTGTATCAGAAACGGTGGCATCAGTACCACCGGGAAACAAGGTGGCATCAGCACCACCATCACGACTCATCGTGCTGCGATCAAGGACCGGCTCTGCTGCCGCAATGGTATCCTGAACTAGGTCTGTGCTCTCCAGACTCTCCTCTGCTATCATCTCTGTATCAGCTGTGTCTGAAAGTGAGAGGGTGGTCTGTGTCTCAAGGTCTGCCCAGGCTGCCTCATCATCTGTGATCACAAAATCACAGTCCTGGTGGATGTCTGGCTCTGCGTCTGTCATCTGCTCTGAATCGGTACTCGCATCTAAGCGGGATCTGAATCTGGCTCTATAGTCCTCGACCGTCTCTATTTGTATACTCTCGCCCTAGACGCGAAAGTACACCTTCCCGCTATCATGATCAGTCACCGCCTTAGCTGTGGCCAAGAACGGACGACCAAGGATGATGGGGGTATCGGCCACTGACTCAGGGATCTCCATGTCCAACACTACGAAGTCCACGGGGAATTGCAGACCCTGAATCGTGACGATAACGTCTCGTAATAACCCCTTCGGCCTCTTGACAGATCGATCAGCGAACTGAAGGACTGTCCTGCTCTGTCGAAGAGTGCCCAACTCGAAGCGGTCGAGAAGGGCTGCCGGAAGAAGGTTAATCGACGATCCGCTATCTAGAAGAGTACGGTCGAACCACTGCTCACTAATCTGGCATCTGACATACGGGGCCCCTGAATCTGGCCTCTTGGCTGGCAGTCGGTTCTGGATCGCAAAGCACGTGGCTTTGGTCAGCACATGTATCTCTGAAGTGTGGTTCCTCCTCCTCCTCCTGACTGTAGTCCTCTCTCTCAAAGATCTCTGTAGAAGGGGGATGTGCTGCAAAGCCTCCTGGAGGGTCAGCTGGATATGGAATCGGTCAATCATGCTCTGGCTGAACTCCTCAAGCCCTCTCTTTTTTGGATCATTTTTCTTCCCCTTCCCCATCTGAAGGGCTCTAGGGAAGGGGATCACTGGGTCCTTCTCAGATGAAGGACTAGGAAAAGGTCTAGGCGGTTCACGGACCGGATCCACACATACATCATGCACCACAGTGGGACCAAAAGAAAGTAAACCTTTTCCTTTATTCATAGCAGAATTCTGAGATACATGGACACGAGGAAAAACATCAGCTCTCTCTCTACAAACACCGGTGGCCTCAGTACCACCACGGGCTGGCTGCTCTGCTGCTGCTGGAAGACGTTGCGCGGCATCAGTACCGCGAGCTGGCTCGGCTGCATGGGTGGCATCAGTACCACCTCCTCGATCTGGTGAAGTGGCGGCCTCAGTACCGCCGGTGGGATCAGCATCCTTGGTGGCCTCAGTACCACCGTCATCATCTGGAGCGGCCTCAGTACCGCTCTCCTCCTCCTCCTGTGGCGCCTCGGGATGGTGCTCAGATGAGGCGCCGCCGCCTGCTGGGGTCCTACCGCTCCTAAGTGTGACAAAATCAGCGTCAAATAAATCCGAAGATGTATCATCAAATGGGTCACTAGGAGTGGCTGACTCAGTATGTACTACCTGCTCAGACTTCCGCTTGAGGCTATTCGGATTGGGCTCTATCTGGGCTGGTATGGCGGCCTTCCCTCTCACCAGGTCCCGCATCTCCTGGCGGAACTCGTCCATCTCCCGTCGAAATGTCGCCTGCTGGTCCGTGAGGAGGCGGGCGATGTCATCCAAAGCGGGGCTCTCGTGGGAGCCCGACGGGTGGCCTCTCTGTGGGAGAGGCTGCTGGAACTGCTGTGGTGGGTAAGAGGGGTAGGATAGAGGGTGCTGCTGGTGCTGGTATCCCTGGTGAGCCTGCTGCTCACGTCTCCAAGACTGTCCCTGCTGCTGATAGGGACGAGGACCGTAGGACGACTGCTGGTGATACACTGGGGGCTGCTGCTGCGGCTGGTGATGGTCTCTCGGCTGGGAGTACTGCCCTCCCTGTCCTGACGGCTGCTGCTGGGGCTGGGCACCACCGCTCCCCCACCTGAATCCGGGATGGTCTCGTCGGATCCCAGGCTGGGGACGGTCGTACCAAATCCCGTTGACATCCATCAACGGCTCGGCATCCAAGGGGGCTGGCGGGAGTACTGCCAGAGGCTGATCCGGCTGGTAGATGATGAATCCACATTTCATCATCTTTATTCTATCATTTTGGCACCAAAAACCCTAGCAAATGCCTGTAAATAGCCTTAAATCAAGCATCTTAGCATTCATGCATGTGCATCTCAATAGTGTATAAATCACTGTAATTAAGGCCAAAATTATAGAATAAATAAAGAAAAGAAAAAGAATAAAATATTGTAAATATTTTATGACCCAAAACCCCCGAGACCTAGGCATCTCGATGAATAGGTCGACAAGGAATAAAGTAGGGGGAGATAAGGTCAGAATTACAGTCAAAATACCTATACTTCCTGTTCATTTCTTTATTCATTTTGGGACCTATTTTTGGTTCCACTTTTTATACATCAAATAAAGAAACTTTGTACATGAAAGTTGTAGATAAATTTATAAAGAAAAATACAAAATTGATTTCACAGAAAAAGAATGTACAGATGAAAAGATATGGTCTGAATAAGAATCCAAAATCCCAACTTCCCAGATCAGTATCTCACAAACGACAACTCCAAATGCAGTGTACTCACCTTTAATTGTATATAGAATAAAATAATCTATCCAATGGCAGTGGTTTCGCATTTGGCGGAGCTACGGTTTGAAAGTTGACTTTTGGACCCTCATTGTATACTTGTACTGAATAAAATATTCAATTTATTCTTTATCCATTATTTATTCATTTTTATATTTTTATAATTTTGTAAATATTACTTATATTGTATATATGCATTAAAGTTGAAATAGAATGCAAAGAAAAATAAAAATAAAAATACTTGTATAAAGAATACATAGGTATACTGCATATACTTATACCTATATACAATACACTTGTATTTTATTAAATATACAAAACATCTCAGAAAAATAAAATAAAAATATATATATGTATATAAAAGTATGTTATAATTTTATAAAATACTAAATAAAAATAATAAAGAAATAAAATACCTAAATAAAAATAAAATACTAAAACACATAGGTATTATACCTATATAGGGTTAAAAAGTTAACTTATAAAAATAAATCCCATAAAAATAAATAAAAATCAGAATTAAATACTACATAAAATTCTAAGCATTTTTTATTTTATAATTTTTATTTAATTCGGCCATTTACTATTTTAAATTGAATTAACAAATAATTTTTCCAGGGTTTTTCCTGGTTGGTCCACGTGGACCAACCAGGGGGCGGTCTCAGTTGACTCGGGTCAACTGCCTGCCCTACACCCTGTAGCTTGTGTCAGAGTGCATTTTGTCTCATTTTCGCCCAATTTTCTAGGCCGATTCTTGCACTATCTCGTCTCGATTTCTTCTGTGATCCTCTTCCTCGTTCATCCCTCATGCCCGCCGAATGTTTACATCGGGGTATGGATCAATGAGGTGCTCCAGACCTCTTGGTCTTTGGACCCCTGTCACCATGGGTCAAACCAAATATAACCAACCCCCATCTTTGAATTCAAAACTCGAGTCCCTTCGGTCCACCCTTCTACGCCATTCTCGCGCTCTTGAGCCCCCTGGAGGTGACAGCTCCACACCAAGCTCTTCAGCCAAGGCGCTGGAAGTCGGAGGAGCCTCCACCACCTCCCGCAACCCGGCGGTCGAGGTAACCCTATCTCCTCTGGCTTCGGCCATTGAGGGCATCACTCCGCTCTTTCATTTCTTGCATTTAGTTCCTGTCATCCTTAGGATCAAAAACAACCAAAAAAAATCCGAGTTTCGTAGTTTCATTCGCCAGATCCCTTCACACGGCCGGAGCGCACCTCCGGCCGATCATTCCCCCCGTCGATCCACGCATCCCCACGCCTCCGCGAGGCCCAGGCAATTTGCCCTGGGCCCTCTCAACCCTTTTTGCAGGTACCTGGAGTATCACAGCGCCTGGAGGCTCGGATTCGACCTCTGCCGGAGATACCTGGAGCTTCGAGCTCCGCCGCCTACGCAGCAGCACCTCAGAGCTTCTCCGGCGATTTTGCGAGCCCCAGACGCCAGAGCATCACCGCAGGAGTCTCCCGGACCTTCTTGGAGCGGCCCAGACCACCGGAGGTGCGTCAGCTCGCCGGAGGAACTTCGCCGCAGCGGAGTTCTTCCCTGTTCTTCCTCCGTGTGTCTCCACCGTCCGATCCTCGGCCCGCTCCAGATCAAGCCGCAGCCGTCAGATTTTGGCACGCTCCCACCGTCGATATCTTCGCCCGATCTGATCTCAGCCGCTGATCGCCGAACCGTCATCGCGCGTTGTGCGTGCGCCACGTGGATAAGTGAGCGGCTCTCCACCGTTCGATCACGCACGAGGAGATAAGGCGTGGGTATTTTGCACTCTTCCCCTCGTCAGATTTTGTAATTTTTATTTAGTCCAAGAACTTTAAGCTGTAGTTTAAATATTTTTGTAACATTTGCAATTAGACCCGTATAGTCTTTGTATTTGCACTCAGGTCCGATCCACGTCACCTCACGTGCCCGTGCGCGTGAGGGGGCTGGGTATTTTGCAGGGACCCCCCTGGAGTTTATTTATTTCGCTTAAGTCCATGAATGTTTACTTTAAGTTGTAATATTTTGAAGAAATTGCATTGACCCCCCTGGACTTTGTAATATTGCAAAAATACCCTTCCCAGGCGCGTGCAAGTCACGCGCCCTGGTGGGTAAATTGCCCAGATACCCTTGCGGGTTTAGCTAATTGTTTTTAATCCTTGAAATGCAAGTTTCAGAGTAAAATTTTTGTGGAAAATTGCATGTTTGCCCCTGGAAGTTTTGAATATTGCATATATACCCCTGCCAGGCCTGTTTAATATTTGGGTGCTTGTTGTATTTATTTGAGTGATTATTTCAAGCCCAAACATTCCACAAAAATAGATTTAAGTTTCTGGATAGGTGTACTTTCACGCCACCTATTTAGTTTTTGATTTTATCTTATTTTCATATTTATTAAAAATCAAAAACAGCCTTTTTGTGTATTGTCTACCTTAGAAAATACCAAAAAAATACCAAAACACCTCCAAAAATTCCCAAAAATTCACCTAGTGTCTGTTTTGTCCTACTTTAGTGTCAGTCCAAAAACCATTAAAAATCTCAAAAGAAAAACCCTAAAAATCTAAAAACACTCAAAAACTTCAAAAAAATATAAAAAATAGTAGAAAACTCCAAAAATTATAAACTCAGGTTCTGTTTGTTCCTTATTTTGTTCTTTTTATTAGAAAAATAGTGTGAAAATTTTGAGCTACTGTTTGTTATTTTTAGATCATATTTTACTCACAGCCAGCCTTATTTGCACTGTTTTCCTTCATTTCAGTAATTAAAAACACCAAAAACACCTAGAAAAATCCCCAAAAATCACAAAAACAGTAGAAAACTTTAAAAACACCAAAAACATTTTATTTCTGAATTTTTGAGCATTTTTGTGCATTTTTATAAATATTCTACCTTGCCTTTTATTACATAGTTTTTTTTATTTTCCAATATTAAAAAAAAGAAAAAAAATATAAAATATAAAAATCAAAAAATCAAAAATCAAAATACAAAATTAAAAATTAAATAAAAAAAATTTTAAAATTAAAAACCCACAAAAATTCATTTGCTCGCCTGCTTAGTGTAGACACATCACATACACATACACTTGTGCATTCAATTGCTTGAATTACACTGTTTGCTCCCTGTGTTCGAACTCTCTACATACTTGCCTTTATACATCTTTTATGTAGAGTTAAAAATAAATTTTAACTCCGCATTAGTTCTAATTTATTGATCTTAGTGTGGGTTAATTGTTGATTAATCACGGTTTATTGTGGGTCGCACAGCGACATATTTAGACCCTCGATAAATCGCGGTTATCAAATGGCGCCGTTGCCGGGGAGCAACAGCTTGTAGTTCACATTTTTGATTGATTGTGTGATTGTTTACCATAGCTTTATCTTCCATCTCTCATGTTTTTGATATATCTTGTTGAGCTATCTGACCACTCTTCTTTGTCTTCTTGCGAGGGACCGCGGAGCGAGGCGGATCGCCTAGGTGACCCGACGCATCCTTGGGAAGCGGAGCCGGCTGTTCTTTAGCCAAGCCGGCAGGAGAGAGCAAGGAGTGAGTGAGTGACTAGTTAGCTTTGTATTTATTTTGTGAGAGAGAGACCATTAATTTGTAATAATACAGGTACCTTGGACTTGGACACTTAGACATTCGGGCCTAATTTCCGGGTGTTTGTTCACCTGGGGGCTCACCGCCGTTTTGACCGCGTTTTCATCGCTTGTCATTTTCCGGTTTTGATTTCATTTTTCACTTTATTTTGTGGATTGAGCTCCTAGTTCTAGGTCTGCTTGACTCGATTAGAATAGGTCCAAACACTTAATTATCTTTGCATGCACCTATAGATACGTTTTGGACTTAGACTAATTAAACAGTTAGCGAGTAGCTTCCAAATCCACGCGCCGCGAGCTCACACCCGAACAAGCGCTTTCTCCTACTCCAAATGTGTTGGGCAGAGGAGGGGTGAGCCAAGACCGGACACTCGGATTAGAAGTTATTAGCTAGCTTGTGGTTCTATCGCTAGCAGTTGCCTGTTCTAGGACGATTTCCGCTTGCATTTCGCCATATAGATTAGGTTTAAATATTCTGCTTTGCATCCCGCATGGAGAGAGCTGGGATTCGCTGTAAGTCTTCTCACTTTGCACGCATCATCTAGGCACAAAGGTGAGATTTCCACCTTGGTGTCGACTTGCACGGCTTTTCCGACTCTATTCTCCCTCTGTTTTTGGACAAAGTAGGATAAAGAAAAAAATACAAAAACGTTAGGCGCTTGTTTGAATTGATTCAAAAGAAGCGATAACACCAAAAAAAATTAAAAAAGGGACTGCTAAAGAAAACTTGACCAAAATAAAATTGGTAATTGGATTCATTGCTTGGGGAGAGTAACACCCTCACTTGTTTTCAGGTTGCATAGGAAGGTTTCCTTCCCAGTGAGGTGAGCGCTTCGTAAGGATTAGAGCCAAAAACCCAACTTGTGGCTGCCTTGTGTATCGCCTGGATTTCCGAAGTATTGGCGCTACTATCGTACGTAGTCGAGTAGGACTTGGTCGCCATTGGTGACTCTCTATTGTGAGAGCACCGACCTTGTCCGAAGTACCGAGCTTAGGCCACGCCTTCACGGGTGTGTCTGTCTCACCGGCTGCGTCCGAGTAGGACCTTGTACGCTCACGGGTGATTCCGTTGCGAGCGAGGTCCGAAGTATCGGTTTCGCCTATCGGCTTCCTCCCTCTTTTCTTTGGCTGAGTAGGGATCCAGGAAGGGTTACAAGGACCTCAAAAAGCGCAAGTTACAGGTTACACAGGAGGAGGACAAGTACGGGGACACTCTCCTGGTAGTACTCTCTCTCCTATAGGCGTAGCGCTCTAAGGACTCGTGAAAAGATAAATACCTGAAAAACAAGCTAAAACTGACAAGATAAAAGCCGAACCTTCACGGCTTCACGAGTTGAGTTGGTGAACTTACCCTTGCTTTGTGTTTGATTTCTAGATTTATTAAGGTCAAGATCAAAAATACCGCACAATTGTGCAAAATTTTGTTGCATCTCATTTTCTTCTTTTTCTTGCATCTTCCCTGATCCATTCCGAACAATCAAGATGATGGGACGGAGATCTCTTAGGCCGACCTTGTCGGCACCGCTATCCATCACTCCTCCTTATTCATCTAGGAATAACTCGGAGAGCCCGCTCTCCGAGCCTGAGTTCACATCCACCCTGTTCCCCCTCGACCACCCTTCCCATTCTCCTTCCCTCAGTCCAATCATTTCAGAGTTCAGTGCATCACCAAGTTCAGCTCATTCAACAGCACCTGAAATGGTCTCTTTTGCATTTTCAGAGAATCAAGCAATGGCAGACAGAGGCGAGCACCAAGATGATCACGATCACCCGCCGTTCATCATTGATCAAGCGGCCATCAACAATTCCTTGCTAGCGTCCCTGGAAAATATGCAGAGACAGATCCGTGACCAGGGGACATTCATGGGTGATCTGATGAGAGAGATAGCACAGCTGAGAGAAAACCGACCTGGGGGCGGTGGCGGTGGAGGAGGACCCGATGCAGGAGGAGGCGACCCAGACGGTGAGCGACCGCCACAGACTATCATGAGGGAGCTGCACAACCCAGCTTCATCCCAAACTCACCGGTGGATCAGACTCCCGCCAATCCACGGAGACTTCGAGCTTCGGCACAACACGATTCAGATGTTACCCAAGTTCCATGGGTTGCCGACCGAAGAGCCGCACCTCCACCTCCAAGAGTTCGAAATGATATGCAGCACCATCCACGATCGGTTGTTGACCGAGGACACTATCAGGATGATCGCCTTTCCATTCTCATTGGTTGATCGAGCCGCATATTGGCTCAAGCATCTAGGGCGATTCGTCGATACGTGGGCAGATCTCCGGTCCGTATATTTGAAGAAATACTACCCTCTCGGCCGGACAAACGCAGCTAGAGCTATGATTAGCAATTTTGTGATGATCCCAAATGAACAGTTCCATGAAGCATGGGATCGATTCAGAGAGCTCATAGACCGGTGTCCACATCACGATATCTCTAAGCCCCATCTGGTGCAGAGTTTCTTCTGTGGGCTGACACCGGAGCTGCAGGGGCTTGTGAACGCCTCTTGCGGTGGATCATATTTTTCCAAAGGTGAAGACGATGTCTGGGCCATATACGAAGGTATGGCAGAAAATTCTACAGTGATGACCCAAGCCAGAGTCTACACCCAGCAGAAGCCCCCGCAAGGAGCGGGATCATTTCAGAGGATCGCCCGCATCGATGCCGGTCCTAGCACAACGTCGGTAGCCGCAGCACAAGCTGAATCAGCAGCAGCCGACATGGGTATCATTAGCGAAAAATTGGACCGCATGGAGATCCTTGAGAAGAAGCAAAACCAAGGTCTAGCCCAGATGGACCTTCTCACCAAGACAATGAGTGACCTGAAGACTCAAATTCTCTGTATACAGGAGGCACAGGCCCATTCACAACAGCCTCCCAGGTCACAGGTTGCTTCCAGCAGCAACAGTTCCAACCAGGCCTCCACCTCATACCGCCAGGTGAACCATATCCAGGCGGAGCCGGTTCCATTGTTGCAGTACCATCCAGAGCAACCGCCATCTCAGGAGACTCAGATGGTGGTTTATCAGCCGGAGCAACCACTGGCAGTTCTCCCTCCACCTTCCTTCGAGCAAGAACCGTTGATGGAAGTCAACGGGATATGGTATGACCGATACCCTCAGCCCGCAATCCGTAGGGATCACCCCGGATTCCGTTGGGGTAATGGTGCTTCCTCATCCCAACAGCATCCTCCTGCTCAAGGACAGCAGAGCAGCCAGCCACAGCAACAACACCAGCAGCCCCAGTACAACCAGCCCCAGCAGTACCACAGTGGTCCTCGTCCCGCCTATCAGGGACAACAGTGGAGGCAGCGACAGCCGCCTCAGCATTCTTATGCCCAGCCTCCCCCCCAATATCAGCAGCCACACCAACAGCAGCAACCCCATTTCCAGCAGGGACAGACGTCCGGTTCTCAGGGTCCAGCCTACGAGAACCCTGCTCTCGATGATCTTGCCCGCTTGCTATCTGAACAGCGAGCATCTTTCAGGCAAGAAATGGATGAGTTCCGGCAGGAGATGCGGGATATTATCAAAGGCAAAGCCGCCATACCCGCTCAGATCGAACCCAATCCTAATAACCTAAAAAGAAAATCTGAGCAGGTAGAGTTCACAGAGGACACCTCTCCTAGTGATGATTTGAATGACATATCTTATTCCTATTATGATGCTGATTTTGTTACTACTAGGAGCGGTAGGATGCCAGCCGGCGGCGCCTCTTCTGAGCGACAGCCAAATGCAGAATCAGGAGCGCCAGAGGAGCAGAGGAGCGGTGCTGATGCCGCTAATGATGATGTTGAAGACGGTGGTGCTGATGCCACCAATGATGGAGTTCAGGACGACGGTGCTGATGCCGTTGTGATGCCAGAGACAGACGGTGGTGCTGAAGCCACCATTTTGGGAGATGAACCAGAGCGCGGTGCTGATGCCGCAAAGACCGGTGCTAGTGGTGGTACTGAGGCCACCACATCCACTTTTGTTGAGCCAACTGTGATGTCACCACATTTTGTATCTAGAGACTGTGGGACGAAAAACAAAAACAAAAATATGAATAAAGGAAAGGTTTCTGTTCAAATTGCGGATCCATATGTGTTGAATGATGATTGTTGTATGGATTCTCCATCTGCACAGACACAGGGACCGATTCCTAGCCCTCCATCTGAGGAGGCACCTACCATCCCCTTTCCCGAGGCACTCCGCCGAGCGAAGGGGAATAAAAAAGAAAATCCCAAAAAGAATCAGCAGGTAGAGTTCGGCAATGAAATGATTGACAGATTTCACATTCAGCTGACTCTACGAGAAGCGTTTGAGCATATCCCCTTCTTCAAGAAGAATTTGAAAGAAACAACTACTGTCCGAAGGAAGAAGAGGCACAGAGATCAAATCCATATGCTCACGCATAACACTTGCTGCGCCATTCAGAACACATTGCCAGCCAAGCGACCAGACGCAGGAGCTCCCTATGTCAGATGCGAGATTCAGGAGCAGCAGTTTGATCGTACTCTATTAGACAGCGGCTCTTCAATTAACCTCCTTCCGGCAGCCTTACTCAAGCAGTTCGAGTTTGGCCCTCTTCTTCAAAGCAGAACCGTCCTTCAGTTTGCTGATAGGTCGATTAAGAGGCCGAAGGGGTTATTGAAAGACGTGGTCGTTACCATTCAGGGCCTCAAATTCCCCGTGGACTTCGTTGTGTTGGACATGGAGATCCCTGAGTCGGTAACTGATGCCCCCATCATTCTCGGACGTCCATTCTTGGCCACAGCCAAGGCGGTGACCGACCATGATAGTGGGAAGGTATGCTTTCGCGTAGAGGGCGAAACCATACAAATAGAGACGATCGAAGAGATCAGAGCCAGAGAGGCAGAATGCTCAGAACAGTCCAGCGAAGCAGAGCAGATGACAGAGGAGGAGCTAGACATCCACCAGGTTTGTGATTTCGAGATGACTGATGATGAATCCAACTGGAAAGATCCTGTAGCACCGACCCTCGCCTTGCCTACAGATTCACTGTATCTCAAGCTCATGGCAGTCGAGAGTCGGGAGAGCACATCCCTGGATGAGGATATCTTTGAGGCTGACAGTGTTGTGATGAGTGGTGCTGAGGAATTTCAATCTTGCTCATCGTCTTCTGATCCCTCGGATTCAGACATTGATTGGGATGATTTTGATGATTATTTGCCTTGTCTGATTCCTTCTGAGCCAGCAGCCATGACGGAGTGCGAGCCAGTGCAGTTTATTGATTACCCATCAGGCCGCCCTTCGTCGGAAATTCACGCAGAGCAAGAGTTCTCCCATGCAGATTTGGTCGCCTTTACACAGACTTATCAGAAGCCAGATCTGCCACCTCCCAGTTGTCCAGAACGGAAACCTCTGCCGCAGTCAATGAAGTATAGATTCCTTGCTGGAGAGCCAGAAATGCACCCAGTCATTATCTCAGCAGATTTGACTGGAGAGCAAGAATCTCGTCTGATGGAGGTTCTTGAAAGAAACCGCAAGGCAATCGGTTGGAGTATAGCTGATCTCCAGGGGCTGAGCCCAAAACTTTGCTCCCATCACATCTATCTTGAAGATAACGCTAAGCCGTCGCGTGAGTTCCAACGACGGCTGAACCCGAATCTTCGAGACGTAGTCATGAAAGAAATTTCCAAGTGGTGGAGCGCCGATTTTATCTATCCCATCTCCGACTCCAAATGGGTTAGTCCACTCCATGTGGTACCCAAGAAGACGGGTATCACTACAGTTGTTAATGAGTCCGGAGAGGAGATCGCTACCAGAGTACCAACTTCTTGGAGGGTCTGTGTGGACTACAGACGATTGAATGAGGCCACCAAGAAGGATCACTTCCCGCTACCATTCATTGATCAGATTATCGAGCGGTTAGCTGGGAAGAGCCATTACTGTTTTCTTGATGGGTACTCTGGATATAATCAAGTGGCCATTGCGCCCGAAGACCAGGAGAAAACGACATTCACCTGTCCGTTTGGGACGTTTGCTTTCAGACGGATGCCCTTTGGTCTATGTAACGCTCCGGCGACATTCCAAAGGTGCATGTTGTCCATCTTCTCGGACATGGTGGGTGACTGTTTAGAGGTCTTCATGGATGACTTCTCGGTCTATGGCGACGGGTTCGACGCTTGTCTTGACTGCCTAGACCGTGTGTTGAAGCGCTGCATAGAGGTTAATCTAGTCTTATCCTGGGAGAAGAGTCATTTCATGATGACTCAAGGGACGGTCCTTGGTCATATCGTCTCCAACAGGGGCATGGAGGTCGATCCGGCTAAGGTGGACATCATCAGAAAACTCAATCCGCCGTCCAACCTGCGTCAGTTACGGTCTTTTCTGGGGCATGTCGGTTTCTACCGACGGTTCATTCAGGACTTCAGTCGAATTGCCCGACCGCTAACTGATTTGCTGACCAAAGACACCGAGTTTATTGTTAATGATAAGTGTCTTGAAGCATTTGAGACTCTCAAGAATATGGTTGTCTCAGCTCCTGTCCTTCAGCCACCCGATTGGTCTCTCCCATTCGAGATCATGACGGATGCTTCAGATTTTGCCGTTGGGGCTGTGCTTGGACAGAGGAGGGATGGTTTACCCTTTGCCATTCACTACGCCAGCCGGACGTTGGATGCCGCGCAGCGGAATTACACTGTAACTGAGAAAGAGATGCTGGCCGTAGTCTTCGCTCTTGATAAGTATAGATCATATATTCTCGGATCTAGAGTGACAATATACACTGATCACACCGCCATCCGGTATTTAATGGCTAAGAAGGATGCCAAAGCACGTCTCACCAGATGGATCCTTCTACTCCAGGAATTTGATATTGAAATTAACGATAAGCCTGGAGTCAAGAATGTGGTGGCGGATCATCTCTCCAGATTGGAGAATCTTGAGGAATCTGAGCCCAGCGCACCTATCACAGAGACATTTCCAGATGAGGCGATCTTGGCTGTCACCTCACTCCCGTGGTATGCTGACTTTGTAAACTATCTTGTTGCCAAGACAGTCCCTCAGGGTTGGCCCAGACAGAAACTTGAGACCTTCCTAGCTAAGGCCAAGTTTTACCATTGGGAGGATCCCGTC